>OY757922.1:30207559-30300059 GCA_963585895.1 Sepioteuthis lessoniana | reverse complement strand
TTAGATTAGTAAATAATTAAGCTCTGGTGTTTTCCATTGAGCACTTTCTTTGCTCCTGTAACTATGGAGAGAGCGAATATAAATTATTCATATAAAAACATTCCAATACCTAATAGGCATCAGTATAAGTTAGTTCTATTGAGAAGGATAGAATCTTTTATAAAGAATATGCGGTGGAAGGCATATTTTTTCTCAAAACGATTAACTGTACGGAAAAGGAGGGACGGGAGAAATATGGGTTTAGAACAAGGAAACACCCCCCCATATCAAAGAGATGGACAAGTTTGAGGCTGAAATGATAGGAATGGTTAAGGAGATAAAGTTTAGGAAAATGCGCAAGAATATTGAGCAAAAAATGTGAGGATATGAGGAGATTTAAGGAGTCTGAAAGCATATTTGTAAAGTCGGATAAGTCGGGCAATTTGTATGAAATAGAAAAGGGAAAATATAAGCAAATGATGTTTAAGGAAGTGGTTAAGAATTATAAGAAAGCACCACCTGATCTCGAAAAAGAGTTGAATAACGAAGCAAAAATGTTGGCGCATAGACTAGGTATTGTAGATAGAGTGGAAAAATACAATACCAAGAATTGTTTCATTACGATCAAGGACCACAAAAGTAACTTCAAGACTAATCCTGAATGTAGGCTTATTAACCCGGCCAAAACACAGATAGGTAGGGTTAGTAAAATAATCGTCCAAGAAATATGTGATTCGCTTAGGCTGGCATTAAATATCAACCAGTGGCGGAGCACAAAAGATTGTATTAAGTGGTTTGAGGAATACGATAAGAATGATAGGTGTTCCTTCATCAAATATGATATTAATGATTTTTACCCATCAATAACCGAAAGAACACTGGATAAAGCGTGAGATTTGGCTAAGGAATATATGGTGATACCTTTAGACAAGGTGGAGATAATTAAGTATTGTCGTAAAACATTGCTATACTATGAAGATAGTATATGGATTTTAAAAAAAAGGGAGGGTGGAAATTTCGACGTTTCAATAGGGGCACATGATGGGGAAGAAATTTGTGAGCTCATCGGGTGTGTATTATTGTATTGTATTAATAAGATTATGGATCCGAGTAGCCACGGTCTTTATCATAATGATGGCTTGATTATCGTGGATAAAAGCACACCGAAGAAATGTGATGGTATTAGAAAAAGATTGTATAAGCTGTTTGATGAGTTTGGATTTAGGTTAGATATAAAGACAGACCTAAAAATTACCGATTATCTTGATGTTACTTTAAATTTATATCGTGGAACTGTATCTCCGTTTAGAAAAACGAACCAGGATCTGCGTTATGTGAACAGGGGATCCAATCACCCAACACAGGTATTTAAACATATACCTAAGGGAATAGAGCATAGGTTATCAAATAGCTTCTCTAAGGAAATTCTTGAACGAAGCAAGCAGGAATATGAGGAGGCTTTGAAGAATGACGGATATAGGGTCAATTTAAAATATCGGGATAGGGAGGAAAGTAATGCGCAAAAAAGAAGAAATAGACCTAGGAAAATTTTATGGTTAATCCCCTTATAATATGGAGGTAGTCAATAACTTAGGGGAATAATTCTTTAAGTTATTAAAAAGGAATTTCCCTAGCGGGAGCCCGTTACATAAGATATTTAACAAGAATTGTGTTAAATTAAGTTATAGTTGCATGCCAAATATCAATGGCATAATAAACAAGAGTAATATAGCTAAATTAAGTAAGGAGAAAAATAAGGTGATTGCTAAATGTAATTGTAGGGATAAGGTTAGATATCCGCTGGAAGGCAAATGTAAGCAAGAATGTGTAGTGTATAAAGTGGAAGTATATAGTGATCCGAATAATAAGAGAAACAAAAAGATATACTTTGGGTCGACGCAAGGGGATTTAAAGACTAGGTACTATAACCATAAAACGAGTTTCTCACACGAGAAGTATAGGCATAGTACTACATTATCTAGTTATGTGTGGGAGCTCAAGGATAACAAAGGGATAGATCTTATAATGAAATGGGAAGTAATAAAGAAATGCCGTAAATATAAGGCTGGGGATAGGAGTTGTCTGCTTTGCATGGAGGAAAAATTAGCAATAGCATCTTGTAAAAGTAGGGATATGTTTAACCAAAGATCGGGGGTGTTAAATAGTTGTAGACACAAAAGGGCGTGGTTGCTCAATAATTAGGGATAGGTTTCGGAGATTTTTTTTTTAATAAAAGTAAGGTTTTTTGATTATTTTATTCATTTTATTTATTTATTTATTAAATTTTTTATTTATATTATCTTTTTTTTTTTTTTTTTTTGTTATGTAAATTCTAAGCTAGGTGGGTTTTTGGTGAATATAAGACGGCGTTTTCTCTTTTAGCAAAAAAAAAATAAAAATAAGGGTCGGAGTTAGGTTCCTGATAATCCGATAAGGTGAAACTTTAATAGAAGATTTCCGACTCGCGATTTAAGTTAATTTTATAATTGGCTCCACTTGTGTTGAGCACTCTTGTAATTGTAGCATTGCAGGATTCGCGGAAGGTTTTTAGTTTTCTTTTGACCAACTGACTGCGTATCCCTTGATTTTTTTTCAAGGGGTCGGACGAGGTTGGCCTTTTCTTTCTTTTTGACCTATAATTTTTTCTTTTTCCCCTGGGCGGTGATTCGAGATACTTTTATCTCTTGTTCCTGGCGGGGTTTTTTTCTTTCTTTTTTTTTTTCTGGTACCGTGAATGCTGGTAGATATTAGATTAGTAAATATATATATATGTGTGTATATACACACACACACACACACACACATATATATATATATATATATATATGTATATATATATATATATATATATATATGTGTGTGTGTGTGTGTGTGTGTGTGTGTGTGTGTGTGTGTGGTTAAAAATAATAGACAAGGAAGAATACAATATATATTTTTTAATTGTATCCCCGTTTACGAACAATAAAACATAAATGCGGATTGAATGTATTTAGAAATTGTCTCAAACATCGAGGCGTTTCATACGCTTTTGGCAGTGTCTCCAGCCATTTTCAAGAATGGTATAAGTTTGGCATAAAAGTCATCACCACAATTATATTTAATATTACAGTTTCACAGAGTTGGGCCAGAAGTAATGATAAAGTCTGGGTAAACATTAATCAGATTGGTCGCTCAAATTAGCATGTGACCCCCCCCTCCATATTCCATTTGATAATACAATATCATTGAGGCGGACTAAGACAAATACTGGTAGCTCCAAGGTTAGCATTTGGCTAACAGAACCCTCAAGTTATCGTTTAACATTTGGTTTTGCTTGCGCCATTTTGTGAGGACTATAGTTTTATATGATATCAAATACGGTAAGCTCCATATCAGATATGTAGTGTGGTTAAGTTTTATGGCATATCAACCATTGCAGGTTATTTAATATCAAATCCTGGTTATACACATATATTAAATATATATGATTTATGAACATTTTATTGGTAACATTTTAAACGAGTCTGAACAATTTTTTCCGCACAGATAAATGGTTTGAAGTATTTCTATCTAATACAAATAATGCTGTTTATTATTTATCAGTTGTTTGCATACAGTTAAATAGGTTTTAAGTATTGCACTGTAACAGTTACAATTTAACATCAGTCATTAGTTTACACACATTTAAATAGATATATGTAATATATAAAAGATTAGTTTGTCGGTCATTTCTCTTCAAGATAAGCTTGAACTAATTTGTTTGCACACTACTATTGCTATTGTTCCTACACAGTTAAATGGTTTCGATTATTGATATCTAACATTAATAATTCTATTCAATATTAATCATTTGACGATTAAATGGTTTTAGCTATTGATATCTAATACTCCTAAGTTCATTCACTATTAGTCATTTGTTTGCAGACAGTGAAGTGGTTACAAGTATTGCTATTTAACACTAATTATTCTATTCAACAATACTCATTAGTCTTCACACAGTTAAATGATTTCAAGTATTGCTATGTGTCACAAAAAATTCAATTTAGCACCAGTCATTAGTTTATACACAGTTAAATGATCAAACAGTTCTATTTCAAACACCTAAATTTAACATAATTCATTTGTTTGCGCTCAGTTTAAATGTCAGACTTCTATTTGACTTATAGATTGGACTCCGTCATATGCTACTACTCCGGGCCAGAGTGAGCCTGGGAGTGATGTCAATGAAAGAGTATTCTGCATTGCCTAAAGTACTAGCTTTACTGAAGCCTCACCATCAGATGGTTTTGTGTCAAATCCAGGATACTGTTTGGGAGCGATCTTAGCCCTCTGCAGAGATGCAGTCGGTGTATTCTACAGCCCCAGCCAATTGAGCAAATGTATTTTGGGTATGCATGTCATACGCTTGACTGCATAAGATTAGCAATTCGTTTGATTTGTATTGAAGTATGTAAAAGAAAAAAGAAAGAAATGTCATCTGTGTTTGTCTTCATTGTTTAATCATTGACAGAATACGAAAACTAGCGGTAAGAAAGAAGAACATTGTTAGTATTCATAGGAAGTAAAATTGCTTGATATTCAATTACAATTCAGCAAGATCAACAGGAAAATTTATTGCACGCCATTGACATAGATAGATAGATAGATAAGGGTGAATACAAAGATTAAGATAAATAGAGAGAGAACATAAGAATGAACATAATGAGATTGGTGAATTGGAAAAAGAGTGAGAAAATGAAAATGAACAGAAAAAGATGAATAGGTAGATAAAGGGAGAGAAGGAAAGAGAGAAAGTGAGAAGAAACAGATTGAGAAACATAGATAGATAGATAGATAGATAGATAGTAAATGATGATTATGAAGGTTGTGTTACGGTAATTTTAAAAGCTGCCTAGACTTGTTCAATTTGAACAAGTCCTGGCGGCAACACCCCACAAGGTACCAACTATACGGCCACCTGCCTCCCATCACGAGAACTATCCAAGCTAGACGAACCAGACATGCAGCACACTGCTGGAGAAGCAAGGACGAACTCATAAGTGATGTACTCCTATGGACCCCACATATGGCCGGGCAAAAGCAGGACGGCCAGCTCGAACATACATTCAGCAGCTATGTGAGGATACGGAATGTAGCCCTGAAGACCTGCCGGATGCGATGAACGATAGGGAGAAGTGGCGAGAGAGGGTCAGGGATATCCGTGCTAGCGGCACGACATGATGATGATGAATTCTAAAAGCTGTGAAAATCGGAATTTTAAATGATAGCTTTTAACCGAATTTAGAAACTAACTACTGATGCTGTCCGGTAATGAATACGGACGTGCTACACATTATATATATATATATATATATATCCTCTCAGAAGTTCAGCACACTGGTAAAATAATTAATGAAAGAATTATGCAACCCGCATAATGCAAAGCCCTTCAAACAAATTGAGCACTCCTGTATCCGATAGCGCAAAATGTAAACAAACGAAAGCTAATACAAAAATGCGTTAAATCATGAGCTGACATAAGTTGCCGAAATGGCTGAACGCTAAGATATCAAGTCTAACATAAAGTTAGGCGAGTTTCGTTCTCAGCTTGGAGCGCGCTGAGTGTCTACAGATACAGAAGAGCTGTGATACCACGAAACAGTCTATCTATGGATGACTTTATATATATATGTATAACGCATTTTTGTATTAGCTTTCGTTTGTTTACATTTTGTGCAACGAATACGGGAGTGCCCAATTTATTAGAAGGGCTTTGCATTATGCAGGTGGCATAATTCTTTCGTTAATACTTTTACCAGAGTGCTGAAACCCCGAGAGGGGAATGTATATATATATGTGTGTGTGTGTGTGTGTGTGTGTGTGTGTGTGTGTGTGTTATGTATGTGGCAGAACTGGAATCAAATCCGACAGTGTGAAAATGTACAAGCATGAAAACAAACAAGGTCTTCAGAGAATGATTTTATTTTTGCCAAACTTAAACGTTTTTATCTAAATATGAAGACATCAAACTTTCATCAGGAAGGGTTTAATGTTTTCACATTTAAAAACCGCAACGTTTAACATTGGAAAAAGATTAACTCATCCTCTGAAGACCTTGCGTTTTTTGTTTTTGTTTTTTGCTTTTTCTTTTACTTATTTGTACATACTAAGCGTATGGAGAAAAAGCTTGACGGTAATTTTACAAGAATGCTTCGAGCTATGTTGAACAAATCCTGGAGGCAACAATCCACAAAACAACAACTGTACGGCCACCTACCACCCATCTCGAAAACCATCCAAATTAGACGAACAAAATATGCGGAACACTGCTAGAGAAGTAAGGACGAACTCATAAGCGATGTACTCCTATGGAACCCTTCTCACGGACAAGTGTTGGGTGACCAGCTAGAACTTATCTACACCAGATGTAGCCTAGAGGACCTGCCGATGGACAATAGAGACGAATGGTGAGAGAAGGTCATGGAAATTTATGCTAGCGGCACGACATAATAATGATGATGATATATATATATATATATATATATATATATATATATATATATATATATAAAGTTTGGATTGATGATATATATATATATATATGGTTTGGGTTAAAATCTTTAAGTATAAGAAAAGGGAGGCTATACGGACAATTAAACCGACATGTTTGCCTCTAACGATAGCTTCTTGTATACGCAACATATTCTTTCCCACCTTCCAACTTGTCAAGTCAAGAGTTCATTTTGAGAAATAAAATTTATTTTCTCATTAAGCTAACCTTATAGTAAAACTTACTATTTAATTTTTCCTAGTTTATTCTTTTTTTTATAAACACTCACACACACACACACACACACACATATATATATATATATGCGTGTGTGTATGTGTGTGTGTTTATGTGTGTGTGGTGAGGTCAAACTGGTTGAAATACCTGTTTATCCTTTTTATATAATTTACCTATTATGCTTGTAAGGAAATCTATGGGTGTGTTCTAGTTCTATTCATACAATTATTTCTCCCTTATTTGTTGATACCTCATATTTTATTTATTTACATATTGTTTGTGATATTTACTGTTTTTCGTCTGTAGTCACGAAAAAAATTATCGTCATTTTCTTGTTTTTTTGGTCGTAAATCCTACTTTTATCAAACACCTCGCGAACTCACTCGTGTGCGCATGCGCAAGGCGTGGGAGAGTAGTCACAGAGTTTTTAGTTATATTATACAGTAAACATACATATATATTAAGATGATAGTGAAATTTTTTTCTTTTTTCTTTCATCTTTTTTTCCTTCTTTTTTTTTTTTTTTTGTAGCTTTCGACTAAGACGCATATGGATATCCCTGCTGCGCGACGTCTGGCCCACAAAGAGAGTGTTTTTATCATGAAAGCATTACACAAAAACAAAAAATAAAATTGAGACATGCAGACGATTTATCGAACGCTTCAGTCTCTCAGTACAACGTTAGACAAGACTGATTCAAGTGCAGACATACCTTCAACAGGAATCGCAGGGTCCATCTCCATCAATGGGAAGTGTTATGGTTAAAGCGCTGGACTGCGGAATCGTAGAGCATGAGTTCAAACTCAGGTCTATCTATTATGTTCACAAATATTTGTCACAAATATACATATATATATATATATATATATATATACAACTAAAATGTTATTGTTATTATTATTAGTTCTAGTAGTAGTAGCAGTAGTATTTTACTTCTTATGAGTTTTTCACGCCAGCATTAGCTGATGGTCTTTCACTGGAATCTAAATAACCTTGGGAAAGGTATGAACATCCTTATTCTCCCATCTATAGGTTAAATAGTAACACTACTGTCCTTCTTTTAAAAAAATGAGAGATTTGGTATTAAATGACCCAAGAAGGTTGATATGCCATTAAATAACAAACAAACACTATCGATGGAAACTAGCCTAATTACTTTGGTCGCATCCGGTATTATGTGTGTGTGCATATGTAATTACGGGCGCACGTGCATCTTGTTATTTGTTCAATTTAAAAATTATTTCTATATGGAAAAAAAAATTAGACGTAAAAATCGATTTGGTGAAGTGTTAACATACATACACATATATATATAGAGAGAGAGAAACAGACAGACAGAGGCATATAGACTTGTTCTCGTCTGGTTTCTTACTCCCTCTAAAGAATGCATTAAATTGACAGTTATGCAGCAACCAAAGAACTGTAAGCGAATATCAAATTATTCTCGGTTTTATCCTGCTCTTTTTTTTACCCTGCTCTTAGATCCACGACCTCACAAATATTGACCATCCGTAGTATCCTTGAAGGCGTACGGGCAAAAATCCTACTAGCGACATTACTATTTGTCGACTTTAACAAGGCCTTCGATTCCATTCACAGAGGAAAGATGGAACAAATCCTACTAGCATATGGCCTACCTAAAAAAAAACCGTAGCAGCAATAACGA
Organism: Sepioteuthis lessoniana; assembly: GCA_963585895.1. NCBI lineage: Eukaryota > Metazoa > Mollusca > Cephalopoda > Myopsida > Loliginidae > Sepioteuthis > Sepioteuthis lessoniana. Next base: position 30,291,669 of record OY757922.1, on the reverse strand, counting down.
TTCTCTATAGAAACACCAAAGTGAAAGTACATTCACCAGATGGAGACACAGAATACTTCGACATTGTAGCAGGAGTACTACAAGGGGACAAGCTAGCTCCATACCTCTTTATCATCTGTCTAGATTACGTGCTTAGAACATCGATTGATAAAATCAGAGAAAACGGCTTCAAGCTGACAAAGAAAAGAAGCAGAAGGTACCCCGCAAAAACAATTGTCGACGCCGACTACGCCGATGACATAGCGATACTGGCAAATACACCCAACCAAGCCGAAACACCACTGCATAGTTTAGAACGAGCCGCTGCTGGCATTTGCCTCCATGCCAATGCACACAAAACGGAATATATGTGCTATAATCAAACAGGCGACATCTCCACACTAGACAGAGCCTCTCTGAAACTAGTAGACAAATTCACCTACCTAGGAAGCAGCGTCTCATCAACCGAAAAGGACATCGACACGCGGCTAACGAAAGCATGGACGGCTATCGATAGACTTTCTATCAAATGGAACTCAGACCTTACCGATAAAATGAAACGCAGTTTCTTCCAGGCATCGGTCGTATCGATACTGCAGTATGGATGCACTATATGGACGCTAACAAAACAGCTGGAGAAGAAGCTAGACGGCAATTACACAAGAATGCTGCGAGCAATATTAAACAAGTCCTGGCGGCAACACCCCACAAGACACCAACTGTACGGCCATCTGCCACCCATCACGAGAACTATCCAAGTTAGACGAACCAGACATGCTGGAGAAGCAAGGACGAGCTCATAAGTGACGTACTCCAATGGACCCCCACATATGGCCGGGCAAAAGCAGGTCGACCAGCTCGAACATACATTCAGCAGCTATGTAAGGATACGGGATGTAGCCCTGAAGACTTGCCGGATGCGATGAACGATAGGAAGAAGTAGCGAGAGAGAGTCAGGTATATCCGTGTTAGCGGCGTGACATGATGATGATGATCCTGCTCTTGAGATCGATATTGAGCACTTTTATTACTGGAGCCTAACAATCAGATAATTTCATGTCATATCCTGGACATTCGTTGGGGCAGGTTTTACTCATCTGCAGTCAGTAAATTTTACGGCACCGACAGCCAACTGGGTTATTATCCCGCTTAAAAATTGATCTTATGTAACACCCTTCTTGTGATGAAGGGGATGAGTAAATATATCCATACTCAGACCGATCTACTCGTCCGTACATGAATATGCATTACGGCACCTGAATATTTGCATCAAGAGTTAGAAGAGCTAATACGAAGAACGTTCAAAAAGTTCTTAGCTTCACCCAGAAAGAAAAGCATAGCGAAGCATTTTTGTTGTCATCATCATCTCATCATCTTGTCGTGTCATCAGCAAAGATATCTTTGACCCTCTCTCGCCACCCCTCCTTATCGTACATTGCATCCGGCAGGTCCTCAGGGCTACACTCTGTATCCTCACACAGCTGCTGTACGTAGGTTCGAGCTGGTCGCCCTGCTTTTGCTCGGCTATGTGAAGGGGTCCATAGGAGTACATCACTTATGAGCTCGTCCTTACTTCTCCAGCAGTGTCCTGCATGTCTAGTTCGTCTAACTTGGATAGTTTTCGTGATGGGTGTTTGGTGGCGTTACAGCTGCTGCTTTGTGGGACCAGTTCAATATTGCTCGTAGTTGTAACAACATATTAACACATTTTATATGATTAGAAAAACTAAATCAATTTTTTCTAGTTTTATAAGAAATCATAGTGTATTTTCCTATTGCTCTTCTTTCTTGGTAAGGCTTAGAACTATTCACGTATGGTCACAAGTTTTCCTTAAAGGAAATTATTGACAAATGTCTTTACTCGTCGAAAACTCGCCAGCAACTGGTGTGACACTCCCCAGAGGGCCAATTAATTCAGAGATTTTTTAAAGCCTAATTTCTTCGTCAATTCTTCAATTTTTTCACTTTCTTTAGTAACATTTTAATCGAGGCATAGAATTCTACCAGAAACAATAATAATAATCAACACTTCAAATTTTGTGGAAAAAACAGTCTGGGGTTTTTTAAGCACTTATTCAGGGATGTTTTAAAGCGTCATTTCTCCATCAATTCTTCAAATTTGCCACTTTCTTTAGTTACATTTTAATCGAGGCATAGAATTCTAACATTTTAATCTAGGCATAAAAATTCGTCCAGAAACAACCATAATAATCAACAGTTTAATTGTTGTCGTAAAAATAATGAGGGACGTTTTAAAGCGTCATTTCTCCGTCAGGTCTACGAATTGGATGTTTTCTTTAGTAGCATTGTTTTCAACGTATCCTATTCTACCAGAAACGGTCAGAAAATCAAGTTTAAGTTTTGTCGAAAAAATTTACAATGACAGGGAGATAATCATTATTTGTCTTCCTACATTCAATTCATTACTCTCTTTGATACAACTGTTTTAGAACAGAACTGAACAGTGTTAACCAGGATCTTACTATGAATGTAACTTGCCAATATTTTCGCTCCGCTGAGGAAGTATCGTCTGGCAGACGCCAACCTTATTTTCATGTAAACAAATTTTCTTGAAAAAATGTTATATACTAACGCGATTTTAAGATGTGTTTTCAGGAGAATTGTTTTGAACCTTTCTTTTTTCTTTTTTTTTTTTTTTTTTTTTTTTTGTTTCATATCAAAGAATCGCGAAGATTAGGTTTAATCATTCTAGAAGTCAAATAGTAAAAGAATTTAAAGAAAAAGAAAAAGAAAATCTTTAGTAAATCCTTTTTATATCCGCTCAGGATTTAAAAAAAAATAATAATAGAAGAAGAAGAAGAAGAAGAAGAAGAAGAAGAAGAAGAAGAAGAAGAAGAAGAAGAAGAAGAAGAAGAAATCACTGAATTGGTTAGAAGAAGAAGAAGAAGAAGAAGAAGAAGAAGAAGAAGAAGAAGAAGAAGAAGAAGAAGAAGAAGAAGAAGAAGAAGAAGAAGAAGAAGAAGAAGAAGAAGAAATCCCTGAATTGGTTAGAAGAAGAAGAAGAAGAAGAAGAAGAAGAAGAAGAAGAAGAAGAAGAAGAAGAAGAAGAAGAAGAAGAAGAAGAAATCACTGAATTGGTTAGTTTAGTCGTGCATGAAAGAACACCATCAAAAGTAGAAATAAAACCAGACGAATGAATCAACTAATCGATATTATTATTATTATTATTATTATTCAAAAGAAAAAACATAAATATTCGGAGTAAAAACGAGATATATCTTAGATTTTATGATAGACTTCTTGTTTACACGGCTTCTTTAAAAGTTTAAATATTTTTACAGCAATTTTTACAAACTAGGTTTAAATAATTCTATATCAGAGCATTATCACCTCATAGAAAATATGAAAATGCAGCCATACCTTGAATAGTGGAATTCAATTAATTTGTTTTAAAATTTGAAAATTGCATTGCTTTTCGATATTTAGACCGAGTAGGTACACTTAGTGACAAACCTAAGAGGTATGTGCCAGATTTGGCTTGGCTTACTCGTTTAACAACATATTAACTCCTTGTGGGTTATGTAATGCCGAAGTTTTATTCATTTGTTTAGTTTATTTGTTTAACGGTATATCAATTCCCAATGGTTTATTTGATGCCGAAATTTGATTCATTTGTCAGTTTTTTATTGCAATATTAATTATATATTCAGAGTTACATTTATTTAATTGCACTTTTTATCAATAATTATTTGTTTGCATACAAGTATATGGTATAAAGTATTCATATCTATTACGAATAATTTGAAGACAGAGATAGGGTTTCATGTATTCCTATTTAATTCTAAAAATTCAAACAAACCAGCTCATTGGTCTAGTGGATAGAATGTTCGCCAATGGTCCGGAGGACCTAGGTTCAATCTCAGTTCGAGTTATACCAAAGACTTTAAAAATGGTACATGATACCTTCTTGCTTAACACTCAGCGATATAAGGTACGTATCAAGGGTAAAGGGTAGCAATTCAGGGAAAGGGGTAGCGCCCTCCCCTACACCTCGGTGTAGTAGCTATCAAAAAGGGAGCCTTCTGGTCGACCTCGACTACGGTCGCCAAGTTTACTTTTTACTTATATGGCTTCAAGTAAGTATTACTATTTAAGAATAAAAGTTATAATCACTATCATCACCATTATTATTATTATTATTATTAAAACAACGTTGTAAGGACCAATTATGTTAAAACAAAAATAGATTAGACGCAACCGAATAGCAAGTGTGGGTTATGTGGTGATAGAGATAGAATTATCAATCACATAATAAGCGAATGCAGCAAACTAACACAAAAGGAGTACAAGACTAGACACGACTGAGCTGGAAAGGTGATCCATTGGAAATTGTGCAAGAAACTGAAATTAGATCATACTACCAAATGATATCTGCACAAACCAGAATCCGTTCTGGAGAACGAGATGCATGAAATTCTCTGGAATTTTAAGAGACAAACAGATCATATACTTCCAGCCAGAAGACCCGACCTAGTGATAGTTAAAAAAAGGGTGGAACCAGCCGAATAGTAGACTTTACCGTCCCTGTGGATCACAGAGGGAAAATGAAAGAAAATGAAAAGAGAGATTAACGCTTGGGCCTTGTCAGAGAACTAAATGAATTATGGAACACGAACGTAACAGTGGCCCAATTGTAATTGTTTCGCTTAAAACGATCCCCAAAGGCTTGGTATGGAGGCTGGAAAAGTTAGAAATCGGAGGATGAGCCGAGACCATCCAAACTACAGTATTATCGAGGTCAGCCAGAATACTGAGGAGAGTCCTGGAAACCTGGGGAGACTTGCTATCATTTAGACTCCAGTGAAAGACCATCAGCTAATGCTGGCGTGAAAAAGAAGTAAGAAGTAAATACTACTACTACTACAACTAATAATAGTAATAATATTTTAGTTGTATATATATATATATATATTAGTTTGTTTTCTGGTTTTTAGTATTGGACAAAGCAAAGAAGGATGATAAATACCGTTTAGTATGATTTAAGATTCGATAATGACATTAAACTTATTTTGAATGTTCTTCCTCCACTCATCTTCGGTGTGAAATACAGTGATGTATGAGTCTATTGGTACAGGGAAACTTTTTTTTTTTTTGAGCTTTGAGAAAGCACGTCGTACGCCTTTGAAATCGAAACAAAAAATTTGTTCTATTATTTATAACATGACATAAATTCTCTCTTCATGGATTATTACTCTTCATGGATTATTACTCAAAGTACATGTCCAAATTGCATCGCCCTTCCCGTGGGTAAAAAAAGAGGTGTGTCTTACTGAGGTTGAAGCTCTGACCCCAGTGTTCGAAAAATCAGCTACAGAACTCAAACTAAAACAAAAATTACTTAAATGTAAAAGCGCAATACAAATAGCGACATTCAACGTCAGAAATTTAAATAGAATAAGCCAACTACCAGAGCCTACAGCTTCTGCAATAGATCATAACATAGCATAGTATACGTACAAGAATACAGATAGCTTCATAGCAAAGATATAAAATATTACGATACCGGCAATAGATGGACATTTATTTCGGCATCTGTATGAAAAAAATTCAGTCAATGCCGTGATAGGGGGTGTAGGTATCCTTATCGGTCTACAGGCCCTAAAATCACTATATAACATCGAGAAAATACAACCAATGGTGATGGTAGCCACATTTAATGGCAACCCCAGCACAACAATCATCTCCTGCTACAGTCCTACCAATGTTATTGAAGAAACGGACTTCATCAGCTTCTATAACGAGCTAACCTCCTTTGTTCATAGCATCCCGAAACACGTCATTCTTATTTGTGGAAACATGAATGCCCAAATAGGTAAAAACGTAAACAACAAATTCAGCTTATACAACTCAACAAACAGAAATTGGAAACATCTAACAGATTTCACGCTCGAAAATAGATTAACATGCCTTTATACGAAATTTCATGAAAGAAAGGGAAAACTATGGACCTACAACAACGCAAATAATGCTAAAGCACGGATAGACAACATCTGTATAAATAAGAAATGGAATAATAGCGCATTGAATTGCGAGGCGTATTCTTCTTTTGAAGGTGTGTCCTCTGATCACCGGATTGTTACAAAAAATATACGACTGAGCCTACGAAGGAATGCAGCCCGAACAACCACAACCGTACTCTATGACTGGTCCATGCTTAACAATAGGTATATCAGCGATAAATATACGTTAACATAGAGATACAAATTCTGTGCACTTCAAGAGATATCAGAAACACCTACTCCAAATGACGAATATGAGAACTTCATCAATACCTACATAGAAGCGGCAGCAGAATGCATGCCAACAGAGAGCTAAACTTAGAGTCCCATGGGAGACATTAGCAGTTAGAAAAAAGCGTGTAGACGTAAAAACCGCATCTCCATACAAATGGAAGAACCCAACCAATATCTATGCTCAGAAACTAAAGAAGGCACAAAATGAACTAACTAACGTATACCTAAAAGAACAAACAGAATACATCCAAAATTAGATCAATAAGAATAGTGAATTGGTTGAAGATAGAGAATCTAGGATAGCATGGCAAGCAGTAAACGAAGTGAGTAGAAGGAAGAGTACTGCTAGAGCTAAACTGAAAGCTGCCAGTCAAGAAGAACGTATACACCTGTGGAAACATTTCGAGAATTTATTCGGAAAACCTCCAAAAGTAACGGAAGAACCTGTCACAAAAATTATTGGTAATCAACTAGACATCAAACTAGGGCAGTTTACGCAAGAAGAACTCGACTTAGCACTAATAAAAATTTAAAATAGGAAATCTGCAGGGCTTGAAGATATACTCACAAAAGTATGGAAAACAAGAAAACAAGAGAATTCGACGACATACTGCTCTGACACTGCAACGCCGTATATAACCAGAACACAATTGACAGATGGACAAAAGGCTGCATCTTCCCTTTCTCCAAGAAGTGTGACCTCGGAATAGTCAAGAACTACTAAGGTATAACCCTTATAGCCGTAGCAACCTAGATCTACAATGTTCCGCTATTCAACCGCATAGAACCTAAAATTGAGAAAATACTTAGGAAGAAACAAAATGACTTTTGGAGAAATCGATCCACGTCATCACAAATTTTGACTATCCGTCGAATTCTAAAGGGTGTTCGTGCAAAAATCCTCGCAGCAACACTATTATTTGTCGACTTTTCCAAAGCATTTGACTCCATACTTTTTGCCAACGGTCTACCGAAAAAAAAGTTTCAGCCATAATGATGCTATATAAAAACACGAAAGTAAAAGTCCACTTACCGGGTGGAGAAACAGACTACTTCAACGTTGCAGCAGGTGTGCTGCAAGGAGATACATTAGCCCCATAACTGTTTATTATGTGCCTAGACTTTGTTCTTAGAACGTCTATAGATTTAATGAAAGATAACGGTTTCAAGCTGGCAAAGCTAAGAAGCAGAAGATACCCCGCACAAACTATTACGAACGCTGACTACACCGATGATATTGCGCTTCTGGCAAATTCGCCTGCCCAAGTCGAATCCCTGCTACATAGTCTGGAACGAGCAGCAAGTGGCATAGACTTCCATGTTAACGCAGACAAAACAGAATACTTGTGCTTTAATCAAAAAGGCGACATTTCCACACAAATTGGTCATCCTCTGAAACTAGTAGACAAGTTCACCTACCTCGGAAGCAACGTCTCATCAACTGAGAATGACATCAACACGCGACTAGCAAAGGCATGGACAGCTATCGATAGACTATCGGTCATATGGAAGTCAGACTTGATCGATAAAATAAAACGCAGTTTTTTTCAAAGCTACGGTCGTATCAATATTGCTATATGGATGCACTACATGAACGCTAACTAAGCGTACGGAGAAAAACTTGACGGTAATTTTACAAGAATGTTGAGAGCTATATTGAACAAGTCCTGAAGACAACACCCCACAAAACATCAGCTGTACAGCCACCTACCACCCATCACGAAAACTATCCAAGTTAGACGAACCAGACATGCAGGATTTTGCTGGAGAAGTAAGGACAAACTCATAAGCGATGTACTCCTGTGGACCCCCTTACATAGCCGACTAAAGGTTGGACGACCAGTTCTGTGCTAATACGGGATGTAGCCTGGAGGACCTGCCGGGAGCGATGGACGATTGAGACGAGCGACGAGAGAGAATCAGGGAAATCCGTGCTAGCAGCCCGACATGATTATGATGATGATGGATAAATATGATCCTAAATATGGTAGATAAATGTGATTATGATGATGGTGGATAAATAAATATGATAATGAATATTTTTCTCCTGATATTGTCTGAAAAACAAAAACACCTCTAGACACTAAAACCAGATATGAAAACCACTCTTTATGATACATTCCACATCAGTCTTTCTGCGGATAAAAAAATAACCATATCTCTCAATGATGAACCAGGTTGGGATCGAAAAAACAGCAACTGGAATAAATCCCCCTCCTACTCATTTCGGTAGTCATCAGAACAAAGATAATCCCAACACTGACCTGCCAATATTTTGAGTAAAATAAATAGAAATAAAATTGGCAAAAATGGTCCCAAAGAGAATTATGAAAAAATATTATATGCGTTCTTTTAAGCAATAAACAAACCCTAAGGAAGAAATTCAACACAAGGAACCTACAACATAGAGCGACAAAGGACTAAGTATAAAAATACACACTTAGATCTTAATAAACTAGCCAATATGACAAGATACATCATTAAAAGAAATTGTTTAACTGATGCTTAAAACGTTAATACCAAAGAACGGGTAGTTGCTAATATCCCGCGAAATAAAAGTGAATATCGGACATTAGCATAAGGGTTAGAGTGTTTGCCAATGGCCCGGGAGATCTGGGTTCAATCCCAGGTCGAGTCATACCAAAGACTCAAAAAATAGTACTTGATGCTATCTTGCTTAACACTCAGCATTATAAGGTACTATCAAGGGTAAAGTGGAGCAATCCTGGGAAAGGAGTAGCACCCTCCCCTACACCTTGGTGTAGTAGCTATCGAAAAGGGATCCTTCGGGTTACCTCGACTGCGGTCGTCAACTTTACTTTTCCTTACTTGAAATGAACGTAATTGATGATAAAACAGATAACATATAAAAACAATCAAGCAATGATTGTATGAAAACTCCAGCAATAGTAAATAAATATAAAATAATTAGAGAATAATCAACCCCGAATAGAAAACCCTGACAACACAGAAAATAAGGTTAAGATTGACGAAATGAAACAAAATATAATTTTTAAAAACTCGTTAAGGTAACTAATACTAATGTTATGACCTATTATTCGGGGTCAATAAATAAATCACTCAACACGGAGATATGAGGTAGAGGTGCCCGTGGTGTAATGGTTATCGTCGTAGAAAATGAACACAGCGACACCAGTTCAAATCCTGGACCAGGCTTATTGCATTTCACATAGCACTAATACCCTTGGGAAAGGTATGAATCCAATTATTCTCTCTCCAGCTATGGGTAAATAGTAGGAAAGACTGGATTCTTCAGCCTTGGTGAGGCAACAAGTCTAGGATAAGGAAAACTCTGAATTCTTGTGTCATATCCTACCCGAGTGGAGGGGTTGGTAAATATGAATATGAGGTGCTACATAAATGTGTCCAAGACTCTGCGGACGGTCTCCTTGGTTCAACGTACACGAAGACAGGCAAGGTGCTTATTACAGCTGCTACTGCTGCTCTCTGCTCTACCAGGTTAGTTCTTGATTAATATTCTCACTGGGTAAGTCCATTATTCTTGTCATAGGGGAATCACCTACAACAACTAATATGGAAGACTTAATGCTGATGAAGTTGGTAAGTTTGTGTTATCGAATATCTATAAGATTTTAAATCAAATAATATATGCGACTGCTACAGGAATAAGTACCCTTAACTGATGAACAAAATAGCTTTAAGCAATCCAAATGTAAATGACAGATACAAAAAGAAATAGAAGAATACAGAGAAGAAATATCTGATGAAATGAGTTAGAGTATCAAAGTGAAAACTAAGAAAGCCAAAAAAAAAAAAAAAAATTCAAAGAATATATACGATAACATCAAGTGATAACACCTGAAAATAACAACTGAAACAAAAAATCTAACTAAAGGCCCAACGAATCCAAAAAAAATGAAAAATGAACAAGATTCTTTAAGCACAACAAAAAACGATCCAAAAAATTTTATCAATGAATAAGAAAATAGACAATGTAAAGGAAACTTCCTCTATTGAAGAATTAAAATCATTTTGGAGTAATAATATACGAACCCATAAGACATCATAAAATAAAAAGCAAGGTTTATTGAAAATATAAAAGACACGTTTACAAATATCGAACCGCCATCGAACAAAGATATCACGATAGGAAAAATTATAAGTACATTTAAAAGCAAACATAAATGGAAAGTAAGTAAAGTAAAATTGGTAACCGTAGTCGAGAGCGACCAGAAGGCTCCCTTTTCAATAGCTACTACACCAAGGTGTTAGGGAAGGCGCTACTCCTTTCCTTGGATTGCTCCACTTTACCCTCGATACGTACTTTATATTGCTGAGTGTTAAGCAAAGAGGCATCAACTACCATTTTTAAAGTCTTTGGTATGACACGACCTGGGATTGAACCCAGGTTTCCCGGACCATTGGCGAACACTCTACCTACTTGCACAATGAACTGGTCGTCACCTGGAATAGATATTATAACAAACTTTTGCTTCCACCACCAATCAATACATCAACAAATGGGGAAACTTATTTTAGGAATCTTTAAAGAACCCAAAAAATGCCTGATTAGCTGACAGAAGGAGTAACATGCTTACTACCTAAAACAAAAGATACGACAAATGTAAAAACTGCCTTCCCACAACATATAAAATAATAACATCGATTCTAAATGAGAGAATAGTCAAATCCATCGAAAAAAAATGGATCCAAAAAAGAATTATATGGCTGCAAAGATCAGTTCATCATAGATAAGATGATCATGGAGAACTTTCGATCCAAACAGAAAAAAAAATCTAAATATGCCTTGGACTGACTACCAAAAAAAAAGCTTTTGGGTACACAAACCCAACGAAGGAATTTTGAAAGTCCGAGACATTTTTATATCCTCAATCATAACAACATTCCTAAAATAGAACATGGAAAAGTGGCATACTAACCTCAGTTTAATCCATGAAAAGTTCATGCACAAAACGAATAATCTGAGCATTAACAATGGAATATTCCAATGAGACTTACTTTTATCTCTTCTTTTTTTTTCTATAGCTCTAACTCTCTTGATAGAACTTTAAAACACTGCCTATGGATATAAAACTTCTACTAAAAAAAATAAGCCATCTATTCAATGTTGACGATTTAAAGTTATATGCAAAAATTATGTCAAGTTCTACGAAGCACTGTAAAAAGATTTAGTGACGACATAGCGATATAATTTGGTCTGGAAAAATATGCAAAAGTCACATTTAAGAAAGGCTTGCTGGTAAAGTCTAAAACATCACTGGAGATATAAGTAAAGTTGGCGACCATAGTCGAGGGTAACCCGAAGGCTCCCTTTTCGATAGCTACTACACCAATGTGTAGGGGAGGGCGCTACTCCTTTCCTGGATTGCTCTACTTTACCCTTGATCCGTACCTTATAATGCTGAGTGCTAAGCAAGGAAGCATCAAGTACCATTTTTTGAGTCTTTGGTATGACTCGACCTGGGATTGAACCCAGGTCTCCCGGGCCATCCCAGGTCGAGTCATACCAAAGACTTTAAAAATGGAACTTGATACCACCTTGCTTAACACTCAGCATTATAAGGTACAGTTCAAGGGTAAAGTGGAGCAATCCAGGGAATGGAGTAGCGCCCTCCCCTACACCTTGGTGTAGTAGCTATCGAAAAGGGAGCCTTCGGGTCACCCTCGACTATGGTCGCTAACTTTACTGGAGATATAAACACGGAAATTACAGAGAACACAATAAAAACTTATAAATATTTAGAAATTAATGAAACGAATGCTATCGATATACTAGAAATAAAGAAAAAATAAGAAAAATATTTATAGGCGAATAAAAGCCATATTAAAAGGAGAATTGAACGTAAAAAAAAATAAAACTATAGCAATTAATATCCTGGAAATACCTTTAATGATATATAGTTTTAATATGATAAACTTGACATTAGCCGAAATAAAAACAAATGCAAACAAAAGTTAGGAAGAGCAGATATAGAACGTCTCTACATCAAGAGAGAAAATGATGGAAGAAGATTAATCCAACAAGAATTGACCAACAAAACAACCACTATAGGATTAAAGAAATACTGTAACAGATTGGATGATACAGTTAGTAAACACACACATGAGAAGGAAAAGAAAAAATATTCAATGAGTAAAGAAAGTAATGAATTTGCAAATCAACTCGAGGCAACAAAAAACATAAAGAAAGAAGCAAAAACACAAGGACTAATCTATTAAAAAAACGCCGAGAAACAAAAATCCTTACATGGGCAATACGAACAAAGAATTAGAAAAACTGATATCATCATCATCATCATCATCAACATCATCAAGTGGTTCTAACAGTACAGAGCTCCCTGACTCCCCCCTCTCTCTCTCTCTCTCTCTCTCTCTCTCTCTCTCTCTGCTCTCTCTCTCCGCTCTCACACACACACATACAGTTATCCACCCTTATCATCCACCACTCCAAACAAGTATTCTAGGCTGTATCTTGTGTCCGTACAGAGCTGATATAAGTAAGTCTTTGCTGGGCTGCTAACACTGGTACGTCCATGCGTATTAGTCCATAAGAGAAAATTACTTATGAGTTCTTCCTTGCTTATCCAGCAATGCCCCGCATGTAGAACAGTTTGTGAGATTGAAGGCAGGTGGCTGTACAGTTGTTGTTTTGTTCACGACAGTGCGCAGCATTCCCATCAAGCTTTTTCTCTATGCGTTTTGTCAGCATCCATGTGGTGTATCGATATAATACTATGGACACAGCCACAACTCGGAAGAAATCCGGTGTTATTTTATCGGATTGATTAGACTTCCGTGTGCTCTATATTCTGTTGAGAGCATTCCACTGATAGTAAAGACAAATTGATTGCTGAAAAGTGTCGGACTGAAGGCGGAGACCGAGGAGTTTATAATAGCAGCAAGAGAGTAGCCTCAACCAAACTTTCAGGCAAATATTAAAAAAATAAATCAAACCCAATATATAAATTGTGCTAATAAAAAATGAATCAACTGACTACTTTACTTCCGGTTGCCCAATCCTTACCCCGATAGAATATAAATAAAAACATGATAAACGAGGACATTGCATACATTGGAAAGTATGGAAATACAATGGAATAATGGATTGTGAAAAATAGTATATTACATCAACCAAAGTCAAAAACAAAAGCAAAATGAGTTACTCTTCTCTATGACTTTGCTATCCAAACTGATAGAAAAACAAAGGGCAATAGACCAAATACAATGATAAAGGACTATAAAAGAAAAACATGCTTTCTCATTTATATGTCAGTTCCAACAGATAATAACTTATCAGTCAAAGAGTATAATAAAATTTGTAAATATAAGGACCTGGAAAGAGAAATTGAAAAAATGTTGTACCTTAAAACTACCACCGTGCAAGCAATTGTGGGAGTCCTCAGTGTGATCAAGAAAGTAACGGATAAATATAACAAATTATTAACAAAATAACTGGCAATCTCAGCCCATTTGAAATACAAGAAATTGCAATTTGCGGGGCTGCTCATCTCTTTAGGCGAGTACCATCAATGTGAGTGAAAAATATCATCCAAAAGAAACAACAAAAACATATATACATAGAATGCATATAACCACTACCTTCCCTCAAGTTGGGTCTTGGGTAAAGACCCGGTGAAGGATTGTAAGAAATCAAAAATAAAACGGAAAATTGAATAAGACCTAACCTTATAATAATCATCAAAAAAAGAGAACTTGCAAAATTGTCGATTTTGCTGTTGCGGCTGACCACAGAATAAAACTGAAAGAATGTGAAAAGAAGGATAAGTACCTCGACCTTGCTAGAGAATTGAAAAAAACTATGGAACACGAAGGTGACTATTATACCAATTGTGATTGGTGCTTTGGGTTCAGTAACTAAAGAATTACTAAAGGGACTGGAGGAGGTGGAAGTTGGTGGACGAGTGGAGACCATCCAAACAACAACATTATTGAGAACGGCCAGAATACTGAGAAGAGTCCTGGAGACTTGAGGAGACTTGCTGTCACTCAATCTTCAGTGAAAGACCATCAGCTGACGCTGACATGAAAAACTCCAGTGGAGATAATAATAATAATAATAATAATAATAATAATAATAATAATAATAATAATAATAATAATAATGACAGATCTGGGAAGAATGCGCTAGATTTCACTCGCTGACAAAGTTTGGGCGATAATAAAGAAAAGTTGGCTCTCTGGCCTTGAAATTCTAGAAATACGCCAATAAACAGGGCACCAAGACAAGACATCAATACAATAACGGACACACCAAATATCGAGAAACAAGAACATTCTAACCGAAATGAACTGCAAACTAATAATCAAAACACCAAAAACGCAAACCACACACAGTAAACATTAACACAAGAACAAGTAATTAATTTAAAAAATTTTAAAGAGAATTATGTATGAAAAGAAGACTACATTACCATCACAAAGAAACATAAACTGGAAAACAGTTAAGATGGAAAATGAAAAAAATTAATGAATTATAAACACATGTGTCAACGAAAAACATCACGAAATTAAATGAACTAATCTATGCAGGAAAGAAAATATATTAAGAAAATTGGGGTTCTCCTTAAAACCATGAACAGAAATTCAAAACCTTGATACGAAATCCGACTGGAAACGCTGATAAGAAATCCTCGATGACAAGCAAAAAAATCCTGGAACATTTTGAGACAAAAAATAAAGAGTAACACGAGTAAAAATGACCATTACAACTCGAGGAAATAAACCGGAAAGTACTTGCGAAAGAAGAAAGATTAAAAATATATCGAGACAGTGTAAAACAATGGAGAAAATACAGGACATTCCAAAACAACGAAAAAATTTTTTACCCACATGTAGTGAGAGATAGCACGAAGACATACAACCAACTTGGTGCAAGGGAAGAAAAACAATTTTGGGCAAAATATGGCAACCAAGAGAACATAACAAAAAAGCAACATGGGAAAAGAGTTAGGATTCGAAGAAGGACCGAAGCCTAAAATACACATCTATTCACTCAGAACAACAATAAAAAAAAATACCAAATCAAAAAACGGCAGGCCATGATGGCATACATGGATTCTGGTTCAAAAATTCCCCTCAATCGATGAGAGACAAGCGATCGAAATGAATAAATACCTACACGAAGCAGACGTATCCAAATGGATGACCAAAAGAAAGACCACACTGATCCCAAAAGACCCCTCAAAGAAACTGCCCCAAACAACTACAGACCCATAACGTACCTACTCATGATATGGAAAATACTAACTGCACAAATAAAGGAAGAGATTTATTACTCGTTAATAAGCCGCGGATTATTCCTCTGGGAACAGAAAGAATGTTGCAAAGGATCCAGAGGAATAGGAGAGCTACTCTACATTCATCAAAACATACTCAACAAGAGCAAGACGAGACGGAAAAATCTTGTTAGGGCCTGAGTTGACCACAAAAAAAGCATATGATATGATCCCGCAAAGCTGTATAATAAACTGCCTTAAGATATACAAGATATCAGACAAAGTCATAAACTTTATCGAGAAAAACCATGAAAACCTGGTCAGTAGAATCGACAGCAGAAAGAAAAAGGTTAACTGAAGGGAAGTTCCAGAGAGGTATATTCAAGGGAGATGTGTTATCGCCATTATATTTGTAATAGCGAATATGCCACTCAACCACATACCAAGAAATTGCATAAATGGATATAAACTCAGTAAATCCTGGGAAAAGATAAATCACCTAATGTACTGTGTGCCAAAAACCAAAAAGAATCGGAAACTCTAATACTCGCAGTGAGAATATACAGTCAGTACATAGGGGTGGAATTTTGGCATAGAAAATGCGCCATGCTAATAATGAAAAGTGGAAAACGATACATGACTGAATGAATGGAGCTACCAAATCAGAAAAAAATGAGAACGTTCGGAAGAAAAGGAAACCTAAAATATACTTGGAAATATTGGAAGCTGACACCATCAAACAATTGGAGATGAAAGAAAAAATTAAAAAAGAGAATCTCAGGAGAAACCTAAAGCTAATCGAAAGAAAACTATATAGCAGACACCTTATCAAAGGGATAAATACCTGGGCCGTCCCTCTCGTAAGATACCCTGGACCATTCTTGAAGCGGACCAGAAAAGAACTTTAACTAATGGACCAGAGGACAAGAAAACTAATGACCATGCATAAGATCTTACATTCCAGAGATGATGTTGATAGCTATGTGTGTCAAGAAAAGAAGGAGGAAGAGGACTTGCCACTACTGAAGACAGCGTTGACGCATCGATACAATGACTAGAAGACTACATAGAAAAGTTGCTTAGGAAGACTGATTACAGCCTCCAAAAACAATACTGACAACATGAGGATCTATAGAACAGAGATCACCAGAAAACATAAATGGGAACAAAAACAACTCAAGGGACGTTTTAAAGGATTAATAAGCGATATCTCACACGATAAAACGAAACCTTTAAAAAATGAATCTCTTCTGCACAAAACAACGCCATAAGGACTAATAATATCAAAGCAAGAATTGACAAGACACAACAAAACAGGAGATGTAGGTTATGTGGTGATAGAGACGAAAGGATCAATCACATAATGAGCAAATGAAGCAAATTAGCACAGAAAGAGTATAAGACTAGACACAGTTGAGTTGAGTTGCACATTGAGAATTGTGCAAGAAATTGAAGTTTGACTACAAGAACAAATGGTATATGCACAACCCAACATCTGTCCTGGAGAATAAGACGCACAAACTCCTCTGGAATTTTGACATACAAACGGATCACCTAATCTCTGCTAGACGACCAGATCTTGTAGTAATCAACAAAAAAAGAGAACTTGCCGAATTGTGGACTTTGCTGTTCCGGTTGACCACAGAGTAAAATTAAAAGAAAGTAAAAAGAAGAATAAGTACCAGGACCTTGCTAGGGAATTGAAAAAGCTGTAAATGATACCAATTGTAATTTGTGCTCTTGGTACAGTCACCAAAGGATTGTTTCACATACTAGAGGACTTGGAAATAAAGTGACAAATGGAGAACATCCAAACTACAGCATTGTTGAGATCGGTCAGAATACTGAGAAGAGTCCCAAAGTCTAGAAGAGACTTGCTGCTACTAAAAATCCGCAGGTGTTAAAAACTCGAAAAGGAGTAATAATAATAATAATACCTCCAAAGAAATGAGACGCACAAAATTCTCTGGGATTTTCAGACACAAACAGATCACGAAATTTCTGCCAGAATACTTGACTTAGTGCGAATTATTAAAAAAAAAAAAAGGACTAGTAGTCAAGTGGATTTGGCTGTTCCAGCGGACCACAGACTGTAAATAAAAGAAAGCGGAAAGAAAAACAAATAGTTGGATCTTGCCAAAGAACTAAAAAAAAAGGCAATGGAACAGGTTAGTGACATTGATACCAAATATAGTTGGTGCGTTTTTAACGGCCCTCTAACATTTGGAAAGGGGACTGGAAAAATTGAAAATCAGAAGAAGAAACGAGATCATCCAGACTACAGCATTGTTGAGAACGACCAGAATACTGAGAAGAGTCCTGGACCCTGATGAGACTTATCACTCAGACTGCAGTAAGAGGCAACCAGTCAACGCTGATGTGGAAACCTCGTAAGGAGTAAAATAATAATTTTTTACAAACAGTTTTATGATTTCATGTATTTCTATTTCGTATATGGCCCAGTTGGTTGGGTTTGCTGAATACACCGGCTGCATCTCTGAAGAGGAGTAAGACTCCCTCAACGAGTATCCTGCATATGACACTAAACAATCTGATGGTGAGGCTCCAGTAATGTTGGAGCTTCGAGGAATGCAGAATACCCCTTCATTGCCGTCGCTCCAAATACCACTCTGGCTCGGAGTGGTAGTCCTATCTATGGGTCAAATAGAACTGTTTGACATTTAAACTGAGTTCAAACAAATGACTTATGCTAAATTGAATTGGTTGAAATACAATTGATTGATCATTTAACTGTGTGTGAACTGTTGTACTCCCTACATAATGGACTCACCCTCCTCCATGAATACACAACAACGAGAGCGTCAGACGGAAGTTAACCAATCAGCGTGACACAATCACATGTGATAGCATTCGCGTCGTGGACGGAGAGTTACTACCTGACTAGACTCTCGGCTTCCTATCAACTAACTACTGTTTAATAAGGTTCACTTGTATCTTATTTCTGTCACTCGAATATATATGTTTTTCTATCAACCTTTTTGTGTTCCCCGCGTCTTTCTTTTGTCAGCATCGTAACATAAACAAATAACTGATATTTAATTGAATTGTCAGTGATAGATAGCAATACTTGGAATTATTCAACTTTGTTGATGTGATAAATTGAATTGTTAGAAATTGAACTGTTTAAACCTTTCACAGTTTGTATCTAAAATATGTTTATTAATCATATATTTAATATATATGTATAAACAGGATTAGGCATAAAATAACCAACAATGGTTGATATGCCATAAAACTAAGCCAAACCAAACCTATCTAAAACAAATGATTAGCAAATTCTATCTAACCCTTATAATTTATACACAATTATATGATTTCAAGTGACTATTTTTATAAAATAATAATCATTTGCTTGCAAACAATTATATGGTTTTAAGCATCTAACAATGATAATCCTTATTTAACAATTATAGCTTCAGTTGACTATTCATAAAACAAATAATTTACACATTTATATTTATATGGTTTTCAAGTATTCCTATCTAGTGCAAATAATTTTAGATAGATCAATTTGATCCATAGATAGGACTCTAATTGGTACTAACAGAGTGGGCTTGGATATAATGACAACGAAGGAATACTCCACACTCTTCCTGGTAGGTAAGCAGTGGATGCAGTTTAGAATCGTACACAGGACACCCCTTTTGGAAGTCTTACCCTCTGCAGGGGAAAGTGTCAACGTGTTCAAAGTTCTGTCTGTGGACTTTGTGGGCCACACTAATAAAAGCAAAGTAAATTTACAATGTTTAGAAAAGAAAGAAAATACTGCATAGATTGAAAACGCTTCATTTCTCTGAGAAACAGTCCTTTAATATAGCTAGTGCCATCCTTTTCTTTTTATCATCATCATCATGTCGTGCCGCTCGCTCGGATATCTCTGACCCTCTCTCACTACTTCTCCCTATCGTCCATCGCCCCCGGCAGGTCTTCAGGACTACATCCCGTGTCCTCACATAGCTGCTGTATGTATGTTCTCGCTGGTCGTCCTGCTTTTGCTCGGCCATAAGTGGGGGTCCATAGGAGTACTTCACTTATGAGCTTGTCCCTGTTTCTCCAACAGTGTCCTGCATGTCTGGTTCGTCTAACTTGGATATTTTTCGTAATGGGAGGCTGGTGGCCGTATAGTTGGTGCCTTGTTGGGTGTTGCCGCCAGGACTTGTTCAATATTGTTCACAACATTCTTGTGTAATAAATCTAAACAGATATATAATCTACATTATGATAATAATACAGGTTGTTCCACAATTGTTGAAAAAAAAAAGCAATGGCCCCTCAGAGCTTCCCAGTTAACTTTATTCTCTCTGTTTTTCGGATTATTGCCGAGAAATAAATAATATGTTAATCAAAAATAGTGAAAACCATGCTTTGGACGACGGAGCAGATTTTTTTTATGCAAAGACATTACAAAACAAGGCCTTACAAAATAGTTCAAATAAGACACAGAAGAAAGTTCAATTTCAACTCATTTCCAAAGAGGAGTCAGATTTTTGAAGTTGGTCATGAACTTTGAAGCTTATAGCACTTTTGAAGATCGTAAAGTAACGGATTCCTCACCATCTGATTCAAGTGATCACCCGGGAGGAGTATGCACGCATTGTCAACACCTTTGTTCGCCACATTCAACAGTGGTCTCAACTGAACGATACATCTGGAGCATGTACTCTCGGGCTCACCTTGACATTTTACTTCGTATAAATTGAATTACCATGACAGGAAAATCCAGCAAACACTGCGCGTGACATACTGAACCACTACACTGCTGTTTCGACCTTATTAGGTCTCATCAGCTGTGTATACCATGATCTCCTCCACTCGAGATCGAACCAGTGACCACAGAATGCAGAGCCGAAACTCTAACATTGAGGTACCGGTCCACATCGCACACAAGCTATGACTAGTTAATGTGGGATCGCCTGTGTACGATGTGGACCAGTAGCTCAGTGATAGTGTTTCGGCTATGCAACCTGTAGTTGCTCGTTCGATCTCCACTGGGGGAGATCACGTTATAAACTGTTGATGAGATCTAATAATGTCGGAGCAACTGTCCAGTGTTTCCGTATGTCGCGCATAGTGTTTATTTGATTTCCTGATTATGGTAATTTCATTTATAATATAATTCCTCTACTTAAAAAGAAAATGTACATTTTACTTACTGTTTGAGACAAAATGCTTGTAGATCCTAAAATGTTTCTCTTCAACCTTTTAATGAATGCAATGTTCATTATTCTATCATTTGTGGTTCTTGATTTGTGCCCAATCATTTTGTTTCAAAAATTGGGAAACACTCTATATATGGTTATTGTTTTATTTAATCTATTACCTTATGTGAAAAACAAAGCACAAACGAGTGTATGAAGCATATAATAACCACATTAATGATTTACTATATATTTCCCGTATATTTCTTTTGTAATTTCTATGCTTATTTTCAATGTACATTTCCTATGTATATTTCCCGTGTAATGCTTTTTATATATATACGTTGCTATGTCAGTAATTTTGGAACCAAAAGATAAAAATTTGCTGGCCCCGCATTTAATATACAATTAACCATCTTAGATCAAACTCTACACTAATCAAAATCGTACTATTCATGTTATATATTGACCCTCGACCGAGCCGTCAATCAAGAGATGGACCTGTATAAATAAGCGGAAGAACAGCGAAACAGGTGCATCCGGTCGAAGATATCGGAATATCACCTTGACCTTTGGACGTGGTTGAATTCGGTGATGGTGGCAGATGTGTACGCCCACAGGAAGTAGGTGTACGTCAGACAATTATATAACCAGGTGCCACAGACGGCTTTGGGCAGGCAGGCAGTCAGTTCCAGTTGCAGTTGGGGACAAGACGCCAGCGTGAGAACAGCTTGCAGACTGAGGGCTTTGGGCCCTCAGTGACCCACGGTTGAGCAACCCAGCCAGGATGAGGAAGTAGTGCTGCTATGGTCAGAAGAACTTTGGGTCAATATGTAGCAGTCTGTCCCTGTCTCCAACTCACCTCTCACACACAAGAAACATCAACCCTTTCGAGAATAAAGTGCGAGAGGTATATTTTTATAAAAAAAAGTGTGTTCGTTCATTGAAGTTCGTCATTATGTTTGATTATTTCCCGTGTATATTGTATACGCGTAATATCGTAATACAACATTTAAGATATTGCTATTATTCAAACCTTAAAATGCAGCTGGTGTATTCTACAGCTAGGGTTGTAAAATACACCGGCTGCATCTCTGCAGAGGAGTAAGATTCTCCCGTTGTATATTTTAAGTACCCCTTCATTGCCATCGCTCTCATGTCCACTCTGGCCCGAAGTGGTAGCACCTGATAGGGTCCTATCTATGAGTTAAATAAAACTGTTTGACATTTAAACTGAGTGCAAACAAATGACTTATGCTAAATTGAATTGTTTAAAATAAAGTTGTTTGATCATTTAATTGTGTGTAAACAAATGACTGATATTTAATCGAATTGTAAGTGATACATAGGAATACTAGGAACCATTTAACTTTGTTGACGTATGCTAAATTGAATAATTAAAAAAAACTGTTTGATCATTTAACAGTGTGTGTCGACAAAATGTTGTTATAAATCATATATATGAAAATTACGTAAAAAAAGGGATTTACGATTTAATAGCCAACAATAGTTGAGATGCCATAAAACCAAACTAAACCAAACCAAAAAAAAATGATAATAATAATAATAACACAAGCCAACAATAAAATTATCACATGAATATAAGTATTATCAACTAATTTTGGGGCGCTGATTTTGAAAATATGGTCTATTTTTATCGATCTCGTATACCTTTTCTGTTATGGAAATAATATATATCAGTTAAAATCAGAGATGTGATGAAATTATATTCTGGAGAAGCCCATGGCCTTGTTCTTTCTGGATTATGTAATCAAATGAAATGACATGGCATAATCAGAATCTCCGGACTATTTTTGGCTATGCAAGATTTTCTGTTTCTGTTTCTGTTTTGATTTGATGGTTTCTTTTTTTGTGGAATTGAACATTTCTGTGTGGTTTAATGATATTTAAGATATGGCAATTGGTTTGGTTTCTTTGTTTTAATGGCATATCAACCCTTGTAGGTTATTTAATGCCAAAGCTATTCTCCTAGAAGAACAGTAGTTGTACTATTTAACCCATACCTGGGAGGATAAGAGGATTCTATACCTTTCCGAAGGGCATTTGCCCGAAATTGAACGTAATGGCACGACTGGAGAACGAACTCGCGTTCTACGATTCTGCAGTCCATCGCCTTAACCATTACACCACGAGGATACCCCCAGATATGGCAATGAATTTGAGAATTAGTGTGACTTTTTTTTCGGATATTGACAATGTTATAAACTTTATTTCACCCCGCCGACGGGAAAATCACTTAAAATATACAACGATGTTTATTAAAATCCTGGAATTTATTTAAGAATTTTCTAAGACTTCTTGTAATATTTTTGTACTTCTCTCTTACTTCAATGCCTCCGATATTTCAGTGAGACAGAGACTTAGAATTTTTTATTAAAATTTCAAAGACAGATGAAATTTTCTAAGGTTACTGCATTGATTTTATTGAATGAATCATGTATTGGGACTTCCTGTTAAGTATTTTTTATGTTTTTTTTTGCAAGAAAAGTCTAACTAATAATTGCCCAGTCGGCAGGGGTTGTAGAATACACCGACTGCTTCTCTGCAGAGGGGTAAGACCCCCCCCCGCAGCGAGTGTCCTAGATATGACACTAAACAATCTGATGGTGAGGTTCCAGTAATGCTGGAGCTTTGGGGAATGCGGAGTACCCCTTTATTGCCATCGCTCCCAGGTTCACTCTGGCCCTATCTATGCGATAAATAGAACTAACGGCATACTTATGCTAAACTGAATTGTTTGACTAAACTGAAAAGCTCGAAAAAGGAATGTTTTTGACAATTAAACCGTACTTACATTTAAACTGTGTGCTTATGCTAAACTGAATTATTTGAAATGGAACTGTTTTTTGACATTGAAACTGTACTTAACCTAAACTGATTTGTTAAATATTGAACTGTTTTGACATTTAACTGGGTGTAAACAAAATCTCTACTTATACTAAACTGAATTAGCTGATTTGTTTGAACTGAATTAGAAAATTTGTTTGAATAAATTGAATAGCTTGAAATAGAATTTTTTTGACAATTAAACTGTGTACCCATGCTGAACTGAATTGTTTGAAATAGAACTTATTATTTGTAAAAAAGAAATGGATTTGGCGTTAAATAACCAACAAAGGTTGATATGCCATAAAACCTAACCAACCAACCATCTAATTAATTAACCAGATTCTCAGAAACACACAAATAGCATGAATGAAATTGACTGCACAGCTTGCATATATGCATTCAATTTTTATTTTATGATTCAAGAATAAGAATAACAATCAATAAATCATTTATCTTCTAAGCGAAGAAAAGTATTAAGTGATTTTGATCCTTTCTATTTTATCTGTGGTATAGAAAATAAGTTGGAACTATGTAGTTTTTGTAGATTATATAACTCCTTTGTTTTTGCAGAATATTTTTTGATTCTTCATCACTGTGCATTTTTTAGTCCTGTAAACAAGTTCAACCTGAGTTTCTTTTCGCGACATAAATAGCTTTCTTTTTTCTTTTCTTTTTTTTTTTTTTTTTTTTTTTTTTTTTTCATGTATTGTTGCTTTCTGTTGCAAAACATCCACACGTGCAGGACAATTTTTTTTTTTATCAGCACTTGGAAATTTTTAGAAAAGCTGAAAAAGATTCATGAAGCAAGACTTACATGTTGTTGCTTTTTATAGGCCAGTGTAATATTTATTTGACAAACAATTTTTTTCAAAAAGCGCGGGGAAAATATAATATACGTGGACGCTCCGAAAATAAGACCTCCAATTCGTTTACACAGAAGCTACAACAGATGAGTTTATATGCCATTAAAATTAATCTGTTTATCATAAAGATATCTATCTTAGCGAAGGTGACCCAAGCAGTGACCCGCAGATAAGCTGAACCAGGCATTGTTCACATTGTGGGCCAAAAAGAGGGTCAAATTTGTTTGGTTCTTCACAATGATGTCGCCAATGATGAAATGTATTACCCACAGCCTGACTGTGCTCAAATCCAATCTCTGGATTTCGTAAACGTCCGTCAAACTTCGATGAATGTCAGTAGGTGGGAATACTCTGTAACCAAAGGTAATGTAAGAATACAATTGTAATTAAAAATAAAATTCTATCTATCTATATATATATTTTAAAATAGGAAGATCCACTCAAAAAATACAAATCTCTTCGTGGACCTTCCTATTTCAAGAATATTCTTTCTTTGGACGTACAACAACCATCTTTATATATATATATATATATATATATATATATATATATATATATATATAAGAATGCTACGAGGTATATTGAACAAATTCTGGAAGCAACATCCCATGAAACAACTGTTGTACGATCACCTATTTCCTATCTCTAAAACCATCCAAATAAGACGAACAAGATATGTGGGGCACTACTGGAGAAGCAAGGACGTTCTCCTGTGGACCCCTTCACATAGCCGTGCCAGTGTTGTCTGACCAACAAGAACTTATCTACAACGGTTCTGTGCGGACACAGGATGTAGTCTTAAAGATCTGCCAGGACCGATAGATGATAAGGACGAATGGTGAGAGAATCAGTCAGGGAAATCCGTGCTAACAGCGTGACTCGATGATATATATATATATATACATATATATATATATATATATATATATATATATATATATATATATAATGGTTGTAGTTTTTGGTTACAGAGTTTCAATGCAATAGAGTTTGGAAATTATTCATATATAATAATATCCAATCTGAGAATTATTTTTTTTATTTATTGCGGACTTTTTGTCCTCATCTTGGTAGTTTTTTTTTTTTTTTTGTTTATTTTCACTACGTTTCGGCCAATTTTCACCTCTGGCCTTCTTCAGGTGATTAACCGCGACCTCGGATAGGAATGCTGAGTCTTGTAACCGTATCCCTGGTAATTACTGCCTTCCATAGTTGTTGTCTACCGCACCACGTTTTTGACCAAGTAAACCTCTGGCCGGCTTGGGTAGGAATTGAAACCGCTATCTTCTGACAATGCTCACCTGGAAACGTAGAGACTCAACGCCTCTATCCGCTGCGCCACGGGACGATCAAGGTTGCATTTTTGGTCTTATAAATCCAATTATTTGTTCTCCTTATCTGGTCTTCCATAGTCGGGTCCGTACCGAATTTGTAATTGTCTTTATTGGGAATCCTTTTGAGATGAGGCTTCTTAATCTGAGAATTAATTTTTTATTTATTGCGGACTTTTTGTCCTTATCTTGGTAGTTTTTTGTTTGTTTTTTTTTTTTTGTTGTTGTTTCTTTTCACCACGTTTCGGCCAAATTTCACGTAGTAAAAAGAAACAACGAAAAAAACCTACCAAGATGAGGACAAAAAGTCCGCAATAAACACAAAATAAATTCCCAGATTAAGAAGCCTCATCAGAAGGATTCCCAATAAAGACATAATAATATCCGTTGTAACTGTATAGCATTACATTAGAAGTAATGTATTTTTGGCATCTTTATTTTAGAATAAGATTAATCTTTTTTTTTTTTTTAATTGGTATGTATATACTTATTTATGGGCGTTACCGTATATATGTCAGTGGCTAAGATATCGTCAAATGCAAATATAAAAAAATTATCCTCATGTCTTTCAAGAAATCTGGGACAAATATCTATACTAGATACTGTTGCTGATGACGTATATATGTATATATATAAGTGAAAAAACTGGACAAACAGTTATTTGGCAATTATAAATTCGTTTCAGCCAGCAACTTTATAAAAGAAACCAGCTTCTTCAGAGAACCATCACACAATGGAAAGAAATATTTTGAATTATTTTTTTCCGGTGGACTCTTACTCGTTTAAAAAAAACAGAACAAAAAGACATGTTAGTGTCAAAAACAGATGTTTTATATGTAAGTTAGCCGACCTTAGTCGAGGGGGACCCCAAGGCTCGATTTTCAATAGCTACTACACCGATGTGACGGAGAGAACGCTACTCCTTTCCCTGGATTGATCCACTTACCCATGTTCCGTATCTTATAATGCTGATTGTTTAAGCAAGGCAAGCATCAAGTACCATTTTTGAGTCTTTGGTATGACTCTACCTGGGATTGAACCCCGGTCTACTGGATCATTGGCATATATATAATTTTACTACTGATGAGTTTTTCGCGCTAGTTCTAAGAATTGTTTTTCGCTGAAATCAGGGAGACAGCAAGACTCTTCAGGTCTACTCGACTCTACTAAGTATCCTCGCTGATTGTGACAGTATTGTGGTCTGGATGGTGTCGATTCTGTCCATTAACGGAGGTGCCTGTGGTGTAATGGTTATCGTCGTAAGAAATGGACACGGCGACACGAGTTCAAATTCTGGACGAGACTGATTGCATTTCACATAGCACTAATACCCTTGGGAAAGGTATGAATCCAATCATTCTCCCTCCAGCTATGGGTAAATAGTAGGGTAAAGTAGGTTCTTTAGCCTTGGTGTGGCAACTAGTCTAGGAGAAAGAAAACTCTGAATTCAAGCCTGTTAAACTCCGCTTAAAAACTGACCTTGTGTCATATCCAGCCCGTGCGGAGGGTTTGGGTAAATATGGATGGTGTCGATTCTTTCTCTCATTTCTCGTTATCCCCGTTTTCATTCCTGGTTCTTAAGGGCTCTTCCCAAAACTACAACTACAACAGGTATCATTGTCACGTTCATGTTCTACAAGTTTTCAGTTCTCTAGCAAGATTCAAGTATTTTTCCAATTTTTTTTTTTTTTGCCTTCTTTTATTTTCAGTCTGTGGTCTGCCGGAATGGCAAAGTAGGTTCTTTAGCCTTGGTGTGGCAACTAGTCTAGGAGAAAGAAAACTCTGAATTCAAGCCTGTTAAACTCCGCTTAAAAACTGACCTTGTGTCATATCCAGTCCGTGCGGAGGGTTTGGGTGAATATGGATGGTGTCGATTCTTTCTCTCATTTCTCGTTATCCCCGTTTTCATTCCTGGTTCTTAAGGGCTCTTCCCAAAACTACAACTACAACAGGTATCATTGCCACGTTCATGTTCTACAAGTTTTCAGTTCTCTAGCAAGATTCAAGTATTTTTCCAATTTTTTTTTTTTTTTTTTTTTTTTTGCCTTCTTTTATTTTCAGTCTGTGGTCTGCCAGAATGGCAAAATCTACACGATGACAAGTTCTTTTCTTCTTGTTATATAATACATGGTCTAGTTTTCTGGCCGAGATAGGATCATCCGTTTTTATCTCAAAGTTCCAGAAAATTTTGTTTGCCTCATTTTCTAGGACAGATTCTGGTTTGTGCATATACTATCTGTCAGTCTAGTCAAATTTCATTCACTTGCACAATTCCCAATGGATTATATTGCCTACTCAGTTATACCTGCTCCTGGATTCTTTTTATGCTTGTTTGCTGTATTCAGTTATTATCATTATTGTCGTTTACTCATTTAAGATTTTTTCACACCGGCTTTAGTTGATGGCTTTTCACTGGAGTTTAAGTGACAGCAAGTCTCCTCAAGTCTCCAGGATCCTTCTCAGTATTCTGGCGAATCTTAATAATGCTGTAGCTTGGATGGTCTCAACTTGTCCTCCGATTTCTAAGTTTTCAAGTCTCTTTATCACTCCTTTGGGGTTTGTTCAAAGTGCACCAATTACAATTGATATCACCATTACCTTCATGGACATATTTTTAGTTCTCTAGCAAGGTCTAGATATTTATCTCTCTTTTCGTCTTCTTTTAATTCTACTCTGTGGTTTGCCGAGATTGCAAAGTTCACAATTCAGTAGGTTCTCTTTTTATTTTTATTTTTATTTTATTCTATTTTATTTTATTTTTTATCCATTCTTTTTTTTTTCTTTTTTTTTTTTTTTTTTTTTGCCTATCATTAGTTCTGGTCGTCTGGCCGAGATTATTATTATTAGTAGAAGTAGTAGTAGTAGTAGTGTTTTTGTTTTTTCCACTATTATTAACTAGCGGTTTTCACTGAAATCTCTGTGATAACAAGCCTCTTCGGTCCTCCAGGACTATTCTAAGTATTCAAGCCGATTTCCACAGTCGCATATTTTGAACGGTCGTGATTCTTCCTCGGATCTTCAGTTCGCACAGTCTCTTTTTCAGATTCTTTGCAACTGTTCCAAGTGATCAAACTACAATTGGTATCACCGTCCCCTTCATGTTTTACGACCTTTTCTGCTCTCTTGCAAGGTTTATGTATTTGTCCTATAAACTTTTTAAGAAATGTTATAGGAGTGTCATTCAATAAGTAAGATGAATCTTACCTAAGAAGTTGGCAATGAAAAGCATTGTTAACAGTCACACGTTTTGCAAGGAAATCAATAATGTTGGTTACTTTCATGTCACATAAGACTATCAGCATGACCTTCTTTACTGGCAGCTGCACCCGGATATTTTCCTTTGCGGAGAGTCAGTGAGGTGACAATTCCTTAGACTGTCTTTTTTAATCAACTTCGTTGTGGCAAACACGTGTTTGACCATTTGTAATTATTTGGTTTTGTAAATCCTGCTTCTCCAGACACATCATAATCTCTTTTATAAATTTCTCATGGTTTTCAGTTCCCAATCATTAAGAATTTGACGACAGACCTTTGTTCTCATAAGAAGAACTCTATCTGATTTGAATAAGCTCAAACCACATAATTCTACGATTTTAGAATGATTTTTTAAGTTTATGGCTGGATCTTAAGCTACTAAAAGTAAGTAAAGTTGTCTCCCTTTAGTCGAGGGCGACCAGAAGGCTCTCTTTTCAATAGCTACTACCCGAGAGGAGGGCGCTAGTCCTTTCCTTGGATTGCTCCTCTTTACCCTTGATACGTACCTTATATTGCTGAGTGTTAAGCAAGGAGGTATCAAGTACCATTTTGAAAGTCTTTGGTATGACTTGACCTGGGATTGAACCCCGGTCTCCCGGACCATTGGCGAACACTCTCCCCACTAGACCAATGAGCTGGTTTAAAAAACGTCGAAAAAAAATTTATGTTTATGGTTGGATAAGATAATAAGACGTTTAGTTAACAAAAGTCGACGAGAGATTAATGTTTATACGAGGGTGTTAAGGTAATAAAAAGTTAAGTTAATAAACATCAACGAGAGATTAATGTTTATGCTAGGTAATAAGAAGCTGAGTTAAAAGATGTCGAAGAGAGATTAATGTTTATGCTTGGGTGTTAAGCTAAATAAAAGTTGAGTTATCAAAAGTCAAAGAGAGATTAATGTTTATGGTTGGATATTTAGATAATAAGAAGTCTAGTTAACAAAAGTCAAAGAGAGATTAATGTTTATACAAGTGTGTTAAAATAAGAAGTTGAGATAATAAACGTCGAACAGAGATTAAAGTTTATGCTTGGTAATTAGAAGTTGAGTTAATAAATGTCGAAGAGATTAATGTTTATGGTAGGATATTTAGATAATAAGAAGTCTCGTTAACAAAAGCCGACGAGAGATTAATGTTTACACAAGTGTGTTAAAATAAGAAGAAGTTGAGATAATAAATGTCGAAGAGAGATTAATGTTTATGCTAGGGTGTTAAGGAAATGAAATTGGAGCTAATAAAGGACGAAGAGAGATCAAAAATTTCCAATGTTCATGTGTCACCGTCTCTTGCATTTCCCACGAGAGTTCTCATCAATGACTTTTTCTTTTTGTTTACACAGATTAGCACTAAGCGTACTGGTTGTGGAAGGTTGGTTGGTTGGTTGGTTGAATTTTATGGCATATCAATGTAGGTTATTTAACGCCAAATCCATTTTTATGGAAATAATCAATTCTATTTCAAACAATTCAGTTTATCATGGGTACACAGTTTAATTATCAAAAACGTTTCTATTTCAAGCTATTCAGTTTAGTCAAACAGTTCTGATTCAGCTAATTCAGTTTAGTATAAGTATGTATTTCCGTTACACCCAGTTAATTTTCAAAACAGTTCTATATTAAACAATTCAGGTTAGTGTAAGTAGAGTTTCAATGTCAAAAACAGTTACATTTCAAACAATTCAGTTTAGCATAATCACGCAATTTAAATGTAAGTACAGTTTAATTGTGAAAACTATTCAGTTTAGTCAAACAATTCAGTTTAGCAAAAGTATGCCGTTAGTTCTATTTAACCCATAGATAGGGCCCTATCAGGTGCTACTACTCCGGGCCAGAGTGGACCTGGGAGCGATGGCAATGAAGGGGTACTCCGCATTCTCCAAAGCCCCAGCATCACTGGAACCTCACCATCAGATTGTTTAGTGTCATATTCCAGGACACTCGTTTGGCGCAGGGGTCTTACCCCTCTGCAGAGAAGCAATCGCTGTATTCAACAGCCCTAAGGTTGCAGAAGGCGACGATTAGATCACAATCTAACTAAGCAGCTCTCTTTTTCTGAAGAAGAAATAAGAAAGTGGATCATTGTCTGTATAAAAAGTTCAAGACTTCTCTGTCGTTAATATATGTCCGGGATTTTTATAATATATTTCATTCCTCGCTAAATTAATGCTTATATAATGCGAAATAAAAAATACATATTCGAGGGTCATTCAATAAATAAGGGGAATATTGCCGAAGAAGTAGACAATAGGAAGCACTGTCAACAGTTCCACATTTTTAAAGTGATGGGTCTTTCCTGGCCCAGAAGACTGTCGGCATCACTTTATTTACTGACTGCTACACCCGGAACTTTTTCTTTACCGGAGATTGTCTTTTTAACTCAGGGCTCGTCGAGGCAAACCGATGTTTAACCTATTTGCAAACATTTTCTTTTAGTCAAACATGCTTCTCGGTACACATCACACATTCTTCTGTAAATCTCATATGGTTTGTATTTCTCAGCTTCCAAATATTTGATGAGCGACCTCTGTTCCAAAATGGATCTCTTTGTTTGATTTGTCGCTATTTTTAATAAATATTTCTACGAGTTTACGATAATTTTTCCTATTAACCAATTCCAAACAATGCTGGGTTTACATTTATGGAAGAAAATTCTGAAAAAATATTTTGCTTTTTTTTTTAAATCCCTTCATTTATTAAATGACCCTCGTATCATTTGGAGATTGTTATGTAAGCAGAGTCTTTACTGCTCGAAGATAAAATGTCAAAGAAGGCGAGTTTTGCAAACACACTGGACAGATATACCAAATTCCAATGAGAATTAAAATGTACTGAAAAGTATAATAAACATATCTCGGCCGGTGAAAACACCGCAGAAGACAATTTACCAGAATTCTTGTCTGGAGACTATCTAAACCGCTTTTCGTTGATAGATACCACAGTACGCCAGGGTTCGTGAATAGTAACACCATCAACAAGAAAATAGAAGCTTCTTCTCACAATATGTTCTGACGTTAAGATTACATATCACAGAACTTTCACAACTCATATAAACACGGACAACGATTTTATTCATGAGCTTATATATATATATATATATATATGTGTGTGTGTGTGTGTGTGTGTGTGTGTGTGTGAGTGTGTGTGTGTGTGTTTGTTTGTTTGTTTATATCTACCCAATCTCTCTACTCTCGTCTGTGTGCGATGCAAGGTCAATTTTTAAGCGGAATTCAGTTAATTTAAATTTTGTTTTCCTTCTTTGAGATTAGTTAGCGTAATCAGCCAAGTTTGCTTTACTATTTACCCATAGCACCCATATATATATATATATATATATATATATATAGTCATCCACAGACAGACCTGTTTCGTTCTATCAGAACTCTTCAGTGTGGCTAGACAGGCTAGATTTCGTGTGTGTGTGTGTGTGTGTGTGTGTGTGTGTGTGTGTGTGTGTGTGTGTGCAGTATCATATATAAATAAGTATAAGATACTTTATATACAAGTATGTGTGTATGTGTGTATATATTAATATGGAAGTAAATAATGGATTGTAATCCGACAATATATAAAGAAAAAGTGATAATAAGCTAATCCAAGTAGAAGGAAAAATTTATTGAGAAGCAAAGTCGACTCTATAGCGTTTCAGTTCTAATGAACCATCATCAGGACTATAAGGGAGGATATTAGGGATGTTAGATCATCGATGGATGTATAAAAGGTGCAAAATATAAAAACCTATATATATATATATACGAGGTTCATACGATAAGTTTCCAGACTTTTTTCGTATAGGCATTTACAATTGACGTAGACTCTTGAAAATTCAGTATGTTATTGCTATACATTTTATGAAATGACTGACCAATTTTTATGATTTCCGGTTTAAATGAACAGCTACAGCAGGAATTGGAATACACCCTACGAAAGCCTGATTGTCACAACTGAAGCATTTCAAAAATGCAATCTGACACTTTAGAAGAACGATATGCAATAAAATTGAGTAAATATTTTAAAAGAAAAAGTGAAGATTCATGCTTAGAATATAGCAGTTGCTGTTGGCCTAAATCTACGCGGACATTTTGAATGTGTGAAAATCTACATGTTAATGTGTCACAGTGTCATCATCATCATCAAGTCGTGCCGCCCGCACGGATATCCCTGACCCTCACTCGCCACTTTTCCCTTTCGTTCATCGCCTCCGGCAGGTATTCTGGACTACATCCCGTATCTTCACATAGCTGCTCTATGTATGTTCTAGCTGGTCGTCCTGCTTTTTCTCGGCCATAAGTGGGGGTCCATAGTAGTACATCACTTATGAGCTCGTCTCTGCTCCTCCAGCAGTGTCCTGCGTGCCTGGTTCGTCTAACTTGGATAATTTTCGTGATGGGAGGCAGGTGGCCGTATAGTTGGTGCTTTGTAGGGTGTTATCGCCAAGACTTGTTTAATATTGCTCGCAACATCCTTGTGTAGTTGCCGTCTAGCTTCTTTTCGAGCCATTTTCTTAGCGTCCAGGTGGTGCATCCATACAGCAGTATGGACACGACCGCTGATTGGAAGAACTGCGTTTCATGTTATCAGTCAGGTCTGATTTCCATATGACCGATAGCTTATCGATATCTGTCCATGCCTTCGTTAGCCGTGTATCGATGTCTTTTTTAATTGATGAGACACTGCTTCCTAGGTAGGTGAATTTGCCAACCAGTTTCTGAGAGGTTCCGTCTAGTGTGGAAATGTCACCTGCATGATTAAAGCATATATATTCAGTTTTGTGTGCATTGACATAGAGGCTAATGCCTGCAGCCGCTCGTTCCAAACAATGCAGTAGTGTTTCAGCTTGTTTGCTAGTAAAGCTATGTCATCGGCGTAGTCGGCGTCGGTAATTGTTTTTGCGGGGTATCTTCTGCTTCTTTTCTTTGTCAGCTCGAACCCGTTCTCTCTGATTTTATCGATCGACGTTCTCACAGTGTAGTGGGAGAATATATCTATTTTTTCATCAGCAAGCTAAGACTGAAATAGCATTTCTACTAGATCTATGTGAAACAATAATATATTCGTTCACTTCATGATAATAAAGTGTTGTTGAAATTAAATGCATTCTTAAAGGAAAAGAATGTAAATTTTCACTCAAAAGAAATAAGCTGAAGAATGTTGAATAAGAGTAGAAATATTCTGTTCTTACCGAAGAAATATCGCTATTTTACCGCTATTTAAAAGATTAAGGTAGGCCCGAAATTATATAAAAAGAAAGTTGATGATGTATTATTCAGGGTATATTTATTTACAAAAAAAATATTGTATAATTAGCGTCAGTGTAAACTATGTGCCAACATTGCTTCTTATTGAAATAAAAACTGGTTTCTAGTGAATAAATGTTTGTTTAAAAAATGTATTTTTAACAATCCAGGCGGGAAAAGATTTCTCAAATTTTTTTGACAAATTTTTCGCGACAAATCTAGTATTGTTGTCTGCGAATTCGAAAAAATGTTTTAAACAAGTGAGTAAATGCTGATTGGTCAAAAAATGCAAAATACAAATACAGAATTTGCAGCTTCTCGGAGCGGTTTTTTGCACAAAAATTAACACTTTTTTAAGTATGGAAATCAACTGATTTCTCATTGATATATTGATAGATAGATAGATAGATGGATAGAAAGAGAGAGAGAAGATCAAAAGAGAGTATCATGTACTTTTATGTGGATGATACAGTATATACGTACAATCGTTTAGTTCTCATTTTAACGGCGGGATTTTCATAAACATTTCACAAAGATTTTGCTATGGCGTACCATTTCCGAAGAGTTACGGCTTCATATATACATACAAACACACACACAAATGTATGCGTGTGTGTGATATATATGTATATATACATAATTTTGTAATATATACATATATCCGTGCGTGTGTGCATATATTTATGTGGGTACTGTGTATGCTGTTATACATATATTCGAGTTTTCGCCCATGGCCCGAGAGACCTGGGTGCAATCCGGGTCCAATCAACCAAAGACTCAAAAAATGGTACTTGATGCCTCCTTGTTTAACACTCAGCATTTTAAGATACTGATAAGGGGTAAGTTGTGCAATCCAGGGAAAAGAATAGCGCCCTTTCCTATGCTTCGGTGTTGTAGCGATTGAAAAGGGAGCCTACGGGTCGCCCTTGACAACGGTCAGCCAACATATATATATACATTAAAATAAATAGGTCCGCAAGTTAATTTGCTTTTAGGTAATTTATTTTTCTTCTACACGTATTTCTGACGTTTAAAGTCGACTTCAGGATGTTAGTAGCTGATTTGAGCGTTTTCTTGGGTTTTTATAGCGACGACTGTTTTGATAGGGTTGTGGGATTTTTTATTCATACATTTGTTACTGTGAATATCCAGTTAGAGTTTAATGGTCCTTGACAAACTTTGGTCTTTGTAGATGTTTTTTGTTGTTTATTTTTTAATATTCACAAGAATGTACTCTATTTGTTCGCGTGTATGCATGAGTATTAGTATCTATGTATATGTACATACTTTCGGAGTTTTTTTGTTTTTCCTCTTATTACTCTTCTCCCTTTAAATAATCTATGATAGCTGATATTCCATAAAGTCCAACTGAATTCTAACCTTCCTCTCAGAGTGGCTCTTTTAGTGTGTGTGTGTGTGTGTGTGTGTGGTTAGGTTCTGTTTAATGTAGGTTTGGATTTTTCTTTTATTTGGAGTAATGTATAGTCGTCAGTTTGGTATATTGACAATATTTTAAACACACCATTTCTGCATTTGTTAAGGCGTTTCGAAGCAGAGTTTTCTGTTTTCTGGTGATTTCATATTACTTCTATGTAAGAATACCCTGTTGTTTAGAGTCTGCATGGACCCTACGTCTATTTTTTACATTTTCAACATTTGATTACGTAGAGTACATTTTTTTAATTGTGGCTTAAATCTTTATTTACTATGAATGTCGTTTTGGGGTTTTGGAAGGTATAGGATTTTCTTTCCACGATTATATTATATACTACATACTTTTTATCCTTGCATTTTGTGACTCCATACGTTGTGTGTTCTCCAAATAGAGATGAGGTGAGTATCTTTTAAAAATTTCTGGCTTGTCTCTGGCTTTTAATGATTTTTGCGGTTTCTAGTATTTTTTATTGTCATTATTTTTAAGTGGTTCGAGATTTTTTACTGTTTCTGTGAATAGTTTTTGTTGCATTTTGAGACGTATGCTAACAGTTCTTCGTTGCTATGTCTTATCGGGCTTCGTAGTTCTTTAAATGGTATTTTTTCTGCCAATTCGAATTGTTTTTGTTGCATTTTGAGGCGTATGCTCACAGTTCTTCGTTGCTATGTCTTATCGGGCTTCGTAGTTCTTTAAATGGTATTTTTTCTGCTAATTCGAATCCCTTACGACGGGTATCAGCTTTAGTTGAGGATTACGCGTAATTCTTCTAGGTGAGTTTTTCTGAGGTTTTTATAAGTGAATATGACGTATATTCTACGTGCTAGAATATAAGGGATAGATTTTATGCAGTTTTTTGGTTTGGTGATTAGGTATTATTGGGTGTCGGTGGATTCGTGGTAAATGTCTGTGATAATTTGGTCATTTTAGTTTTTAATGTGGATGTCTAAAACTGGTAGTTTCTTAAAGCTTTGCTCTATGGTTAATTTTATTTTGGGGTGTAAGTTTCAGAATAAGATATGTAAATCGATAATGTTGCCCCATGGGTATTTCCAGAATACGAAACTATCATCTAAGTATCTTTTCCATAATCTAATAAATTCTGTTTTATATTTTTGTTGTGTTTTTTTACCTATGATTTCCGATAGATTTTTTCTAAAATATTCTAAGGTCAAGATGGTGCCATTTTAGTTCCTATTGCTGTTCTTAGGGTCTGGATGTAATTTACTTTATTGATTTGAAAAAAGTTATTACTTACGATTAGTTCCATACCATCTGTGATATTTTTTGTTAGATTTTGGGAGTCGTGTTTCTGGGTATTTTTCTATCCAAAATGAGTTGACTCGTTTTCCTAATTCATTGGGGGATATTATTGTACAAGTTTGTGACGTCAAATGTAACCATGAGTGTTTCAGGGTCAGATATTCGTTGTATGGAGTTTAAAAAGGGGATATCATCTCTAATATAGCTTTTTTTTTATTTTGTTTAGATATTGTTGTAATAAAATGTCAATTAGTTTACTGAGTCTGTTTGCAGGGGATAATGGGCCTGCTATCATGAGTCTAAATTTGAGGACACTAGGGTCTGGAATTTCTATGTATTCAGATCTTTGTATATCTAAAGCTTTTTTTTTTTTTTTACTTTCTTGAACTTGTGAATTTTTGGTAATCGGTAAAAATTGTTATTTTTAGGATGAAGTTTATTAAGAAATCTTTTTCTTTTTCAGTTAGTGTTTCATTGTGTTTTGCAGAATTTTGTCATTTTTCATATGGTATTATTGTATATGTTTGTGTCAATTAATTTATAGATAGTTTCATCTCTTTGTATTTCTTGGATTTTTGTTCTGTAATATGTTTCATTTTAAATGACATCGGCGCTTCCCTTGTCTGCCTTTTTTTATAATCATATTTTCGTTTACCTTTATATCTTTAAAGCTTATTTTTCTTTTTATGAGAGGTTGTTTTGTGTAGTTTATAATGTTAGTTTACTATTCCAAAGTTTTTTTAAGAATGTGTTTAGTCCACTATTGTTGTCTTTGTCTAGGAAGAATTTGGGTTTATTTTTTACGAGGGAGTCATCTGTATTTTGTTGTTGTTGGATTTTTCTGTAAATCAAAGTTTTCTTTCAAATTCTTTGAGTTTTTTTTTCAATTTTCCTATGTCCCTTTTTGTAGAGGAACAAAATTTTAGACCAAGTTTAAGAAAATTGAATGGAGTTTTGTTCACTTTGTATGTTCACTGATTTATAATTTTGGGTTTAATGTCATTAGTTTTATTTCTTAGGCTGTTTTTTTTTTGTTCGGTTTTTATTGCCTAAAAATAGTTTTTGCTTATATTGCCTAAATTTTTTTTTTTTTTTTTTTTGCTTGAATTGACTTAAGAAATAATTTTGTTTGTGTTGCCCAAAAAATGGTTTTTGTTTGTTTTTTGTACTGCCTAAAAATGGTTTTAGGTTGTATTGACCCCAAAATGATTTTTGTTTGTACTGCCTAAAAAATGGTTTTTGTTTGTCTGGCCTAAAAAATGGTTTTTATTTGTATTGCCTAAAAAATGGTTTTTATTTGTATTGCCTAAAAAATGGTTTTTATTTGTATTGCCAAAAAAAAAATGATTTTTGTTGGTTTTGCCGAAAAAAGTTTTTTGTTTGTATTGCTTAAAAATGGTTTCTGTTTGTATTGCCTAAAAATGGTTTCTGCTTGTATTGCCTAAAAATTATTTTCGTTTGTATTGCCTAAAAAATGATTTTACTTGTATTGCCAAAAAATGTTTTTTGTTTTACATTGTCTATATATATATATATATATATATATATATATATATATATATATATATATACTGCCCACTTTTCATTTTATCATCTATTATACTTTATGTATGCATGTGTTATTGTCATTAATAGTTGGAGAATTGTTCTTGCGCCTGTTGTGAAAGAAAGAAAGAAAGAAAGAAAGAAAGAAAGAAAGAAAGAAAGAAAGAAAGAAAGAAAGAAAGAAAGAAGAGATTAGATGGATGCTGAAAAAAAGAAAAAACAAATAAATAAACAAACAAATAAAAGAAAAAAGTCAAAAAGAAAAACGGTTAGATGGATATTAAAAAATAAATAGAAAGACAAAAAACATTTGATAGAGAAAGAAAGAAAGAAAGAAAGAAAGAAAGCTTAAATATTTCAGGCAGATTGCCGCTGATTCTTCATAAACATTACACAAGGACCGACCTAAATATAGAAGTTGATCCAATTACGCCGCATAAAAGAACACTGATTAATATTACTACTAATAATAATGAAACACAACTGCCAACTAACAGCTAACCGTTTACTTCGATTCATTTCATCCCTCTCTCTCTCTCTCTCTCTCTTAATACTACGGAAAGATGAGCTTTGTTCATCTTCACTTGTGCCGAAATAGACTGGCACTGGTCCAGGTTTGCACGGCGTGGTCACAGATGACTGGACGAGGAAGGAGTTGTTTCTTGCACAGAACTGAGTAATTTATCATTAAGATAAACAATCTCAGTACACTGAAAAATAAAGGGCAGTAAAATCGAGCCATAAAAAAAAATCGTTCTTGAAAAGATCCGATGTATATTTGAGGGGAATAGCTATACTTCCTCCCGACATGCACCTGTTTAAATAATTTGCATTTTTTTAATGCGGGCATTGGATTTGCGCTGATATACAGGCTTTTTGTCTTTTGTGTGTGTGTGTGTGTGTGTGTGTGTGTGTGTGTGTGTGTGTGTGTGTGTGTGTGTGTGTGTGTGTGTGTGTGTTGCTATCTTCATTTCTTTGTCGATTCATTACCTTATATGATTAAGTAACGCACGTATATATCTTGGAGGAAAAAAAAGAAGAGAAAGCGTCTGCCCTGCCAAGTAAGAAGGAACGGCTGAATTGCAGATAAGTGCCAATGCTGACGGAATTAGTGGGAAAATTATGCCAGGAAGGACGATTTAATTTGCTCTGTCATAAGTAAGGAATCACTTGGATTTACGAGTTGAAAAAACAAAACTATCAGAGAAATATTTGTGCATGTTACATCTACTGTCAAACAGCTTAGCGACCGGGAAATATCAAAAGAAATGAGGGAGATGTTTCGATATTAACTAAGCTTGGCTGGGTACGGCTAAAGAACGAAACAAACGAACGAAAAGAAATGAAGATGACACAAAAGAAAGAAAGAAAGAATACATGAATGAAAAAGAAAGGAAGAAAGAAAGGGGATGGAAACATAAATAGAAGGATGAAAAAAAAGAAAGAAAGAAAGAATGAATGAATGAATGAAAAAGAAAGGAAGAAAGAAAGGTTTGGTTTGGTTTGGTTTCTTTGTTTAATGGCATATCAACCTCAGAAAGAAAGGGGGTGGAAATATAAATAGAAGAAAGAAAGAAAGAAAGAATACATTAATGAAAAAGAAAGGAAGAAAGAAAGGGGATGGAAACATAAATAGAAGGGTGAAAAGAAAGAAAGAAAGAAAGAATAAATTGCTGAGAGAAAAGAAAGAAAGAAAGATTATAAGGAAAGAATGAAGCATCAAAAATCATATCATTTACCAAAACAACAAACACTGACCTTTATCACAATTTAACAATCCCACGAAGGTTGATATATCTTTAAAACAAAGAAACTAAACTAATTCAACGATGAGCCCATAGATATACGCATGAGCTTAGTTAAAAACAACCCCACTTCCTGCAGCTACTGTAACTCTGTCGTCAGACCACTGTGACCTTCTGTTTTTGATGCGATGGGGAGATGCTGACACAGGTTTGGTATCCTTGGCACCAGGCGCGCTTATTTTGCCGCGTTCTGTCCGAAATCGAAAACATAACAAATGGGGATGCACAGATACTACACTTCGATACCAATCAGAAGGTCAGGGAATAAATTTAGAGACTCAGAGTTACTGAGAGAAAATTGAATCTCTTGATTCAGAAAAATCAATCATCACCCAAATTATTTTACAATAATTTACGGACATATTCTGCAAAAAGAAATAAAATTTTCACATTAAGTGTTTTTTTCATTCGTTTTTTTCTTTCTTGTTTTTTTTAGAGCTGTTTCAATTCAAAATCTTTGAAAATTGATCAAAATTCTTTGTTTTATTTTAGAAAGCTGATAAAAAGGTAACACTGTTACTGTCATAGAGAAACAGATATCTGATTTTTATTGTTATTTTGCCTATTTCATTTCGTACTTATTTGTTGAGATATTAAAAAGTGATGTAATTATAACCACTTTGAATGAATGAATGTGATTAATTAAATATATTTTCACAGGATACGACACAAGAATGCTATGTGCTGTTCCCAATAAATCCTGGAAGCGGAACCCTATAAAACAGCAGTTTTACAGTCAGTTACCCCAGCATCACACAAGTAAAATGACCAAGATGCTGGTCATTTGTCGGATTCATACACATGGCCCTACCAGTGTAGGCTGATCAACAAAAACTTGCAGTATTAGCTCTGTAGAGACACTAGATGCCGTCTAGATGACCTAGCAAAAATGATGGCTTATAATGACAGTGAGAGTCAAGAGAATCTATGCTATTAGTACATCTTGGTGATAAGGATGATAGGTGTGAAGCAGAGGCAACACTCCTTTAAATTATGTTCATAAATATAAGACACGGGAATAAGAATGATTTGAATTATTTTAACTAACCTTACAAGTCAGGGAAATTTGGCAAACATTTATTCACTAGAAACCAGTTTTTATTTCTATCAGAAGCAATGTTGGCACATAGTTCACACTGACGCTAATTATACAATATATTTTTATAAATAAATATACCCTGAACAATATTTCTAAAATAAAAAGGTTAAATTTCTTCGAAACCAAAGATACCAGGATTTTAGAATTTCTAGTAAAATATTATGCCATCAAAATGGTGTTAGTTTGGTGGGGTTTTATGACATATCAACCATTTTAGGTTATTTAATGCTGAATCCTGTTTATACATATACAGTAAGTTAGTAAGTTGGCGACCTTTAATCGAGGGTGATCCGAAAGCTCCCTTTTCAATAGCTACTACACCGAGGAGTAGGAAAGGGCGCTACTCCTTTCCCTGGATTGCTCCACTTTACCCTTGATCCTTACCTTATAATGTTGAGTGTTAAGCAAGGCGGTATCAAGTACAATTTTTAAGCCTTTGGTATGATCTGACCTGGGATTGACCACTACTGGATATATATGATTTGTAAACGCATTTCGTTGATAACATTTTTAAACGAGCCTAAACTCATTTTTGTGTTAAATAGTTTCAAGTATTTCTATCAAATACAAATAATTCGATTTACTGTAATTCATTTGTTTGCACACTATTAAATAGTTTCAAGTATAGCTTTGGAAGAGTAACAATTTCATCATCATCATCACCATGTCGTGCCGCTAGCACGGATATCCCTAACCCTCTCTCACCGCTTCTCCCTATCGTTCATCGCCTCTGGCAGGTCTTCTGGGCTACATCCCGTATCCTCACATAGCTGCTGTATGTATGTTTGAGCTAGTCGTCCTGCTTTTGCTCGGCTATATGTGGGGGTCTATAGGAGTACATCACTTATGAGCTCTTCCTTGCTTCTCCAGCAATGTCCTGGAAGTCTGGTTCGTCTTGCTTGGATAGTTTTCGTAATGGAAGGCAGGTGGCGCCTTGTGGGGGTCTTGCTGCCGGGACTTGTTCAATATTGCTCGCAAGATTCTTGTGTAATTGCCGTCTAGCTTCTTCTCCAGCCGTTTTGTTAACATCCAAGTAGTGCATCCATACAGTAGTATCGATACGACCGCTGCCTGGAAGAAACTGCGTTTCATTTTATCGGTCAGGTCTGATTTCCATATGATCGATAGCCTATCGATAGCTGTCCATGCCTTCGTTAGCCGCCTGTCGATGTCCTTTTCGGTTGATGAGACACTGCATAGTAACAATTTAACCACAGTCATTTGTTTGCACACATTTAAGTAGATATACATATGATTTGTAAGTGAACAGTTTTTTGATAATTTCATTTTCAGAGGAGAAGTAATTTATTTCCCCTCTCGTATTGCTATTGTTTCTTCACAGTCAAATGGTTTCAATTATTATTGGCAAGTTGTTGGCAACCGTAGTTGAGGGTAACCCCAAGTCTCCCTTTTCGATAGCTACCACTCCAAGGTGTAGCGGAGGGCGCTACTCCTTT
The DNA here is from genome assembly GCA_963585895.1 of Sepioteuthis lessoniana. Taxonomy (NCBI): domain Eukaryota; kingdom Metazoa; phylum Mollusca; class Cephalopoda; order Myopsida; family Loliginidae; genus Sepioteuthis; species Sepioteuthis lessoniana. Next base: position 30,248,903 of record OY757922.1, on the reverse strand, counting down.
CCCTGGATTGCTCCACTTTACCCTTATAAGCAAGGAAGAATCAAGTACCATTTTTTGAGTCTTTGGTACGACTCGACCTGGGATTGAACTCCGATCTCAATTATTATTATCTATCACTAATAATTCTATTCAAACATTTCTTTGTAGAGAATGAAGTTGTTACAAGTATTGCTATTTAACACTAATTATTCTATTCAAGACTATTCATTCATTTACACACAGTCGCATGGTTCCAAGCATTGCAACGTAATACAAATAATTCAATTTAGGCGCATAGATAAAAAGAGTTTCAATCATTTCATTTTAGCACTAATAATTCTATTCAACATTGCTTATTCGTCTGGACAGTTGAAAGGTTCAAAGTATTCTACACTAATAGTTTTATTTGCACATAGTTAAATGGCTCCAAGTATTGCTATGTATGACTAACAATTCAACTAGACTTACATACAATTAAATGGTTTGGTTTGGTTTCGTTTGTTTCTATTATATCAACCATTGTAAGTTATTTAATTCCAAACCCTTTCAATACATATTTATTAAAATATATATTATTTGTGAGCATATTTTGTTAATAACATTTTTAAACAAGCCTAAGCTCATTTTTTACCACAGTTTAAATGGTTCCAAGTATTGCTATGTATCATTAACTATTCAATTAAATATCAATCATTTGTTCCCGCACAGTTAAATGATTAAACAGTTCTATTTCCAACAATTCAGTTTATGTAATATACTAGCTTAGCTGGTGACGATGAACTTAACAGATTCAATGCGGTCGCAAGATAACATCAACAAAGTGGTTTTCACAGAAAAGAGAAATATAAAATATGATGGCGAGAACATAATTTATTGCCTATGGATAGAGTGACAGATATTTTCGTTCGCATATAAGATCAACAAATTACCGAAAAAAACGGAAGTATGTAAGATTCGATAACCAGCCATAAACAGAAAATACGTGGGCGAAGAGGCGTGTTCATATTTTCGTGTGGGATTTGAAAGACAATATAAGGTCTGTAATTTTGTACTGAAGGCAGAGATCCAATGGTCACTCAAACGAAGGGAAAAAATCCGCTGGTCGCTCCAGCGAAGGGGAGAGATCCGCTGGTCTCCCAAGCGAAGGAGAGACCCCACTGGTCGCTCAAGCAGACCTGTCAGCTCCCCGTATATGTTCTCCGGCCGTCGCACTGCTTCACAAAAAGGGCCCCTGCCACAGAAGAAAGATATGTACGAACTCTCTCTGTATTCCTACTACACACAATCGTCGCCGTCGAAGAATAAAAATATAAATTATATTTGTATATAACTACGAGTCCTTCGTTGTTTGTCTAGCGGTGCGATATGCGACATTTAGCATAAGTCATTTTTTTGCAATCAGTTCAAATGTCAAATAGTTCTATTTCACCAATTGATAGGACTCTATCAGGTACTACCACTCCGGGCCAGAGTAGACTTGAGAACAATTGCAATGAAGGGATACTCCGCATTCTCCAAAGCTCCAGCATTCCTGGAGCATCACCATCAGATTGTTTAATGTCATATGCTGGACACTCGTTGGGGTTGGGGTCATACTCCTCTGCAGAGAAGCAGTCAGCGTATTCTACAGCCCCACCCGACAGGGTGTAATTAAGATGTTATTATTACGTAAAATAAATTCGTATACCCCTAACAATTTTTAATGATAAAAAAGTTAATTTTCTTTTAAAACAAAGTTACCAGAATGTTATTATTTCTAGTGAAACACTGAACACGGATATTATTAGCTATTATTCATTGTCAGAATTTACAGTATAGAAGGTTTGTAACCAATAGAAAATTCAACTTTGGTTTGAAAACATGTTTACCAGATAAAATTTTACGTATGTGTGTATTTATTTTTAGACTACTTCATATTCATATCTTTAGGTACAGAGTTTTAATGCTGTAGTCTTTGGTAATAAAATAATGATATATATTCTGATTTAAAATGGTTTTCTTCCAAATCAAAGTTACAAGTATGTTATCATTTCTAGTGAAATATTCGACAATCAAAACGCATATTATCAAGGTTTTATAACCAAATTCTTTTTATAACGATAGATAGATAGATAGATATTTTGGGCGCATAAAATTTGATTAAAGTAATAAAAAAGAAAACAAAGTTCTATTCATGATGTGAATAAAAACCTAAAAAGAAAAAAGGTGACAAGCAAGTTGACCAGTTTCGTCCTTGCTAAACAGAGCTAAATCGAAGAAAATATCGTCTAAATTTTTTTTTTAAATGTGGAAATATTTATGATAAATATTTTCATATTTAGTTCTTTTTATTATTTTATTTTTATTATTTTTATTATTCATCTCGATTTACCTCTGTTTAGCAAGGACGAAACCGATCAACAAGCTTTTCACCTTTTAGATTTTTATTCTTATCATGAATAGAACTTTTGGCCTTTTTATTGCTTTAATATATATATATATATATATACGAGGTTCATTCAATAAATAAGGGGATTTTTAAGGGCGATTTTTTTCTAAATTATTTTCTATAGATGCAGACTCTGTATTGTTTTGAATTGGTTTACAGCAAAAATCATTCTAAACTGGCGGAAATATTTGTTTTGAGGCTATTAAAAATGGCGGTAAATCAGAGTGCTTTAATGTAATGCAGAAGTCGATCAATAAATTTTTAAGAAGTGAAAAGCATGTGAAATTTACAAAAGAATGTGTGATATGTACGGAGAAGCGTGTTTTAGTAAAAAAAATGTTTACAAACGTGCTAAACAGGGTTTTTGGCACTATGATCCGGAGTCTAAAAGATAGTTCAAGGAGTGGAAACACACCTACTCTCCGGAAAAGGAAAAGTTCCGGGTGTAGCGATCAATAAAGAAAGTCAAGCTGACAGTCATCTGTGACATGAAAGTAACTAACACTATTGATTTCCTCGCAAAAGATCCAATTGTAAATTGCGATTCGTATTGCCAAGTTAAGCAAAATTTACTTTATTTATTGATTGACTCTTATTGTTCCATAGCCACAATTAACGCCATGTGCGAAATAGACATATAATGTTCATAACGCTTGAACATATAAAGAACATAGGAATCTCGAAATTCGAAAACACGTAACGACTTCTTGTTCAGTTACGAAACCTTTTTATTAACTTCGAGTTAAAGGTTTCGACATAAGGAGGAGAGACACAATCTTCTATGCTGTCTTATTCATTTGGCCCCCATTTCGAGCGGCCCCCATAGGGCGCAAGTTCGCCTCGCGTCTGCGAGCTCCAAAAGTCGAACCTCTTCGTTCGGCGTCTAAATTTCAACTCTCTAACTTTCTTCAGATTTCCCCAAAATCCTCCGCACACTTCCGGTGCGTGACGTCACCCGCACCCTGTCACCCCGTTCCGTCATCTCGGGCTATTGTGACATCTCTGAGTGGCCCGTCCGCCCCGCGCGCGAGTTACCACCTACATCAAGGTTTGCACCTGACTAACCAATGTGCTGAGCCGAAAGGTTCTCAGCCTAACTAAACTCAAAGGGATGAACCAAAATCCCTTGGCCATTACGTTACATAATATATATATGTGTGTGTGTGTGTGTGTGTGTGTGTGTATGTCGCTAGATGACTTTCAGTTTCTTGCTTATGCTATCATCAGACCTAACTAAACATATATAACCTCCATAACCAATACTGAGCCCTCTTTATAAGTATAGTAAACTAAATTACTAATTTGTCTAAATTAAACAATCTACCCCATAGTTTGAATTAAGGGTTCGGTTTGAAGTTCTGTGTGAGCTCCTGAATTCGACATGATATACCAGAAGAAGTCCGAAGGAAGCATTGGTCGAAACGCTGTGAATATAACAACGAAGGTGAAGACAATAGTCTAAAAACACGAAGTGGTAATTTACTAAGCTTTTTCCTTAGATGTGGCACAAGGCCATATGAAAGGGGCACCCAATGAGACTCGAACTCACTCGTGTAGGTTTGCTAGTCCAGCTTACTAACCATTACACCACCAGAGGTGCCTAAAAACACGAAGTGACACATTATTGATATATATATATATATATATATATAATCTTAATAGCGAAGACAAAGAATCAACAGCGATTGATGGCTGCGTAAGCGAGAAACTGACTGTACTTAAGCGACGTTGAATGTGTGTCAACGCTGTTAAAACTTCGATCTATATATGCTCTAGCACTGATATTGAGCACTCTTTCTTTTTGAATATAGCAAACCATATAGCCATATTATCATTATTATTTTATTATTTACTCCTTGAGAGTTTTTCACAGAAGCGTTAGCTGATGGTCTTTTACTGAAGCTTGAGTAGCAGCAAGTCTCCTCAGGTCTCCAGGACTCTTCTCAGTATTCTGGCCGATCTCAATAATGCAGTAGTTTGGATAGTCTCCACTCGTCCTGTTATTTCAAAGTCCTTGTACAAATCTTTCGGTGACTGTATCAAGAGCACCAATTACAATTGGTATAAACGTCATTTTCATGTTCCTCAGTTTTTTTCAATTCCCTAGCAAGGTTGAGGTACTTATCTCTTTTTTGACTTTCTTTCAATTTTACTCTGTGGTCAGTCGAGACAGCAAAGTTCACATTTTGCAAGTTCTCTTTTTTTCTTTTGTTTCTTTTTTTTTTTTTTTTTTGATTATTATAAGGTCTTGTCGTCTGGCCGAGATTAAGTGATCCGTTTGTATGTCAAAATTCAATAGGAGTTTGTGTGTCTCATTCTCCAGAACAGATGCTGGGTTGCGCATAAACCATTTGTCGAATTTAAATTTCTTGCGCAATTCCCAGGGGACCACTTTGCCCACTCAGTCGTGTATAGTCTTATACTCTTTTTGTGCTAGTCTGCTGCATTCGCTTATTATGTGATTACTGTTTTGTTGCATCTTATCTATTCTTGCTTTTATTATTATTATTATTCTACTCTTTTATGAGGTTTTTCACACCACCGTTAGCTGATAGTTTTTCACTGTAGTTTGAGTGTCAATAAGTCTCCTCAAGTCTCCAGGACTCTTCCTAGAATTCTGGCTGATCTTGATAATGCTGTAGTTTGGATGGACATCACTCGTCCTCTTATTTTCAAGTCCTTCAGTCTTTTTATCAGTCCTTTAGTAACTGTACAATGTGCATCAATTACAATTGGTATAACCGTCACTTTCATGCTTCATTGTTTTTTCTGTTCTCTAGCAAGGTCTAGGTACTTATCTCTCTTTTCGCTTTCTTTCAGTTTTACTCTGAGGTCAGCCGGAACAGCAAATTTCATTATTCGGCTGGTTCTCTGTTTCTCTGTTTTTGTTTTTGTTTTTTCTTTTTCTTTTTTTTTTTTTTTTTTTTTTTTTTTTTGACTATCTCTATGTTTGATCCTTTGTCCAAGATTAGAGAATCTGTTTGTATCTCAAAATCCCAGAGAATTTTATGCGTCTCATTCTCCAGGACGGAATCTGGGTTGTGCATTTACAATTTGTTCGTATGGTCAAATTTGAACTTCTTGCATAGTTCCCAGTGGATCACCTTCTCCAACCAGTCGTGTCTAGTCTTATAGTCTTTGTGCGATAATTTACTGCATTCGTTTATCATGTGTTTGATCGCTTCGTCTCTATCACAACATGATCTATATCAGCTATTTTGTTGCCTCTTGTCTATTCTTGCTTGGGAGGGGGATCAGGGGTCAGGGGGATCTTTCCTTTGGTCATCCATTCCGGTATGTCTGTTTCTTGTAAGCATCAATGCATTTCGATGGCCAGTCTGTTGTGGATGGAAGTCATTTTTTTAAACCCGTAACCATGTATGTCATTATAGCCAGGCTTTTTCCAATTCGCTACTTCTTAAATGTTGCTCTGAGTGAATCGAGGTGTATTTTCGCCTTAGGACCTTATTTAAGTCCTAACTCTTTTTTCATTCGGGTTTTCTGTTATGTTCTCTTCGTTCCCATATTTTGCTTCAAAATTGTTTTGTTTCCTTGTCATCCGGTTGTTGGCATGTTTTCGTGCATTCTCCCCCTACTTCCTAGTAGATTTTTCTCTCGTTTTTAGAATATCCTATTTTGTCTATATTGTTTTATCCTGTCTTGATATATTTCTCCTCTTCCTTCTTTCGCTTGAACCAACTGATTTATTTCCCCAACATGTATAGTTTGTTTTACTTGTGTTGCTTTTTCTTTTCGTCCCGGCATATTCCAGCGTTTTTCCTCTGTATTATCATTTTTGCTTGTTGTCGTAGATTTCTTATTTGTGTTTCCAGTCGAATTTCCGATCCAGGTTTTGAGTTATAGATTTTCCAGAACAATACTTGAAATCAGTTTTTTCTTCTCCATGACCGGTTGCCCTACCAAAGCTAGAGAGCCCGATCTACCCAGCTATTTTACACATGGCTGGGGATTAGATGCCCAGCTATTTGCACCTAATAACAGAGATATATATCTAAGATATTTTCAGGTCACACTTTCTAAATCCTTCCTCATATAAGGAAAGCAGTGCAATCCCTAGAAAGGGTTACTTTGTGAAATGAAGACACGAGTAAGAGATAATTCGCAACAGTTCAGTCAGCAGCCGTCTATCTCTCTCCACCTATGTGTAAAGTTTAAATTGAGGGATCCCAGAGGAATCCTCTACCTGCCCTCGTTGCTATCTCTTCCTCGGCATGGGATTTTCTAATTTTCAAATGGTGTAAGAGCTCAAGCTTGAAGCAGAGAATGTACGTACATACGAAGTACTGAACAAGCCGCAATTGTGAATTATTTTGGATGGTCATTGCTTGTGATGCTCTACGCACACTCTCTCCAGCATGTTGATATTGCATGTACAGCTGTACTGTGTGCCATGCTTCAGATGTTTTGAACAGTTGCAACCATATGCTAGATGGCCTTTAACCCCAAGAGAGGGTTCATTCGCCCTTCGATAGATCTCGTTTTTTTCCCACCATTTTTTATTTTGCTTAATTTCTTTTTTTTATTTCACTGTTTTGTTTTATTTTTGCTGTTTGTTTGGGTTTTTTTCGGAGGGGTTGTTTTGTTTTTCTTTGAGGGGGCCATATCATGCCGGATTTTTTTTTTTTTTTTGGTTCATTCTGATAGTTAACTAATGTTAAACCCATGTTTAGCCCGTTTGTAAACATTTTTCTGTTTAAGCCTGAAGCACTGGAAACAGGTTCTTCTCTATAAGTCAAGCCTTGTGGGGAAACCTGTATACTCACCAATAATAGAAGTGGGTGTCCGCATGGTGTAATGGTTAAAGCGATGGACTGTGGAGTCGTAGTAAGCGAGTTCGTACTCCAGTCGCACTTTCAGACAAATACCTTATCCTCCCAGCTATGGGTTAAATAGTACCACTACTGTTATTCTAGAAGAATGGCTTTGGCATTAAATAACCAACAAAGAGTTGATATGCCATTAAACAAAGTAACCATATCAAACCAAAACCAATAATTGAATTTGTTTTTTTTTATTTTTACACACACACACACACACACACACACATATTGTTGCTTTAGTCTTCATAGAAGACGAAAAGAACAACATGCGTGCGTGCGTGCGTGTACATTTAAGTAAGTTTAAGTGAGAATATGAAAACTACTTACAATATATATGACATTTAACGATTGATGTTCACACTGAAAAACGTTTGAAAAAATCCGTTTTACGGAACTTCGAAAAAACATGTCAAACTTTTACGAATGATGTTTCCAACATATATATATATATATATATATATATTCAACCTTTCCACACGAGCAGGATGCGACACAAGGGGAATTTTTTAAACAGAGTTTAACAGGTTTTTATTTATATTTTTCCTTCTCTTAGACAGGTTACCCTACCAAGGTTAAAGAGCCCAGTTTGCCCTACTTTTTACTGATAGCAGGAGAGTGAATTGCGCATTAGAATATATATATATATATATATATATAGTCACTTACATATATACAGCCAATTATATATATATGTATATATTGTAGTATATATATATATTTGTGACTATATATATATATATATGTGACTCTAGTGAAGTGACTATGTTGTTACTTATCTATCTATCTATCTATCTATATATATATATATATATACTTAGTCATACATATATATATATATATAGTGATGTATTTTTTACCTTCTAGGGGTTTTATTGATCAATAACAACTCCCTTACATTATTTTTCCTTCTACAATAGTATTGACCTTTCGGTGTTGATAGCGTCTCTTTGGTGGGTATTCTGGTACAAATCCATCATGAAAATGTGTCTACTTGAGTTCTCCCCTTTTCAAGGTGACAATTAAAATTATCTACGCTGTAATATTTCTATTGTTATCGGTCGAGTGACGTTTTTATTATCTGGAACATTGTGTTTCTGACGTTATCTCCAGCGCGACATTGTTCGGACGTAATATAGGTTCTGTCTGAATGGTTTTTCTCTTTCTTGAAGTGTTCCTGCCTTATTTTGCGCTATGGTGGTTCCGATGAACGAAAGTAAAAGCCTTTGCTCTCTACCTGCCACCCCCTTACATTAGATCAAGGGGCGGCACTCTTTTGCCAAACTGGTCTAGTCGAACAATAACAATAAATCTATCTAATCTTCATAATGCATCATATAATTATTGATAGAAATATTCATTCCTATATTTGAGTTCACAGATTGCTCAAATCAGTATTTTCTTAACTTACTTATTGCTCGCTTTAAGGCCGCCTTTGCTGGTCATTAAGCTTGTGGTTGAATCACATCTTAATTTTGGAATTTAGAATTGATATCTATTAAACAAGTAAAGGGAAATACTCGGTTAGTTCTGTCACCTGTTTGTCTCAAGAGACCCCATGGATCTGCGCCTGTACCTTGGCGTCATCCTAATCTTCTAAAGCATTATAATTACATCTTGATATTATGCTGGACTACATCTTAATTTTATAATTTGTAATTAATAGCAAATAAATAAGGTGCCCGTGGCGTAATGGTTATCGTCATAGGAAATGGACACGGCGACACGAGTTCAAATCCTGGACGAGACTGATTGCATTTCACATCGCACTAATACCCTTGGGAAAGGTATGAATCCAATTATTCTCCCTCCAGCTATGGGTAAATAGTAGGGCAGACTAGGTTCTTCAGCCTTGGTGAGGCAACTAGTCTAGGAGAAAGAAAACTCTGAATTCAAACCTGTTAAACTCCGCTGAAAAATTGACCTTGTGTCATATCCTGCCCGAGCGGAGGGGTTGTTAAATATAAATAGCAAATAAATAAATTAGATGAAGTACTCGATTGATTCGTTAATCATGGCTACTGTCTGCTTTATGATACCCCACGGTTCTGCACCCTTATCATGGCACCACCCTGAGCAAAATCATATGGAAGACTGGCAGTTGTCCCCGTTTCAGGTCTTGCCTTTTTACGAGACTGATATTGTCAAAGGTAGGAGCAAGGTGCTATAGAACTTGTTTTGGTGTGGTTTGGTTTTATTGCATCTCAACCAGTGTAGGTTATTTAATGCCAAATCCTTTTTATACATATATATTAAATATATGATTTCTAAAGATATTTTGTCAATAACATTATTAAACTAGCCCAAGCTCGTTTTTTGCACAGTTAAATGGTTTCACTTATTTATATCTAATATTAATAATTCTATTTACAATTAATCATTTGTTTGTGCACAGTTAAATGTGGCTATTTAACACTAAGAATTCAATTAAACATCAGTCATTTGCTTTTCACACAAGTAAATGATCAAACAGTTCTATTTCAAACAATTTAGTTTAGCATAAGTACGCAGGTTAAATATCAAACAGTTCTATTTGACCCATAGATAAGATCCTATCTGATGCTACCACTCCGGGTCAGAATGAACCTGACACCAATGGCATTTTAGGGGTAATCCACATTCCCCAAAGCTCCAACATAACTGAAACCTCACCATCATATTGTTTAGTGTCATATCATTGAGTGGGGGGGGTACCCTTCTGAAAAGATGCAGTCGGCGTATTCTGCGGCACCAGCCGACTGGACCATATAGAACTAGGCATCAACGTCGCAGTAAGAGTTGCCAGAACGAGTTTGAAGTTTTAAATCCCAAACCTTCCTTCTCCTAAATGGGTTGCCCAACTTAGGCAGAAGATTCCAGTCTGTCCTACTGTTTATCCATAGATGAATTCATCTAAAGAGTATTAATGTAAAGCGAATCGCAAACAGCCTCGTACAGAATTTGAACTCTGATCACTGAGTTCAATAGTTACTCGTTAGATTATCTTGAATATTCATCCGTTATATTATGGCTTACATCAAGTCAACAGTTAATATGCTGTCAATGGCTATCCATCCGTTCAACAATGAGATTATCCTCACCTTTCTTTTGGCCCGGTCGGCTAGGGCTGTAGAATACACCGACTGCATCTCTGCAGAGGGATAAGATTCCACCAACGAGTCTCCTTGTGGAGGTGCCCGTGGTGTAGTGGAGGTGCCCGTGGTGTAGTCGTTATCGCCGTAGGAAATGAACACGGCGATACGAGTTCAAATCCTGGACGATACTGATTGCATTTCACATAGCACTAATACCCTTGGGAAAGGTATGAATCCAATTATTCTCCCTCCAGCTATGGGTAAATAGTAGGACAGACTAGGTTCTTCAGCCTTGGTTCGGCCACTAGTCTAGGAGAAGGAAAACTCTGAATTCAAACCTGTTAAACTCCGCTTAAAAACTGACCTTGTGTCATATCCTGCCCGAGCGGAGGGGTTGGTAAATAGTACCAACGAGTCTCCTGGATATGACACTAAACAATCTGATGGTGAGGCTCCAGTAATGCTGGAGCTTTGGGGAACGTGCAGTATCCTTTTATTGCCATCGCTCCCAGGTCTACTCTGGGCCGGACTGGTGACACTTGATAGGGTTCTATCTGTGGTTCAAATAGAACTAAATTGTTAAAGTTATGTTAAACTGAATTGTTTTAAATTTCTTCCACATATCCCAGTGGATCCCCTTGCCCACCCAGTCGTGTCTAGTCTTAAACTCCTTCTGTGCTAATTTGCTGCATTCGCTTATTATGTGCTTCATGGTTTCGTCTCTATCACCATATAACCTACATTTGCTATTTTGTTGCATCTTATCTATTCTCGCTTTGATATGATTGGTTTTTATGCCATTGTTTTGTGCTACTATTAGGAAAGACTGTTTCTCTCCTAAAGTTTCCTTTTTTTAGCCACGTCCAGGCTTTCTCGTGTGATATGCTGTTTACTAGTCGTTTTAAACGCCCATAGAGTTGTTTTTCTTCCTATTTTTCTTTCCTTATTATCATTATCAGGCTACATCAAAACTAATTTCCTTATTTACAGGTCATAACAAAATATGAAGTACTATATATATAACCCCACTTTATATCTAGCTATCCATCTAATAACATATAGAGTGTTTGCTCATCGTCCAGGAGACCGGGGTTCAGTCCCAGGTCAAGTCATACCAAAGTCTCAAACAATAGTACTTGATACCTCCTAGTTTAACACTCAGCATTATAAAGTATGTATCAAGGGTAAAGTGTAGCAATCCAGGGAAATGAGCTGCACCCTCCCCTACACCTGTGTATAATAGCTAATGAAAAGGAGCCTTTGGATTTTCCTCAACTACGGTCGCCAACTTTATATATATATATATATATATATATATATATATATATATATATATATACGTGGTGCATTCAATAAGTTTCCAGACTATTTTGTACAGGCATTTAAAATTGTCGAAGACTCTTGAAAATTCAGTATGTTATTGCTATACATCTTAAGAGATGACCGACCAGTTTTTTTATTTAATGATCCTCGTATATATATATATATATATATATATATATATATATATATATATATATATATATATATATATATATATATAAGAGATGTAGTCAAAAGGTATCGTGACTAAAGCTTCGTTTTTTCGAAACTCGCTTACTAAGATGTCATAGTCCTGTATGTTATCCACGATGCTACGAGGACTTTCCTAGGAATTGACAGTGTAAGTTCAAAGTCTTGAAGAACTTCCAGAGTTTCTCTGGTCAAGGAATCGACGTGATATGTCTTCTTCAAGAGATGCATTTTGTTTACTAGGAAAGAGAAAACAAAACTCCAAGAGATAATTTCTAAAAGTACAAAAGGACTGTAGATGAAAATGTTTTAAACAGTCGGTTGAGGGGCGGGGAGCTCCTTGATAATTTACTATACTTGAAACCATTTAACCGTGAACTTACAAATGAATGATATTAAATTGAATTATTAGTATTAAATAGCAATGCTTGAAGTGCAAACAATGATTAATGTTAAATAGAATTATTAGTGTCACATAGCAGTATTTGAAACCATTTAACTATGTGTAAATTATGTGAATGAATAATGTTGAATAGAATAATTAGTGTTTGATTGTAATACTTGAAATCTTTAAGCAGAAATTATTGTTGATATTAAATAGAATTTCTATTTAATATTAATCATAATAGCAATACGTGAAAGCCTTTAACTGCATACAAACGAATGATTAATAGTTGATGGAATTATTACCGTTGCACTAACTAAACATAGTCATTTATAATCTATTAAAGCTTTAAGTAAGAAAAATAATTCATGCACTGTCATATGGTTTCAAGTATTCCTTCCTAATTCTCATAATTTTCAAAAGTAATTAATTTGTATACAAATATATGATTTTAAATATCCCTTCCTAATTCTAATAATTTTCAAATGCATTTAATCCCTTCCTAATTCTAATAATTTTCAAGTGTATTTAATCCCTCCCTAATTCTAATAATTTTCAAATGCATTTAATCCCTTCCTAATTCTAATAATTTTCAAGTGTATTTAATCCCTCCCTTATTCTAATAATTTTCAAATGCATTTAATCCCTTCCTAATTCTAATAATTTTCAAATGCATTTAATCCCTTCCTAATTCTAATAATTTTCAAATGTATTTAATCCCTTCCTAATTCCAATAATTTTCAAATGCATTTAATCCCTTCCTAATTCTAATAATTTTCAAATGCATTTAATCCATTCCTAATTCTAATAATTTTCAAATGCATTTAATCCATTCCTAATTCTAATAATTTTCAAATGCATTTAATCCCTTCCTAATTCTAATAATTTTCAAATGCATTTAATCCCTTCCTAATTCTAATAATTTTCAAATGCATTTAATCCCTTCCTAATTCTAATAATTTTCAAATGCATTTAATCCCTTCCTAATTCTAATAATTTTCAAATGCATTTAATCCCTTCCTAATTCTAATAATTTTCAAATGCATTTAATCCCTTCCTAATTCCAATAATTTTCAAATGCATTTAATCCCTTCCAAATTCTAATAATTTTCAAATGCATTTAATCCCTTCCAAATTCTAATAATTTTCAAATGCATTTAATCCCTTCCTAATTCTAATAATTTTCAAATGAATTTAATTTGTTCACAGTTACGCGACTTCAAGTATTGCTTCCTAATTCCTATAATTTTCAAAAGTAATCAATTTGCACATAAATCTATTATTTCATACTTATTTCTAATTCTAATAAATTTCATCTAAAATTAATTTTTATGCAATTATGTAGCTTTAAATATTCCTTTCTAATTCTGATAGTTTTCAAATGCATTTGATTTGTACGCATTTATATGGTTTTAAGTAATTCAAGCAATTATACCGTTTCAAGTAACTGATAATAAAAATTTGTAATGCTAATCCTTTTTATACAATAATAGTTCCAACTAACTATTTTTAATATACGTAATTTGTACCTATTTATATCTTATTAAGTATTCCTATCTAATACAAATAATGTGCATACAGTTATATAAGTTTAATAACTCCTTTCTAATTCTGATAATTTTAAATTAAATTCATTAGACCCTATCAGGTACTAATACTCCGATTCAGTGTGAACTTTGGCCTAATAGCAATGAAGAGGAGACTCCACACTTCTCAGAGCTCTAGAAATGGAGCCTCACCACTGGTTACATTTTTGTGTCATATGCATCAGAAAAGGGATAGGATCAAGTTCCCTGCCTGACATCTGAGACACCACAAAGAGGGGAAATGCCGACGGATCTGAGCATTACCGATACTTACGTGGATTTTCGCTTTAAAAAGGACCTTACATCGAGTCTCCCATTTCCAGAGAGGCAAAGTAAATACCATACTCAGCCAAAACTTAGTAAAAAAAAAAATTTAGTAATAAAAAAAAACTTGGCGTCTTTGACGATAGGAAATATGCTTTCCTAGAATCATTTGGTCCTTTCTATGTACACTCATTCAACATTTCAGGAAACTTCCTTATGTCTACTTTTTCATCATATATTTTGTAAATCTCATCTCTGACCAATAGATAGATTTGGACCCTGACAAGAAACCAGCAACTCTTTCCCATGTCTCGGTCAATTCTGATTCTTTCTAGTTAAATGCATTTAATTTTTGGCCATGGCACGTAATATATACAAAGTTAAAAGTGTAGAATGATATCTTGTTATCTCACATATTTTTTTTTTTTTTTTGGTTTGGTTTGGTCATTCATATTAATAGCCTATCAACCTTTTGTTGTTTTTTTTAGTGCCATATATATATATATATATATATACTCCCCTACCCCTGTAGGGTTGAGTTCCTTAGCGAGGGAAGTAAATGGTTGCCACTAGCGTAATGCAAAGCTCCTCATATGAATCGAGCTCTCGGTAGCCGTTAAGCGGATATATGTAAACAAAAACAAATGTGATACAAAAGCATTTAAATTTCCGTCGCTTGCGCTTGTTTCTTCGTGGCTGAGTGGTAGAATCTTGGGTTGACGTTTGAGTTAACCGGGTTTCCATCCTAGCTTCGGGAAACTAGCCTCTCTAGCCACACTGAACAGTTTTGATACAACGAAACAGGTCTGCCTATGGATGACAATATATATATAATTTGTTATCGAATAGTTATAGGTTATTTATTTTTAAACGAAAAGGAACTCATTTGTTTGCTCGCTGTTAAGTGGTTTCAAGTATTGCTATTTAACGTGAATCATTCTATTATATATTAATCATTTATTTGTACACAGTTAAATGGTTTCAAGCATTGTTATTTAACACTTGTAAAGTAATTGAACGACTCATTGAAATTTGAAAAAATTAATAAATAAATGAATAAAAAAGCAGACAGTCTCCGAACAGCCAGGCCAAGACTCATGTTGTAGTTTTTTGCCAGGCCAAGATTCATGTTGTAGTTTTTTGCCAGGCCAAGATTCATGTTGTAGTTTTTTGCCAGGCCAAGACTCATGTTGTAGTTTTTTGCCAGGCCAAGACTCATGTTTTAGTTTTTTGCCAGGCCAAGACTCATGTTGTAGTTTTTTGCCAGGCCAAGACTCATGTTGTAGTTTTTTGCCAGGCCAAGACTCATGTTGTAGTTTTTTGCCAGGCCAAGACTCATGTTTTAGTTTTTTGCCAGGCCAAGACTCATGTTGTAGTTTTTTGCCAGGCCAAGACTCATGTTTTAGTTTTTTGCCAGGCCAAGACTCATGTTGTAGTTTTTTGCCAGGCCAAGACTCATGTTTTAGTTTTTTGCCAGGCCAAGACTCATGTTGTAGTTTTTTGCCAGGCCAAGACTCATGTTGTAGTTTTTTGCCAGGCCAAGACTCATGTTGTAGTTTTTTGCCAGGCCAAGACTCATGTTTTAGTTTTTTGCCAGGCCAAGACTCATGTTGTAGTTTTTTGCCAGGCCAAGACTCATGTTTTAGTTTTTTGCCAGGCCAAGACTCATGTTGTAGTTTTTTGCCAGGCCAAGACTCATGTTTTAGTTTTTTGCCAGGCCAAGACTCATGTTGTAGTTTTTTGCCAGGCCAAGACTCATGTTTTAGTTTTTTGCCAGGCCAAGACTCATGTTGTAGTTTTTTGCCAGGCCAAGACTCATGTTGTAGTTTTTTGCCAGGCCAAGACTCATGTTTTAGTTTTTTGCCAGGCCAAGACTCATGTTGTAGTTTTTTGCCAGGCCAAGACTCATGTTTTAGTTTTTTGCCAGGCCAAGACTCATGTTGTAGTTTTTTGCCAGGCCAAGACTAATGTTGTAGTTTTTTGCCAGGCCAAGACTCATGTTGTAGTTTTTTGCCAGGCCAAGACTCATGTTGTAGTTTTTTGCCAGGCCAAGACTCATGTTTTAGTTTTTTGCCAGGCCAAGACTCATGTTGTAGTTTTTTGCCAGGCCAAGACTCATGTTTTAGTTTTTTGCCAGGCCAAGACTCATGTTGTAGTTTTTTGCCAGGCCAAGACTCATGTTTTAGTTTTTTGCCAGGCCAAGACTCATGTTGTAGTTTTTTGCCAGGCCAAGACTCATGTTTTAGTTTTTTGCCAGGCCAAGACTCATGTTGTAGTTTTTTGCCAGGCCAAGACTCATGTTGTAGTTTTTTGCCAGGCCAAGATTCATGTTGTAGTTTTTTGCCAGGCCAAGATTCATGTTTTAGTTTTTTGCCAGGCCAAGACTCATGTTTTAGTTTTTTGCCAGGCCAAGACTCATGTTGTAGTTTTTTGCCAGGCCAAGACTCATGTTGTAGTTTTTTGCCAGGCCAAGACTCATGTTTTAGTTTTTTGCCAGGCCAAGACTCATGTTGTAGTTTTTTGCCAGGCCAAGACTCATGTTTTAGTTTTTTGCCAGGCCAAGACTCATGTTGTAGTTTTTTGCCAGGCCAAGACTCATGTTGTAGTTTTTTGCCAGGCCAAGACTCATGTTTTAGTTTTTTGCCAGGCCAAGATTCATGTTGTAGTTTTTTGCCAGGTCAAGACTCATGTTGTAGTTTTTTGCCAGGCCAAGACTCATGTTGTAGTTTTTTGCCAGGCCAAGATTCATGTTGTAGTTTTTTGCCAGGCCAAGATTCATGTTTTAGTTTTTTGCCAGGCCAAGATTCATGTTGTAGTTTTTTGCCAGGCCAAGACTCATGTTGTAGTTTTTTGCCAGGCCAAGACTCATGTTGTAGTTTTTTGCAAGGCCAAGACTCATGTTGTAGTTTTTTGCCAGGCCAAGACTCATGTTGTAGTTTTTTGCCAGGCCAAGACTCATGTTTTAGTTTTTTGCCAGGCCAAGACTCATGTTGTAGTTTTTTGCCAGGCCAAGACTCATGTTGTAGTTTTTTGCCAGGCCAAGACTCATGTTTTAGTTTTTTGCCAGGCCAAGACTCATGTTGTAGTTTTTTGCCAGGCCAAGACTCATGTTTTAGTTTTTTGCCAGGCCAAGACTCATGTTGTAGTTTTTTGCCAGGCCAAGACTCATGTTGTAGTTTTAAAATTACAAGAGAAACTGGAGGTCCTAAAAAAATTCTTGTACGTAAATGCGAAGCCAGTGGAAGGGGGTGTTCTTCCCGCCGACACCCGGCGAAAAGGAAAGTACGACTCGTTTTCGAGAGTTGATAGCGAGATGTGACGAGGTAAAGACAGTTGAACACGAGCCGCAGGGAATTGAGGAGGCAAAATTTTATGAGCTCTATTTTGGGGTGTGCGCTTCAAAGTGGGCCTTAGACCCAACGGACAAGTATGTTAGAAATACAAGAGAAAACAAGGAAGGAAATTCAAGGTCTGTGTTTCTCTCTTTTCTTCACCGGGATATGTTGCTTCCCTTTGTCTAGCTGATGCAATATTCTTTGTTTTCATACTCTCTTTCTTTCTCCAGGCAACTATCTACAAGTGGTAGTAGTAATTAAACCTTTGAGTAGTTAAACAGGGTTTCTTACGTTCAGCAGCTTTTATCACAGCAGGGTCACAACAGGGTCCTAGAGGTACGGATGTCAAGACGATGCCGTTATGCTATCGTTGGTACCGTTATGTCACACACTAATAATTCAATGTAATATTAATCATTTGTTTGTAAACAGTTTAAATAGTTTTAAGTATCGCTATCTCAACGCAACTGACCCTTTCTAGCACCTTTAAGATAAAATAGGGTTAGGTAAATGTTTGCCACAAGAGAATTTGAAGAATTTGGTTACGACAACCAAATAGGTGCAAGGGTTGGACATGACTAGCAAATTGATCGGATCGAACCTCTCCGACCGCATGTCAAGCCCAGTAAGGACTAAACAAGAATGTTACAGGTCATTTGACCTCTTCAGTCGAGGAGTGCTCACTCACCAGGATCACTTCATGGAGCATTTCGGGTGGCCACTAACAGCCAAAAGGTCGCTAGCCCAGTCGGCTGCATCTCTGCAAAGGAGTAAGATCTCCCAACGAGTGTCCTGGATATGACACTAAACAATCTGATGGTGAGGTTCCAGTTTTGGAGCACTTGGGAAAGTGGACTACCCCTTCATTGCCATTTCATCCAAGTTCACTCAGACTTGGAGTGGTAGTACCTGATAGGGTCTTTACTATAGGTCAAATAAAACTGTGTGATATGACTGCCAACAAATGGTTTGTTAAATTGAATTGTTAGAAATAAAACTGTTTGATCATTTAACTATGTTTAAAAAATGACTTTGTAGAAACAATAGCAATACTAATGTGTAAAAAAATTAGTTCTAACTCATTTAAAAATTAAATTACCGACAAACCATTCACTTACAAATCATATGTGGATATCATTTTAGATGTATTCAAACAAATGACTGATGTTTAATTCTTAATGTTACATAGTAACACTTGAAACCATTTAACTGTGTTCAAAAACTGAGTTCAGGCTCGTTTAAAAATGTTATCAGCAAAATGTGTTTACAAAACATACTTATTTAATATGGATGTATAATTAGGATTTGGCATTAAATATCCAAAAATGGTTGATCTGCCAAAAAATTCAACTAACCAACCAACAGGTAGCCTCGTTGTGGGGGTGAGGTCTAACCCTTCTGCTGAGGAGCAGTTGGCTAATATTTTTTACCATAGCCTTTTGCGACCAAAGACCTTTTAGATAAACGATTTTAATTGTGACTTACGCTATATGAAAAAGAAAATCCAACCTCATAATGTCTTTATGTTGACGTTATCAATAGTTGGAGAATTTTACGTGATTTTTACAAACGAGTCACGTTTTAAAGTTAATTTCAACCACTGAAGTCAGCATTTCAGCGGAAAAGTTTTCATTGGCGAAGCAAGAACATCATTCAAGCTTTTCAACAATCCCCAAGAACTTATATTCATCTTTTTTTAGTTCCAGAGAAAAATGCAGTTAAAGTTGGGCATGTTTTCAAGAACCAAAATTCTAAATGGTGTAGATAGAGATGGTTAAATTGAAGACCATGGCTTATACCTGGGCTTGAACTTCACTATTATCATTGTTAAAAGATGGAATTGTGTTATAGGTTAGGTTAAAAATCAAACCAAAGATGAAGTTGTTAGGATATAGTGTTTGGCTGTCAGAGAAGTTTAAAGTCGGGTATATTCGAAAATCAAGTTTATCTGGAAATTTTCTAACTCACAGAATATTTATATTTTGATGTGTAACGCCTCTCACAACCATTTCAATAAAATATATAAGTTCTACAAAAGTCTCTGAAATATAAACACTTAGCATTTCGTGTGCTTTAGTATTCATTTCAATTTCAGCCCATGATTAAAAAGTATTTCGACGAAAAATTTTGTCTTTTCTGTAGTAAATAATGCTTTTGACGACGTAAATGATTTCGAAAAATTATGTCTATGACCTACGACTGAAGGAGGCACCGCAACAAAACCGTTGTTGTTTTGAGTCTAATAGATAGATAGATAGATAGATAGATAGATGGTTTTGTATGATTCTTCCAAATGAAGAATACCTTTGCCATGAAAAATCGGCTTTTGAAATCATGTTGCGCTCAAGAAGCAATTACAGATGCTGGAGACAAAACACAACTATGTCAGTCACCAAGCCAATCAGAGAGACGGCCAAACATTCGATTACATCCATGATATATAGAAATAATGAAAATCAATCAATGGGATAGATAAAAAAAAGAAAGAATCTTAAAGATAAATGCAAAGAAAGAAAGAAAGAAAGAAAGAAAGAAAGAAAAGGAAAAGAAATAATTGATGAGACAAATAGATAGAAAAAAAGAACTGATTCGAACAATGCAAAAAATAAAGAATGAATATTTAAGAAAGAAAGAAAGAAAGAAAGAAAGAAAGAAAGAAAGAATCCATAAAATAGAAAAATGAGAAAACACGATTACAAAGAAAGAAAGAAAGAAAGAAAGAAAGAAAGAAAGAATCCATAAGATAAAAACGGAAGAAAATGATTTATTAAAGAATTTTTTTCAAAGATGGAAAACAGGAGAAATCGACAAAAGTGTTAAAAAGAAAGAGAGGAATTATCGATAAGAAATACACAAATAGAATGAATTGTATACAAATAGAAACGATTTGATAGATTTGATGAGACCTAATCCGTTGCTTTTATTGCGTGATTTCAAGTAAAATTCCAAATGAAGCAAAGTACTTTTTTTTTATTCCTTTTCATCCTTCATCACTTTAATCAGAATGTTAAGGCTATTGAGGACCCAAAGACGCCTAGCCTCTAAAACTGGCCATTGTAATTCCATATGAACCGTCAATGTACTCGACAGCTTTGAATCCGTAATGTTGTATAGTCATATAATAAATATGCATATATACACATATACATGCAGAATACATATTGACGCAATAATTAAGACGAACGACTCAGTTCCTAGAAAAATATACCTCTCACTTTATTTGAAAGGGTTTGTGTGTGAGAGGGAGTTGGAGACCGAACAGAACTGCAACATATTGACCCCCACTCTTATGGCCATCAGTGTTGTGCCTTTCTCATTCTCCAGGGTTGTTCAACCGGAGCCCCGGGGGCTCAGCTTTCCGCTGGGTGCTGGCTTACACTACCACATCTTGTAACCAACAGGTCTGGTCTCCAAAACTCACTGACTTCCTGTCTTCATCGAGTTATATAATAGTTCCATCGCCCACTCAATCTTTGGAATGGCATGTTTGATCATCATCAAGCGGAAATAACTGTCATGCAGTTCACAGGTCACTCTCTTCCGACAGAAGAGTGTATCCTTGTTATTGTGGTTTGAGAAATTGTAGGTTATAACTGTGCAGAGTGGCTGGTAGTGTTATGATAGAAGACATTTTGGTGAGGTGTCTCTACTGGCTTGTTGGCCTGCACATTTGAAAAGTCACACACATATTCAGCCGTACAGATATTCAGCCAAACTTGCCCACGCCAATGGAATATGCACTTCCGCCGTCTTTGGAATGGCATGTTTGGCCGGGTCGAAGGTCAATATACAACACTTAATATCTGTAGCGCTAAAGATGGCATTTCCAAATAGCTCTGCCAATTGTTGCTAGTTCTCTCCGGCAACATATTCAATGGTTCACTTCTAGGACGTTTTTATTTGCTTGTTCGAAAAATAATGTCCGATTTTAGAATAAACTTTTTTTCCAGAATCAATAAATTTAAACATTGTTTTAATCAGTTAAAATACTTTCCTTCAACATCCATGTATTTATTCCTCTAAAAGATGCCTAGAAATCTTTAAATGCAGTTTCCTCTCCTTTGGAATGAAATATTTTTTGCTTAAAAAAAATGTTCAGATACTTGAAAAAATGCTAGTTGGGTAGGTGAGAGATCAGTAGAATATAGTGGATGTGTCCATGTCTCATATCCCAAGTCAGTGAACTTCTGCAGTGGCAACATGTGACCGAGCTTTGTCATGAACCAAAATTATGACCAATTTGAAAAATAAACGCACCACTTCTTTTTTTCATGTTCATGATTTTGGGCAGATAAATCTCAATAAACTTCAAATGCCTATTTCTCATGTTGCTTTATTATTAGTAGTAGTAGTTTGGTTTGGCTTGGTTTCTTTGTTTAATGGCATATCAACCTTTACAGGTTATTTAATGCCAAAGCCATTCTCCTAGAAGAACAGTAGTGGTTCTATTTAACCCATAGCTGGGAGGATAAGAGGGTTCATACCTTTCCTCAGAGTATTTGCCCGCAAGTGAACGTAATAGCGCGACTGGAGTACGAACTCGCTTCCTGCGATTTTGCAGTCCATCGCTTTAACCATTACACCACGAGGGCACCCCCAGTAGTAGTAGTAGTAGTAGTAGTTAGTTAGTTTTTCGCACCAGCGTTAACTGATGGTTTTTCACTGGCGTCTGAGAGACACCCAGTCTCCTCAAGTTTCCAGGACTCAGTAATCTGGTCATACCTCAGTAATCTGGCTAATCTTAAAAATGCTGAAGTTTGGATGGTCTTGATTCGTCCTCCGATTTCCAACTTTTCCATGCCCCTTTTCCAAGTACACCAGTTACAATTGGTATCACCGTTACTCTCATGGTCCACAGCTTTTTTAGTTCTCTGACAAATACTTGTCTCTCTTTTCGTTTTTTTTAATTTTCATTCTATGGTCCGCCGGGACGGCAAAATGCACTATTCAGCAAATTGGAGGGGGTGGACGGGGTTATAATCACGAGGTAATCTCCTGGCCAAGATCAGGTGATCCGTTTGTCAAAATCTCAGAGAATTTTCAGCTGTCATTCTCTAGGACAGTTTTTGGTTTGTCCACAGACAATTTGATAATATGGTCAAATTCCAATTGCTTGCACAATTCCTCGTGGATCCCCTTCCCCACCCAGTCGTGTCCAATCTTTCTCTCATTTTGCTCTAGTTTACTACATTCGCTTTCTTTGTCTCCATATAATCTACACTTGTTATTTTGCCAGACAGCTGTGGCTGTAGAATACACCGACTACATCTCTACAGAGGGGTAAGACACTCCCCTAACGAGTGTCCTGTATATGACACTAAACAATGATGGTGAGTTTCCAGTAATTCTGGAGCTTTGGGGAATGAGGAGTACCCCTTCATCGCCATCACTCCCAGGTCCACTCTGGCCTGGAGTGGTGGCACCTGTTATGGTCCTATCTATGGGTCAAATAGAGCTAAACTGCGTACTTAAGCTAAACTGAATTGTTTGAAGTGAAACTGTTTTTGACATTGAAACTGTACTTACACTAAACCGAATTGCTTGAAATCAAACTGTTTTGACATTTAACTGTGTGTAAACAAAAAACTGTACTTATACTAAACTGAATTGTTTGAAAGTTTTATCAAAATGACTTAATTCGGTGTTAAATGACCTGAAAAGGTTTAATACGTCGTAAAACCAACCAACCAACCAACACTTGTTATTCTGTTGCACATTACTGAGTTTGGCCCAAATATAATTGGTCCTTATGGCATTATTTTGTGCTGTTATCAGGAGAGGTTCAGTTTTTATCTTAAGGTTTCCCTTTCTTAACTATGTCCAGGTTTTTACGGATGAGATTTCGCCAATTTGTCTCTTGAAATATCCGTCCAGTTGTTTTTCTTTATTATTATTATTATCATTATTATTATTATTATTATTATTATTATTATAAGTTCTTCTGTTCTAATTTGCTTTTCTTTCTTGGTTATTTTCGTATATTTCTTCTCTCTTTTCTTCTCTTTTTCTTTTTTTTCTTGACTTTTTCTTTCTCTTCTCACCTTCCTTTTCCTCTTTCGCTTTTATCATTTATCTCACATTCTTCTTCTCTACTTCTTCCTTTCTTTCTTTCTTTTTTTCCCTTTTCTTCATTCTCTAACCTTTTTCCTACTTCTATTATCTTCTTTCAACTTTCCTGTTTCTTCTTCTTCTTCTTCTTCTTCTTCTTCTTCTCAAATTAACCCTCTTCTTCTTACATTCCTTTTATTCTTTCACTTTTCCTTTTTCTCTTAACCTCTTCCTCGCTACTTCTTCTTTTACTCTTTTCCTTTCCCTTTTCTCTTTCAAATTTCTCACACCTTCTTCCTTTCTGCTTCTTTATTTTCTTGTTCTCTTCTCCATTCTCTCATCTTCTTCTTCCTTCTCCCATTTTCTTCTTTCTCTTTCCAGTTTCTCTTAACTTCTTCTTCTTGTTTCTTTTCTTCTTCCTCTTTTTTTTGTGTTTTTTTTTTTTTTTTTTTTTTTTCCTCTTCATCTCCGATTCCGATCTTTTTCCTCCTATTCCTATTTAATAAGCCTCTTCCATAAGACCAGAATTGTAGGACACCCAGTCAAGGGTTATTTATTTCAATGTTAAATAGTATCTGAGACTAAACTGTTAACCCCTGTGACAAGGAGATTCGTTGGCTTCTTTCTTCTCTCACTTCTTTATCTATTATTTCCACCTTTTTATCTCTCCTCCTCTTTTTCCTTCTCTTTCATATCCCCCTCATCCTTCTCTTTCTCTTTCTCCTCCTCCTCCTCTTTATCATCATCCACCGTTTCCTCTTCCTTTCACCCTTCCTCCCTACTTTTTTCTTCACCCTCTTTTTCTTCCTGCTTGTAATCGAGTTGTAATTAAAGGAAAGCCAACTTATCAATAATTCACAGAGAAACGTTCGTCCTGGTACAAGCAGCTGAAGACAAGCAGCATCTTAACGTTGCCATGGCAACACATCAAATCAATAAGCAGATAAGGCAAGGCCGTATCATTGCTGTTAGTTTTCTAACTTCTATTCAAGTCTCTTCTTTGTTCTTCCCATCTTTCTTTTTCTTCTTTTTTTCTTCTTTTTTTTTCATTCTTTCAAATGGTCTTCGTTTTTTTATTTTTTTTTATTTTTTTTTTTTTCTATTTCATTTAAATTATCTCCATTTTTATTTCCATAAAAGTATGTCCATCAGTATTCCTGCTACAATTCACACACACACACACACACACACACACACACACGCCCCCCCTTACACCCCCACCCCCTTACATACACACATTCCCCCCCTTACACACACACACACACACACACACATATATATATATATATATATATATGAAAAACTGTTAATAAATTCGACAGTATGAATATAAAGAGATGAAAAAACACAGGGCGAAAAAGTTACAAAATCCCTTATTTAGAATAATTTGGCTTTATAGTTTACATATACGTAGAGATAGATAGATAGATAGATAGATAGATAGATAGATAGATAGATAGATTAATTAAACAGTCAGAGAGATAGAAAGTATAAGGCTAACATTGATAAAGTCAAATATAGATATGTTATTGAATGTTTATGATAAGCAGTTATGAACTAGATGCTATAAATATTATCATAGATAGATATATAGATAGATAGATAGTTGTGACATGTAGTTTTTAATGAATTTTCGAACGCTAATTACATCACACAAATTAGAGCCAGAAAGCTACTAACGGAAATAGAAACTTTCTCATCTTTTTCGTTTCATCTAATAACACATAAGCCCTGATGAAGGTGGGAAAAGGGAAAATTATTAACGTCGACAAATAATTAATAAAATCATCCTCAAAATGGCCCAGTCGGTTGGGGCTACAAAATACACACCATCGGCATCTCTGCATTGGGTTAAGACTCCTCCAACGTGTGTCCTTGATATGACACTAAACAATCTCTTGGTGAGGTTTTAGTAATGCTAGGGCTTTGCGGAATGCGGAGTATCCCTTAATGCTATTGCTCCCAGGTCTACTCTGGCCCGGTGTGGTAGCACCTGATAAGGGCCCTATCTATGGTTTAAAAAAAACTTGACAGTGTACTTACTTTAAAATGAATTGTTTGAAATAGAACTGTTTTTACATTTAACTGTGTGTAAACAAAAACTGTACTTATGCTAAACTGAATTGTTTGAAATAGAATTGCTTTTGATATTCAAACTATGTACTTATGCTAAAATGAATTATTTGAAATACAACTATTTCTGACATTTGTACTTACGTTAAACTGAATTATTTGAAATAGAATTATATATATATATATATATATATATATATGTATATATATATATATATATATATATATATATATATATATATATATATATATATATATATGTATATATATATATATATATATATATATATATATATATATATATATATATACAAGGATGATTAAATAAGTTTCCAGACTTTTTTCGTATGGGCACTTTTATTGATAGTACACACACGAAACTCTAGTCCCCTTCGAAGTAATCTCCTCCGGCTGCAATGTACTTGTACCGTTCCAACAACTTATGGAAGGCCCCATGGAAGTCCTCATGTGAGAGTGTCGATGACCTTCGTCACAGACTCTTTCATCTCTTTAATTGTCTCATAACGACAGCCTCTGAGCTTAGGGAATAAGCAAAAGTCACAGGGAGCAAGGTCTGTATTATAGGGAAGCTGAGGAACTGTCTTAATGCCCATCTTGGTCAAATAGTCTGTGACAAGGATCGAGTTGTGGACTGGTGCATTGTCCTGCTGGAAATGCCACAGACCCGATTTGAAGAGTGCTGGCCTCTTCCGACGGAATCTCTTCCTGAACTCCCTTAAAACCTCAACATAGTAACCCTAACTCTAACCATTTGGCTAATCAATTCTGGTGTATTAACTTCCTTATTCCTCCCACGTCTCTCATCATCCCTCACAGACTCCTGCCTTCCTTGAATCTCTTATGCCACTCAAAAACTGATGCTCGATTCATGCAAGATGGTCGAAAAGCAGTCTGAAGCATTCCATAAGTTTCTGTGGCATTATTTCCACGTTTAAAACAGAATTTTATTGCATATCGTTCTTCTAAAGTGTCTAATTGCATTTTTGAAATTCACCAGCTGTGACAATCAGGCTTTAGTCGGGTTTATTCCAATTGCTGCTGTAGCTGTTGATTTGAAACTGAAATCATAAAAAATTGGTCAGTCATCTCATAAGATGTATAGCAATAACATACTGAATTTTCAAAAGTCTACGACAATTTTAAATACCTATACAAAAAAGTCTGGAATGCATCACGTATATATATATATATATATATATATATATATATATATATATATATATATATATATATATATACACCTGGTGCATTCAATAAGTTTCCAGACTTTTTTGTACAGGCATTGAAAATTGTCATAGACTCTTGAAAATTTGAAAATTCAATATGTTATTGCTATACATCTTATGAGATGACTGACCAATATATATATATATATATATATATATATATATAGGTAGATTTTGTATTAAATAACCTACAATTGTTGATGGGCCATAAAACCAAACCCAACCAAAACTAATTCATCCTCAGAAGAACTTGTGTCTTTTTCATCTCTGTACATTTTCACACACATACATTGTTTTCCACAGACTGTGTCCTTGTATCACAACTCTTCAGTGTGGTTAGATACTTCAAGCTAGAATCGAAAAACGGATGACCTTTCGACAGCAGCATATCTTACCCCAAAGCTATCGTACCTCGCAGCGTAAGCGAGGGAAATTTACGTATATATTTATTTACGTTTACGCTTATCAGCTTCTGTTCATGAAAAGAGCTTTGCATTTACGCGTATGTGGTAGCCGACAATTCCAAGTGCTCAGCCCACTTGGGGGAGGCATGAGAGAGAGAGAAAATGTGTGTGTGTGTGTGTGTGTGTGTGTGTGTGTGTGTGTGTGTGTGTGTGTGTGTTCATAAAATTTTGCCTCAGTTTTCAAAGATGTCAGTGATTTTGAAATGTAACAACTAAAAAGTACCTTTAGAATAAAATTTCAAGGGTTGAACTTTCATATGTTTTTTTACTAAATGATTATATTGTTTGATAGTCCTCAACTACCTTATAGCCCATCTGGCTGGAACTATATATATAATACACCAACTGCATCGCTGCAGAGGGGCAGAAGCCCCCCACACACACACACACACACACACACACACACACACACACGACAACGAATGTCCTGGATATAATACTAAAAAATCTAAAGGGGAAGCTCCAGTAATAATGGAGCTTCGGGGAATGCGGGGTACCCCTTCATTGCCATCGCTTCCCGGTCCACTCTTACCCGGAGTGATAGCACGTAATTGGGTCTTATCTATGGGTCAAATAGAACTCTTTGACATTTAAAGTGAGTACTAACAAATGACTGACGTTTAATTGAATTGTTAGTGATACATAACAATACTTGGAACTATTTAACTTTGTTGACTTATGCTAAATTGAATTGTTAGAAATAAATCCGTTTGATCATTTAACTATGTGTATCAAAAAAACGTGTTTACAAATCATATATCTAATATATATGTAAAAAGAGGATTTATCATTAAATAACCAACAATGATTGATATGCCATAAAACCAAACCAAACCAAACCAAACCAAACCAAATCTATAACCTAAAAATGGCTGATGATCTTCCTGGCTTCCCACATTGTATTTGATTATTAAGATAGTCTCACTCTTCTCCTTCTGAAGACCAATGCTGTAAATTCGGAGAACATTTCTGGCCAGGAAAAATAACCAGCAATCTACCTTCGTGCACATCTTAATTTATTATCACTTCTATCCATAATACTCATGTTCATCGGGGAGTGATTCAATAGACGGAAAAATCATGCACAACTATTATTACACGTGTTCTAGTCAATGCTTCGGAACCAATCAAACGTTGCCCAGTAGCCTGGGGCAGTAGAATACACCCACTGCATCCCTGCAGAGGGATAAGACCCCCACAACGAGTGTCCTTGATAGGACACTAAGCAAACAGATGGTGATGTTCCAGTAATGTTGGAGCTTTGGGAAATGCGGAGTACCCGTTCATTGCCATCGCTTTAATGTCCACTGTGGCTCGGAGTAGTAGCTTCTGAGAGGGTTCCATCTATGGTTCATAAAGAACTAAACTGCATGCTTCTGCTAAACTGAATTGCTTGAAGTAGAACTGTTTTGACATTTAAACTGCGTACTTATGATAAACTGAATTGTTTGAAATGGAACTGTGTTTCTATGCTAAACTGACGTGTTTGAAATAGAACTGTTTGACTAAACTAAATAGCTTGAAATAGAAATGTTTTTGACAATTAAACTTATGCTAAACTGAATTGTTTGATATAGAGCTGTTTATTTGTAAAAAAAAAAAATGTAAAAAAAAAATGGATTTGGTATTAAATAACCTACGAAAGTTGATATGCCATAAAACCCAAACAAACCAGTTAAACGTTCAAACTATTTTCGCAGTGATGTCTAATCACGTTACTTCTTAACCAAATCATACCTATAGATTCAAACTGACCCTTCGGGTCACTGTCTGTCACTCACACCAAGTGAGACTATGCGGTATCTTTCCACCCGCCTAACGGTTGACTAGTTTAAATCAGCTTCTCTGAAATTCAAAAATAGATCACATATATTTATAATGCAACACTATCAATTGTCAATGTGAGTTAAATTTTTAAATTTCTAAATTGCTGCAAGACTTTCTGAACACTTTATATATATATATATATAGGAAATGATGCAATTTCCTCGTCAAAGATGTTTCCAGATAAATCGAATCAATTTTGGCGCAATTTTTAACATAAAAAACGCACACGAGTGTGTTCGAGGAAAAACAGAATAAAAAAAAACAAGTTTAAAAAAAAAAACTCTTGACCAATCGGGTGTTCTAAAAAATAAATCGCAGAACAGCAAGAAGGATACAACTGAAACTGAGTCTCTAGATCTCATAGCAATCTCGCCGCTTGACCGCTGGATGACCCGTATCAAATTACGACAGACGACTTGGACAATAACCTTCGAACACCACACGGCTGCTGATAATTCACAACTCGCAGTGACTTCAGATACGGAGGATTCCATTTTTGTTTTCAGATCTGTCCAAATAAAACTCCTCCATTTTGTAGCACTTGTGTTAATTGTGTCATTTTATTAATATTAGTCCACTTTCGCCAATGGTCCAGGAGACCAGGGTTCAATCCAAGGTCGAGTCATACCAAAGACTTAAAAATGGTACTTGATTATTCCTTGCTTAACACTCAGCATTACAAGATGTGTATCAAGGGTAAAATGGAGCACTCCAGGAAAAAGAGTAGCGCCCTCCCCTACAACTCGGTGTAGTATCTATTGAAAAGGGAGCCTTCTGGTCGCCCTCGACGACGGTCGCCAACTTTTCTTATATATATATATAGTGGACTAAAACAATCTAAAACAGTCCACTCTATATATGTGTGTGTGTGTGTGTGTGTGAGTGTGTACGTAGAAAAGGTAAAACGGAAGAAAGATATATGTTTGATGGTTTGTTTATTGAAGAATGAAATCGAAACGCGTTGGCAAATAAACAAACCATTAAAAATATATCTCTTCCATTTTACCTTTTCTACGAACATATATATATATATATATATATATATATAGTTTGCTATATTTATAAAGAAAAGAGAGCTCAAAATCAGTGATAGAGCAGATATATCTAAGCAAAGATAGCATAGACATAGAGTCAACGAGGCTGAGTGACCGTCAGTTTCTCATTTCTGTGATGATTGGTCCGATGAGGATATAAGGGAGAAATTGAGTCATTAAGTGCTGTTGACAATGTCTACGTTATCCATCGTTTGGCCCATTGGCCTTGTGGGTAGAGTGTTCACTAATGGCCTGGGAGACTCGATCGAGTCATAACAAAAAAATCGAAAATGGTACTTGATGCCTATTTACTTACCATTTAGCATTATAAGTTGCAGATCAAGGGTAAAGTAGAGCAATCCAAGGAAAGTAGTAGCGTCCGCCTCAACAACTCGGTATAGCAGCTATTGAAAAGGGAGCTTTCGGGTTGCCCTCGGCTAGGGTCGCCAACTTTACTTATATATATATATATATATATATATATATATATATATATATATATATATATATCAACAAAAGGTTGTATTCTTTAATACTTTTAGTATGGAGCTGACGTGAGGAGGTGAGATAACAATTTGTTTGAGTTTTTATCTTGCTTTATTGGCCAATAAATATTTGAGCACATTTTTTTATTTAAGACAAACATTAATTGCTTTTTTTTTTTGTTTTTTGATTCTGTTTTATTTTTGTTTTTGTTTTTTTTGTTTTTTTTTGCTTTGTTTCTTATTTGCGGGGGTATTTTGCTTTGCTTTTTCGTTTTGTTTTGTTTTGTTTTGTTTTTTCTTGTTTTGTTTAGTACTTTTGTTTGTTTTTGTTTTGTTTTGTTTTTTTACATTTTTTAAATTTTTTGCTTTGTTTTATGTCTTTTGTTTTGTTTTGTTAGTTTGTTTGTTTTGTTTTGCTGGGTTCTGGGAGGTGGGGGTGCTTCGTTTTTTGTATTGTTATATTTTTGTTTTTTGTTTTCGTTTTGTTTTGTTTTTTTTGGGGGGCGGTTGTAATCATTTATTCATTCACTATCAAAAGTTTGTTTGATCGCACATTTTTGTGAAATCCAAATACTTAGCTCATTTGGATGGAAAAAATACGGTCCAATTACTCTCTAAAAATATTGCAACACAAAAAAATGTATGTTTAATCTGAAGATCTTTTTTTTCTTTTCAAATACATTAAACTTTTAGTAATGAGCTGACACGAGATGTGATAACAATCTGTTTTTAAATTTATCTTACTCTACTGGCGAGTATTTGAGCACTTTCTTGATTTAAGAAAAACACTTTTATAACGATTTGTTCATCCACCCATTATATATATATATATATAATTTTGAGTGGAGTTTAACGAGTTTGAATTCAGAGTTTTCCTTCTCTTTGACTGGTTGCCGTACAAAAATTTTAAAAAACAGTTTGCCCTACTACTTACCCATAACTGAAGGGAGACTAAATGGATCCATGGCTTTCTCAAGGGTAATAATGTTATATAAAATGCAAACAGGTTCATCCAGGATTTGAATTCGTGTCGCAGTGTCCATTTCCAACAAGGATAACCATTACACCACGAACGCCTCCCTATATATATGTGTGTGTCTGTGTGTGTCAGTGTGTAAAATATTAGAGCAGACTGAGCTCTCTATCCCTGATAGAGAAACCCCTCTAAGAGAAGGAAAAACATTGGATTCAAAACTCGAAGAAAGTTATTTAGGAAAATCTATAAGAAAATGGCTGCACCATACATCTGTTAACAGCTCATCTAAAAAGAGTAGCTAATTCTGCACATGCCTTCACCTCTATAGTATTTCTTAAGAATGTTTTTTCGGGAGTTAGTAGGGCTATCTTCCCATCGAATACGAATAATTTTCAAACTGATCTATTTCGCCCATTGATAGGACCCTAACAGGTACTACCACTCTTGGTCAGAGTGAACCTAGGAGTAATGACAGTGAAGTGTACTTCACACTCTATAGATCTCCAAAACTGGAGCCACGCCATCCGATATAGCTTTGCGTTATACTTAAATCATCTGGAGACCTGAGGAAACTTACTGACACTCAGACTTCTGTGAAAAACATTAATTTGATCTAATGTCTTAGAGACTTGAGGAGACTTGCAGTCACTCAAACTCCAGTGAGAAACCATCGGCAAACGCTGGTGTGAAAAACTCGAAAAGGAGTAAATAATAATAATAATAATAATAATAACAATAATACGACCAGACTTGATAATAGTCAACATAAGAAAAAGAAGTTGTGGCCAGCTGGGACTTTGCTGTCTCGGCTGACCACAGAGTAAAATTGAAAGAAAGCAAAAAGAAGGACAAGTACCTGAACCTTGCTAGAGAATTGAAAAAAAAACTGTAAAACATGAAAGTGACAGTGATACCAATTGTAATTGATGCTCTTGGTACAGTCATCAAAGGATCGGTACAAGGACTAAAGGACTTGGAAATAAGAGGACGAGTGGAGACCATCCGAATATAGCTTTATTGAGATCGGTCAGAATACTAAGAAGAGTCCTGGAGACTTGAGGAGACTTGTTGTCGCTCAAACTCCAGTGAGAAACTATCGGCTAACACTGGCATGAAAAACTCTCAAAATAATAATCATAGTAATAGAGATTTGACGAATAGTAGACTTTGCTATCGCTGCGGACCACAGAGTGAAAATTTAAAAAACGAAAAGTACTTGGACCTTGCTAGAGAACTAAAAAAAATAAAGAGAAGATGATGCCTATTGTAATTAGTGCGCTTGGAACAATCTTCAAAGGTTTGGTATGGTGATTGGAGGAGTTACAAGCCGAGATCATCCAAACTACAGCATTATTGGGGTCGGTCAGACCATCAGCAGACGCTGGTGTGCAAAACTTGCAAGGAATATTTGAGATACAAACGGATCACCTAATCTCGGCCAGACGACCAGACCTAGTAATAATCAACAAGAAAAAAGGAACTTGCCGAATAGTGGACTTCGCTGTTCCCGGTGACCACAGAGTAAAAATGAAAGAAAACGAAAAGAAAGATAAATACCTCGACCTTGCCAGGGAATTGGAAAAGCAGTGGAACATAAAAGTGACGGTGATTCCAATTGTAATTGGTGCTGTTGGTAGTCATCAAAGGATTAATAAAGGGACTGGAAGACTTGGAAATAAGAGGACGAGTGGAGACCATTCAAACTACAACATTATTGAGATCGTCCAGAATATGGAGGAGAGTTCTGGAGACTTGAGGAGACTTGTTGTCATTCAAACTCCAATAAGAAACTATCGACAAACGTCGGTATGAAAAACTCGAAAAGGAGTAAGATAATAATAATAATAATAATAATAATAATAATAATAATAACTAAATAAATAAAATCTAAGGAAGTTTGAAAAATTAATACCCTAAAATAGGCTATGAAGCCACATTAGTAACTAGAAAAATATTTGATAGTTATAGTTCTAACCGTCCTAATAAACCGAAAAATATACTGATGAAGAGATCTAATCTAAATCTGTTCATTCGTATATTTCTTTATTATCATCATTAGATGTTAAGCAACGACAGAGAAAAGTAAAACTGAGATCTTTAACACAAGTACCAGGACTGATTAAATGCTTTTTTATCCGTTGAGAAACGGTCGAACAATTATGCCTTGGTTGATATAGTTACGAGTTTGATAAAAATTCGACGACGATCAATTTCACTCGCTCCATTGTTATATTAACTGCGCAGTTTGACAGCTTGTCGCATCAAATAAAATACAACTAAAACTGTTTCTTTTAATGGCAAATCAACCTTCGCCGGTTATTTAATGCCAACGACATCATCGTAGAAGAACAGTAAAAGTACTATTTAACCCATTGCTAGGAAGATAAGAGGTACACACCTTTCCCAAAAGTCTGACAATGATTGTAATAGTGTGACTAGGGTTCGAACTCACTTAATACGATGTCGCAGTTCAACATGTTAACCACAACATCACCGAGACTCTGACCCACCAAATAAAATACCAGCAAGTAAATAAACACACACACATATATATATATGTGTGTGTGTGTGTGTGTGTGTTAGTTTATATATATATATATATATATATATAAGCTCTTCGTATAAATTGAGCTATCTGGTACCCGGTAAGGCAAAATGGAAACAAACGAAAGCTGCAATAGACTGGCTTATAATTCCCGAGATGACATACGTCGACTGTTGGCTAAGCGGTATGATACTAAGGCTAACGTAAAGTTGGGTGGGATTCAGTTCCAGCTTAAAGCGTCCTATGTATCTAGTGACACAACGAAACAGTCTCTCTCTCTCTCTATATATATATATATATATATATATAGAGAGAGAGAGAGAGGACAGTCTTGAGGCGTAGTGCAAAATGTACTGGATCACAATATCATAGTAGGCGGGTTCGATCTCCAGGCCCGCTGTTACGTTCACTTTCGAACTAATACACTTGGGACAATTATGCACATAAGGATATATATATATGTTCTATTTTTTTAAACACCCATTCATTGTCATTACTCACAGATTCACTCTGACTCAAAGAGGTAGTATCTATTAAGGTCCCATCAAAGGGTCAAATAATTTCTTTTTTAAATCATTCGAGATGAACATGGGCAAAAAATCTTAAGAAAGAGCAACACGAAAAATATAAATATAAACGTACAACGAACGCGATTCCCTAACCTATTGGCATGAAATAGCCCTAGATAGGTTAACATGGAGTTAAAATCAGTCATATTTTAAATGCATAAACTCACTTTCAAATAAACACACATATATATACACTATTTTACACAATCATATACGTATATATATCAAATATATTTTACACACACACACACACAAATATATATACATATCGTTACAGACTCAGAGAGAAAATCTATAAGAATATTAAGGGAGAACCGATGAGGAGGTGAACGGAAGGTAATCCCGAAATCCAGGCCATAGTAGTAGCGGCACAGCCCAAGTTATGATTAAAGTTATAGCAGCAGTAACACAGCCAGATTGGCAGGGATTGGCGGAAACAAACTCAAACGAGAAGTCCTTAAAGTTGGCGCTAAATAGAATACACCGGGAGAAGGGCAGTCCCAGACCGACTGTGATGATGTGAAGATGTACCAAAAAGTCGACACTCATTAATGCTGAGTTCCGCAAAAAGGATGAAAATAACATGATAATAAAAGGGAATGAAAATAGGATGATAAAAGAGGATAAAAATAGAATGATGAAAAACGAAGATGAAAATAAGACGATAATAAAAATGAAAAAAATAGGATGATATTAAAAGAGGATAAAAATAAGACGATAATAAAAATGAAAAAAATAGGATGATATTAAAAGAGGATAAAAAAAGGATGATGATAAAAAAGGATGAAAATAAAACGATAATAAAAAGGAAAAATATAGGATGATAATAAAAGAGGATGAAAATTCCCGACTCAGATTTGCATATTGCTGATTTCATGGTATCTACTATTCAATGTTTATACAACACACGTTGATTACCTAAGGGTCGACAGCGTGAAACTCCAAGACATGAGTTTTTATCATATATATATATATATATATATACCAACCTCTCTGCACATGTAGGATCTGACACAAGGTCAATTCTTAAAGGAGAGTTAATGGAACAGATTTGAATACAGAGTGTTCCTTTTCCTAGACAGGTTACCATACCAAGATTAAAGAGCCAACACTTTCCAGCCATTTTTCATATATAAATGAAAAATACGAGAATCATTTTTATTGATGAATTAAAATACTGAAAAGCAAATTAGAAGGACCTTTTCGCCCGGTGCGTTTTTAGCAAAGTACACCGAAATCGTTTAAAAGGTAAGAATATTAAATCACAGTGGGCGTGGGCAGGGCAAATTTTTAAAAAATCTCAACTCCCACGATTCCCACCCAATTACCCAAACAGATAAAAGATGTCAAATTGTCTTCTCTGCCTACACATAGTAAGGTAATATAGCGAAATAGTTATAGCCTCTAAAAAGGCAAGATGTTGTTTAGATCTAGCCTTGTACAAGAAATAGTCGTCTAAATAGTTAGTCCTGTATATATAGTGATCAAACAAATGGTCACTTATGGCCGACTCTTGAACTGAGAATACCCGGATGTAGCGTTTTGAGGCCGACTTGATAATTCCCGTGGGACGTGCAGCTTGACTCGAACTTTCAGCTTTTGAATTGTCCTACCAATACAGTCAGCATTAAACTGACAGTGAAATTTATAAACCATCTTACTTTGTTGCAGTATAGATACGACGTCTTTTTGAAAAGACTTTTAGAATTTTGCTTAGAGAAGTACTTATTTTTGTAATAATACATATTATATTTTTGGTTACAGTTTCAGTGCTGTAGAGTCTGAAAAGACTGAAATGAAGGTCTGATGGTGAAAATGGTTCTCACCTCAACAGAGTTGAGGCAACGCATAACCGATCCAGAGATTTTATCTGCAAAAAGCTAACCCAATCAAAGATATCTTCATATATATACAGGACATTTTGAAGGACTAAACGATTAGACAGAATCAAATTTAGGTAGTGTTGAGCCAATACTACTCGAGACGACGTTGTCTGGGTATCCATTCCTCAGAAAGATATCAGTGATCTTTCTGATTTCTGCATCAACCCTACTTTTAGAACAAATCATCTGTGCCCAATGAGTTAAACATTTGATAAGGTTGATCTTCCTAGACTTAAAGATTAAAGAGTCCCTACTGGTGTATAAGTCTATAAAAGTTGACTTACGTTACATACTTGTTGTAAAAGAAGAAAAATCCTTCTCGAACAACACGTTGAGGAAAGGTAACATTATTTTTCCTCTTCCAAATAAAAGTCAGGAAAAGGTGAAGTCCTTTCAGACAATGAAAAAAACAATTAATGCCTCGTTACGTGACGGAAAACATGCAAAAGTTTCATCAACATAACGGACACAACAGTAAGGTTTATGAACCTTGACAAACAACGGCAGTTCCAGGAACCCTACAAAAATATCAGCCAGAAAAGGACCCACTAGAGACCCCATAGATATGCCCTCAACTTGCCGATAGACAGACTTCCTAGCTAAACTCCATTAATTCAATAAATATATACTCAGGAAAAGGTGGTAATCAGAACATTCTAAGCCGTTGTGAATCCATAGGTCGAAATCTCTCATAAACTTCTTTAAAATAAATTTACATTTGTGTTGGTTGGTTGGGTTTTATGGCATATCAACCTTTCTAGGTTATTTAACGCCGAATCGATTTTTATGCAAATAGTTCTATTTCAAACAATTCAGTTTAGCATGAGTACACAGTTAAATTGTCAAAAATATTTCCATTTCAAACCATTCAGTTTAGTTAAACAATTCTAAGTCAGTTAATTTTGTTTACACGCAGTTAAATCTCAAAACAGTTCTATATATAACAATTCAGTTTAGTACAAGTAGAGTTTCAATGTCAAAAACAGTTCCATTTCGAACAATTCAGTTTAGTATAAGCACGCAGTTTAAATGTAAGTACAATTCAATTGTCAAAAACATTTCTATTTCAAGCTATTCAGTTTAGTCAAACATTTCTAATTCAAACAATTCAGTTTAGCATAAATATGCAGTTAGTTTTATTTAACCCATAGATAGGGCCCTATCAGGTGCTACCACTCCGGGACAGAGTGGATCTGGGAGCAACGGCAATGGAGTGCTCTACATTCGCCAAAGCTCCAGCATGACTGGAACCTCACTATCAGATTGTTTAGTGTCATATTCCAGCACACTCGTTGGGGGGGGTGCGCTCTGCAGAGAAGCAGTCGGTGTATTCTACAGCCCCAGCGGACTGGGCAAATTTATATTTGTGTAATTGCAGAAACCGCTTCTGAAGTTTTACTTTTATTTTAAGGGTATCGCCAAATGACAACAGATAGTCCAAGATGACGAACATCTTATTGATAAAGTCTGAGAGATTAAAGCACAACAACAGATCCCTTATCGGGTCTTGTTATATACTGTTTATATGTTTAACTACCTGAAAATGCTTCTTCTGCCATAGGAAACTATAAGAGGCTTTAGGGGAATTTACAAATTTCTGGGCCAACTGTAAATTAGACCCAGAAACACAAGAAAGCTTTCGCAGTTGAAAGAAAAGCATTTCAAATTCACTGAAGTTTACAACTTTATTAATACTCCTTGGGTGGGTACAAAAATCCACCCCAAGACAATACACACACACACACACACATATATATATATATATATATATACCAGGGTATGTACCCATAGCAGGGTGTATACCAATAACTGGACATATATACACATATGTATAAGCACACGCACCTATGTACACATACACACAAACAAACGCATACACATCATATGAGAAAATAGATGATTTGGATAAAATAAATTTACGAATTTTGAAAAAAAAACGTTATATCAAATAAATAATATATAT
The DNA here is from genome assembly GCA_963585895.1 of Sepioteuthis lessoniana. Classification (NCBI taxonomy): domain Eukaryota; kingdom Metazoa; phylum Mollusca; class Cephalopoda; order Myopsida; family Loliginidae; genus Sepioteuthis; species Sepioteuthis lessoniana. The sequence goes on along the minus strand of OY757922.1, from coordinate 30,210,388 downwards.
TAAGTAAATAATTCATATCAAATGAACAATATATATTGAATAAATGATATATATTATATAAATAATATATATTAAATGAATCATAGTCGAGGGAGACCCGAAGGCTCCCTTTTCAATAGCTACTACACCGAGGTGTAAGGGAGGGGACTATTCTTTTCCTTGGATTGCTCCACTTTACCCTTGATACTTATCTTAAAATGCTGAATATTAAGCAAAGGGGTATCAATTTTTATGACTGTGGTATGACTTGCGCGGGGATTGAACACCGGTCTACCGGGACATGAGCGAACATTCTATTGATTAGGCCAAAGCCCGGTTCATATATGTGTTAAATAAACAATATATATTGAATGAATAATATACAGAGTACCGTGCAAAATTATTCTGTTGGCGTCATTTCCATACCTAACCTAACATATATACATATCCTATTTACCAACCCCTCCGCTCGGGCAGGATATGACACAAGGTCAATTTTTAAGCGGAGTTTAACAGGTTTTAATTCAGAGTTTTTCTTTCTCCTAGACTAGCTGCCTCACCAAGGCTGAAGAACCTAGTCTGTCCTACTATTTACCCATAGCTGGAGGGAGAATAATTGGATTCATACCTTTCCCAAGGGTATTAGTGCTATGTGAAATGCAATCAGTCTCGTCCAGGATTTGAACATATATACATATACGTATGTATATATGTACACATATGTATACATACATATATGTATCTATATGTATATAGATGTGTGCGTATGTATTCATATGTATATATATGTATGCTTATATATATATATATATATATATATATATATGTCAACATATATATGTAAACATATATATGTATATATATACGTATATATTTGATTGTAGGTGTTCTGAATAAGAGGCTAAGATGAAAGACCATCCGCAAAAATTATTGAGTAAAAGTTTTCTGTCACCTCACATAGATTAATGAAAATACAGTGATTTCAAGCAGAAAATATCCATAATGAAAATTCATTTCATTATTTTAATTTCAAGAAGTTATGTAATATAATTGCCGATGGATTTCGTTTTATATATCTTGCCTTTCGGTTTAGTTAGGCTGAGAACCTTTCGCTTAGCGCATGGGTTAGTTAGGTGCAACATTAACGCAGAGAAGATGTGTCATTCAGAGATGTCAAAATAAAAATCCCAGATAGGAATTGGGACCAGGGTATTTGGGTGACATCACACACCGGAAGCGTGGGCCGGGATTTGAGAAAAAGCAGTTAGTTGAGTTTTAGCGTCCGAGGAAGACGGTTGACTTTATCGAGATCAGACCAGTAGTTTGCGGCGGGGTGCCGCGCGTTGGTGGGGCAGATGGAAAAGTCAGCATAGAAAGATTGTGTATCACTCTCCTTATTACCTTTAACTCAAAGGTAATAAAAAGTTTCGTACCTGAACTAAGATGTCTTAAGTGTTTTTTGTGTTTCGGGATTCCTATGTTATCTATATATGAGTTATGAACATTCTATGTCTAGTTCCCATATTCGTATCATGGGTATGTTACAGTTACAGTTGATTTTTCATATTTCGTGTGGCTTCCCCTTTGCTCAATAATTGCTTCAGTGAGCCTGGGAAGAGATATGTACGAATCCTTCACCATCTTCACAGATATGAGATGCTATTCTCTGTATCTGAGCTCCCACAGCTCTTCAAGATTGCGTGAATTCTTCTGACGAACTTTTTAGTTCTATTTACTTTTGCTTGATGATATTTAAGCCAGTGCTCTGAGCTAACCAGTCTTTCAATACGGTAATATCTTCATCAACCAAACTCTATTGTGTTGTACGTAATTTGTGAAATGAAATTCCGTCATGCAGAAGAATCTAATGTTCATCCATCTCTGGTATCAAATTGTCCTTCAACAACTCGATGTATTTGGCAAAATACAACTTACTGTAAATTTCAAACAACTTTCTTGAACCATCACTTTTTTATGTATCTGGAAAGCATCAGACTCTTACCCCCAAATTTCACAGCTTTCATCGAGTCACGTTGGTCGTTTCACTTTCCTGGAAGCTTTCTGATAACTTCTCGCTTACCAAAATGCTTACAAGAATCCATCCTAGTTTCATTGCTGAATATGATCTTATTCTAAGAATCTGCATCCTGTAGTTTATACTTCCGTGACCAACTTAATCTTGCTTTCAGATGCTTTTTAGCTAATGCTTGTTTCTTAGCTGCAATACACTCCTTCAGCACATGTTATTGAAAGCTATGCTTTGTGATATCTACTGACAACAAAATGGACAAGTCACTGCCATCGATCACTTATCTTGCAGTCTTTTTTTGTCAGAGCTTTTGCGATCCTGATCAGTTTCCGTACCATTCTGTGCTGCAGCTTTCAAAGTCGCCCGTGTCTTGAACAATCCGAAACACTTCTAGTGCCTTGAAATTTCGAGAGGATTTCTGAGATGCTGCTTCTTGAAGTTCTGAGTTTCTTAATTGTTGCTCGCAGACTCATATTCTTGTCCATTTTCACTATCTTCATCCTCGTATATTTGGAAATTTTTGCCATGATTTTATACGTAAGAATTTTCACTATATTTAAGAAACAATCGGTACTACCACGGGAAAATATTTGCTTATTAACTGTGGAACATTTTTCTGTTTAAGAATACTGTGTCTCGATTGGTTTATGTGAGAAGGACGAAAAATTCTTCAAAGTTATTTACGGGAGAAGTCTCACATCTTCCCCTCTGATTTAGAATCCCTGCAAGGAAATATAATGATTTGGCATGGAAATGACTCCATCTTGGCCAATGTTTCATCCATGAAAAACGCGATAAGAAACATCCTCTTATAAATTAGC
>OY757922.1:30202559-30205059 GCA_963585895.1 Sepioteuthis lessoniana | reverse complement strand
TTAGGTGATCCCATAGGTGTTTATGCGTGGTATTTTCTAGGACAGGTGCTGGGCTGTGCATATACCATTTGAGTCATTATTATTAATATTATTATTATTTTACTTCTTACGAGTTTCTTACATCAATGTTAGCTAGTTTTCTCTTGACTGAGTGACAGCATGTCTCCTCAAGCCTGCAGGACTCTTCTCAGTATTCTAGCCAATCTTAACAATGCTCTTGTTTAGATGATCTCAATTTCACCTCCGCTAAAGTTTTTCCTCTTGCTGTCAGTTCTACTTTCCTGTTTTTCGTGGCTTCGGTGATGAATTTTACGACTTTGACGGATATCTTCAAAATTTTCAGACAATTCTACTCTCCAGAATTAGGGGACCATAACCTAGGCCGTTTTGTAGTCAATCCACGCCATGGCTACATTCTTCCGCCTCGTTATACCCTCCTTGTAGATTAGCTGATCAATGTACAGTACATCATATGTTCCTTTTGTTCCCTTGTGGCATCCCTTCTGTTCCTCGGGAAATAGTCTGCGGCTTACTAGCGAGTAATGGAATTTTGGAACGAGCTCATAAGTGATGTACCCCTGTGGACTCCTTCACATGGACGTGCAAAGGCAGGACGACCAGCTAGAACATACATACAGCAGCTCTGAGCCGATATGGGATGTAGCCCTGAGGACCTGCCGGAAGCAATGGACGATAGGGAGTGGTGGCGAGAGAGGGTCAGGTATATCCGTGCTGATAGCTCGACATGATGATTATGATGACATCATAGGTATACACGTTATCGGTATGAAGTCGTTGGGGATAGTTCCTTTTGGGAGATCTTTCTGGGTCAAGGTGGTTTTCCCCATAGTGATCCATATGTTTCTTCTAGGTATCTACTTAGTTCAAGAGCCCGTCTGTCGTAAACTGGCAAAAAATTTTAAACCAGAATTTATGTATATCTGGAGAAAACCAGAATTTATGTATTCCAGGCGATTCCCGATGTATTTTTGCCTCAGAGCCTTCTTCAAGTTCTTGTAATTCCTTTTCCAATTCTATTTATCAATTCGGCCTTTCTGTTATGCTTTTTCCGTTTCTCTATTTTACTCCAAAACTGTTTTGCTTCCTTTGCCTCCAGTTGTTTATATTTCCTCATATATTCTCCATCTACTTGCTGGTAGAAATTTATTTCGTTATTTTGGAAATTTCTTTATTGAGTGTATTGCTTGACTTTGTCTCGGTATCTTGTAAGTCTCCTTTCATTCGCTAATATCTTTTGATTTATCTCTGCAAGTTTTGTCAGAGTTGTCTACTGTTTTGTTTTGGTCTTTTCATTCCAACATATCCCGGTATTTTTCCATCCTTAGCGTCTTGTTGTCGCAAATTCTTTGCCTGTTCTTCTAGCCTAATTTCTAATCCAGGTTTTGGATTTCTGTTCGGGCTCCTTAGGAGAACACCGGTTTTATCAGAAGCTAATTTCCCTCCAGCAAAAATTAGCTCGTTTAATTCAGTCATGTTGTTCGTTGGGATATTTGGTAATAATTTGTTCACCTTTTCTAACTTGACTTTTTTCAAGTCTTGGTCTCTGAGAGATGGTAATGTAGTCTTCTTTTCAGTCATGATTTTCTTTATCAACTCTACTTTTATTTTGACTTCTAGCGTTAGATTTTGTTTTGGGATGTTGGAGTGTGTGGTGTTTCGGTTTTCATTATTTTGCCTTTCAATTCGGTTAGGGGGGGGCTCTTGTTTTTCAGTATTTAGCGTTTCGGTTTGAGTTGTGTGAACTTGTTGATAATTTTCCTTATTTGTTGGAATATTTATTGTATCTCAAATTCAGAAAACTAACGTTTCTTTAATTCTAGCTTGGTCAGTAAGTCTTTGCCGTGTTGTATTAAATCTAGCGAATTCTGTCCAAATTTCAATCATTCTTTTTTTTTTAAGTTCTTTTCTTTATGTAGGATTGCTTTTAAGATAACAGTGAAGAACATTTTTGTGGTCTTCCCTAATCCATTTTTTCTGTTGTTGCCTCTGGGTTGAGTGGTTACTTGACTCGTTGTTTATGTATTATTATTACTACTACTAGTAGTAGTTGTTGTAGTAGTTTCTTGGAACGATATTATTGCAATAAATTAACTCTGGCTTGTTTTAAACGTTGCCTACAAACTATTCTTTTACGAATTATATATAGTCAGTTAAATTTTATGGCACATCAACTATCGCAGATCACTTAAAGGAAAATAGAGATTTAAAAAAAATAAACCCCAACATACACACACACACAATGACACGGGGAGGAAGATTAATCAACTTTATGGCATATAAACTATCATATATTATTTAGGGGGAAGAAAAGTAATAAGAAAAAAGCGAAAAGAAAAACTCGAAGGTATATATACATACATGGACATGAGCGCCCACGCAGACACACAGACACACAGAACACACTCTTGTACCAAGAAAAAGCAAGAATAGAAAAACGAGAAAGAGAGAAACAACACCTGCAGAGACGAAAATTTGTCAC
>OY757922.1:30097559-30197559 GCA_963585895.1 Sepioteuthis lessoniana | reverse complement strand
TATTCAGCCTAGTTCAGGCAAATCCTATGGTTTTCTTAAGGCCAAGTTGTATAGTACGTTGACCTTCCTTTCGATAAACTCGGTCTCATGTAAAGGAGACACCTGCTGCATGGGCAACTGCTAGTCTTCCATAAAACTTTGCCCAGGCCTGTGACTAAATCCACGCGCGGATCCATAGTCTCCTGAGACTGACAGATGCCAGAGAGAAAATACAAATTAAGCCGGGCTAAATTCGGCTACTAACAAGAAAGAAAGTCAATGATCGTGTGTGAATTAATAATACCGATAATGTAACTAGACAAGCCGAAAAGCGCTCGAAAATCTACATATGCTTCAGTGGTATAGTAAGTCATACAGAATACCACACACACACACACACACACACACGCGCACATTCTCTCTCTCTATCTCTCTCTCTCTCTGTATGTGTACCATCTTCTTTCTGAACATGAGTGATCATGGATCTCCACGACTTCCTTTAGCTGTACGTTGTGTATCACTATCATTGATATCAGGGGAATAGTGGAATTTGATTCTGGATTTGATAGAATATTGGTTATTCTTTCGATGTTCACCCTCCCCTTTCTCTCTCTCTCTCTCTCTCTCTCTCTCTATATATATATATATATATTCCAATATATCTTTCTCACTCCCCTCTTTCTTTAGAGCCTTCTTTCAGAACATCAGCGATCGTGACCCTTCACAACTTCTTTTATTTGTAAACACAATCTCTCTCTCTCTCTCTCTCTCTCTCTCTCTCTCTCTCTCTCTCTCTCTCTCTCTCTCTCTCCGGCCTTCTTTCAGAACATCAGTGATCATGACTCTCCACGGCTTCGTTTATCGGTAAACTCTCTCAATCTCTCTGTCTCTGTCTATCCATCAATATATCAATGTATCTATCACTTCTCTCTCTCACTCACTCTCTCTCTCTCTCTCTCTTCTTTCATGCCTTTTTTCAGAACATCAGTGATCATGACTCTTCGCGATTTCGTTTATCAGTAAACTCTCTTTCTCTCTTTCTCTCTCTTTACAGGTACTTCAATATTTTTATTGTCTATTATTAATAATTTTCAAACAGATTTATTTGACTCATATATGGTCCTGGAACAGATGCAGAGTGAACCTGGAAGTAATGGCAATGCACGTGAAGATGTTCAATGATCATCATCTTCATCCTCATGATCAAATTGCACTGACAACTGAGAGCTCTCTCTCTCTCTCTCTCTCTCTCCCTCCATCCTACCATATTGTCCATCGCTCCTGGTAGGTCTTCCAGACTGTACCCTGTGTCTGCACAGAGCTGACGCTAGTAAGTCTTTGCTGGTCGGCCAACACTGGCACATCCATGAGTAGGAGTCCAAAGAGAACGTTGTTTATGAGAAACCAAATTTTCTGCTTCTAGTGAAATGGCTATTTTCAGTAAATTTTTCGTTTCTTTATGTTCAAATCCTCGTCGCCTTGTAGGAGTTCAGTTATTCACAGAATCCAGTGTTGGTAATCCAAATCTTTAGATTTCTCCTGATGTTAAAATCAAAAATATTCGTCTTCCTGACCAAAAGTTCAATAAGCAATTGCCTTTGAGGACATTTGCAAATGATCTAAATACTTTCAATCCTCGTCTCTGACTGGTCAATTTTTACCAGAAGTGCCTGTTGTCGTTAGGAAAAATTCATAAATAGAAATGAGGATTTTCCGTACAGCCAAAACCAGGAGAATCACATAACATTTTTTAAATAAAATCATACATTTCATTTCGGGTTTTTTTTTAAAGTAGGTCTTCTCACAGAGCAAATGCGGTATTTTGGTGGATGCTGCGTGTTTGGTGAAGGATGGTTATCTATATAGTGTATTGTTGAATGGGTCGGCGAATGTGGCTAGCTAGGACCCCTTAGACAATCTAGTTATGGCATGACCGTTCCCTTCCTCTCTCCCACAAAACCATAAGGCCTCTTGTCCTCCATTTTGTATTTACATGGGAATAAACAATACTTCGTTGCTTATTTAATCCCAAAGCCATCATTGAAAAAGGATAGTCAACATCATCATCATCATGTCGTGCCGCCAGCACGGATATCCCTGACCCTCTCTCGCCACTTCTCCCTATCGTTCATCGCCTCTAGCCGGTCTTCAAGGCTACATCCCGTATCCTCACAGAGCTGCTGTATGTATGTTCGAGCTGGTCGTCCTGCTTTTGCTCGGCCATATGTTGGGGTCCATAGGAATACATCACTTATGAGCTCGTCTCTGCTTCTCCAGCAGAGTCCTGCATGTCTGGTTCGTCTAAGTTGGATAGTTTTCCTGATGGGAGGCAGGTGGCCGTAATGTTGGTGCTTTGTGGGGTGTTGCCTCCAGGATTTGTTCAATATTGCTCGCAGCAAAAAAGGATAGTAGTAGTACTATTTAACCAATAGCTTTGGAGATAAGGAGGTTCCATACCTTTTTCAAGCGTGTGTTTGAAAGTTAACGTAATAGCATGGCTGGAGTTCGAACTCATTTACTCTGATGTCACACTCCATCACAGAGATGCGTTCCTTCAGCAAATTTGCTCTCTATGTACCATAGCCATGATATGGCTATGTGTGAAACGTATATCGAATGTCCATAAAGATAGAACATTGGAATCTTGAAATTCGAAAAACACGTAACGACTTCTCAGTTCAGGTACAAAACTTTTCATTACCTTTGAGTTTAAAGGTTTTTCGACATAAGGAGAGAGAGGTACAATCTTTCTATTCTGGGTTTTTCATCTGCCCCCTTCCCATCTCGTGCGACACCTGCCCAAGGCCTCTGCGAGCAAGCGAAAGTCAACCAAAATCCTCCGCGATCTTCCGGTGCGTGACGTCACCTACACTCAGTAACCCCGCTTCCTATCTCGGGTTTCTATTGTGACATCTCTGAGTGACACGTCCGCCCCGCACGCGCACGTGCGAACACCTGTGTTAATGTTGCACCTACGTAACCCATGCACTGAGCCGAAAGGTTCTCAGCCTAACTAAACCCAAAGGCATGAACCGAAATCCCTCGGCCCTTTGTATTACATCTAGTAAACCTGTAGCAAATGAGAATTCGACGGATGTAATCCTCATTCGTGTGTTGAGAAAGAAGCATATCTGTACGGATATCTGTTATGTATTTACAAAAGTTCTCACTACCATCGTTACTTTTTTTTTAATTTCATTTTTGGTTTTTGATTTGTTTTATTTTTGTTCTGTTTTGTTTTCCTTTTCTTTTTCAGTTTTCTTTCTTTTTTTGGGGGGGGTCTGTTTTTCGACGACAAATTACACGGTAGAAAACCAGTTTTTAAAAAACGCAGATACTTTTACACACACTTAATATTCATCCCTATTTCATGTTTAGCTCCTACTTAGAAAATATGAAACGAAAATCTACAAAAATATATATCTGCATTTGTTAGACGTGGTCAATTTCACTTCAAGAATTCATGATGATATGACTATCAATGTCTTGCGAGATCAGATCTAATTTTTTTTAAGCAATGAATTGTTGGCTGTGAATTGTTGGTAAGGTACTAGCCGGAATCTTCAACGTTTACGAATGTTTAGTTCGGTTTGGTTTGTTTGTTTAATTGTCTATCAATCTTCGTAGATTATTTAATGCCAAAACCATCCTTGTAAAAAATCAGCAGTGATTCTATTAAACCCATAGCTGGAGAGATAAGAAGGTTCATACTTTTCCCAAAAGTATTAAACTGAAAGTGAAAGTAATAGCGCCACTGGAGTCCAAAATCGCTTACTTAGAGGCTGCAGTCCAGTACTTTTGCCATTACGCCGCAGGAACTTCCCCTGCAATATATGTACTCAAAGAAAAATATAAAATTTTGTAAATAGTTACTTAACAGTCAATAAAGTTGTTAATTGTTAAGGTGCCCGTGGTGTAATGGTTATCGTCGTATGAAATGGACACGGCGACACGAGTTCAAATCCTGGACGAGACTGATTGCATTTCACATAGCACTAATACCCTTGGGAAAGGTATGAATCCAATAATTCTCCCTCCAGCTAGGGGTAAATAGTAGGGCAGTCTGGGTTCTTCAGCCTTGGAGAGGCAACTAGTCTAGGAGAAGGAAAACTCTGAATTCAAACCTGCTAAACTCCGCTTTAAAAATTGACCTTTTGTCATTTCCTGCCCGAGCGGAGGGGTTGGTAAATATGGTAAAGTTGTTAATTGTAGGTATGAAGAAGAAATAGGGATCCCTCTGTCGGAATTAAAACCACCCGGATATACGTACTTCTAGGTAGCGATAGCAAATACCAGCCCCTCAGGGGTCTAAGGGTTAATGGGATATTCATGAATAATAATAATTAAGATTAATCGTCGAGTGAGTTCCCGTAGCGTAGTTGTACAAGTTAGAATGTGACATACAAGTAAACAAGTTGCGCTACTACAACGCTTACTTTCGAATTCGAACAAATGCCCATGGGAAAGATATGAACCCCCTTATTCCTCTTCAACTATGGATTAAATAATACCAGCACTGTTCTTCTACAAAGATGGTTTTGGAATTAAATAAACCAAGAAGGTTGGGGGGGGTGTCCTCGTGGTGCAATGGTTAAAAGCGATGGACTGCGAAATCGTAGTACGCGAGTTCGTACTCCAGTCGCGCTATTACGTTCACTTTCGGGCAAATGCCCGTGGCGTAGTCGTTATCGCCGTAGGAAATGAACACGGCGATACGAGTTCAAATCCTGGACGAGACTGATTGCATTTCACATAGCACTAATACCCTTGGGAAAGGTATGAATCCAATTATTCTCCCTCCAACTATGGGTAAATAGTAGGACAGACTAGGTTCTTCAGCCTTGGTTAGGCAACTAGTCTAGGAGAAGGAAAACTCTGAACTCAAACCTGTTAAACTCCGCTTAAAAATTGACCTTGTGTCATATCCTGCCCGAGCGGAGGGGTTGGTAAATAGTACCCTTGGGAAAGGTATGAACCCCCTTATCCTCCCAGCTATTGGTTAAATAATACCACTACTGTTCTTCTAGGAGAATGGCTTTGGCATCAAATAACCTATAAAGGTTGATATGCCATTAAACAAAGAAACCAAATGAAAAGAAAAGAAACCAAACCAAGAAGGTTGATGTGCCATTAAACATAGAAACCAAACCAAACGAATAGTCAGACCTGCGAATGATAGAAATCCGTGTATAATCAGACCCACGAATAATCTGACCAATAAATAATAAAATTACCTATAAAATTACAACATTTTTTATGAACAATAGCTATGTATAAATGGGTATTTCTCAGTAAGATTCAAGTCACGTGGTTATATGTACTTCTAGATAGCGACACAAATACTGACAGCTCAAGGTGTAAGGGTTAAAATGATTGTTTTTAGTTAAAATCCATAAATGAAATCCGTGAGACAGCTTTTCTAACCATCATTCTACAGTAACCATCCTTATATATTTACCCAGTCTAGTTTTCCACGAGGACCCAATAGAGGAGTGTCTAGTATTGAGTAACCGAAAGTGTAGTAGGCTCACCAGTACTGATACGAGGCCCATAGACTGCTTGAACGTGGTTTGTTTTCGCATCTTTGATAATTTTTAAAATACAAATTACAAAATGACGCTTTTAACCCCACTCAGAAATTATTTTGCTGTGGAGGAACTATATACAGTCCATATGACGTTCAAATGGCGTGGTTTTGTTATTTCTAGCTTGGAGTTTGAAAAGTAGAGATGTGGCCATGTTCTTAAACAGGGGCTTTCAAACTTTTTGGAGCCAGAAACCACTTTCTAGCTTGTAGACCCCCCACATTAATAAAGATGAAATCTCATGGACCTCTGAATGAATAAAAATAAAATTTCGAGGACCACCATATAAATAAAAATGAAATCTCGTGGACTCACATTTGAATAAAAATGAAATCTCGCTGGAACCCATATAAATAAACATGAAATCAGGTTGACCCCCATATTAATAAAAATGAAATCTCGAGGAATCTCATATAGATTAAAAGGGAATTTATCAAAAATATTTAATGAAAATCTCATCCAACATTTGCACTGAACAATGACATCTAGTGAAGTTTTTAAAGCTTTTTGGAGCCGGGAGCCCCTTTCTATTTCAGGGTCTATCTCGTTGACCCTCATATAAATAAGAATGAAATCTTCTGAAATCCTATATAAATAAGTTTATTAAAAATATTTAATGAAAATTACATCTAATATTTGCACTGAGATACATTTAGTGAGAGCAATGTACTTGCCCTAAATGGCACAAATTATCAATTCGTATCAATATTTTTGATAAAGATTAATGCAATTCACTTTACACTACAAATCTAGATCTGAATTTGTTCATTATTTTAGTAAGTGCTAAAAATAATGTTTTGCATGTGTCGTTACAAAAGATAGCAACGTTTTGACTCCCTTTTAAGACAACAACGTATGCCACGCAAAACTAAAATTCAGGAAGTATTTTGATATTTAAACAGAATTTTCATAGGTGTGTACTAGTAACTAGAATTACGAGATTGCGGTTCTATTTCTAATCTGATTATGTAAGTTTTCAAGACATCCCTGTAGGGTCTTTAGGCCCCTACCGTTGACATTGCGGATTCCCTGTGGTCCCGGGCCACAGTTAGACACCATATGATTATTAGTATTAGACAAAAATGCTTGAAACCATACAACTGTGTGGAAATTATTTGGATTGGAAAAGAATACTTGATATCATACAACTGCAGGTAAAATCCTCTTTAAAAAAAACTACTCAAAAAATTAGATATAAGCGTACAATGAATGCAAATCTCTTACCTAATAGCATAAAATAGCCCTTGACGGTTTGGCATGTCTTTGAAATCAATCAATCCATCATTACGCGGAAGATTATTCTTTAACCTTGTTCCTTACCGTTGAGATTATCCGATTGTTTTGCAACAAGGGCATTTTTCCATGTTGTTTGTTAAAAAACAACTAGGTGATATGGAGTATAGGGTGTAATGGTAAAATTGTCGCCCTAGAAAAGATGACATGATTCCATTTCCGTTTAATGAAAACCGGTTTTCTTTTTTTGTTGCAGACCATCTACTAGTTGGCCAGTTGTGTACTAATCCCAAGAGCGATAGGAGCCTTCTATCATATCAAAAAGTGACGCAATGTTCAACGAGCGAGATCGGATATGCGCCGCTGTACAACTAATGCTCTCTACCGATCCAAGTTATGACAACAGAACCATTGCCAGCACCCTCAAAATGCAGGTCTGGATTGCCACGAATAACAGGGACGTGCCCAGGGTGATGAAAAGAAAGTTTCCGGCTACGGTTATGGTGTTTGGTGTTTTTTCAAGTGAGGGCCAGATCATGTCATCTCACATCTTCGAAGTCGGCTTGAAAGTCAACACCAAAGTGTACCTGGATGTGCTGAAGAGTGTGGTGATCCCCTGGTGTAATCAGGTGGCCGGTGGCAGACACTGGGTGTGGCAGCAGGACTCAGCGCCGGCCCACAAGTCCAAATAGACCCAGGCTTGGCTTCAGAAGGAGTGCTACGACTCTGTACCCTTCTCTCACTGGCCCCTTCTCCCCCGACCTGAACCCACTGGACTACTTCGTTTGGTCATACGTCGAGAACATCACCAACATGACCTCCCACAAAACCACAGCCTGATCGCCGCCATCCGCCGAGTATTCGCCGAGCTCCCGCAGGCACTTGTGGAAAAGGCATGCTCCCAGTTCCGGATCCGTATCGAGGCGGTGATTGAGGCTGAAGGCAGCTACATTGAATAGATGTCAGCTCTACTACATAATCAAGTTACCTGAATTGATTTTTTCAATAAAAGTTTTAAAATAAAGCTGTTGTGTTGTTTTCTTTAGGACGATAATTTTATCGTTCCACCCTGTACTCCTTTGTTGCCATTACTCCCAGGTTCACTTTGACTTGGGATTGTAGTACCTGTTTAGAGTCCTCCTCTTAATTTCAAATCATCATCATCATCATCGTTTAGTTGTGTTGATAGCACGGAGTTCCCCCTCTCCCTCTCCCTCTCCCTCTCCCTCTCTCTCTCTCTCTCTCTCTCTCTCTCCACCCGTCTCAATCGTCCTTCGCTCCTAGTAGGTCCTCTTGACTGCATTCAGTGTCCGCACGAAGCTGAAGTATGTAAGTCCTTGCGAGCTGGCAGGCTAGCTGGCTGGCCGACCAACACTGGTGCATCTATGGGCTAGATGGTTTTGTTTTGTTTGGTTTGGTTTTATGGCCTATCAACCATTGTAGGTTATTTAATGCTAAATCCATTTTATACATATAAACAGTTGTATTTCAAACAATTCAGTAGGCGTTATATCCAGGACACTCGTGAGGGAAGTCTTACCCCTTTGCAGATATGCAGTCAGTGTATCTCGCAACCCCAGCGGACTGGACCACTGGACACTCACTGGGGAAGTCTTTCCCCTCGACAGAGATGCAATCAATGTATCCAGCAGCATCAGCCGACTGGGCCACTAGTCCCTCATTGGGGAAGTCTTACCCCTCTGCAGAGATGCAATCAGTGTATTCTGCAGCCCCAGCCGACTGGGTAATATATGCTCGAGTTCATACGATACCATCGCTTAAGAGCTCGTCCTTTCTTCTCCAGCAGTGCCCAGGGTATCATATAACAGTAAATTATTTATATTAAAAATAGTTACCAGAAACGATGATTATTCACTTAGGGTTATGAGTTACTTGGAACCATATAACTGTGTGTAAACAAATTACTTTTATTAAATAGAACTGATTACTTGAAACCATATTATCAGTAGCATTTGATAGGAATGTTTGAAACCATACAACTGTGTGCAAATTATTTGGATTAGACAGGAATGCTTGATATCATATAACTGAATGCAAAATACTTTTTAAAAAAACAACTACACCAAAAAATGTAAATATAACTTACAAAGAACACAATAAAAACATTTCCTTTTTTTACAGGCCTATTTTCTAAAGATTATTTCATATACATTTTTAAAGACTATATACAACTCCACTGACCGGTCTTTCTCTCTCTCTCTCTCTATATATATATATATATATATATAGATAGATAGATTTCCGACTCACGATTTAAGTTAATTTTATAATTGGCTCCACTCGTGTTGAGCACTCTTGTAATTGTAGCATTGCAGCGTTTACGGTGGGTTTTAGTTTTCTTTTGAACAACTGACTGCATATCTTTTGATTTTTTTCAACTGTGTGACGGGTTAGCCTTTTCTTTCTTTTTGTCCTATGATATTTTTTCTTTTTTCCTCAAGGCGGTGATTCGAGATATTTTTATCTCTTGTTCCTGGCGGGATTTTTTTCTTTTTTTCTGGTAACCGTGAATGCTGGTAGATATTAGATTAGTAAATATATATATATATATATATATATATATATATATATATATATATATATATTGGTTTTGGTTTGGTTTTATGGCATATCAACCACTGTAAGTCATCCGATGCCAAATCCATATCTATACATATAAACAGTTCTATTTCAAACAATTCAGTTTTGTATAAGTATACTGTTTTGTTGTTTTTGACAATTAAACCGAACTTACATTTAAACTGCGTGCTTATGCTAAACTGAATTGTTTGAAATGGAACGGTTTTTTGACATTGAAACTGTACTTAGACTAAGCTGAATTGTTTAATATAGAACTGTTTTGACATTTAACTATGTGTAAACAAAACCTGTACTTATATTAAGCTGAATTAGCTGAATTAGACAGCTTGACTAAACTGAATAGCTGGAAATAGAAATTTTTTTTCACAATTAAACTGTACTTACATTTAAACTGCGTACTTATGCTAAACTGAGTTGTTTGAAATAGAACTATTTTCATAAAAATGGATTTGGTGTTAACCTACAAAGGTTGATATGCCATATGACCCAAACAAACTGTTTTGTTCTATTTGACCTATAGATAGGAACCTATCCGGTGCTACCACTCCAGGCCAGAATGGACCTGGGAGTAATGGCAATAAATGGGTACTCTGCATTTCTCAAATCTCACCATCAGATCTTTTAGTATCATATTCAGAATACTCGTGGAGGAAGTCTTACTCCTCTACAGAAATGCAGTCGGTGTATTTTTCCGCCCCTGCCGACTGGACCATATATATATATATATATATATATATATATATATATATATCAACCCCTCAAAATGACCAGAATACAACACAAAGTCAATTGTTTCGCAGAGTTTGACAGGTTTGAATCCAGAGACTTCTCTCTTCTAGACCAGTTGCTATACCAAAGTTAGAGAACCTCGTCTCTCCAGGTATTTACCCATTGCTGGGGTAAAAATGGTTGGATTCATACTTTTCCCAAAGATATTAGCGCAATGTGAAATCCAAGCAGTCTCGTCCAGGATTTGAACTCGAGTCGCCACGTCCAAGTAAACGGTTTAACATATTTTTCTATTTTGCTTCTCATACGAAAATTAAAGTTCTAAAAAATGAATAAATGATCTAAAATTTTGTTAATTGTTTTATTTTTTTTATTTCATTTTATTTTATTTTACCCTTTTTACCTTGTTTTGCCAAAGTATTTTTTTTTTCTTAGGAAGAGATGAGCACATTGTTTTGTCAGAACACAAATAAAACATTTTTTTGCTCTCACATAATGTGTACAGGTGGTAATAATCTTACCCTTCACGGCTTTTAATCACGCAGCTGTTATCGGTACAATAAAATGCTTTGTCACAAGACCCAATGACGATAACATGTTTACTTTCACTTACGATTAAAACACGGGCAAACGCTCTTAAGCCATGAACGATTGAAACATTAATATAGAGGGGGAAAAAAGGAAGCTTATCTGTTTAATGGCAGATCAAATAAAATCTAAGATAACTTTGTCGTATAGATATCTTTAAATAGTTTTCCGTTTCCTTGTTTATTTCAGAGTGAATTCTCTGTGTGTGTGTGTGTGTGTGTGTGTGTGTGTGTGTGTGTGTGTGTGTGTGTGTGTGTGTGTTCGGTTAGTTTGGTTTGGTTTTATCGTATATCAACCATTATTGGTTATTTAATGCCAAATCTTGTTTTTACATACATACATATAAATATATATATATATATATATATATATATATATATATATATATATTTACCAACCCCTCCGCTCGGGCAGGATATGATACATGAGTTTAACCGGAGTTTAACAGGTTTAAATTTAGAGTTTTCCTTCTCCTAGACTAGTTGCCTCACCACAGCTGAAGAACACAGTCTGCCCTACTATTTACCCACAGCTGGAGGGAGAATAATTGGATTCATACCTTTCCCAAAGGTATTAATGCTATGTGAAATGCAATCAGTCTCGTCCAAGATTTGAACTAGTGTCGCCGTGTCCATTTTATATATATATATATATATATATATATATATATATATATATATATATATATATATATGTGTGTGTGTGTGTGTGTGTGTATGTATAATTTGTAAATATGTTTTTAGATATACACAGTTCTATTTGTAACGATTCAATTTAGTATAAGTCATTTTTTGCCCTCAGTTTAAATGTCAATCAGTTCTATTTGACTCATAGATAGGACCCTATCAGGCGCTACCAGTCCGAGACAGGGTAGACCTAGAAGCGATGGCAATAAAGGAGTAAAAGCCCCAGTATTACTGGAGCCTCACCATATGATGATCGAGAGTCATACATAAGACAGTCGTTGGCGCCTCTGGTGGTGTAATGGTTAGCAAGCTCGACTAGCAAACCTACACGAGTGGGTTCGAGTCTCATTGGGTGCCCCTTCATATGGCCTTGTGCCACATCTAAGCAAAAAGCTTAGTATATTTCCATAAGACAGTCGTTGGGGAAGGGTCTTAGCCCTTTGCAGAGATATGGTCGGTGTATTCTAAAGCTCCTAGGGTTTTTTCTGTTGTTTTGTTAATGTTGCTGTTCTTTTTTTCTTTTTTTTTTCATTTGTTTTTTTTTTTTTATCTTTTTAAGAACAAGTGAGTTGGTGAGTGATTTGGTTTCTTTGTTTGATAGTATAGGCAATCTATCTTGGAGAGGGAAAACTCCGAAATCAAACCAATCGTATTCCGTTTAAAAATTGACCGGAAGCAGAGGGGTACATACAACTAAGACATTCTCTTATTATCCTCTCTCTCTCACTCACTAACAAAGAGTAGTGCTGTATAACCAAAACACAACTATATTACGCGTATACAAATGTACACGGGAACATAATCAATTGTAATGACGACTTCAACAAACGAACGAACACACTTCTTTATAAAAAAATATATCTCTCACGCTTTATTCTCGAAAGGGTGATGTTTGTTGTGTGTGAGAGATGAGTCGGAGACAGGGACAGACTGCTATATTGACCCAAGTTCTTCTCTCGACCATAGCAGCACTTCTTCCTCATCTTGGCTGGGTTGCTCAACCGTGGGTCACTGAGGGCCGCAAAGCCCTCAGTCTGCAAGCTGGTTCTCACGCTGGCATCCTGTCTCCGACTGTCTCAAACCGTCCGGGCACCTGGTTATATTATTTTCTAACGTCCACCTGCTCCCGCTGTTCTTCCACTTATTTACACAGGTGCATCTCTTGATTGACGGCTCGGTCGTGGGTCAATATATAACAGTAGTCTTC
This sequence comes from Sepioteuthis lessoniana, assembly GCA_963585895.1. Classification (NCBI taxonomy): domain Eukaryota; kingdom Metazoa; phylum Mollusca; class Cephalopoda; order Myopsida; family Loliginidae; genus Sepioteuthis; species Sepioteuthis lessoniana. The sequence goes on along the minus strand of OY757922.1, from coordinate 30,184,951 downwards.
GTAGCGTAATGGTTAACGTGCTGAAGTACAGTATCGAAATAAAATAGTTCGAACTCCAGTCGCGCTATTACGCTCACTTTTGGACTAATTCCTTTGACGAAAGGTATGAACTGTTTATCCCCTACCCCATTCTGTTGTGCGTTAAATACTCTCACTATTATTCTTATATAAGGATGTTTTCCGCATTAAATAACCCACGGAACAAAGAAACAAAACTTTCATTATTAAATCCAGCTTGAGGACGGCTGAAAATGCATCATCTAACATATTATAATCTGCAAAATAAAGATAAAGATATTCATAAAAAAAGAAAATCGATTTCAGTTTCTTTTATAATGGCATAATAACCTTTGTGGGTTATTGAATGGTGTTTAAACGACTTCCCACCAAGCCGATATATGCTACAATGTCGTTTTATCGGGAGAAGCCACGCACAAATGCATGGCTGTTTCAAAAAATGCTTGGTCTCTTCGACATTCTCTATATTGGGTAACCTCAGGCACCAAGCTATGAACCCAGCCCTGCCAAGCAGCTATTGCCCGTGATGCGGTGACGGCTCCCTTTGATTCAAATTATTAACACCCACCTGACGCGAACGCTAGACAGGCCCATGTTATTAATGGGTTATTTGACACCAAATTCAGACTTAAAGGAAAACAGCAGTGATACTATCTGACCCATAGCTGAGGGTTCATGCCTTTCTCAAGGTTATTAGGGAATGTAGTAATAGTACGACAGAAGAACAACTATACTCAAGGAGGTGTTACTTCAGCAAATTCCAATTGGTTAACTGATCGAAGATTTTTTTTAGTCTGTGTGACTAAGTAAAATGATCAAAGAATTCATAAAACTTCCTTACACATTAGACAAAGTCTTTTAGTTCACAGAACTCGGGTCAAATAGATCTGGTTAATATTATTCGTATTCTATAGGACATTGGCCCAGCGGTTAGAGTGTTCGCCAATGGCCCGGGAGACCTGGGTTCAATCCCAGGTCGAGTCATACCAAAGACTTTAAAAATGGAACTTGATACCACCTTGCTTAACACTCAGCATTATAAGGTACGGTTCAAGGGTAAAGTGGAGCAATCCTGGGAATGGAGTAGCGCCCTCCCCTACACCTTGGTGTAGTAGCTATCGAAAAGGGAGCCTTCGGGTCACCCTCGACTATGGTCGCTAACTTTACTTTACTATAGGACCGTCGGCAAAAAATTCCCTAATCTCATGCATATTATAACACTTTGAAATGCAATAAAAATATGTTTCATTAAATAATAAAGACAAATTTTGTCGGTATAATCTATTTAAGATCCTTTCAAGTTTTCTGATAAGTGTCTTAGTTTCTGGTTGGAATTGGTAGATGACTTTCCCAGAATTGTCCTGGGCACTTTCAGAAAACTTGAAAGGATCTTAAATAAATTATTCAGACAAAATTTGTCTTTATTATTTAATGAAACATGTTTAAATGAACAACTGCTGCCTAACCACACACACACACATATATATATATATATATATATATATATATATATACATTGCATATATATATATATATATATATATATATATATATTGCATATTTCTTTTCCTTCTCTTTCGCTACTAATCTATATAATGTTACGAAGAGAGAGACAGAGAGAGAGACAGTGATAAGGAAAGAGTGAGTGAGGCAATGAACGCGAAATGACTCCCGAGAAATTAACCCGTAGCAAGCTAAAAAAAAATAGTGTATCTGCAGAAATGGATCAGAACATAAGGTGTTAAAGAAAGAATTTTTGTTCCCGGCTGACCACGGTGCTATGAGGACATCCTGGGGAAGTCAGTAGACGTTTCTTTATATTCGGGCAGGAAAATAAACCAGCCAACTCTCGATGCTGAATAAAACTGTAGCGGATAAGCCACAGTGCTGAAGAATGGAAAAAACTGCAATATTCCCTCTGAAAAAGAAAAGGAAGGGACCACGCGTATAAAGACTTCCATGATAAAGGAAAAAGGAAAAAGTCTGCCAGCCAACTCCAGATAAGCCTCGCATTTTAAATCGCTTTCAATCTCACGGTATGTCATATTCAATTGAGGATTAACACGCACTATTCTGCACAAAAAATGAACATTTTAATTGGCAGGAGATGCAATCATTAATATTTGCTTTTTGTTTGTTTGTTTGCTTGTTTTTTGTTTCTTTATTTGTTCGTTTGTTTGGGGGGTTTTTCAGGAAATAAATGCTTTGTTTTCCTATCTAACCTTGGGTCCTGTTTCGTCCTCGAAGAAAGGGGCTCAGCCGAATGGATGTCTGCCTTCTTTATTTATATTTTTTTTTCTAATGCATATGCGACGGGATCCCTGGGGAATACACTAGACGTTTTAGGAGCTCGCATGTGGGAGCTCCAGAAGGGTGGTTATTCTCGCAGTTCCAAGAAAATTCTCTGAACTCATAACAGTAACGATTCTATAAAATTTTATGGGGTATATAAAATTTCTGTTTGTTTAAAAAGCGAGTTCTTACAACGCATTTCATACTTCCAATGTTTATACGCAAAAATAACCTAATTGAAAAGTATCTTCATTTGGTCATTCTTATTTAAAAAGTGAGAGAATACATATCATAATTCAATTTATCATCTTACGCCCCTAAAATGGGGAAGCTGAAAGTACGTATTTGATATGTAATGTTCTAGGAGTTTAAGAATTACAAAAACGCAAAAGAAATAGCAAAAACATTTTATTGTGTTTATGATCAAGGTCTCATTACCGATGGCTAAATCCTAGCGCAGTCGGCTGGGGCTGTAGAATACACCGACTGCATCTATGCAGAGAGGTAAGACTACCCCAACGAGTGTCCTGGAATATGACACTAAACAATCTGATTGTGAGGTTCAAGTAATGCTGGAATTTTGGGGAATGCAGAGTACCGCTTCATTGCCATCGCTCCCAGATCCACTCTGGCCTGGAGTAGTAGCACCTGAAAGTGTCCAATCTATGGATCATTTACAATTTTTTCACATTCAAACTGAGTACTTGTGCTAAACTGGATTGTTTGAAATAGAACTGTTTGATCATTAAACTATGTATATAAACAAATGACTGATGTTTAATTGAATTGTTAGTGTTAAATAGCAATACGGGAAAACATGAAACTGTGTGTAAACAAACGATTAATGGTAAATAGAATTATTTGTTTAAGATAGAAATGAGTAAAACCATTTAACAGTGTGAAAAAAAAGAATGAGATCCAACTCAATGAAAAATGTTATCTACCAAATGGATTTAAAAATCATATATTTAATATAAATGTGTGAGAGGATTTGGCATTAGATAACCTACAATAGCTGATATGCCATAAAATCAAACTGTAACATAGCCAGATATGAATACGTGAAATGGACATATTCATCATACCGGTACGCAAAACGTTCATAATGTTCGTATATATAACATATACATAGAACACTGGAATCCTGAAACACGAAAAACACTTATGATTTCTTAGTTCAGGTACGAAACTTTCTATTACCTTTGAGTTTAAAGGTTCTTCGACATAAGGAGAGAGATACACATTCTTTCTATTCTGGCTTTTCCATCTGGCCCCCATCTCGTGCAGCGCCCGAAGCGCGCAAATTCGTCTGGCCTCTGCGAGCCCCGAAAGTCGACCCTTCTCGTTCGGTGTCTAGTTCTCAACTACTGACTTTTCTCAAATCAACCAAAATCCTCCGCGCACGCTTCCGATGCATGACGTCATTCCCATCCCCTGGTCGTGGGATTTTTATTTTTACATCTGTGAACGACACATCCACCCCGCATGCGCGTTAACACCTGCGCTCAAGTTTGCACCCAACTAACCCATGCACTGAGCCGAGAGGTTCTCAGCCTAACTAAACCCAAAGGCAAGATATATAAAACGAGATGCTTCGGCCATTATATTACAAAACCAAATCTTATATATTTAATATAAATGTATGAAGAGGATTTGGCATTAACTAACCTACAATAGTTGATATGCCATAAAATCAAACCAAATCTTATATATTTAATATAAATGTATGAGAGGATTTGGCATTAAATAACCTACAATAGTTGATATGCCATAAAACCAAACCAAACCAAGTCTTGTATATTTAATATAAATGTATGAAGGGGGTTTGGCATTAAATAACCTACAATAGTTGCTATTCCATAAAATCAAGCCAAACCAAATCTTATATATTTGATATATATGTATAAAGAGGATTTGGCATTAAATAATCTACAATGGTTGATATGCCATAAAACCCAACCCAACCCAACTAAATCTTATATATCTAATATATATGTTTAAAAAGGTTGATATGCCATAAAACGAAAACAAACCAAACCAGAGCCAAATGTAAAACTAGTTTTGAAATTTTTGTCCAGCTGATACGTTATTGCGAAACTAACCTAGACCAGAACGCTAATCAGACCTCGATCCCCTAAAAGAATTGTAGGAATGCAATCAACGCAAAAGTATTTAAGTATTAGCACTTGACCTCAACACACTCCAATCCAACATCTTTTGCCACTTGATACAGCCCAGTTGGCCGGGGCTATAGAATACAACGACTGCACCTCTGTACCAACAAATGTCCTGGGTATGATACTAAATAATCTGGGGTGAGGCTCCGGTAATGCTGTAGCTTCGGGGAATGTGGAGTACCGCTTTATTGCCATTGCTCCGTAGTCTATTCTGACTCGGAGTGGTAATATCTGATAGGGTCTTATCTATGGGTCAAATAGAACAAACCAAGTGTGCAGATAAATGACTGATGTTAAATTGTGACTGTTATATAGCAATACTTGAAACCATTTAACTGTGTCTCAAAAAGAGTTCAGGCTCGTTTAATAATGTTATCTACAAAATATTTACTAATCATATACGATGATCATTAAATAAGTTTCCAGACTTTTTTCGTATAGGCACTTTTATTGATAGTACATATGTGAAACTCTAGTCCCCTTCGAAGTAATCTCCTCCGGCTGCAATGCACTTGTTGTACCGTTCCAACAACTTCTGGAAGGCCGCGTGGAAGTCCTCTTGTGTGAGCGTGTCAATGACATTCGTCACTGCCTCTTTCATCTCAATTGTCTCATAACGACAGCCTCTGAGCTTAGGGAATAACCAAAAGTCACAAGGGAGCAAGGTCAGGACTATAGAGAGGGTGAAAAACTGTCTTGATGCCCATCTTGGTCAAATAGTCTGTGACAAGTATGGAGTTGTGGACTGGTGCATTGTCCGTTTGGAAATGCCACTGACCCGATTTGAAGAGTGCTGGCCTCTTCCCTAGGAATCTCTTCCTGAACTCCCTTAAAACCTCAACATAGTAACCCTAACCCAAACCCTTTGTCCAATCAACTCTGGTGTATTGTCTTCCTTACTCTTCCCACACCTCTCATCATCCCTCACAGACTCCCTGCCTTCCTTGAATCTCTTATGCCACTAAAAAACTGATGCTCAAATCATGCTAGATGTTCCAAAAGCAGTCTGAAGCATTCCATTCGTTTCTGTTGCATTTTTTCCAAGTTTAAATTTTAATACATATCGTTCTTCTAAAGTGTCCTCACGTCCAGATTGCATTTTTAAAATTCACCAACTGTAACAACCAGGCTTTCGTAGGGTGTATTCCAATTGCTGCTGTGGCTGTTTATTTGAACTTGAAATCATAAAAATTGGTCAGTCATCTCATAAGATGTATAGTAATAAGATACTGAATTTTCAAGAGTCTACGACAATTCTACATGCCTGTACAAAAACATTCTGGAAACTTACTGAAGGCACCACGTATATATTTAATATATATGTACAAAAAGGATTCGACATCAAATAACCTACAATGGTTGATATGCCATAAAACCAAACCAAACCGAGCCACTTGATATTGATAGGAAAAGTCAGCAAGCTGGATGTTTGGGTTCCTAATACTTTTAGTGAGAAAAATAAGAAAGATCGCATATCCATAGCAATAAATCTTTTGTCAAGGTAGATAAATTACCCTTTTCTCAAAAATATTATAACAGCTAATGAAACTGTTTTTGTGACAATGTTCAACGTAAAAGGCAGTGGACTGACAATGAAAAATCTCCATTGCCTACCTCAAAGGTAGAGCGTCACGGAAGAAAAGTTATGCTGTCTGTTTGATAGGATCACAGCTGTATTATTCATTTTGAGTTTTCAAACCGCTGTCGGACACTCAATGCAGACTTATACTCTTAACAGCTGCAACGTGTGCATGCGAGTCTACAAAGAAAATGCCTTGCACTCGTCAATAGAAGAAACGTTGTGCTTCTCCATGATAACGTAAGGCTACATTTAGCAAAAATCACGTTGGAAAAATATTTCATTTTGGCTAGTCTATTCTACCCAAGCCACCGTATTCACCAGACCTTTACACGAAGTGATTTCCATCTTTTTCGTTCTTTACAAAACGCTCAGAATGACAAAAAAATGTTCTCAAGTAGATCAGGTGAAAATGTTTGAGGAAAATTTATTTAGCTCAAAACCAGCTGAATTTTACGTGAGAGGAATCAACACGCTACCTGATTAATGGAAAGAGGTGATTCAAAATAACAACGAATATACTATTGATTGAAATTAATTCATTGTTAAATTATTCATGAATAAATTATATATTACTAAAACGGGAAGTATTTATGATTCATCTCAACAATATAATATCAAAATAATCACTTTTTCCTCCAGTTAAATGATGGATTGGCGAAATCTGTTATTGTCGTGTAGTTTAGTTCCTTTCACTTTCTTCCCTACATATCTCTCTTACAGACACACACACACACACACACACTCCTTTCTACTTTCACTTTCTTCTTTTCACTTTCTTTTTTCCTTCTTTATTTCATATCACTTTCTCCCAACTCTCTCTCTCTCTCTCTCTCACCTTCATTTACTTCCACTGTCTCCTCTCTATCTATCTCTCCCCCCCATCTCTCTCTCTCTCTCTCTCTCTCTCTCTCTCTTACACACATATACACATACTCCCTTTCACTTTCACTTTCTTCCTTTCTTACCCTTTCTTTTCACTTTCTTTTTTCCTTCCTAATTTAATTTCACTTTCTACTCCCTCTCTGATTTACTTGCACTTTCTCCTCTCTCTCTCTCTCTCTCTCTCTCTCTCTCTCTCTCTTCCGTTCACTTTCACTTCTCTTTCTTTTCACTTTCTCTTCCATTCTTTCATTTCATTTTCTCCCTTTCTCTCTTTCCGACTCTCTCTCTCTCTCTCTCTCTCTCACACACACACACACACACGTCTTAGTGATATTATTTTTTACAATGAAGTGTTCACTCCTTTCAGAAGAGATTATATTTATCCCAACATGACAAATAAAAGAATCTGAAATACGCCCGTTTCTTTACATCGACGTAGGACACCGTGATTTTATCTTTATAAGATGAAATTAGGTCAACTATTTACCTGTATATAAGACGCAAGGTTTATAAAGCTATTTGTTGACAACTGCAGACTGTAACCCTCTCAAGCACCATAACAGTCGATTTCAAACTTCAGTAGATAACCTTCAATTCATAATACCACCGAATGGGACGTTGTGCAATTTTGGTATTTTTTTTTTTTAAATTAAGATGAAAAAATGCCTCATTTTCCGGCATTTAAGAGGCACATTTACTTCTTAAATGCCGGAAAATGAGGCATTTTTCATCGTAATTTCTAGAATTTTTGCTTCTTTCTATTAACTCCTACATCATGAAGAGTATGTGACACAAGGTAAATTTCTTTGGGGAGTACAACTAGTTTAAAATCACATTTTCCTTCTCTTAAACAGATCATTAAATGTACTTACACAACTCCTTCCTCACGGACAGGATGTGACACAAGGTCAATTTTAAGCGGAATACAGCTGATTTGAATTCAGGATTTTCCTTCTCCTAGTCAGGTTGTTGTATGTATTCACCCAATCTCTCCGCGATGAACAGGATGTGACGTTAGGTTAATTTTTAAGCTGAGTAAGGCTGGCTGAAATTCAGATTTTTCCTTCTCCTATACTGGTTGCCTAATCAAGGCTGAAGAACTTATTCTGTCCAACTATTTACGAGAGTAGGCTGGAAAGTTTATAGGCTGATCAAGATCCTATCATGGAACGTGGCCAAATTAGGTTAATTTTTAAACATAGTCCCCGTTGCAGTCCACACACTTCTTCCATCGGTGTTGCAGTGTTTGAATCCAATTAGTCAAAAAAAATCATCATGAGTATATATGACGTCATCATATAGACTTTTCAACCGATGAACTTTTCACCCCACCGTCTTATAAATAGCAACGAGAATGGATTCATGCCTTTCCTAAGAGAACAGTTCAAAAAGAAACGTAAACAGCCCCGTCCGGATATTGAGCTCTGATTGCCAATTCCATTTTCGCCCCTACGCTAGGCGCACTTCCACAGCCCTTTCGCCAAGTCGTATCACTCTTAACGTTATCTTGAATTTTAAAGAAATGAAGCATTGTCAACCATTATCATTTTCTTTTACATATAATGCAAAATTCCCATGTTGGAAATCTTCAAGGGTCGTTCAAAAAGTTCTAAGCCTCACCAAAAAAGAAGTTCCATAGCTGAACATATTTGTTGCGGCAAGACACTTGCACGTCTTACTTATAAAACTAAAAAACAAATTCAGATTTCCGTCTTAATTTTTGTGCAGGTGAGGCCCATACAAAAATTAAAGGTGCATGACAAATCGAAAATCTGGATGGGGCTTAGAACTAGAAGTTTAATTCTTCAGTTTGTTTGTTTAATGGCATATCAAACTTCGCAGTTTATTTAATGCCAAAGCCACCCATGTAAAAGAACAGCAATAGTACTATTTAACTCCGAGCTTGTGGAATAAGGGAGTTCACATCTTTCCCACGGGTATGAGTCCGAAAGTAATAACGTGACTGGAATTCGAACTCGCTTACTACGATATTGGAGTCTAGCGCGTTACCCACTACGCCACTGTAAGACATCCCAGTTAGTCTGTGTAATTAAAAAAATGGATTTATTTGTCACGATTTAGACGTTGCTCTATTATTTAAGCGAAAATGAGAATACGTTGACTGAAACAGGCACCGCAGGGAAGTCGTCATAGGGAAATTGATTGGTTAATTTTTACGGCATATAAAACCGTCTTGGATAATTTTATGCAAAGAGTTTTGAGGATCACGTTTATTGTACGATAATATTTATATATCTGTGAAACTGTTTTCAAAGAGTTCTTTTTTTTTTTCGTCGTTTGTTTTGTGTGTGTGTGTGTGTGTGTGTGTGTGTGTGTGTGTGTGTGTGTGTGTGTGTGTGTGTGTGTGTGTGTGTGTGTTGCTGTTGTTTTTATATGATATTACTTTTATCAACACAGTTGTATAGTTTCAAATATTCCTGTCTGATCCAAATAAGTTACACAGTGTTGTATCAATTATTTCTATCTAATACAAATAATTTACACACAGTTGTATGATTTCTAATATTCTTATCTAATACAAATAATTTATATGATTTCGGCTGCGACCAAAGATAGACCCATACACTCGAGACCCATAGACTCAGTGACCAATCAACCAATAGACCGATGAACGACAAAAGCAGAGAGAAAGCGGTTGGTTGGTTGGTTGGTTGGGTTTTATGACATATCAACCTCTGCATGTTATTTAATGCCAAATCCATTTTTAAACAAACAATTCAGTTCAGCTTAAGTACGCAGTTTCGATGTCAAATCAATTCTATTTCAAGCAGTTCAGTCTAGCATTACAGTTTAATTGTCAAAAATATTCCTATTTCAAGCTATTCAGTTTAGTCAAACAGTTCTAATACAAGCAAATCAGTTCAGCATAAGTATGCAGTTTAGTCTTATTTGACCCATAGATAGGTCCCTATCAGGTGCTACCATTCCGAGCCACAGTGGACCGGGGAGCAATGGCAATAAAAAGGTGCTCCGCGTTTCCCAAAGCCCCAGCATCACTTGAACCTCACCATCAGATTGTTTAGTGTCATATACAGGACTCTCATTGGAAGGGGTTTTACCCCTCTGCAGAGATGCAGTCGGTGTATTCTACAGCCCCAACCAACTGTGCAATACGCAAATGTGAGAAAAAGAGGGCAAGGAAAATAGATAAGAACACACGATTGACTAAAATATACCTCTCTATGCCAATACACTGATTTTAACGGTATATCAACACGTCTAGGGTTATTTCAGGCAGGAATTTCGTGAATCATATTCATTGTACATTCATATTTACATTTTCTTATTTAGTTATCTTAAGAGATTTTTTGCTTATGAATTTTTTTTATGAATAATTTTATAACAGACCCTTAGATGACACCATAAACAGGTATCACCGCTACAGGTCAGAGTTCACCAGTGGGTTATGGTAATGAAGGGATAACTCCATATTCCCTCATATCACCAGAATTGGAATTTGACCATGCAGTATAGCAGTGGTTTTCAAACTTCTTTTGCAACCACCCGCTTCGACGCCGGACCAAAATGCCAGCCCCTCCCTCTTCCAACGAACGCCAGAACGACAGTAATGTTAAATGCCATAAGAATTGGTTGATTCTTCAATCACAAACGGTTTGAAGAGTATAAAAAACAATTTTAACAAACAAAAATGGTTAACATTTATTTTTCAATCACAAACACCTTGAACTGAACATGAAATAAATTGTAAAACTGAACGAGTAATCATAAACAACTACCTTGCTTAATGAGATGGGTAGGCTTGGTGCATTGCAATCAAACTGTCAACATCAGGATGAAGGTTTGTCAGGAGCAGTCTCTGATCACCACGCTCTGTTATGTTGAGTTTGTTTCTTTGTTTGGTGAGGAGCTGGACACAGCTCTGAGTCCCCTCTCAACCAGGTAGGAAGTCGGAAAACCAATGAAAAACAACTTGATGTCTTTCCACAGGGTTGGGTAGCGTTTTGGGATCGCTGTTTGCATCCAAAAGGCTTGGTAAGAGGTTTTGAACTTTGGTTTCAGATCCTCGTCATTTTGCAAACTTACAAGTTCCTCTTATAGATGGGTTGGCACCTCTGTGCTGGGTTCAGTAAACAGATCGATCACCCAACCAGGGATTTCAAGAGAAAATAGGTCGTTGAATCTGACTGACATATCCCTGTGGAGTTCCGCTAAATGAGTGCAGTATACGGCAATGTCATCGTCCTTCCCTCCTGTTTTCTTCTCCAAGTCAGACAAACAAGGAAAATGACGGAATTCGCGGCATTCAAGGTTCCTGCTGTAGAGGGCGGACTTGGCTTTGATTAATGAAGTCTCATCACCTTGCAGCTGCAAATTCACTTCATTGAATTTAGAAAACATTTCAATGAGGTAAGCAATATCTGTCTTACTCGATTTCAGTTTGTCGTAAAGCTCAGGGTTGGATTCTTGAAAAAAATCCAGAACACTGTTAAACAGTGTGTAAAACCTTTTTAAACAGTTACCTTTCGACAAGCACCTAACATCTGTATGGAGAAGCAGGCATTGAAAATCTTCGTCATTTTCAATACATAGCAGATAGAACAGCCGAGAATTGAGAGCATTCGCTTTGATTTAGTTGACTGCAGTAATCACAGTCGATAAGGATTCATGTAGCTTCTCACTCAAATTCTTTGCCACTAAGTGTTGTCGATGGATCACACAAAAAACTGTGAGGACTTTCGGAACAGCTTTTTTCAAATAACTTAAAAATCCACGGTAGCGACCAATCATGGACGGGGCGCCATCTGTTGCACATAAGATGATGTTTGTAAGTGGAATGCTCTTTTTCTGTAAATAGTCCTTCACAGCTCGATACACTGATTCTCCTTTGGTATCTGTTTCCAGAAGACGTGCAAATGATAATTCTTGACACAGTGACCCACCCTTGATGAAGCGTACATATGCCAGAAGTAGCGATTCGTTTCCCGGAAGAGTGGATTCGTCCAATTGCAAACTGAACTCAGTTGTCATCAACATCTTACTGAGGGTCTCTTCGACGTTTTCAGCCATTTTGTCAACTCTTCGTTGAACTGAGTTGTCACTGAGAGGAATCGATTTTATGACTTGTTCAGGAGATTTGTGCAAGACTGTTTTAATAACCTCTTTAACTGCAGGCAGAATCAGTTCTTCTCCAATAATGTGGGGCTTGTTGTTATAAAATAGACTTGGGATTTCGGTTCATGCCTTTGAGTTTGGTTGGGCTGAGAACCTTTCGGCTCAGCACATGGGTTAGTTAGGTACAACATTGAAGCAGGTGTTAACGCGGGTGCGCACGGGCGGATGGAGGTGTTACTCAGATGTCATAATAGTCCGAGACGATACTAGGTGACAAGGTGCGGGTGACGTCACGCATCGGAAGCGCGCGGAGGTTTGTGTGAGAATTTGAAGAAAATAAGAGTCGAGTACTAGACGCCAAACGAGAAGGATCGACTTTTGGAGCTCGCAGGCGCGAGGCGACCGTGCGCCCAATGGGGGCGGCTCGAGTTGAGGGCCAAATGAATAAGACAGCATAGAAGATTGTGTCTTTCCTCCTTACGTCGAAACCTTCAACTCAAAGTTAATAAAAAGGTTTCGTACCTGAACAAGAAGTCGTTACGTGTTTTCGAATTCCGAGATTCCTATGTTCTTTATATGTTCTATCGTTATGAACATTATATGTCCATTTCGCACATAGCGTTAATTGTGAATATGGTACATTGCCAGCTTTCGCTATCAGCAAAGAAATGTTGTAAAAAGCCTTCAGATTGTCATCTGAATTTTTCAAAGAGGAAGTAAACATATTCTTTGTTTTTCGCTTCAAAAATTGATCTCGAAGAGAATGAAAAAACGCCAGTGTTTTACCAGATTTATCGGGATGAATCTTCTGTAAATGTTCGAGGAGCCTAGACGGCTTCATTACTTCATAAGAAAAGTTTTTCTCACAAACCAAGCACATGGGTTGTTGTGGATTGGTCGGTGATTGTATAAATCCATACTTCAAGTACTCCACAGAGTATTGCCTACGCTTCTTTTTCGATGCTCCTGGGGTTGCCATGTATGTATGCTGCCCTCACCAAATGTTAATAAACATCTTGCTTAGGCAGCCAGAATAAACTCAGACTCACGCATAAAGGAACACTAACTAATTCCAAAATTATGAAAGAGAAATTTATTCCAACGTGAGACAGGTAAATTTCTGAAAGAAAAAATAAAAACAAAGAATTTTTCACTGCGACATAAATAAGTAGAAATTTCAGGGGAGAAAGAGAAAGGCAAAGAAGAAAGAGAGGAAGGGAGGGAAAGTGAGGCGACTGTAACAAGTAGAATTTTAGTTTACTACTAAGTAATAATGCGGGTAAAAGCGAGACTAGTAGCATGCCAAATAGGAATAATATTCCGATAATATTTAAATTGAAGGCAACAAGTAGGAAGTAAACATTGTGAGAAAAGGCAAATGAAACATACCAGAGTCATGTTGAAGGGGTGACTGAAGCGAGAAGGAAAGAATGCGTGTGGTCGGGAAGAAAAATGCCTGGCGGAATGGTTGAAAGTCCCGCCGAGAAGAATAAGTCTCGTAGCTTTCGCGATGCCGAGAGTTTGGGATTAATTAATAAAGAGAGGAAAAACTCTCAAGAGCAGAGCTTAAGGCACCCCGAAAGAGAAATTTGGAAGGGGAGAAGAAATGAGAAATAAAAGTAACGGAGTTAAAAAGGGGCAGAAAGTTTAACGTCGCAGCGAGAAAACGAGAAGTAAACAAAGGGGAAAGCGGTGACCAGGGGAAAATTGTCCCTTACGAAGAGAGTTTTGGATACAGACATGACACGTACGTCTAGTTGCAGCGACTGGGGGACGCTTAATTAAATCGCCCCGTTTTTCCGGCCTTTCTACCAACACCAACGTCACATTTTACTGTGGTTGCTCCAACGCCCCCTTCACAATTACAACGCCCCCATCCGACTGTTTACTCGCCAGTGCCCCTCTGAAAGTTCATATCACACCTGGAGGGGGGCGGTACCGCCCACTTTGAAAACCACTACAGTATAGTATCATATATAAGACACCTTTTTTGAGGGGTAGGGGACCTTACCCCACTGCAGAGGATACAAACAAGGAAAATGACGGAATTTGCGGCGTCCAAGGTTCCTGCTGTAGAGGGCGGACTTGGCTTTGATTAATGAAGTCTCATTACCTTGCAGCTGCAAATTCACTTCATTGAATTTGGAAAACATTTCAGTGAGGTAAGCAATATCTGTCTTACTCGATTTCAGTTTGTCGTAAAGCTCAGGGTTGGATTCTTGAAAAAAATCCAGAACACTGTTAAACAGTGTGTAAAACCTTTTTAAACGGTTACCTTTCGACAATCATCTAACTTCAGTATGGAAAAGCAGGCATTGAAAATCTTCGTCATTTTCAAACACAGCTGATGGAACAGTCGAGAATTGAGAGCATTCGCTTTGATTTAGTTGACTGCAGTAATCACAGTCGATAAGGATTCATGTAGCTTCTCACTCAAAAAGCGACTGGGGGACGCTTAATTAAATCGCCCCGTTTTTCCGGCCTTTCAACCAACACCAACGTCACATTTTACTGTAATTGCTCCAACGCCCCCTTCACAATTTCAACGCCCCCATCTGACTGTTTACTCGCCAGCGCCCCTCTGAAAGTTCATATCGTACCCGGGGGGGCGGTACCGCCCACTTTGAAAACCACTACAGTATAGTATCATATACATGACACCTTTTTTGTGGGGTAGGGGACCTTACCCCTCTGCAGAGGATACAGTCTGCATATTCTAACCGCCACCAATAGAGCGTTCACAGAGAAAGCTAATTATTCTAAGAAAATATTTCGTAACCTAGATTTCATGCTGGCCGGTTTGGTAAAAAGCATCTATCCGTGGTTACAGGATGAAGGGTTCAATTGACTTAGTTTACCTATCCATTCCCAGCCTAGTCGGTTTGAGCTGTAGACAACGCCGACAGCATCCCTGCAGAGGGGTAAGACTCCCACCAAACTAGTGTCCTGGATCGGACAATAAATATCGGATGGTGAGACTCCAATTCAGGAGTTTCGGAGAATGTTGAGTACTCTTCCATTGTCGTTAATCCCAGGTCCACTCTGACCTGGAGTGGTGGTACACAACCAAACCAAACTATTCCTTCCCTCAGCGTCGTGGCTAACGTATTGGCCTACACATCATAGTAAGCGAGTTCAAACTTCATTCACGCTGTTACATTCACTTTCAGACTAGTGCTCGTGGGAAAAGTAGGAACAATCTTATCCCCACTCCAGCTATGGGTTAAATAGTACCTATTCTGTCCTTTTACAGGGATTGTTTTGGCATTGAATAGCCCACGAATGTTGATATAGAATTAAAAAAACAAACCAAACCCATCCATTTTTTGTTAGTGTGACAAACACCCAAATAATGATAGGTAGGTATGTAGGTACAATGCTATTAATATATTTATATTCATGAAGATACAAAAAGAAAAATCAATGTTTGTTTAAACGTCGACACAAATATTTTTGAGTGAAACTACGAGTATTTTTTTCTTTCTTTCCTTCTTTCTTTCTTTCTTTCTTTGCCTTCCAGTGTATTCATCATATTCAACTTTCTTTATTTCTCTCTTTCTTTCTTTCTTTCTTTCTTTCTTTCTTTGGCTTCCAATCTATTTATTATACTCAACTTTATTTATTTATTTATTTATTTATTTATTTATTTCTCTCTTTCTTTCTTTGCCTTCCAATGTATTTATCATATTCAACTTTCTTTCTTTGTTTCTTTGTTTCTTTCTTTGTTTCTTTCTTTATTTATTTGCCTTCCAATGTCTTTATTATATTCAACTTTCTTTCTTTCTTTCTTTCTTTCTTTCTTTCTTTCTTTCGTTCTTTTATTCCTTAAGCGGATGGAAGAAATGTCAAGATCTTTGTTTATGCAGAAACGTTTATTGTTCTTAGAACACTAATTAGCTCTTTTATTGTAAAAGAAAAAAATTTTTTTTTTTTAAATACTAACCATTTGTTTGCGCACGTGCGTGAACATACGTTTTCTGTTTGCTCGTTTCTTTTAATCAAAATTTGATTTTGATATGATGAAAACACACACACACACACACACACACACACACATATACAAACACACACACGATCAAACATATTCACACACATATGAAATCAAACACACGCACACACACATACATACGATCAAACACACACACACACACACACATATGATCAAACACAAACGCGTACATACAAACATACACAAACATACATGCATACGATCAAACACGCATACACACACGCACACATACGATTAAACATATACACATACGATCACACATGTACACACGGATATATGATCAAACGCACACATAAACGCGCGCGCGCACGCGCGAACTCACACAGACTCCTACAAATATATATTTACCCAACCTCACTGCACGAGAAGGATGTGACATAAGGTCTATTTTAAGCGGAGTTTAACGGTAACGTGCGCATATATATATATATATATATAATTATATCCCAGACAGTAACGGTCCGAAGACCGCTAGTATACAAAAGAAAATTATTAGGGCCTTCAAACTACTAGGGTTTAGAATTCAAATAGCCTCAAATTTAAAAATAGTAGACTTTCTGGACGTCACATTGAATTTAAATAATGGTACGTTCAAACCCTTTAGTAAGAACGATTCCGCGCCTAGATACATAAATATCTCCTCGAACCACCCAAGATCGGTACTGAGACAGATACCCAATGCGGTGAACCAAAGAATTAATAAGCTGTCCTCAGGTAAGAAAATGTTCGAGGAAAACAAAAGTAGATATGATGACGCCCTGAAGGACAGTGGATTCCAAGGTAGACTGGAATACTTAACCCCGGTGGACCTCAATTCGAGAGCTAGGAAGAATAATAGTGGGACCCACACACCCCTCAAGGTAGGTGAGACTGTTAATAATAGTAGTCACGGAAATAGACGAGGAAAGAATAGAAATAGAAAAGTAGTCTGGTTCAATCCGCCATTTTGTAAGTTCACTAACATTAACATAGGTAGACACTTTCTACACCTACTAGATAAACATTTTAATAGAGGCAACCCATTGAGTAGGATTTTTAAAAGAAATACAGTGAAAATTAGCTACTCCTGCACTAAGAACATGTACAATATACTAAGCAACCATAATAGGAGGCTACTCAATGAGCTTACCACAAGAGATAGGAATCCAAACGAGGAGACTTGTAACTGTAGGAATAAGGAAAAATGCCCCTTGGGCGGACGCTGCACCACGAGGAATGTCGTATACCAAGCATGCATTTCTCCTATGGAACAGCAAAGGGACGGGGAAAGAATCTATATAGGGATCTCCGCGGGAAACTGGAAGCAAAGATGGTACAGCCATAGACACTCATTTTCCAACCCGAAACTTAGGTACCAGACTGCTTTATCGAAATACTTCTGGGGCCTGAAGGATCAGGGGCTATCCCCACAAGTTAAGTGGAAAATATTAAGGCACTCATCTGCCGCCAACAGCTTCAACGGTAGATGTAACCTATGCTTAGACGAAAAAATTAGCATAATTAATTTCAAGAATAGAAAACTTTTATTGAACAAGAGAAATGAACTTGTCTTTAAGTGTAGACATAGAGGAAAATTTAAATTATCTTAAATAATAAAGAAACATTAGTAAATAATAGAGATCAACACAACAGCAGATATCACCGAGACAGGGAAAGACAAAGGTAGATAAGGGCCAGATGAACAAGGAATATTAATCCAAAACAAGGCCTGGGATTCTAGAGTGGTTAATTCCCCTTGACCATTTTTAGGGTAATTTTTTAAAAAATACACTTGACGACTATAATGAATGTCCCCACCTTATCTGGTTCATGTATCTCGATCCTAATTGTAACTAGAGAAACACCTAAGATGACAACAGCTGGGTTAATTAACAGACATATCAGAAATAAAAATATATATCATATATGAGATAGCCATTAGTTAAACGATCTGAGCCTGTTTAGAATAGCACACCTGCCAAGTAGTAGAATACACAAACAGAGCATAAAATCAAAAGGGACTGACCAGTAGATTAATTCCACTCCTGTTTCTTAAGCGTTCTAACATATAATATGTTCACACCCTCTGCTCACGCCTAGAAACGAATGAGTTCCACTTTGTTTTTTTATTTTTATGTTTTTTTTATTTTTATGTTTTTTATTTTTATTTTATTTTTGTTTTATTCTTATCTCTATCCTTGTTTTCTGATTTTTAATTTATTTTTTAATTTCTTTAATTTTCCTATTTATCTTCTGAATACGAACTGTAACTCCTCATTCGCATCATATCTCTGGGACAATACAGAGCATGTAAAAGAGTCATCCGACGAGACGGAGAATATACCAACAATATTCTCCGCCGAAATAAATTTATTATGACGGCTAAACCGAGTTTGAGTCTCCATTTAATTGCACTATATATATATATATATATATATATATATATATATATATCTTTAAGAAAAAACAAAAACTGGTCACATTAGGATTATAAATTTATTTCCATCCTGTTATGGGTTTTGATATAAATCAAAAACACCAAAAATTTAAATGTTCACTGTTGAGTGTTTTTTTATTTTTTTGTCCTGGTAGAATTACTCCAAACTCCGGTTTAACTGGACCGAATAATACCTATATATATATATATATATATATAGGATATGTGATGAAGCCATCAAAAACAGTGGATTTCAAGGTAGACTGGAGTATGTGAACCCAGTGAACTCCGGCTCTAACCGACGAAGAAGTAGCTTTAGGACCCACGCACTCGTCTAGGTAGGTGACACCAATGATAATCACTCAAATAGACGAGGAAAAATAGAAATAGAAGAGTGATCTGGTTTAACCCGCCATTCTGTAAACTTACCTACATTAACATAAGTAAATACTTTCTAAACCTCCTGGATAGGCACTTTAGTAGGGACAATCCATTAAAGAAAAATTTTAATAAGAACACCGTAAAAATGAGTTACTCTTGTACAAACAATATGCCATAAACAACCACAACATGAGGTTACTAGACGGATTAAATAGCTGGGGACCAGATGAGGTGTCCTGTAAATGTAAAAGAAAAGGGAAATACCGCTTTGGTGAACGTCGTATACTAAGCGTGCATTTCCCCCCATGAAACATAATAATGATCGGGTCTACATTGGTATCTCCACCGGAAATTGGAAACAAGGACTGTATAACCAATTTCTCCAATCCGCAAATTAGAAACGAAACCGCTCTAAATATTTTGAAACCTTAATGATCGGGGCTGACCTCTCAATAAATTGAAAAATAGGCAATCTTCAACCGCGAATAGCTTCAATAGCAGATGTAACTTGTGTATCGATGAAAAAACTGGAATGATTATTTTAAGGATCACAAACTACCGCTTAATGAACGTAAACGAACTTGTGTTTAAATGTAGCCATAAAAGTAAATTCAAATTATCCTGATTGGGGTCACCGAGGCTCCTACTCTAGATAAAAACAAGGATATTGATTTTGAATGATTTTTATTGGAAATATTAACCTTTATTTCAGTAATTACTACTATTTTATGACGGGTTGAATTTATGTAGAGAAGAAGATTCTTAAAATTTTAGATATTAATTCGCAATTAGGTTTTTCTAATTTCTGGAGAAGTTAATTCCCTTTGACCATTTTTGGGTTAATTAAAGGCACCTGGTGGATGCTGAAAGGGGGGGAGGGCCCCATTAACTGAGGGATTTGACACATATAAAAGGAGTAAACAGAAAAATATATGAAGATAGTTGTTTAGTTTACAAGCTTACATTATTCAAAAAAGTCCACCTGCAACGAAAATCTAGTATATGTTCAAATTAGGACGGGTTAATTTACAGGAACACATTTTCCCTGGTTTCTTGATTTTTTTAATACTTTATTGTTTTAACTCACTTTACTTTCGCCTGAAAATTTAAATCTATATAGGATTTGAGGGGGTGTTGGGAGGTAATAGATATATATATAGACAGTAATCTATATTTGCTGATTTTTAACCTCAAATCAAACGTGTGAAGTCATTTAATGAGACGAAGAGTGTTGTATTTTGGCCTTTGACCCGGCCAAAAATGCCATTCCAAGGTGATGCACCGGAAGGAAGTGACTCATTCTAATGGCAGTTATGAGAGGAAATCGCGTAGGCGGAAATTGGCTGATGAAATGGGACGAGGTAAAAAATTCCCATGGTACACTCATAGACTGACGCACCGGAAGAGAGTGACCTGTGAACGGCATGGTAGTTATTTCCGCTTGATGACGATCAAACATGCGATATCAAAGATCGAGTGGGCGATCGAGTGAGCGTTAAACTATTATATAACTCAGTCAAGACAGAAGTCAAGACCGAGTTCCAGTTACAGTTGGAGAAGGAGTTATAGACGAGAAGTGGTAGGGAAAGCCACACCCGGCCGAGGCGGCCCTCGGGAACCCCGATGGAGTTTGGGGACAAGAGAGGTTTCTGATAAGATGCAGTAAAGAAAGCTAGCACCCAGCAGAGTGAACCCCAGGGCCTCCGGTTGAGCATCAGGAGAACGAGAAAGAACACAACGCTGACGGCCATAACAGTGGGGTCATAATATTACAGTTTATGTTCGGTCTCCTACTCCCTCTCACACACAAACCTTGAATAACCTTTTCGAACCCTTACAATAAAGTGAGAGGTACAATATTTTTATAAAGAAGTCTTCCTGCGTCTGTCTTTATCATTGTGTCGTTGTGAATTATTCTACATATATATGTGTATGTATGTAGATGTGAATCTGCATATGTGAGAATATAACAAGAGTATAATGCTATTCTTCTCCAAATAAATTTATAATGACAATTTAATCAGGTTTGAGTTTTCTTCTAATTGCATTATATATATATATATATAACTTGGGTTGTTATTAATATTACAAGGTAAATGTGGGCTTCTTATGAATTACTCTATAATTGAGTTGAGGCGGGAGTTCTCATAGCTAACATGATAGACTGCGACATCTTAGTAAGTTAGTTCGAACTCCAGTCACACTATTGTGTTCACTTTTGGACTAATACCCTCTGGAAAGGCATGAACCCCTTTATCCCCCTAATTGGGCTAAATAGTATCACTACTATACTTCAACAAGGATGATTTGGGCCTTAAATAATCCACAAAGGTTGATATTACATGAAAACAAAGAAACGGAAACCGAATCTTCGTCAGGCCAGAATGTCTGGTTCTTTTAATTTAGGGGTTTCTGCACGGCCACTTCTCTCCTATCTTACATAGATTCTGAGTAAGATGAATTAGACTTGTTGGATACAGTAGAAAAAGTAAGGACGAACTCATAATCGACGTTATTTTATAGACTTTTACACACTAGGGTTGGCAGACCAGTAAGGACTTATATACATCAGCTCTGTGCGAACACCGGCTGCAGTCTTGAAGACCTACCAAAAGTGATGGATGATTGAGACGGATAGCAAAAGAGAGTCGGGGATCTTTGTGCCATCACCACGACGTAATGATATATATATACATATATGTGTGTATGTGTGTGTGTGTGTGTGTGTGTGTGTGTGTGTGTGTGTGTGTGTGTGTGTGTGTGTGTGTAAAAAAAAATAATAGGGACATTAAGATAAATTTATTTCCATCCTGTTAAAAGCATTGATATAAATCAATGCTCTAAAAAATTAACAGGACTTCATCAGATCAAATACGAAACGGAAATAAAATAGATTGCACACATTTACAACCTGACAAAAAATATTTTTAAACTATTTCTCCTATGTGTTAAAGCTAGTCTAAACCTTCAAGTAGTAAGAATTATGACAAGTAAAATTACATCCGGTGTCATCCTTCTTCAAATCAGAGACAACAATAACAGTTACAATAACACGTCAAAAATTTACTTATATATATATATATATATATGGTGGGGGCTAAAATCAACTAGTCTCCATACTAAAAAAAAGGTTTTCATTTTTGTACAAAACTCGGCTCAAGAGGCAGTAACTTATATATCTGTAGTATTGCATTTATTGACCAATCGGTGCCTTCGTTAAGGACACGCCAATTTTTTAAAATTTCTTTGAGATAGTAGACAATAATACGTGAAATATTGCTCAAATTTTGAAGGATCAAAACTAAAATAATCTAAGAAGTCTTTTATTTTAACCAATTAGAATAGTAGATAAATCAATCAGTTTTTTTATCTAAAGTTGTTTTTTTTTCAGCTCAAAACTTTCGTTTTTATTTTCTTCAGTGGAAATCTAACATTCTATTCCTTTAAGTCGTATTTAATTTCAACATCGCTTCATTTTTCGAGAAAAAATCTCTTATTTATCTAAACATGCAACTATTCCTGTTTCTTTACCTCCTGCTGATTTTTTTAAGCTGCATTCACTTACATATGAGGGTATAAACACACATTTCCCATGACATCGATACACAAAGGTCTTTTACTCACACAAAATATATTATCTAGATTTAAAACAATACAAAATGCTGCATTAAATGCAGAAACTTTTCCTTCTTGTAATAAAAAATATCGGGGCATATTTAGCTTTTCTTACAAGAAAAGACACTGTAACGTTTGTTTTTCAACAAAATTTTCTATCAAGCTGAGGAAATAAATTTATTAAATTTGTAGATAAGTGTTTTATTCAACCATTTACACACACACACACACATATATATATATATATATATACATTCAGCGTCCGAAGACAATGGGTGTGGATTACTCGCGTATAGAATATATGAGGAATTTCTAATAAATCTATAGGAGTGCTCGATGTATGGCTATTGTTATATATTCCCTATCCAGGTTTATATATTAAAACTCACATACAAAGCGTATACAAATTAGGATGGGTTGATTTACAAGAACACCGTTTTCCTGGTTTCTTAATTTTTCCAATACTTTATTGTTTTAACCCTCTTTTTCCATACACATATGTAGACTGTAATTCATATTTGCTGTTTTTCAACCTCAAATTAAACGTGTGGTGGTTGGTTGGTTGTTTGGGTTTTACGGCATATCAACCTTTGTAGGTTATTTAACGTCGAATCTATTTTTATGAAAATAGTTCTATTGCAAACAATTTAGTTTAGGATAAATACGCAGTTTAAATGTAAGTACAGTTTAACAGTGAAAAACATTTCTGTTTCAAGCTATTCACTTTAGTCAAGCAGTTCTAATTCAGCTAATTCAGTTTAGTATAAGTACAGATTTTGTTTACACACAGTTACATATCAAAACACTTCTATATTAAACAATTCAGTTTAGTGTAAGTACAGTTTCAATCTCAAAAAACAGTTCCATTTCAAATAATTCAGTTTAGCATCAGCACGCAGTTTAAATGTAAGTACGGTTTAATTGTCAAAAATATTTCTATTTCAAGCTATTCAGTTTAGTCAAACAATTCAGTTTAGCATAAGTATACCGTTAGTTCTATTTAACCCATAGATAGTGCCCTATCAGGTGTTACCACACCGGGCCAGAGTGGACCGGGGAGAAATGGCAATGAAGGAGTGCTCCGCATTCCCCAAAGCCCCAGCATCACTGGAACCTCACCATCAGATTGTTTAGTGTCATATCAGGACACTCATTTGGAGGGGACTTACCCCTCTGCAGAGGCGCAGTCGGTGTATTCTACAGCCCCAGCCGACTGGGCAATACATAAAGTTAATGTCAAAACCGATTTCAGATAATTCAATAAGTACACAGTTTCGAGGTCAAAACAGTTCTATTTCGAGCAATTCAGTTTAGTGTAAATAAACAGTTTAAATGCAAAAATCAGTATAGAGAAGGAAGCCTGGTTTAGTTCTGTTTAACCCATATATAGGATCCTTATTAGCTGCAACCACTCCAAACCAGAGTGGACCTGGGAGCAATGGCAATAAAGGGGTACTCCGCATTCCCCAAAGCTCCAGCATTACTAGAACCCCACCATCAGATTGTTTAGTGTCATATCCAAGACACTCGTTGAGGGGGTCTTACCCCTCTGCAGAGGTGCAGTCGTTGTAGTCAACAGCCCCAGTCGACTGGACAATCATCTGATGAGACGAAGAGTAGAATGATATTCATTACCGAAATAAATTTATAACGACAATTTAACCAGGTTTGAGTTTTCTTCTAATTGCATTATATATATATATATATATATATATATATATATATATATATATATATATATTTATTTACTAATCTAATATCTACCAGTATTCACGGTACCAGAAAAAAACAAAAAAAAACCCTGGCCAGGAACAAGAGAAAAAAGTATCTCGAATCACCACCCAGGGGAAAAATTTTAAAGATTTGGGGTCAAAAAGAAAGAAAAGGCCAACCTCTTCCAACCCCTTGAAAAAAATCCAGGGATACGCAGTCAGTGGTCAAAAGAAAACCAAAAAACCTTCCGCGAATCCTGCAATGCTACAATTACTAAAGTGCTCAACACCTGACAATGGAGCCAATTATAAAATTAACCTAAATCGCGAGTCGAAAATCTTCTACTAAAGTTTCACCTTAACGGATCATCAGGAAGCCTAAGTTCGACTGAATTCTAGCAGAAATCGCTTTCTTTTATTCACCAAAAACCACCTAGCTTAAAATTTACATAAAAAAAAAGATTTCTCTAAAACCTATCCCTAATTATAGAGTAACCACGCCCTTTTGTGTCTACAACTATTTAACACCTCCGATCTTTTGTTTAACATATTCCTACTTTTACAAGCCGATATCGCCAATTTTTCCTCCATACAAAGCCTACAAGCTCTATTGCCTGCCCTATATTTACGGCATTTCTTTATTACTTCCCATTTCATTATAGGATCTACCCCTGTGTTCTCCCAAAGCTCCCACACATAACTAGATAATGCAGTGCTATGCGAGAAACTTGTTTTATGGTTATAGTACCTAGTCTTAAAATCCCCTTGCGTCGACCCAAAGTATATTTAGGTTAATTTTATATATATATATTGCTTTTTTATTTCTAATGCCAATCGTAGCTGCTTACATTTAATTCACATTTGTCTCTGGAAAAAGCTTGAACCCATAACATCCTGCTGAGTGATGTATGATAAGTACTCGATACTTATCACCCCTTTGTAATAATGGAATAGTCGTAACGGTCGACTTTCATTAGGCGATAAGCAAGAGTATTGTTTTCCCATGTGTTTATAAAATGTTATCAAAGTTGAAAAAAACTTACCTAAGTTTATTCTAGCCTCTGTCTTTATTACACTGAGTAAGCTGAAGACCTAAATTTCCTGAGTCAATCTTGAGAAGACAGTCTTTCGCTTGCAACACCACCGTACCAGATCCCACAGCAGTTTGACGCGCTGTCAGTGGGTTTTAGAATACGTCGACTGCATCGACTGCCCCACTCCACATCTGATGAGTTCTTTTGGTGTGACACTAAACCCCTTTGATATCATTACTTCCAGGTCAACTCTGATTCAGTGTGAAAGTACCTGTTTGGATCCCATGTATTGGTCAAACAACTACGCTGATCAATACTACAATATTTCAACTATAAAAGAGGACAGAAAAAGAAGAACAGGTTTAAAATTCATGACTCTACGTTTCAAGATGTCATTTCTCCACTGAGCTTGTATTCAGAAAACCGAGGATATGATATTTTTCCTCCTAGTACAATATACTCGAAATCTCGTAACAACCATACGCACTTTTTAGATTTTTTTTTATATTCCCAAATGTATCTATTTACCCAACCCCTCCACACAGACAGGATGAGACACAAGGTCAATTTTTAAGCAATGTTCAACAGGTTTGAATTCATAGTGGTTTCCTAACCAACGCTGAAGAACACAGTCTGCCCTACTAGTTACTAGAAGGAAAAAAATCGGAATCATACCTTTCCGAAGGGTATTAGTGCTAAGTGAAATGCAATTAGCCTCGTCCAGGATTTGAACTCGTGTCACTGTGTATATTTTCTTCGACGATAACCACTACACAACAGGCAATTCCAGATGTACTTAGTCTTTTGCAATTCGCAAGAGTTTGTTCCGGAAAGAAGCTCACATCCGTCATTTTTTCTTACTTTCACACAACTCAGTGTTTCACGCACATGATCTTCAGGTGAGCATACAACCACAAATCTGAATTCAACTAAATTCTCTCTATCTGTGCACGCATGTCCATACACGTGCCTCCATGTGTGTGTGTGTGTGTGTGTGAGAGAGTGTGTGTGTGTGTGCGTGCGTGTGCGTGTGTGCGTGCGTGTGTGCGTGTGTGTGTGTATGTCAGCACGTGCGTTAGAGTGCTTAAGAAATACGACCATTGAAATAAAAACGGAGTTGTCGAAAATAAGGATGTATTCGTACAAGATGTTTCGCTTAGACGGCTTCGTCAGATACTATGAAATTTACTTTTGAATTTGATAAAGAGAATACTGCGCAATCGTTATCATTTTAAAAAGGAAAAATTTTCGTTGTATCTGATGAGCCACAAAGTCGAAACATGTCACACGAATAAATTATTAAGTTCAACATCTTGGCTTTCACTTTTCTGACTCATTTCTTAAACGCACCGGCAGATATGATTATCCAACACATGTATCACGCACACACACAGGCACATTGACACATACATACACAAATAGACACACAAACACACATACACACACACTCACACACACACATAGACAGCGAGAGAGATGAGCAAACATAGAGATACACACACAAACACACATACTGAGAGTGAGAGATACACACGCAGACACACACACATATACATACGCAACACTTATGGACACACACACAAACAGACACACAGACACAGACAAAGACACTCTTACAGACGCGCGCACACACAGACACACACGCATATAAACACACACGCGGACATACAGAGAGAGAGACACACACATATACACATACACACCCATATATACATATATATATATAACAAGAAAAAACAGACACACACAAAGATTACTACTAACAGTTTCACGCTTGTCCGATCATCAGATAATAGAAATTGGTCTCTTTCATATATATATATATATATATATATATATATATATAGTAATGCATGCTTGCACTGATACGATTGCTTCTTCCCCATTTCTATAAGTATCAATAATCCCTTCCACAATAATATGATTACATACAAACATACATACATATTAACCTACAGACATACATATTACATAGAAACGTACATATATATATATAACATACAAACATACATACATATTAACCTACAAACAGACATACTACATATAAACATACATGCATATTAGTATAGAAACATACACATTACATTCAAACATACATACGTATTACATACAAACATTCATACATCTTATATACGTATATAAATAGATATTAACACTCAAACATAAATACATATCAACATACAAACATACATATTACCTACAAGGTTGGTTTGGTTGGTTGGTTTTAAGGCATATCAACCTTTGTAGGTTATTTAACGCCAAATCCATTTTTTTGTAAATAATCAGTTCTATTGAAAACAGTTAAGTTTAGCATAAGTACACAGTTTAATTGTCAAAAACATTTCCATTTCAAACTATTCAAGCAGTTATATGTAATAATTCAGTTAAGTGTAAATACAGTTTTAATGTCGAAAAACAGTTCTATTTCAAATAATTCAGTTAAGCATAAGCACGCAGTTTAAGTGTAAGTACGGTTTGATTGTCAAAAACATTTCTATTTCAAGCTATTCAGTTTACTAGGCCAGAGTGGACCTGGGAGCGATCGCAATGAAGGGGTACTCCGCATTCCCCAAAGCTCCAGCACTGCTGGAACCTCACCATCAGATTGTTTAGTGTCATATCCAGGACACTCGTTGGGGGGGTCTTACCCATCTGCAGAGAAGCAGTCGGTGTATTCTACAGCCCCAGCCGACTGGGCAATATATTACCTACAAGCATACATACATATTAACCTACAAACATATGTATTACATAAAAACATACATATGTATTGCATACATACATACATATTAACACACAAACATTTCATACATATTATGTACAAACATATATACCTATTATATACAAAAATAAATATATATACATGTATGTATATATATGTATAAATATATATACATATATATGTATATACATATATATATGTATATACATATATATATGTATATACATGGCCCAGCGGTTAGAGTGTTCGCCAATGGCCCGGGAGACCTGGGTTCAATCCCAGGTCGAGTCATACCAAAGACTTTAAAAATGGAACTTGATACCACCTTGCTTAACACTCAGCATTATAAGGTACGGTTCAAGGGTAAAGTGGAGCAATCCTGGGAATGGAGTAGCGCCCTCCCCTACACCTTGGTGTAGTAGCTATCGAAAAGGGAGCCTTCGGGTCACCCTCGACTATGGTCGCTAACTTTACTTTACTTTTTTTTATATATATACATATATATATGTATATATGTATAAATATATATACATATATATGTACATTAATACATATTACATACAAGCGTACATACATATTACATACAAACATACATATTATATACAAACATACATATATATTAATATACAAACATACATACGTATTAACGTAACGGTTATCACCGTAGAAAATAGCCGAGGCAATCCAAGTTCAAATCTTGGATTAGGCTGTTTACGTGTCAGTTCGTACTTGTAGAAGCTAGATCCATATAGATACTTACTTTATTGGAGCATCATTCTCTTTGTTCTTTATAAATGTATATGATGTGTCATATACATTTATAAAGGAATTATAAATCTTCTGTCGCATGATTGTCTGACACCTTGTTCTGTTTACTTTCTCTGAAAAATGAAATGCATGTCCGGAACGATTCCACAAAGAAAGAAACAAAGTGAAAACACAAAAGGTTGAATAACTGTTTCGGGGGAGAAGCTCATGTGGCTTTTTTTTTTAACGAAATCCCTTAACTAAAAAAGACTTCCCAAACTATCTGCATGTCTATCTTTCTCCATTCTCTATTCTCTGGTTCCCCGCCATCTCTTCTGTATCTGTTCTCTCAGCCCATCTTTGTCTATGTGATTCCAACTATCTGTGTTCTGGTCGTATACTCACTGCGTCTAATAGCGGACTGACTTCTCCCTGTACGGTTTGAATCTCCTTTCTGACTGACCTCTGCGTTTCTCCTCCTGCATCGAGCTCTTAACCACTTCCAGTAACCGACTGACTCCTTCTTCTGAATGTTCTAAGGTTGACCTTCTGTATATATGGAGAGTCGAACATTCCTATTTCCGGACCCCTAGCCACCCAAAGTAAAGTAAGTAAAGTTGGCGACCGTAGTCGAGGGCGACCAGAAGGCTCCCTTTTCAATAGCTACAACACCGAGGTGTAGGGGAGGGCACTACTCCTTTCCCTGGATTTACCCTCCACTTTACCCTCGATACGTACCTTATATTGTTGAATGTTAAGCAAGGAGGTATCAAGTACCATTTTTAATAATGGCCACCCAAAAGGCAGACGATAAAACTCCAAGAGACGCTAAATTTTTTAAGTCGTTAAACCATTTTTATGCGTTTTATACTAGCAGGGAAGAATCAGTTATTCCCACGCAAATATGTCTCTGCCCCTATATGGACACACATATAGATACACATACATCATCATATCACGTCATCAGCACAGATATCCCTGACCCTGTCTCGCCAGCCCTCCCTATCGTCCATTGCTTCTGGCAGGTCTTCAGGACTACATGCCGTATCTACACAGAGCTGCTGTATGTAGGTTCGAGCTGGTCGTCCTGCCTTTTCCCAACCATGTGAAGAGGTCCACTGGAGTACATCACTTATGAGCTCGTCCCTACTTCTCCAGCAGTGTCCTGCATGTCTGGTTTGTTTAACTTTGATAGTTTTCGTGATGGGTGGTAGGTGGCCGTACAGTTGCTGCTTTGTGGGGTGCTGCCTCCAGGACTTGTTCAATATTGCTCGCAGCATTCTTGTGTACATATACATAACTATGGTCAACCCACAAAAATACACATCTATACACCTACACGCACATACATACATACAAACATACATGCTTTCACATAGAGCTAAGCCCGTATATAATGTCACATATATTTGTTCTTTCATTATTCGTTCCTCCGAAGATAGCACTCGCTGGGACCGAAAGTAGTTTGGAAAAATACGGTACCTTCCTCAATTCATTCCATCCTGTAATCAAACGACTCATACAAAGACTTGAACGGATCAAAGATAAAATTGGTAGATACAAAGTATCTATCCTATTTAATCAAACATGTTATATATTTTTTTCAAAAAACAGGTTCGAGAAGCTGTAATTTTTCTATCTGCATTTTTGCATTAATAGACCAATCAGCGCATTCGCGCTAGTTTTTAAATTTTGTGATACTTCGTAGACGACAATGTTTGACTTGCCGCAAATAATTTGAAGGATCAAAACCGAAAATAATCTTAGAAATCTTTTCCCTGCAAAAATATTCAAAATACAATTTTTTAGCCTATTTGATTCATAGATAAATCATAAACTATTTTTTGCTAATTTCGAGCCTACTTAAATTGTATAAATAAGCGAAGCAACAAATATTTCTTCTGTAATTAACGATTTGTCTATGCTTACCGTTGGGTATTACCTACCTTTTCAGCATAATGAGCTGTTCTATCTGCCATATATGGCAGTAGCGGAGATCAGTCTGGGGGAGAATAAGCCTACGAGTCAGACCGGAAGAGCCGTTCCTATTATTGAAGTATATACTTACTCTGTCATTAATCCTATGTTCTTATTACTAACAGTCTCTCTCTCTTGTAAATACTCTTTCCTGTAAATATAACCATTTACCTCACATATCGTGGTTTGTCTTATTATTATTACTACTTGTGTTCACAAACCAGAACATAACACTTACTCAATTAAAAGTTAGTAAAGAATTAGGTTTTACTCAAATACCTTACGGTTTTTTCTTCTGAATGAAAGCCTCATAAATTTCTTTAAATTCAGCACCGCTTATCTATCATATACTTTATTTTTTAGCATAAACCTGTTTCTACAACTACAAATATATCTCGCTCGCTGCTTGATTTATTTAGCTTACGGACTTACATTATCGCATTATTGTCCTTCTCCAACTTATGTCCCTCTAAAGTATTCGCCAATGGCCCGGGAGACAGGGTTTCAATCCCAGGTTGAGTCATACCAGAGACTAAAAAAATGGTACTTGATACCTCCTTGCGTAGCACTCAGCATTAAAAGATAAGGATCAAGGGTTAAGTGGAGCAATCGAGGGAAAAGAGCAGCGCCATCCCCAAACCCTAGGTGTAGTAGCTATTGAAAAGGGAGCCTTCAGGTCGCCCTCAACTACGGTTACCGACTTTACTTTTTTTACTTATTTTAAACAAACAATTACCGCTATACTTCACTGCACGAATCTTAACCATCTCTAGAAAATATAAACGCTTTGGCTAACATTATCTTTGCTTACAAGAAAAGATTTTGAATTTTTGCTTTACAGTAAACTTTTCAGTTAATCTAAAGAAATAAAAATTATGAATTAGTTGATCGGATTTTTATTCGTTCATTTTTTCTTTTATCCGATATATATATACATATCTATATATATCTATATCTATCCATCTATATATATATATATATATATATATATATAATGGTAATTCAATTTAATATATATATATATATATAGTGGGGTGAAATAAATATTCGTACATATGAAAATTTCTATTTTTCATCTTTTAAACATAGCCTAAACAAAATCTTTATATACATTTACTGTATAAGTATATATTTTACAATTATGCGCATATAAACTTGAATTACAATTAATCTTACAGAAATTAATGCCATTTATGGACCCCCACATATGGCCGGCAAAAGCAGAACGACCAGCTCGAACATACATTCAGCAGCTATGTGAGGATACGGGATGTAGCCCTGAAGACCTACCAGAGGCCATGAACGATAGGGAGAAGTGGCGAGAGAGGGTCAGGGATATCCATGCCTGCGGCACAACATGATGATGATGATGATGATACCTACGAATATATTACATTAATTTCATAGGTACGAATATCTATTTCACCCCACTGTATATATAATCATGGTTTTAATGCTAGAATCCATGCAAACATCAAAAACCGAATAAATTAATCATTTTTCCAGGGTGAAACAAAAAATATGTAAAATTTAAATGACAAAAACTGTAACGTTAGAATCTAATTCGCTGTTATCGTGGGCAGGGGGTTTTGAATAATTTGTGAGCATCGTCTTCAATCTAAAAAAAAAAAAAATCAAAAATCGTTTAATCTTCAGTACTATTCAATTTTCTGCATCTATAACAGCTAAACTACCAACAATACCATCTTGGTCATTCCTTATTCCAGCTTTCGTGAAAGACTTTATAATAAACACTTTATCAACATCCTACAATATCGTAACCTCTAACGCATATACGCGTAAACCTGCCTGACATCTGCTACTTCTACAATATCTCAGAGATTTTTCGTTACCATAAAAAATCAACACATGCATGCTTTCAGTGTCATAATACATTTAATCGTCGTGAGTAAGGCGTGGATACATTTTTTGATGGTAAATGTATCTCGTTATTGAATTCTTCCTCGTCGACGCGTTTTTCGTTGTTGTTGTTGTATTTGTGTGTGTATGTGTGTTTAATTTTGAGAGGGGTTGTTTGTTTTTGTCTTTTTTTTTTTTAGTTTTGTTTTTATGCGTTTTATTTATTTTGTTTTTTGTTTTGTTCTTGTTTTGTATTTTTCTTTTCGTTTTGTTTTTGCTTTTTTTTTTCTTTTTGGGGGGGGTGGCGGGGGAAGATTTTAGGGTTTTTTTGTGTTGTTGTTTTTTTGTTTCATTTTTGTTTTTGTTTTGTTTTTTGTTTTTCCTTTTTTTTTTATTGCGGGTATTCTGTTCTGAATATCACGCGTTTATTTTAAAGGAAGATTATTTTCAGTTTTGGACTGAACCAAAAATATTTGAACATCCTATAAGATTTTTAGAGCCAATCTATCCAAACTCGGAAGCAATGTTACATAGCCAGATATGAATACGTGAAATAGATATCATCATCATCATGTCATGCCGCAGGCACGGATATCCCTGGCCCTCTCTCGCCACTTCTCCCTATCGTTCATCGCCTCTGGCATGTCTTCAGGGTTATATCCCGTATCCTCACATAGCTGCTGGATGTATGTTCGAGCTGGTCGTCTTTTTTTCGCCTGGCCATATGTGGGGTTCCATCGGAGTACATCACTTATGAGCTCGTCCCTGCTTCTCCAGCAGTGACCTGCATGTCTGGTTCGTCTGACTTGGATAGTTTTCGTGATAGGAGGCAGGTGCCCGTATAGTTGGTGTCTTGTAGGGTGTTGCCGCCAGGACTTGTTCAATATTGCTCGCAACATTCTTGTGTAATTGCCGTCTAGCTTCTTCTCCAGCCGTTTAGTTAGCGTCCAAGTAGTGCATCCATACAGCAGTATCGATACAACCGCTGCTTGGAAGAAACTGCATTTCATTTTATCGGTCAGGTCTGATTTCCATATGATCGATAGCCTATCGATAGCTGTCCATGCCTTCGTTAGCCGCGTGTCGATGTCCTTTTCTGTTGATGATACGCTGCTTCCTAGGGAGGTGAAATTGTCTACTAGTTTAAGAGGGGTTCCATCTATGTTCATAAGATGTTCATAAACATATATAGGAATCCGAAAACACGAAATTGGTTCAGGTAAGATTCTTTTATATACCTTGTTGGGTTTAAGGTTTTTCGACATGAGGAGAGAGAGACACACAATTTCTTTCTATGCTGACTTTTCCATCTAAACCCCATCACGTGCGGCACATTTCGTAGACCCAAACTGGTTTCGCCTCGGCGAGGTCCAAAAATCAACTAAGTCCGAAACTCAACTCACTGGGTTTTTTTCAAATCCCCCAAATCCTCCGCGCTTCCGGGCATGACCTCATTCACGTCCCCGGTCCTATTTACTATCTGGGGTTTTTATTGACATCTCTGATTGTCACATCCGCCCCGCGCGCGCGTGAACACCAGCACTCAACTAACCCATGCACTAACTAACCCATGCACTAAGCGAAAGGTTCTCAGCCTAACAAAACCGAAAGGCAAGATATATAAAACGAAATCCCTCCGCAATTATATTATAGCAATAATTTACGACAATCAATAACAACATCAAATAGTTTACAATTTTTGCTATTTTTACTTAAATATCAAGTTATAAAATGAATAAATACTGCCTTATCTACCAAACAGACTTACGAATATAGATAATATTGTATGCCTTAAAATTGTTCATTAATAGATATGAACAGACTGAGATAGATAGATAGATAGATAGATAGATAGATAGATAGATAGATCCCCTTATTTATTGAATAACCCTAGTAGATAGATAGATAGATAGATAGATAGATAGATAGATAGATCCCCTTATTTATTGAATAACCCTAGTAGATAGATAGATAGATAGATAGATAGATAGATAGATAGATAGATCCCCTTATTTATTGAATAATCCTAGTAGATAGATAGATAGATAGATAGATAGATAGATAGATAGATAGATAGCATCAGACCAAAAACTCTTCGTCTGGTGATTGCATAGGTGGGAAAGAAAGTGATAGTCACCAAGTGCTGTTGACTTTATGTCTACACTATATATATATATATATATATATATGTGTGTGTGTGTGTGTGTGTGTATGTGTGTGTGTGTGTGTGTGCATTGGACTCTTATCAAAATTGACTATGGGAATAATGACTATTTTCTGTTACTAACGAGGCGGTTGATCTAATTTGGGACGATTTCCGCAATTGATTCAAGCCTTTCTCATGAGTGCTAAATGAATCTAGTCCGCTTCGGCTAAAATTCAAATTCTACTAACCACAGGCATTTCCTTTGTTGATAATTATAATGTTACCCCGACACCTTCATTTAGAAACATGTAGGGAGTGGTTGATCCATGCCTTTTCCAAAAACATCGTGCCAAACGATAAATTTGATCTAAATCAGGCAATTAGTTTAATTGGTATTCTAAAACGAACGAAACCCCTTTTCTGTGCAAGGAAGTCGACCGAATTTTTTGTGCCTCAAGTTTCTAACGAACATGATGCTCGGATATTGGAAAGTTTGTTTTTTTTCCGGGGTAGGAGAGTGGTTTTTTTCCGGGGTAGGAGAGTGTTTTTCAAATTTGTCGCTTTTGGACTATCACTTACTTCGTTTCATTTAACACTCGTTATCTGGTCAGCAGTCCCAACAATTCCAAAGATTTCATTAAGGAATTCATCGAATTTAATTTGGAATCGTTCTTTTATTTTTGAATACACAATTTAGCTAGGTGAGAAAAGTTCATAAACCAGAAAACCTTTCTCTAAATAACGAGGCTATGAATTTTTAAAAATTGTCAAAACTGTGTGAAATTTTCAGCGTCAACCTAATATCTTAAAGAGCGCTTTAGGTGGTATAATGGTTTGCAAGCTAGACAAGCAAATCTTCCCGAGTGAGTTCGAATCTCATCAGGTGCCCCATTCATATGGCTTTGAGCCACATCTAAACAAAAAACTTAGTAAGTCACTAATATCTGAAAGTGTTTGTAAGGTCATAGAAGTTGAGAAAAATACTGTGATGACTGAATAATGATGTTATATATATATATATATATATATATATATAACAAACGGTAGTTACATGAGAAAAATCGAAGACGAGTAAATAAAAAGAGTCTACTGGTTGATAGATAGATAGATAGATAGTCTAATATATTGATGAATAAAGCATTTCTTTCCATCACAAATGTTTACATTTCAACATAATCTTCTTTGTCAATGCACTTAATTCTGTTGTGAATATCAATCACATTGATCGAACATTTCAGATGAAAGTTTAGATAATAGATTCCTGTCAGACTTATCGATCCACAATCATACACATATGTGTGTGTGTGTGTGTGTGTGTGTGGAGACAGAAAAAGCAGACATAAATAGAGGGAGAGAGACTTCCCTCACTCTCTCTTTCTATCTCTCTCTATATATCTCTCTCTATCTTTTTATCTCTCTCTTTCTCTCTCTCTCTCTCTCTATATATATATATATATATATCAGATAACTGTAAAGCCTATTGATGAAAATGATTCATTTTACGCCGCAAATGTTTGTTTTTTCGATTTGATTCCATCTTTGTCAATGCACTTAATTCTATGACGAAGATTTGAATATAATTTGCAGGCAAAATTTCTAGCCAAAGTTCAGTTAATAATTACGTGGCAGACAACGAACTTATTGATCCACCCACATAGATAGATAGATAGATAGATAGAAACAGGCTGAGATAAACGTCTTTATTTATGTGTCTGTAATTCTTGCTCATGTCGATTTCCTTTTTTAACAATCTCTCTGTGTTTTATGTACTGTCGAACCTGGCTAATCTTATACCAAAAATACCCAGAAATAACTTTGTAGTGTTGCCAATAATATTCTCCCAGTGACCTAACAGGAACGCGTTTATGCAGCTTAGCTTAGTGTACCACAGGACTTCATTTGTATAACACCCAATGAGAATCAAAATCTTGATGGGATGACTTGGGAGATAATCCTTGCGATTTATCCTTCTATGGCAGGTGCTCTCTAGTCTAAACATGTAACTGTTTATATTCATTCTTTTTTTTTTTTTTTTTTTTTTTTTCATTTATTAGAAACCTTCTGGTGCCTGAAGATTGTAGTACTCGCAAAGCGTGAAACTTTTAGTAGCAACATTTGCTTTGGTTTTAGAATTCTTTTTTAACATCAACATTTTTAGATTTTATACTGGCTTTAGTTTGGTTTCAAAGCATAGGGCGCTAATTTAAAACTGTGTTAAATACTAGCTCACCAGGGGATCAGCAACGTGAAACTGAAAGTCATGAATTTTTTTATCCTGATTTTATTATTATTCTATTCTATTTTTGAAAATATTGTGATATTGTTCTTCATTTTTGTATATAGAGCACTCTCAAGATTTTACTGATTAAAAATGCTGTGATGAACAATAGGGATCAGACAAATAGGAATATTTATTTACTATTTTCTATATTCAGTAACCGGGCCATTGGCCTAATTAGTAGAGTGTTCGCCAATGGTCCGGGAGACCGGAGTTCAATCCCAGGTCGAGTCATATCAAAGACTTTTAAAAAAATGATACTTGATTCCGCCTTGCTTAACACTCAGCATTATAAGGTAAGGATCAAGGGTAAAGTGGAGCAATCTAGGGAATGGAGTTGTGCCCTCCCCTACACTTCGGTGAAGCAGCACTTGAAATGGAAGCCATCACGTCACCCTCGACTGAAGTCGCCAACAACTTTCTATATTTAGAAACTATTAATGAATTCGTTTTTAGAATTTAAGGGATTCTTTATCAAGTTATATAAGGAGCTTTGTTAAATTACTCCTAGGGAGTTTTTCGCGACAGTTTTAACTGGTGATTGTTTTCACTGAAGTCTGAGAGACAGCAAGACTCCTCAGGTTTCATTTTGAAGAATTTGTACACATACCATTTGTCAGCGTAGTTAATTCTAATCTCTTGCACAAATCCCAGTGGATCACCTTTCCTACCCAGTCTTGTATTTTTTTCGTGTCAGTTTGGCGTAATCGCTTAGCAGCTGAACTATTTCACCAAATAACTTCACTTTTTCGTATTATCAATTTTTCCTTTGATTTCCTATGGGTCAAATAGAACTGTTTAATCATTCACTAGACTCAAAAGCATTTCATCATCATATCACGCTGGTAACACAGATATCCCAGACCCTCTCTCGCCACTCCTCCCTATCATTCATCGCCCTAGGTAGGTCTTCAGGACAACATCCCGTATCCTCACATAGCTGCTGAATGTATGTTCGTGCTGGTCGTCCTGCTTTTGCACGGCCATGTGTGGGGTTCCATAAGAGTACATCTCTTATGAGTTCGTCCCTGCTTCTCCAGCAGTGTCCTGCATGTCTGGTTCATCTAACTTGAATAGTTTTCGTGATAGGAGGCAGGTGACCGTACAGTTGGTATCTTGTGGGGTGTTGCCGCCAGGACTTGTTTAAGATTGCACGCTGCATTCTTGTCTAATTGCCGTCTAGCTTCTTCTCCAGCCGTTTTGTTGGCGTCCATGTAGTGCACCCGTATAGCAGTATCGATGTGACCGCTGCCTGGAAGAAACTGCGTTTCATTTTATCCTATTTACCAACCCCTCCGCTCGGGCAGGATATGACACAAGGTCAATTTTTTTAAGCGGAGTTTAACAGGTTTCAATTCAGAGTTTTCCTTCTCTTAGACTAGTTGCCTAACCAAGGCTGAAGAACCTAGTCTGTCCTACTATTTACCCATAGCTGGAGGGAGAATAATTGGATTCATACCTTTCCCAAGGGTATTAGTGCTATGTGAAATGCAATGAGTCTCGTCCAGGATTTGAACTCGTGTCGCCGTGTTCATTTCCTACGACGATAACCATTACACCACGGGCGTTTCATTTTATCGGTTTGGTAAAACCATTTAGGTGTGTGCAAATAAATGATTACTATTAAAATGGATTTTTAGTAATAGATAACAATGCTTGAAATCATTTAACTATATTAAAACGAATGAATAATGTTGAATAAAATTACTAGTGTTAAATAGAAATACTTGAAACCATTTAACTGAATGCAAATAGAACTATTAGTGTTAGCAATATCTAAATCCATTGAACAGTATGCAAGTAAATCTATTAGTGTTAGATAGCAATATTTGAAACCATTCAACAGTATGTTAACAATCGAGCTATGCTTCGTTTAAAAATTGTTACCAACGAAGCATTCGTTTACACATCATATATAGCATTATTTTGAGCTGCTATCGATAGAGATTCAGTTTCTCCTTCTAAGCCATGACCAGATCATCTCATATGCAATTTCGTTAATTTGTCGCTTGAAGTATTATCATTTTACGCTTTGCGAGGTTTCCACGCGAGAATTAGCTAATGGGCTCTCACTGGAGTCTCCTCAGGTCTCCAGGACTTTTCTCAGTATTTTAGCCGGTCTTAACATTACTGTTTTCTGGAATCTCTGCTCATTCTCCGACTTCTAACTCTTCCAGGTCCCTTTCCAAACCTTTGGGGGCCGTTATAAGTGTAATATAATGGCCGAGGGATTTCGTTTTATGTATCTTGCCTTTGGGTTTAGTTAGGCTGAGAACCTTTCGGCTCAGTGCATGGGTTATTTAGGTACAAACTTGAGCGCAGATGTTGACGCGCATGCAGGGAGGATGAGTCGTCCACAGATGTCAAAATAAAAATCCCAGATAGAAAGGTTGACCAGTGGATGTGAATGACGTCATGCACCGGAAGCGCGCGCGGAGGATTTGGGGGAATTTGAAAAAAGTCAGTTGAGTTGAGTTCTGCCTCGGAAGAAGAAGGTTGACTTTCGCTTGCCTTGAATCGGGTGACCACGTGGTTTGGGGCAGATGGAAAAGTCAGCATAGAAAGATGGTATCTCTCTCCTTATGTCGAAAAACCTTTAAACTCATAGGTAATAAAAAGTTTCGTACCTGAACTAAAAAGTCGTAAGTGTTTTGTGTTTCAGGATTCCTATGTTCTATGTATATATGTTATGAACATTCTATGCACGTTTCACATAAAACACGAAGAAAAATATAACAGAACTTCTTTAGATCTTATCCATAAGATCTAAAGAAGTCCTGTTATATTTTTCTTCGTGTTTTTGGTTTACATCAGAAACGAAAAACAGGATGCAAATAAATTTATAATCCTAAAATAATCGATCTTTGGTTTTTTCTTTAAAGAAAGTATTGCTCTGTAAAATTAATTACATTGAGCTTTCTACCAGGAAAATTTAAACGTTCAGCTCTTGAATGATTTTCTTGTCCTGAAGGAATTACTCCCAACTCTGGTTTAACTGGACCGAATAATACCTATATATATATATATATATATATATATATATATATATATATATTATAGAGTTTGCAGTATTTATGAATAAAAAGTGCTCAATATCGGTGATATGAGTGTGTGTGTGTGTGTGTGTGTGTGTAGGAAAGGTAAATCGGAAGAAAACATGCTTAACGATCCGTTTATTAGCCAACATGTTTCGATTTTAAATCTTTGAATGAAAATATGTTTTGTCAAAATTATTTTAGAATGAAAAATGATTATGATAGATAAATTTTGATTGAAATGAAGTCTTCTTTTTTCTTCCGATTTACCTTTCCTACCAAGATTCTATCGGAGTTGTCTTATTCTTAATTATATATATATATATATATATATATATATATATATTTGGGTTGAGAAGACACCGCGTCAATGTCTCTTGATGACTGTAGGGTCGAGTAAAGGTTATATATATATATATTATCGGATAGATCAGATTTCCATATGATCGATAACCTGTCAATAGCATTCGACACCTTAGCTAGGCGTATGTTGACATCACTTTCATTAGATGAGATGTTACTGCCGAAGTATGTGAACTGGTCTGCGAATTTTAGAGGCTTGCCACTTTGTGTGGATATGACTCCTTTTTGTTTAAAACACATGTACTGCACAGAGCAGTAACTGTACAGCCACCTGCCTCCCATCTCACAACCCCCCTTAGTAAGACGAACAAGACGTGGGGTACTGCTGGAGAAGCAAGGACTAACGCATAAGTGACGTTCTCTAATGGACTCTTGCTCACGGACGTGCTAATGTTGGCCGACCAGCAAGGACTTACGTCAGCTCTGTGCTGACACAGGATGCAGCCTTGAAGACTCACCAAGAGGAATGGATGGCAAGAGAGAGTCATAGAACTCCGTGCTGTCAGCACAGCTTGATGATGATGATAATATATATATATATATATATATATATAATGCACATTGCGAATTGAGTTCAAATCCAAGCCGAAGCTGTTTGTGTTTTACATAAAGCTAATACTCTTGGGAAAGGTATAAATCCAATTATATTCTTTCTAGCTATGAAAAACAGTTGGGCAGACTGGGCTCCTTAAGCTTGGTATGACAAGAAGAAGGAGGAAAACTTTAAATATAACTTCTTAAACTCCGTTTAAAAATGATCTTGTTTCGCATCCTGCTCGTGCGGAGGGGCTGGGGAAATACCCCCCACACACACATATATATATATATATATATATATACTTTTTTAAAAATTTTAGTTTTGTTTTTGTTATTGAGTGGCTAACACCCCTTCAGCACTCGACCAGATGGACTTTGATGGTTGATTAATAAGCTGAATAATATTCGAATTGATCTTACTTCGTTTGGCTATCCAGCATTTTGACCTTCCTCTATTTCTTGTAAGTTCTCTTGTTAATTGTTGGTAACTTATTGTATTGTGCCTTTTTGTGTGTGTATCTGTTAGCACCAGATACTGGAGCTAAATAAATATATTAAACACTCATTCTTCTCTGTATATCATTCACCTCTTCGATACAACAGTTTTGTTTTGTTTTGTTTTGTTTAATGCCGGGTTATAGAAGCATTTTGTAACGGCTTAGCCTGGTAAAACGGAATGGTGCATTCAAAAAGGACCGATCTCGCGTCTAATGAAATGCAAGACGAATCTGCACACCGCCATTCTAAGTTTGGCGCCTTCCATGTGATATAAATACACATGTACACTTTCTTGTGCTCAATTATTGGCAAACTGGAGATCCTATAAGAACACACTAATCAAGTTTCTTCTTCTTCATCTTCTTCTTCTTCTTCTTCTTCTTCTTCAATATATATATATATATATATATATGTAAGATTCTATTAGTGATGCTGTTAGCTATTTCTAGTCTATAAACCGTAGCTCTGCTCGGACCGGAGGAGGGGACAAAGATGCATATCCGATCATCAAACCGTTGTCTCCTGTCTTGTAACGTTCAGTTACTGGAAGGTTGAAGAGAGCAAAAGGGACCGTTTCTTTAAATAACCAATGCGAATCAGCGATTTTGTCTTGGAGGAGTAGGAGGCGAGGGAGGGGGAGGCGAGGGAGGGGGAATGAGAGGCTGGAGGGAAAATCGATATGCTCCCTACCAGCAAATCAAACTAAACACTTCTTCCTTTCGAAAATTTCATCCTTTTAGATAAAGCTAAAAGCGTCTCTTCGATTCTGAGTTTGCACGAGACTGTTAATTATCTCGTTCCCTCGGCTCTGCAGCTCAGCAGCGAGCTAATGGCCGCGAGGTCTTGATTTCCGTCTGAAGCTCAATTTTCGTAAAATTTAGTTACCGAAAAACAGGGCAATGAAAATTAGATCAAGTTCAAGCAGCCTTAATTCTTAACTGTCATCTGAAGCGTTTGTCTTAACGTCAAATATTGTGATTGGAAATTTCAACATTGTGATGAACTTCAAATTGTTATGAAATACAATTTTTGGCTTTTTCTTAGATTATACATTGTTTTAATTTATTATGCAGAAAGGACTTATTATTTAATTGTAAAATCTCTGGTAAAATTACAGCGTTTCCATTAAATTGAAATATTGTGATTGTGATTTTTCAACAAGAAACTTAAAATTAAATTAAATTCATTAATGGCAATCTTCAATCTATAAAATGGCATTGCTGAAAGGAATTATTATTTAATTGTGAAAACCTTGTTAAAATGACAGTATTTCCATAAATTTAGATTATTGCGATTGTGCAATTTAAAATTTTTTAGAAATCTCAAGATAATAGAGAATATATTTGGGGTAATCTTGAATTTTGAAATTGGAATTGCAGATGGCACTCATTATTCAATTGTAAAATCACTTTTAGAATAACTGTGTTCATTAAAACTGAAATATTTCAAGTATGAAATTTCAGCAGTTTGATAAAATTGAAGATAACGGGAACTAAATTTTTGACAATCTTGACTACAGAAAGTGGCGATGCAAAAAGCATTTATTATCAAATTATAAGTAAAAAGTAAACGTGTCTCCCTTTAGTCGAGGGCGACCTGAAGGCTCCCTTTTCAATAGCTACTAAACCGATGTGTAAGGGAAGGCGCTACTCCTTTCTCTGGATTGCTCCACTTTACTTTTGATACGTACCTTATATTGCTCAGTGTTAAGCAAGGGTGTATCAAGTACAATTTCTAAAATTATTGGTATGACGCGACCTGGGATTGAACCCAGGTCTCCCGGACCATTTGTAAACACTCTACTCGCTAGGCCAATGAACAGGTAAAGATCTTTCCCAGATTCTTTAGCAAGTCCTCTTTCTCTTTTACATTATTATTATTATTTTACTCCTTGAGAG
Organism: Sepioteuthis lessoniana; assembly: GCA_963585895.1. Classification (NCBI taxonomy): domain Eukaryota; kingdom Metazoa; phylum Mollusca; class Cephalopoda; order Myopsida; family Loliginidae; genus Sepioteuthis; species Sepioteuthis lessoniana. Next base: position 30,141,678 of record OY757922.1, on the reverse strand, counting down.
TTTCTCACATCAGCGTTAGCCGATGATCTTTCACTGGAGTTTGAGTGACAAACAAGTCTCCTCATGTCTCCAGGACTCTTCTCAGTATTCTGGCTGATCTCAGCAATGCTGTAGTTTGGATTGTCTCCATTCTTCCTCTTATTTCAAAGTTCTCTAGTCTTTCTACCAGTCCTTTAGTGACTGTACCAAGAGCACCAACGACAATTGGTATAACCGTTACTTTCATGTTCCACGGTTTTTGAATTCACAAGCAAGGTCCAGGTACTTATCTCTCTTTTCGCTTTCTTTCAATTTTACTCAGTGCTCAGCCGGAACAGCAAATTCCATTATTCGGCAAGTTCTCTTCATGTTGTTGTTGATTGTAATAAGGTCTTATCGTCTGGCCGAGATTAGGTGATCCGTTTGCATGTCAAAATCCCATAGGAGTTTGTGCGTTTCACTCCCCTCGACAGATACTGGGTTGTGCATATAACATTTGTTACCATGATCAAATTTAAATTTCTTGCACAGTTTCCAGTGGATCACCTTTCCCGCCCAACCGTGTCTAGTCTTATACTCTTTCTGTGTTAGTTTGCTGCATTTGCTGAATATGTGATTGATGGTGTCATCTCTATCTGTACATAACCTATATCTGCTGTTTTGTTGCGTCTTATCTAGTCTTTCTTTGATATGGTTGGTCCTTATGGCGTTGGTTTGTGCTGCTGTTAGGAGAGATTCACTTTCTCACTTAAGATTTCCCTTTCTTAGCCACATCTACGTTTTCTCGTGAAAGACGTCGCTTGTTCGTCGCTTAAAACGTCCATAGAGTTGTTTTTCTTCCCATTTTTGTTTTCTGGTTATTTCCGTTCAATTAATCCTCATGTCATCAGTATTGTTTCTGGTGGCTGTAATATGTCTTCCCATATATTTATCCCTTTGATAAGGTTCCTCCTATATAGTTTTGTCTCAAGTAGCTTTCTGGTTCTCCTGAGATACTTTTTTTTTAATTTTTTCTTTCATTTCCACTTGCTTGATAGTGTCAGTTTCGAATATTCCCAAGTATTTGTATGTTTAATTTTCTCCGAACGTTCTGATTTTCTCTTGATTTGGTAGTTCGATTCCATCTGTCATGTATTATTTCCTGCTTTTCATTACTAAGCCAAATTCTATCCCTATACCTTGACTGTACAATCTCACTGTCTTTATTAGGGTTTCCAATTCTTTTTCGTTTTTGGCAAACAGTTTGATGTCGTCCATGTACATTAAATGGTTGATCTTTTTTCGCGATTTACTGAGTTTGTAACTGGCTGTGCATTTCCTGAGAATGTGATCGAGTGGCATCATCGCTATAACAAATAGTAATGGTGATAGTGCATCTCCCTGGAATATGCCTCTCTAGATCTTTACTTCTACAACGCTTTTTCTTCCTGCTGTCAATTCCACTCTTCAGGCTTCCATGGTTTTCTCGATTAACTTTATGACTTCGTCACGTATTTTATACATTTTAAGACAGTGTACAGTCCAGCTTTGGGTGACCATATCGTAAGCCTTTTTGTAGTCAATCCAGGCCATAGCTATATTCTTTCGACTCGTTTTCTTCTCATTAAGGGTGTGTTGATCGATATATAATAGTTCTCCCGTGCCTGTGGTCCCCTAGCGGTATCCTTTCTGTTCTTCGGGAAATAGTCTGCGATTTATCAGTAAGTAGATTTCCCTAATTTGTGCCGTTAGTATTTTCCACATCGTTTGGAACGTTATGGTTCTGTAGTTGTTTGGGTCGGTTCCTTTGCGGGGGTCTTTTTGAATGAAGGTGATCTTTCCTTAGGTCATCCATTCAGGTAACTCAATTTTCTGTATGAATTAAATCATTTCGGTAGCCATTCTGTCGTGGACGGAGGTGATTTTTTTTAAAACGAAAATCCGTGTATTCCATCTAGGCCTGGGGTTTTCCAGTTTTCTTAGTGTTGCCTTGTGTGAGTCGTGGTGTTTTTCTACCTTGGGGCCTTCTTCGAGCTCTCTCAACTCAGTTTCGGTGTTGTTTATTCATTCAGCTTTTTTGTTGTGATCTTCCTGTTCCCATATTTTGCTCCAAAATGTTTTTACCTCTTTTGCATCCTGTGGCTGGTACGTCTTCGCCCATTCTCCCCCTATTTGCTGGAAGAATTTTCTTTCGTTGTTTTGGAATGTCCTGTTCTGTTTGTATTGTTTAGTCACGTCTCGGTATCTTTTTAGTCGTCTTTTTTACGCCAGTACTTTTTGATTAGTCTCTTCAAGTTGTACTTTTCGTTTTTGTTGTACTTCTTCCGTTTCGTCAGAATATATTTTCTTATTCCGTTTTAGTATTTTTGCTTGTTGTCATAGTTTTCTTATCTGACTTTCTGTCTGTTGTCTTCAGTGGCACCCCAGCTCTTTCATCGACCAATTTTGCTCCTGCATAGATTAAATCGTTTACTTCTGTATTGTTTGTTGGGATATTTGTCAATAAGTCGCTTACTTTTTCAGTTGCGGACTTGACTTTCCTCCAGTCTTAGTTCCTGAGTGAAGGCAATGTGGTTTTCTTTTCGGACATGATCCTTTTATGATTTCTACATTCATTTTTCCTTCTTGAGTCAATGTGTGCGTCGTTATGTTTGCAGTATTTCTGTCATCATCATTTAGCATTTGGTTTTGGTGAAGAGTTTCTGGCTTTCCTGTACTTTCCTGTATTTAGACTCTCTGTCACTGTATAATATATTTGTCTGTATATTTGTAAGTGGATTTCTAGTATTTAGAGTCTCTGTGACTGTATAATATGTTTGTCTGTATATTTGTAAGTGGATTTCTAGTATTTAGAGTCTGTCACTGTATAATATGTTTGTCTGGTGGTGCTCGTGGTGTAATGGTTATCGTCGTAGGAAATGCACTCGGCGACACGAGTTCAAATCCTGGACGAGACTCATTGCATTTCACATAGCACTAATACCCTTGGGAAAGGTATGAATCCAATTATTCTCCCTCCAGTTATGGGTAAATAGTAGGACAGACTGGGTTCTTCAGCCTTGGTTTGGCAACTAATCTAAGAGAAGGAAAACTCTGCATTCAAACCTGTTAAACTCCGCTTACAAATTGACCTTGTGTCATATCCTGCCCGAGCGGAGGGGTTGGTAAATAGGATAATATGTTTGTCTGTATATTTGTAAGTGGATTTCTAGTATTTAGAGTCTATGTCACAATATAATATGTTTGCCTGTATATTTATAAGTAGATTTCTAGAATTTAGAGTTTCTGTCACTGTATTATATATTTGCTTGTATATTTGTAAGTAGATTTCTTGAATTTCAATGTCATTGCATTGTCCAAACCTGGTCAGCGAACTTTTGGTTTGTTGTCTTAAATCGAGCAAATTCTATCCAAATATCTATCATTCTTTTTCGGTCGGGTTTATCATTATTATTAATATTATTATTCCTTGCGATTTTTTCCACCAGCATTAGCTGATGGTCTGTCACTGGAATCTGAGTGAGTGCAAGTCTCCTTAAGTTTCCAGGACTCTTCTCTGTGTTCTGTCCGACCTCAACAATGCAATAGTTTGGATGGTCTCTGCTCGTCCTCCGATTTTAAACTCTTCCAGTCCCTTCTGCCAATCCTTTGGGAACCGTTCCAAGCTCGCCAATTTCAATCATTGTCATCTTCATGTTCTACAGCTATCTTTAGTTCTCTGGCAAGGTCCAAGTACTTACTTCTCATTTCCTTTTCTTTGGTTTATATTCTGTGGTCCGCCTGAACGCTGAGGTTCACAATTCAGCGGGTTATCTTTATTACTATTATAACTGTGATTAAACTTCTTGCAAGTTTTTCATTGAAATCTGACTGACAGAAAATCTTCTCAAGCTTCCAGTACTCTTCTAAGTATTCAACCTGATTTTAACAATGCTGTGGTCTGGATGGTCTTGGTTCTTCCTCTGATCTTCCAATTCTACCAGTTTTCTTTTACTAGCACTTGGAGACCATTCTAAGTGAACCAACTTCAAATGATATCACTGTCACATTAATGTTCCACAGCTTTTTCTACCCTCTGGCAAGATTCAGGTATTTCTCTATCTTTACGTTTTCTTTTTCTTTTATTTTCATGGCATAACTCACATTTCTTATTCTTTTACGTATTATCAATTTTTGCTTCGATATAGCAGTAGTCATAGTCGAGGGTGACCCGAAGGCTCCCTTTCCAATAGTTACTACGCTTAGGTGTAGGGGAGGGTGCTAATCCTTTCCCTGGATTGCTCCTTTTTACCCTTGATACTCAGTCTCCTTTCCAATTACAATTGGTATCCCCATCACGTTCATGTTCCACTGCTTCTTCAGCTTTCTAGCAAGGAAATTATTGTTTGATTTCGGTCTGTTTCCTTTTTTTAATGGCATATCAATCTTCGTAGGTTATTTGATGTCAAAACCATTCTTGTAGAACAGTTGTGATATTATGTATCCATAATCTGAGGTCGCTTTCTTTCAATTTTCGCTTTCATTTTCACCTCCTTCTACTTTCTTCCCCTTTCGCTTTCTTCCACTTTCGCTTTCTTCCGCTTTCGCTTTCGCATTCGTTTATTTTCGCTTTCATTTTCTCTTTCCTTCATTTTCGTTTTCTTCCGCTATCTTTCATTTTCGCTTTCTTTCACTTTCTTTCATTTTCACATTCTTTCGCTTTCTTTCATTTTCTCTTTCTTTCATTTTCGCTTTTTTTTTATTTCATTTTCTCTTTCTTTCATTTTTGCTTTCTTTCATTTTTTTTTTTTTTTGCTTTCATTTTCTCTTTCTTTCGCTTTCTTAAATTTTCGCTTTCTTTCATTTTCACTGTTTTTCTTAAAACGATCGCCTTACCAAGGCTAAAGAGACTAATCTAATCTACTATTACGTCATTGCATGCGGACTGGGAAGAAGGAATCATGTCTTTCCAAAGAGCATTAGCGCGAAGAAGAACACAAACAGACTCATTCACGAATTCAACTCCGCTTCTCATGATGGACCCAGTCCCTGTGGTGTAATTGTTAAAGTGCTGGACATCGTCATTGTAGTTACCGAGTTCGAACCCTAGTCATTCCCTTTCGGATTAATACCCTCGGGAAAAGTATGAACCCCATTATTCACCAAGTTATGGGTTGAAGAGTACCACTGCTATTCTTATATGAGTATGGCGTTGGCATCAAATAACTCAAGAAGGCTTGATATGCCATTGAAAACGAAGATGGTTTGGTTTGGTTTGTTTGGTTTTATAACATATCAACCTTTGTAGGTTATTCAACGCCAAATCCATTTTTATATAGAAAATCAGTTCTATTTCAAACTATTTAGTTTCGCATGAGCACACATTTTAATTGTCAAAACATTTCTATTTCAAACTATTCAAGCAGTTATATAACAATTTAGTTTAGTGTAAGTACAGTTTCAATGTCAAAAACAGTTCAATTTCAAATAATTCAGTTTAGCAAAAGCACGCAGTTTAAATGTAAGTACAGTTTAATTGTAAAAAACATTTCTATTTCGAGTTATTTAGTTTAGTCAAGCAGTTATAATTCAGCTAATTCAGTACAGATTTTGTTTACACACAGTTATATGTCAAAACAGTTCTATGTTAAACAATTCAGTTTAGTGTGAATACAGTTTCAATGTCAAAAACAGTTCTATTTGAAATAATTGAGTTTAGCATAAGCACGCAGTTCAGATGTAAGAACGGTTCAAATGTCAAAAACATTTCTATTTCAAGCTATTCAGTTTAATCAAACAATTCAGTTTAGCATAAGTATGCTGTTAGTTCTATTTAACTCATAGATAGGGCCCTATCAGGTGCTACCACGCCGGGCTAGAGTGGACATGGGAGCAATGGCAATGAAGGGTTACTACGTATTCCCCAAAGCCCTAGCATTACTGGGACCTCACCATCAGATTGTTTAGTGTCATATCCAGGACACTCGTTGGAGTGTCTTACTCCTGCAAGGAGTAAGACATTCCAATGAAAATGAAGAAAGTAAGTAATTAAGTACCTTTTTGCGAGGCAGTTACAATGACACTGGTTTGACTTAGACAAAATGTCCCATTGTCAAATTACGAATATGTAAAATTGATAACATTTTGGCATTGGGATGTTTTTATTGTTTTGGGTTGACAGGTCAGTCATCAGAAATAATGTTTGATTTGTTGTGTTTTGGTTTTATGGCATATCAACCTTTCTAATTCATTCAATGCCAAATCGAGTTTTATACAAATAAACAGTTCTATTTCAAACAATTCAGTTTAGCATAAGTACACAGTTTAATTGCCTAAAACATTTCTATTTCAAACTATTCAGTTTGGTCAAACAGGTCTAATTTAAACAATTCAGTTTAGAATAAGTATATTTTTTAACACACCGTTAAGCGTCAAAACAATTCTATTTCAAACAATTCAGTTTAGCGTAAGTACAGTTTCAATGTCAAAAACAGTTTAATTTCAAACAATTCAGTTTAGCATACAAAAAAGTTCCATTTCAAACTATTCAGTTGAGCAGTTTAAACGTCAAAACGGTTCTGTTTCAAGCAATTCAGTCTAGCATAATTACGCTGTTTAAATGTCAAACAGTTCTATTTCAAGCAATTCAGTTTTGTGTAAGTGCACAGTTTAGTTCTATTTGACCCATAGGTAGAACCCAATAAGGTGCTACCACTCCGGACCAGAATTGACCTGGGGGCGATAGCAATGAAGAGGCACTCTGCTTCCCCCAAAGCTCCAACATTACTGGAACCTCACTATCATATTGATTGTTTAGTGTCATATCCAGGACACTTGTTGGAGGTGGTCATACCCCGTGGCAAAAAAATGGGCAATCAAAAATAAGATACTATATATATATATATATGAATATATATACGGTATCTTATTTTGGGGATATATATATATATATATATATATATATGCCCAACCCCTCTGCATGAGTAGGATGAAACACAAAGTCTATTTTTAAACGGAGTTCAACTGAGTTTTTCTTCTCCTTGACCGGTTGCTATACCAAGGTTAAAGCGTCTCGTCTGAGATAGATAGATAGAGAGATATGCAAGACAACACAACGTCCCAAACCACAGGAATTAAAGAATCACCTCTTTATATGTCTTCCACTAACCCTGATAATACCTCTTTTATTAACCTATAACAGGGGAGAAAGAAAAGAAAAAGATTCATGCCTTTCCTAAGGGCATTAGCGCTAAGTGAAGTGCCAGCAGCTTTGTCCAGGATTTGAACTCGTGTTCATTTCCTTACAATGATAATCTCTCTCTCTCTCTCTCTCTCTCTCTCTCTCTCTCTCTCTCTCTCTCTCTCTCTCTCTCTCTCTCTCTCTCTCTACCTACCTACCTATCTATCTATCTCCCACACACACGTACACACACTCAGGGAAATTCACCTTGAACTTTCTACACACCGGAAAATGAATCAAGGGTGAATCCCAGGGGTGTACTGGCCAGGGTGCTGGACTGCGACATCGAAGTAAGCGAGTTCGAACTCTAGACACGGTATTACGTTGAATTTCGATTTAATACCCCAGAAAAGGTATGAACCCTCTTATCCTGCAGATAAGGGTTATATAGTAAAACTTTTGTTCTACAAGGATTGTTTTGACAACAAATAACCGACGAAGGTTGATATGCCATTAAGCAAAAAAAGACAATCCGAAATCAAACAATAAATCAATTGCCTAACCTAGGTTTGAGAGCCCAGTCGACCCTACATTATTTATAACGGCGGAAAGTATTAACCTATCTATTCCCCTCACAGCTATGGGTAAATAGTAGGCTTTTTACCATTGATATGGCAACCGGTCTAAGAGAAGGAAAATTCTGAATTCAAACCTGTTTAACTCCGATCAAAAATTGACCTTATGTAGCATCCTATTATGTAGAAAGTGTTGGTAAATATATCTAACTTGTGAGGAAAGGGAAGGATCCATGCTTTTCCGAAGGGCATTAGAGCGAAAGGAAACGCAATCAGCATCGTCTAGAATTTCAACTCACCTCATTGAGTCCGTTTTCTACGACTCTCACTGTGAAGCTACACACGCCTCCAGTAGCCTGTGTAAAGATTTATTAAATACATAATTAAATGCTACGATTTTCAGTTGCAACGTTTATGAAAAAAAATCATTTATGAATCATCAATTTGATTGTCAAAAGAACTGTAAAACCGAAGCATTAAAAAAATCAATATGCTTCACACTTTCGTTGATGCAACAATTAATCATTAGAAAACAAAACCAAAAGAAAAAAAACGATTTATTAGTGGCTAACACAGTGGACTGCTTTAAAAACGTGTTCTTAAAACAAAAGAGATTTCGAGTGTTATTAATTGCATTTCGATGCCTAAGAGATTCTGTCATTGTTCCTTCATTTGGAATCAACAAGTTGGTCTTGCGAATAATTCCCTGCCTGAGTCAATTGATAAGATTCATCTTTCTTCCAATATTGAGCGTTTGTTTCTATAGAATGATAAACTCGAAAATACCGATTGAGAATACTGTGAGTGAAGATTGTATTGCTCCATTTTTATGAGACTTTATGATAATTTAATGAGAGTAACGATTATTATTATTATTATTATTTACTCATTAGAGTTTTTCACATCAGTTTTAGCTGATGGTCTTTTACTGGAGTTTGAGTGACAGAAAGTTTCCTCAAGTCTCCAGGACTCTTCTCAGTATTCTGGCCGTTCTCAATAATACTGTAGTTTGGATGGTCTCCACTCGTCCACCAACTTCCAAGTCCTCCAGTCATTATTACAGTTTTTATTATTATTATTATTATTATTATTGCCATTGGCCTAATGAGTAGAGTGTTCGCAAGTGGTCCGGGAGACCATCCCAGGTCAAGTCATACCAAAGACTTAAAAAATGTTACTTGATACTGCCTTGCTTAACACTCAGCATTATAAGGTAAGGATCAAGAGTAAAGTGGAGCAATCCAAGGAATGGAGTAGCACCCTCCCTTACACCTCGGTGTTGTTGCTATTGAAACGGAATCTTCAGGTCACCCTCGACGAAGGTCGGCTACTTTACTTACTACTTCCTTCTTGCGAGTTTTTCATACCAGCGTTAGCTGATGGTCTTGCACTGGGGTTTGAGTGACAGCAAGTCTCTTCAAGTTTTCAGGACTCTTCTCAGTATTCTGGCCGATCTCAACAATACAGAGGTCTGAATAATCTCGATTCTTTCTCCGATTTCCAACTGTTCAAATACCCTTTCAAATCCTTTAGCAACCGTTCCAAGTGCACCAACTAGAATTGGTATCACAGTTACCTACTTGCTCCAGTTTTTTTTTTTTGGGGGGGGAAGATGGTTGTTCTCTGGAAAGGTCCAAATATTTGTTTATCGTTTCACTTTCTTTTATTTTTACTCTATGGTCCGCTGGAATGACAAAATCTACCAGATGAAATTTTTTTGGGGGGTGCAGATTGTTTATTAACAAGTCTTCTGACTGAAATTAGGTGATCAGTTTGGATCTCAGAAAATGCTATCTCATTTTCAAGGAGTGGTTCTGGTTTGTGCATATACCATTTGGTAGTATGGTCATATTCGGTCTTTTGTACGATTATATTCTTATTTATTAGAGAATTTTCACACCAACGTTAGCTGATGGTCTTCCACTGGAGTCTAAGTGACAACAAGACTCCTCAAGTCACCAGGGCTCTTCTCAGTATTTTGGCCGATCTCAACAATGCTGTAGTTTGAATGATCTCCACTCGTTCTCTTATTTCCGAGTCCTCTCGACCCTGTATCAAGCCTTTAGTGACTGTACCGAGAGTGCCAGTTATAATTGATATCACCGTCTCTTTCATGTTCAATATATTTTTCAGTTCTCTAGCATGGTTCTGGTATCTCTCTTTTCACGTTCCTTCAGTTTTACTCTGCGGCCAGTCGGAACGGCAAAGTCCACAATTCGGTAGGTTCTCTTTTTTGTAGACTATCACAAGGTCTTGACGAGATTAGATGATTCGTTTGTATCTACAAATCCCAGAGAAGTTTGTGTGTCTCATTTTCCAGGGCCGATTCTGGGTTGTGCATATACCATTTGTTTGTATGGTCACATTTAAACTTCTTGCACAATTCCCGATGGATCACCTTCCCCAACCAGTTGTGTCTTGTCTTATATTCTCTCTGCGCTAATTTACTGCATTCGCTTATTAAGTGATTGATTGTTTCGGATCTATCACCACATAATCTACATTTGCTGTTTTGGTTGCGTCTTGTCAATTCTTGCTTTGACATAGTATTTATGGCGTTGTTTTGTGTTGATATCAGAAAAGATTGAGTTTATCTCAAGGTTTCCATTTCTTAGTCAAGTCCAAGTCTTCTCGAATGAGATTTTGCTTGTTTGTCGCTTGAAACGTCCAAAGTTTTTTGTTTTTTGTTCACGTTTTTGATTTCTGGCTATTTTTGTTCTGTTGATACTTGTGTTGTTTATATTGTTTCTAGTGGCTGTAATCAGTCTTCCTCCTCACTTTTTTATGTAGTATTCTTGTTGTTGTATCGATGCATCAACGCTATCTTGAATGCTAGCAAGTCCTCTTCCACCTTCTTTTCTTGGTACATACTGTCTGTCTACGTCATCTCTGAGATGTAAAGCCTTATGGATCGTCATGAGTTTTCTTGTTCTCTGGTCCATTTTTGGAGCTCTTCTCTGGTCCACTTTAAGAATGGTCCCGAGTATCTCACGAGCCCAGGTATTTATCCCTTTGATCAGATTTATAATTATTTCCACGCCAGTTTTAACAGGTAGTTCTTCACTGAGGTCTAAGAGACAACAAGTCTTCTCATGTCTCTAGGACTCTTCAAAGTATTTTAACTGGGTGGTTTTGATTCTTCCTCTGGTTTCCAGTTTCCCTAGTCTCTTTTTCAAGCATTTCGGGTCTGTTCCAAGGATATTATTATTATTATTGTTATTATTCCTTTTTTCACACCTGTGTTTGCTGGTGATCTTTCAATGTCGTCTGAGTGACAGCAAGTCTCCTCAAGTCTCCAGGACACTCCTGAGTATTCTAGCCGATTTTAACCATGCTAGGGTCTGAATGGTCACGATTTTTCTTCTGATTTCCAATTCCTCCAGTCTTTTTTTCAAGCCTTTGGTATCACTGTCAACCTCATATTCCACAGCGTTTTTATTTATCTAAAAAAGTCCAATTATTTGTCTAGCTTTTCGGATTTTTTATTTATTTTCACTCTGTATACAACCGAAACGGCAAAATCTACGAAAAGAGTTCATTCTTTTTCTTGCTCAATAACATTTGGTCAGGTCTTCTAGTTGGGATTTCAGAGCTCTGTTTGTATCTGAAAATCACCGAAAATATGCATTTCATTCTCTAGGATGAATTCACTAACTTGGTAAGACGGAGAAACCCTCAAATGATTGGTTGGTTGGTTGGTTGGATTTAATGGCATATCAACCTCTATAGGCTATTTAATGCCAGAGCCTCTTTACACATATATTGTACATGCAAATTTTTAGGTTGGTGATGGTTGGGTTTTATGGCAAATTAACCTCTTAAGGGTCATTGAATGTCAAATTCTGATATGTATGTGCGTGTATATATAGATGTCAAAGCTTTTTGCTTGTATAAGCTTACCTCAAATGAGTGTGTGTGTGTGTGTGTGTGTGGACAGATTTAAATACACGTATAAACTCACATATGCACGAATGCATATTCAAAGACATTTGGTTTGGTTTTAGTTAGGTTTTATAGCATATCAAACATTATAGGTTATTTAATGTCAAATGCTTTTTATACATATATAGATTAGATATATGATTTCTTACTACATTTTGTAAATAACATTTTTAAACAGGCCAGAGCACACAGTTAAATGGTTCCACTTATTTCTTTCAAATACGAATAATTATATTACCTTGAATATACGCGCTTAACTCGGCGCCAGTAGGTGTCGTCAGTGATGTGTAATCTTCTGGGTCATTGGGTAGTTCCGGGTCCAGCAACATCATACTCCCCTCACCAGAACGACCCCCTCAGAGATGATCAAACTCTGAGTCACCTACCCTATTGGACGCTCTGATAAACATATGGATTTGGACGGCTTGAAATAAAAATCCCTCATACCAGGCCGAGCATGCGATTGGCTGTCATTTGCTTGCCCACGGTTAAATGGCTTCTAGTATCGTTATGTATCACTAACAATTCAATACATCAGTCATTGGTTTACACACAGTTAAATGTAAAAACAGTTCTATCTCAAACAATTCAATTTAGCATCAGTCTACAGTTTAAATGTCAAACAATTCCATTTGACCAACAAATAGGACCCTATTAGGTGCTACCACTCCAGGCCTGAGTGGGCCTGGGAACGATGGCAATAAAGGGGTACTCCGTATTCCCCCAAAGTTCCAGCATTACTGAAGCCTCACCATTAGATTTAGTTTCATTATCAGGACACTCGTTGGAGGGAGTCTTGCCTGCAGAGATGCAGCCGGTGTATTCGGCAATTGCAGCAATCATATCAAACGCGATACAGTTAAATTTAACGAAGTTTGACGGTAACATGAGATACGGATGCGACCCTTTCCCACCACTCTTCAGTTCTATGACCATGCTAAATTCTGAAGTCACAATTTGAATAATTTATTTGGTTAAAACGTTCTTTTAGGAACAGTACCACCGATATACTTTATAAGTGCTTGTATGAAAATCGATTCATAGATCGATAGAAAGGTGGAATTTTTAATGGCATATTAATCTTCGTTGGTTATTTAAAGCCAAAGTCATATTTGTAAAAGCACAGCAGGGGTACAATTTTACCCATAGCTGGGGGATTAAGGGATTCATACCTTTCTAAAGTGTATTAGTCCGAAAGTCAACGAAAATCATTTTAATATTATAAAAATAATTCTGATCTTTTAATCCATTTTAAAACGTTCCGATTTATATATATACATATATATATGTGTGTGTGTGTGTGTGTGTGTGTGTGTGTGTGTGTGTGTGTGTGGTTAGGCAGCAGTCGTTCATTTAAGCAAGCTTCATTAAATAGTAAAGACACATTTTGTCTGTATAATTTAATTAAGATCCTTTCGAGTTACCTGATAAGTGTCTTTGTTTCAGGTTGGAATTGGTGGATGAATTTACCAAAATTGTACCGAGCGCTTTCGGACCCTTTGTAGGCCATCATCAGGGGTTGCTTGCATGCGTTTTCAACTAGAATTTTTCGAAACTTGGATTTAGGAATAGAATGGGTTTTAAGATGTAAGGCTATGGAGTTAGAAACATTAAGGCGCATTGTCGTCTAGAAATAGTTGTAGTAGTAAGACCAACATACGCACTATTTTCTTTGGAGACACAGTCACCCAAGGGACATTTAAACATATATACGACGTTGATTCTATCAAAAAGTTCAGTAGAGGGGGAAGTGTTTTTAGAAATAATTAGGTTGGAGGTTCAAAATTTGTTGTAGTATATAAGTCTAGCATTTTTGGTAGGGTCAGTTGGGAGAACATTTTTTTGGATAAGGTTTTTTAATATATATATATATATATATATATATATATATATATATATATGCAAATTTCATTAAACATAATAGACATTTTATGCCTACATATTCTCTTTTGGATCCGTTCGAATTCCCGTATTACTTTTATCGTATTCGGGGGGAACTGATTTAGGTATTGTCCATAGTTGTATGTATCCCTAGTACTTTCTGCCCGACTTTGGGCCATCATCAGGGGAGAATCTGTTACAAAAGTGATGTAACTTTTGTTTTAGCAAATTACTACTGTGTAAGGACGTCTTTGCTGTTGGAGATTATGGCGCTTGCTTTTAAATGTAATTCTGTAAATAGTACCAGTAGCTAAAGACATTTAAGTACGTTAGCACTGGTTTGAAAATTAATTCTATTAAGTGCTGGTTGCAGGTTTCTAATATATAGTGCTTCGAGAATCTGAAGTTTTTGTTTATTATTTTGATGTTCGAGTATTGTGTTGTCGGTGAGAATTTTTCGTAGTTGTGTTGTTGGGCATGAATGTTTTTTTAAATGCTGAGCTATTGAACTTGTCGGCAGAAAGTCGGGCAGAAAGTACTAGGGATACATACAACTATGGACAATACCTAAATCAGTTCCCCCCGAATACGATAAAAGTAATACGGGAATTCGAACGGATCCAAAAGAGAATATGTAGGCATAAAATGTCTATTATGTTTAATGAAATTTGCATTAACGAAGAAATGCTGCCTAAATATACATATATATATATATATATATATATGTGTGTGTGTGTGTGTGTGTGTGTGTATTTAAAAAAAACAATACATTAGATCCATATTTTCTCAATACACACGAGTTGTAACTCGCTTATAACGATGTCACAGTATAACACTGTAGTCTCTTCGCCACAGACTCCAAAAAGAGAAACAAACACATGAAGAAAGCACTAATAGCACGAGAGTTGCAAGGGAGGTTACTCTTCTCAGAGTTATTGGCCTTAGAGCCACTATTTAGGTAAAAATTGGATTGATTAAATTAAGTTTGCCTTAATTATTTTTAAACCTCTGATTTTCCAGCGATCAAAATGAGTAAAACATAGGATAATTAATATAATCTAATTAATTATATATAAATTAGTTTAGTAAAAATAAAAAATAACGAGATAATTTGATCATTGTGTAAAATTTTAGTTTGTCGTTAAATCCATCCATCTTCAGATTTTTGAAAAATATATCTATGTAAAAGTATATAAGTAAAAAAAAGTGATAATACATTAGAACCAGATTTTCTCAGTACACTCTCTAAAGCCATGTTATGTCTCAGAAGGTTGGTTGGTTGGTTGGTTGGTTATCAACTCTTGTGGGTTAATTAAAGCTAATTCATGTTTTTATTATATTATTTGTGAGCAATTTCTCGGTAACTTCATTTTTAAACAAGTTAAAGTTCATTTGTTTGCACACAGTTAAATGGATTCAAGTATTGCTATCTCACACAAATAATTCCATTTAATATTTAGGATTTGTTTGCCCATACTTAAATGTTTTCAAGTATTCTTATCTAACTCTGTTAATTCTGTTTGATATATATCATTTGTTTGCACACAGTTAAATGCTTACAAATATTCATATTTAACACTAATAATACTATTTAATATTAACTTTTTGTTTGCACAGTTAAATGATTTCAATTATTCTTATTTGATATAAGTAGTTTTATTTATCAAGTATCTCTAAGTAATATGAATAATTTACACTCAGCCGTATGATCTCAAATGATAATGATTCTTAGTAAATAATTGAACAGTTCTATTTGACCCATAAATGGGAGGTACAACCAATCTGGACTCAGAGAAGACCTGGGAGTAATGGCACTGAAGTGGTACACCACATTTCCCAAAGCTCCAGGACTGGAGCCTCACCATCAAATGAAGTTTGGTGTCATACCCAAGACACTTATGTGTAGAGGGTCTTACCCCTCTGCAGAGGTGTGGTCAAAGTATTCTACAGATCCATTAAACAGGGTGGGATAGATAGATAGATAGATAGATACTCAATATTTTAGCATATATACAATATATGTACAATAAGATAGATAGATAGATAGATACTCAATATCTTAGTATATATACTTTAAATTTACAATAAGATAGATAGATAGATAGATAGATAGATAATGAATGGTTAGATATATATTCCACATTTTTGAAAAGTTCAAATTTTTTAAATCAATGTAAAAATATATAGGTAAAAAAATCCATTAAAATCTGATTAATCTACAAATGAACAAATTTTCACTGCTGAAGCTCTGAAGCTGTCTTATGTCACAGTAAGTAGATAGTTAAATATCCAAATAAATAATGTAAATGGTTTTGCTTGTATTTACCCAACCCCTCTGCCAAGAGCAAGATGCAATAAAATGTCAATTTTTGAAAAGGGTATTGAATTCAAATTTTTCCTTCTCCTAGACTGGTTGCCTAAGTAAGTCGAAAGAACCTAGTCTGCCCAACTATTTACCTATAGTTGGTGAGTGGGGGGTCAAGAACAGACAGATTCATGCCTTTTCCAAAGGCGTTGGTTTTATCCAGGGTTTGAAGTCAGGACTCAAATTTCATATCCTCTGACAATAGCCATAATATTAGGCACCCTCCCCCATCAACGTATAATAAGTAAAACATTCTTCTCTCTGTTTTGTTTAGACAAATCCTTAACAAGTGTTTCTCTTCTTTAACTTGTGCGTCATTTAAGTTTTGCTGCATGTCGGCATTTATTTGACACTTCAGTATGGTCAATTCATAAGCAGAGTACAACTGGTTCAAATTCAAAGTTTCCTTTTGTCCAGATCAGTTGCCATACCAAAGTTAAAAGTCCTTGTTTACCCTATTATTTGGGGAAAGCACTGGAGAAGAGATGGTTTCATGCCTTTCACAAGGGCATTAGCACAAAGTGAAATGCAAACTGCCTTGTCCTGGATTTGAACACTTGTCACCATGTCTATTTCCTAAGGTTGAGAATATGGAGTTATTTAATGAGGTGCCCGTGGTGTAATGGTTATCGTCACAAGAAATGGACGAGACTGCATTTCACATAGCACTAATACCCTTGGGAAAGGTATGAATCCAATTATTCCTCCTCCAGATATGAGTAAATAGTAGGGCAGACTAGGTTCTTCAGCCTTGTTGAGGTAACTAGTCTAGGAGAAGGAAAACTCTGAATTCAAACTTGTTAAACTCTGCTTAAAAAATTGACCTTGTGTCATATCCTGCCCGAGCAGGGGGGTTGGGTAAATATGATAAGGAGTTATTTAATAAATTGTTGTTCTGTGGGATAAGTTCATTTGGTAATATTAAGTACAGGACATCTCAAAATAGATGCAACCCATTAATATGATAATGATTTATTATAGCAATAAGAAACTCCATGTCAGTTAACGTGAGTTTATGCTTGATCTGGATTCTGTACGAGTACAGCAGAAGATTCTTCTTTAAAATCCTTTGCAATGATGCACATGAAAGGCCAAGTTCTTGGAAATGTCTTCAGTAGGACTTTTTTGGACTGTCTCCGAGAGAATCTCTCACCGGATCCACATTGACGGGACATCTTGCACTCAACTTCCTGCCAGAGCTGGGATTTTCTGCCTTCTTATTGAGGTTGTTCACTGACCCTGTGGCTTTAAACTTGTGTACCCAATAATAAATTTGATTTGGGGGGGGGATAATTGTTAAGGTTAAGCTTCTGGCAAAAATTTGCTTGTACAGTTTTGAATGATTTTCTCCCCAAATAAGTGACACAAAATATTTTTTCCTTTCTTGTCCAAGGAATAGTGATCAAGGATTAATAGTAGTTATAGTATACTATTTTCAAATCTGAAACAAAAAAGAACACAACATTATTTTTAGTAGTAGAGTTATTAGCAGTCACATGTATATTGAGACACCTTGTATGTATTTACCCAACCCCTCCACCACAAGCTGGATGGGATACAAGGTCAATTTTTAAACAAAGCTTAACAAATTTGAATTCAGAGTATTTCTTCTCATAGACCAGTTGCCATACTGAGGCTAAAAAACCCAATCAACCCTAATATCTATCCATAGCTTGAGAGAGAATGATTGGATGCATACCTTTTCCTAAGCCATATACAAATAGCCAAGTTCAGGAATTGAACTCAGGTCCTTCAATGGTGATTATTACACTACAAGCACTTCCATTGGAAATAATGAATATGTCAACCATCATTTTTGTAGATGCATTATTGTACTCATTACATGACTCTGTCAACAATTGTGCAGTGGTTTCATTACAAGTAGATTTATATGGGGTGGCGTCTATAGCTCCATGGTCTCTGATTTTGAATACAGTTTTCCTTAGATTGGTTGCCTTAGCAAGGCTAAAAAGTACAGTCTGCCCTACTATTTACTCATAAGAGTTGGAAGAGTGCTTCATGCCTTTCCTCCACAGACATTATTGTGAAAATGAAATCCAAACAGCTTCACCTAGGATTTGAACCTGGCATGCTGAATTTATTTCCTAACATTATAACCATTACACCATGTTACTGCAACCACTTTAGAATTCTGTAATAACCAATGCTTAATGGTATTGGCTTTAATTCTATAATGTTTCATGCAAAATAATAAAATCTTTGCATCTTATTGTAAAAACTTGTTTAGGGTGTATTTATTTATGGTGATACTGTACCTAAAGATATCTATTTTGATTGTATAATATTTCACTTGAAATAATAAAATTTAACTATCTTTTGGTTTAGAAGAAAATTAACTTTTTTTTTTCAAATAATTAGGTGTATATTAATTTATGGATGATGCTGTAGATACATATTTTTTTTTTAATCTTTATTAGGATTGTAGGAGTGATATTGTTAGTATTTGGGCAAGAAAAGTGTTATAACGTATGTGTGTGTTTACATTGTGTTGTTTCCTTGCTAAGTTTGTAAGGCCCTCGCTAAAGCTTGTTGGGTATATAAAAGAAGGAAGAAGTAAGATGCCGATAGTCGAAATGTTTTTAGGAATAGTTTTTATTTGCAGCATGGAAAATGTAGTTTGCGTTTGTGCTGCAAGTCTCGTAGAAATGGTTGTGAGTGTAGAGACGAAATGGAGTTATGAGAAACTTGAGAAGGCAGCGCGTATCATCGGACGTGCGAGGGATTGTGTTCGCCGTTGTTTAGCGAAAGTCTTGTTTGCCGTTGGAGGAAATGAACTTTGGAGTCACCGTGAGGTTTGTGTGTCTGGTGGATTTGGGGAAGAGGCGTGCGTTGTCTCCATTAAGGTGGCCCAGAGGTGAAATGAGAGCAAGGTGTCGAGAGCAGAATAAGGCATCGCATCGACATTTTGGGGGTGACATAAAGTTGTTCCTGTGGTGGCGTATTGAATGTATCTAATTCATATTCAACTGGGATTCCTTGGTCTAAGTGATAGACACAAGGAATCCATAAATTAGATAGGTTCCCTCATGTGTCCATACTGCTACTGCTATTAAAGAACGGCCAGTAGGACGTCTGCACTGGATGGCGTTGTTCAGCCAAAGAGACTGTTTGGCGGCTTACCCAAATTCTGCTGCCTGGGAAAGGAGGTCTGGGCTGAATAGGATAGGTCATCCTAATTGGGTGAAATTATGCGTCGAATTAAATTGCGCGCCAAACCAAAATACCTTCTGCTACAGGATAAAAAATAGATTTGATTTGGTTTGGTTTTGTTTTATGGTATATCAACCATTCTAGGTTATTTAATGCCATATTCAATTGATACTTATACATCAAATACATATGATTTGTAAAGAGATTTTGTTGATTACATTTTAAAATAAACCTGAGCTCATTTTTTTTGCACCAAGTTAAATGGTTTTAAGTATTTCTATCCAATGCAAATAACTCTATTTACTTTGCTTGCACACAGTTAAATGATTTCAATTATTGCTGTCAAACAGTAACAATTTAACTTCAGTCATTTGTTTGCACACATTTAAATAGATATACATGATATGGATCAAATAGTTTTATTTTAAGCAATACAAATTTATATAAATCATTGTATGTACTCAGTTTAAATGGCAAACAGTTCTATTTGACCCATAAAGAGGACCCTTTCAGGCGCTACCACTTCCGGCCAAAGTAGACTAGGGAACATTGGCAATGAAGGAGTACTCCACATTCCCCAAAGTTCCAGCATTACACTCAATGGGGGAGTCTTACCTCTCAGCAGAAATATAGTTGGTGTATCCTACACCCCCAGCCAACAGAGTCCTTGTTGATAATTGATATTGGTTGGTTCGTTGGTTAGGTTTTATGTCATATCAATCTTTGTAGGTTATTTAACGCCAATTCCATTTTTATACAAATAGTCTGTTCTATTTCGAACTATTTAGTTTACCATGAGTACACAGTTTGTCAAAAACATTTCTATTTCAAGCTATTCAGTTTAGTCAAACAATTCTAATTCAAAAAATTCGGTTTAGTATAAGTACAGTTTCAATTTTAAAAACAGTTTTATTTCAAGCAGTTCAGTTTAGCATAAGTACACAGTTTAATTGTCAAAAATATTTCTATTTCAAGCTATTCAGTTTATTCAAACAGTTCTAATTCAGCTAATTCAATTTAGTATAAGTATAGATTTTCTTTACAAACAGTTAAATGTCAGAAAAGTTCTATATTCAACAATTCAGTTTAGTGTAAATAGAGTTTCAATGTCAAAGACAGTTCCATTTCAAACAATTCAGTTTAGCATAAGCACACAGTTTAGATGTAAGTACACAGTTTAATTGTCAAAAACATTTCTATTTCAAACTATTCCGTTTAGTCAAACAGTTCTTATTCAAACAATTCAGTTTAGCATAAGTATGCAGTTTAGTTCTACTTAACCCATAGATAGGACCCTTATCAGGTCCTACCACTCCGGGCCAGAGTGGACCTGAGAGCGACAGCAATGAAAGGGTACTTCGCATTCCCCAAACCTCCAGCATTACTGGAACCTCACCATCAGATTGTTTAGTGTCATATCCAAGATATTCATGGGTCTTACCCCTCTGCAGAGAAGCAGTCGGTGTATTCTACAGCCTCAGCTGACTGGGCAGTGTTGATAATTGATGAAACAATCCAGAAATAATCACGATTGTTGATCATTTATCTTTACTGTTATAATTTAGAGTTTAGAAAATGATAACAAAAGTGTCAAGTAGATATGTTTTATTTTGAGTTTTTTGTTTAAGGCATCTCAAATCCTCATGGGTTATTTTATTCATTTCTACATGCTTGATTTTAATCATAACTATTTACATTTTCAATATTAAATTGCAGTTTTTATGGCACTTTTTGGTCGACAATTATGTTTAAAGTAATCAATCCTGTTTAATAATAATTTGTTTACACACAGTTAAATAGTTTCAAACATTCCTATCAAATACAAATAATTTGTATACAGTTGTATGGTTTCATGTGTTCCTATCTAATACTAATATTCTATACACAATTATAGTTGTTCAACCAGCTCATTGGCCTAGTGGGTAGAGTGTTCGCCAATGGGTTCAATCCCAGGCCGTGTCATACCAAAGACTTTAAAATGGTACATGATGCCTCCTTGCTTAACACCCAGCTATACAATGTACTTATCAAGGGTAAAGTGGAGCAATCCAGGGAAAGGAGTAGCCCTTCCCTACACCTCAGTGTAGTAGCTATTGAAAAGGAAGCCTTCTGGTCGTCCTCGACTAAGGTTACTAACTTTACTTTACTTATATGTTTTTCTATGATCAACAATTTAAGTATTGGACAGGTTTATCATGGCCTAACTTCAGAGATTTGGTTTGGTTTGGTTTATTTAATGGTATATCAACCCCTTATGGGGTATTTAATATCAAATTTGAATCATTTGTAAATTTGATGATAGTTATGACTATATATTCAATGTTCCATCACAACTTTCAATCACACTTTCTTTGACTATAATAATCATTTGTTTGTTCAGTTAGATGGTAGCAAGTATTCCTATCTAATACTAATAATTTATACACAGTTCCAACTATTCCAATTTGATAATAATGATAATCATTTGTTTGCACACTGTCATATGGTAGCAAGTATTCCTATAAAATCAAATAATTTATACAAAATTATATGGGTGGTTGGGTTTTATGGCATATCAACCTTTGTAGGTTATTTAACACCAAATCCATTTTTATGCAAATAGTCAGCTCTATTTCAAACAATTCAGTTTAGCATGAGTTCACAGTCTAATTGTCAAAACAGTTCTAATACAGCTAATTCAGTTTAGTATAAGTATAGATTTTGTTTACACACAGTTAAATGTCAAAAGAGTTCTACATTAAACAATTCAATTTAGTGCAAATACAGTTTCAATGTAAAAAAAAATTCCATTTCGAACAATTCAGTTTAACATAAGCACGCTGTTTAAATGTAAGTACAGTTTAATTGTCAAAAACATTTCAATTTAAGCTATTCAGTTCAGTCAAACAGTTCTTATTCAAACAATTCAGTTTAGCATAAGTATGCAGTTTAGTTCTATTTAACCTATAGATAAGGCCCTGTCAGGTGCTACCATTCTGGGCCAGAGCGGACCTGGGAGCAATGGCAATGAAGGGGTGCTCCGCATTCCCCAAAGCTCCAGCATTACTGTAACCTCACCATCAGATTGTTTAGTGTCATATCTAGGACACTCATTGGCGGGGGGTCTTACCACTCTGCAGAGAAGCAGTCGGTGTATTCTACAGCCCCAGACGACTGGGCAACAAAATTATATGGTTTCCCTGTAACTATTTTTATTTGATAATAGTAATTATTTGTGTGCACAGTTATATGGTTCAAAGTATTCAATTCAAATAATTTTCATATGGATCTATTTTACACATCGATAGGGCAGGTAGTAACACTCTGAATCATTGTCAACCTGGGAGTAATAGCAATAAAGGAATATACCACACTCCCCAGAATTTCAAAACAATAGCCTCACCACCAGACATAAGTTAATCTCATACCTTGGACAAGTTAAGTAGATATTGTCATTAGTGGTGATAGCAAAAGTAAGTGGTCCTGTATTTTATTATACATGTGCAGAGTTGCAGAGTATTTTTGTTACATTGCATACAGGAAGAAAATCAAGACAAATCTCATAACATAACAATTTTTTTATTGATGTGCTATCCCAGCAGGAATGAAGATACAAAAAAAGGAAAAAATATCTGTCTGCTTGTAATAGAAATATGCAGTAGCATTGTTTGTTATAGAAATAATACTTGGCAAAGTTCCTTTGGTGGTTCTTGGCTGTCTTTGGTTTTTATAGACGTGCTCATAAATTCATAAAAGTTTTCGGTATTGTTTAGTATTTGGCAAAAGATGTCTGTCTTCTTGTAATAGAAATATGCTGTAGCATGTTTTTTATAGAAATAATACTTGGCAAAGTTCCTTTCGTGGTTCTTGGCTGTCTTTGGTTTTTATAGACATGTTCATAAATTCATAAAAGTTTTCAGTATTGTTTAGTATTTAGTGTTTGCTTGAAATAACCCACAAGGCAGGTTTGTTTGGTTGGCAATTCATCTAGTGTTGTGGACCCCATTATTGCTTCTCACACCTGGCCGAGTGGGCATTTCACGAGTTGTACAAAAAAATAAAATAACAAACAACAAACAGAGATTAGAAAGAAGAAAAGACAAAACATGACTTCAGAATAGCAAAATGGAAGGTGAAGTTTGTGACATTTTTTGCCCTCTGTGTTTATGTATATGTTTGACTATCGTAAGCACATTGTGAAACTACCAACAACTACCAAAAATGCTGACTTATCTCTGGTTATCATTTTCACCGCTCGACATTCAGTTTTTCACTCTGTGTCTTCTTCAGCCGTCATAGACTCAACTTGCTGCTGGCCTCTTCAGCCCCATGTTTTAGAGTTAACTGACCAGCCCTATGTTCTGGGCTAAAATGTGTGACTCTCAACTGCTGGAGTCTCTCTCCTACTCACCAACGTCCTTTTCCCTTACTTCCAGCCTCTGTGTGGTCTTCATGTCAAAACAAAAGAAATCCCTTGAGACAATTTGACGCTGGTCAAAGATGCTGAAGACACACACACATGCATCCATATATATACATACACACATGAATGCACATCATAGTGCCACAGACAGTCACAAAGAGCCTGTCTCCTGGTGGTTGTCCTCAGAGATGAAGAAAACTCACATCTCCTCCCTATTGCATCCAGAATGGAAACTGTTTACTTTTCATGACTCTTTTATTAAGTATCTATTTACCAACCCCTTCACATGAGCAAGATGTGACACAATTTCTATTTTTTTAAGGAGGTTTAACAGGTTTGAAATCAGAGTTTTAAGGAAAATTCCTAGGCTGGTTTCCATACCAAGGCTGAAGAACTCAGCCTCACCTACTATTAAGCCACAGATGGAGGGAGAATAATTGAATTCATACCTTTCCCAAGGGTATTAGAGCTATGTGAAAGGCAGTCAGCCTCATCTAGGATTTGAATTCGTGTTGCTGCATCAGTTTCCTTCGACGATAACTATTATACCATGGGCGCCTCCTTTTTTAAGTTACCAGATGTGTCACAGTAGCAACTAACTGTATCATCTCCTAGCAGTCATCAGAAAAGTCATCTTGTAGGCAAAGGCAGGTAATCCCCATTTTCTCTAAACAATCAACAAACTTCCAGGTATTAGAATGGTGGGCTGCAACTTGGGAATGGAAAAATCTGTGTCAACCTTCAACTGCATTATTTGTTTTTGCCAAGCCGTGCAGAACTTTATCTCATGAATTCTAGATCTGGTGTTGGTAAATTATAACTATTGGCAAAAATCATCAGAGATGAATTGTGATTGTAGACAACCTCACAAGGAATCATTTTAACACTGGTTTACAAAGTCTTTGCTAATTGTCAATGTTGGCAGCATGTCAGGATTTTAAGTTAGATTTGAAGGGGCCTAAATTAGCATAATAAAGTAAACAATTTTCCTTAGTAGCAGAGGAAAACTTTCCTTTTTGTTTTTCTGGTTTAATAGTCGGTTAGTTGGTTGGTTTTTTATGATATATCAAACCTTTTTGGTTACTGAATACCAAATCCTGTTATATATATATATATATATTTATATATATATGATTTGCAAGCAAATAGTTTGTTGACGACTTTATTTTTAAACAAATTAGAGCTTATTTGTTTGTATAAAGTTAAATGGTTTCAAGTATTGCTAGCAAACACTAATAATTCTATTTAATAAAAACTATCAGTTTGTACTCAGTTAAATGGTTTCAAGTATTGCTAATGAACATTAATACTTCTATTTGATATTAATTGTTAGTTTGCACACAACTAAATGGTATCAAGTATTGCTATCTAATGCAAATAATTCTATTTGCTATAAATCATTAGTTTGTACAGATTGAAATGGTTTCAAATATTTCTATTAGTTGTGGTATCATCCCTATTTCAATACACAATGGACTCTTCCAATAAAGATTTAACAATTGACTATAATCCACTCAGGAAGTTAGTGGCAATAGTTACACTCATCATCATCATCATATCGTGCTGGCAGCACGGATATCCCTGACCCTCTCTCGCCACTCCTCCCTATCGTTCATCGCCCTAGGTAGGTCTTCAGGACAACAACCTGTATCCTCACATAGCTGCTGAATGTACGTTCGTGCTGGTCGTCCTGCTTTTGCGCGGCCGTGTGTGGGGATCCATAAGAGTACATCTCTTATGAGTTCATCTCTGCTTCTCCAGCAATGTCCTGCATGTCTGGTTCGCCTAACTTGAATAGTTTTCATGATAGGGGGCAGGTGGCCGTACAGTTGGTGTCTTGTGGGGTGTTGCTGCCAGGACTTGTTCAGGATTGCACGCAGCATTCTTGTGTAATTGCCATCTAGTTTCTTCTCCAGCCGTTTTGTTAGCGTCCATGTAGTGCATCCATATAGCAGTATCGATGTGACCGCTGCCTGGAAGAATATTACAGGTTTTCGATAATATATAACTTTTATTCTTCTCTCTAATTTAACATTAGTAATCTTATTTATCAAATATAAAAAAAAATACAATTTGCACACAGCTGTATAGTCTCAACTAATTAACAATAATAATTAATAATAATAATCCTTATTATTTGATCCATAGTTGGGACCCTATCAGGTACTACCACTCTGGGTTTGAGTGGACCTGAGAATAATGGTAATGAAGAAGTACTCAAATTCCCCTAATTCTAGGGTAGAAGCCTCACCATCAGATGTAGTTTAGTGTCATACCCAGGACACTCAGAGTTATCAAAACTTTCAAGAATTTATTTTTAATTGAATGAAATTCTAAATTTCTTTTCTTCTAGGGCCCAAATTCTGTTGAGAATAGAACAATTTTCTTAAATAGCACATAAAAAGTTATTCTTTTGTTTTTTAATGTAATCTTCATTAGTGTGTGACCAGCTTTCTATGACTTAGTTGATTGATAAAGAGAGATATATTTTAGATTTTATAAGGCAGGGGTTCGAGATTTAAACATTTACTCGTATATTGGTGTCTTGGGTATGAATAGCCAGACAAAACCTGTCCCTCTCCATGTCTCTTCAGAGTTTTCCTTCTCTTAAACTAGTTACCATACCAAGGTTAAAGGGCTCAGTTTGCCCAACTTTTTACACATAGCTAAAGGGAGAATAGATGGATTCATATTTTTTCCCCATAGCCATTAGTACAATGAGAAATACAAACAGCTTCATTGAGGATTTGAACTTGGGTAGCCATGTTTAAATCCTACAACATTAACTGTTATGTCATAAGCTTCTCTCAAACCAGCCAACAGGAGAGAGTAAGAGTGAGAGATTCTGATATACTAGGACTTAATATCTAAACAAGCAATATTTTATATGTATGGTATTATGACAAACCTCTGAAATTAGTAAACCATTTCATATACTCTGGTAGCAATATCTCATCTACACAAAATGAAGTCAATATATGCATTGACAAGTTACTGACCATATGAAAATCTGATCTCTCTGATAAAATAAAACAGGAATTCTTCCAAGCCGTAGCCATGTCAGTACTACTGCAAGGTTACACCACTTGTAAAAAAAAAGCTAGATGGGAACTAGACAAGGATACTGCATATCATTTTAGATGAATCCTGAAAGCAGCACACCATAAAACAACAGTTTTATGGCCACTTACTTCCGATCTCAAAAGCCATCCAAGTAAAATGAACAAGACATGCTGAGTACTGCTGGGAAAATGAGGATGAACTCATAAGGGATATTCTCCAATGGACTCCAACATGTGGACACACTGGTGTTAAAGACTAGCATAAATTTTAATTTTCTAGCTCTGTGCAGACACTGGATGCTGTCTAAAAGACTTACCAAGAGCAACAGTCCTAGGGACGGATGGCAAAAGAGAGTCAAAGGAATCAATGCTGCTGCTGCTGATGATGATGATGATGGTGCTTTTAAATTAACCATGAGAACTCCAGTGATTTTAAAATGTGAAGAGCTGACTGTTCCTGAAAGGGGGAATTTATTTTTGCTAAATATTTAAATCCTCTAAAACATCACAATGTAAAATCTAAAGTAAACCACTCCCTACCAATCAACAAAGTCATAAAAATTCAAGTGATATGTTTATGTACAGACATTCTTTGTTGAAATAATCAAAAGCTATTGACATCATTTTAATTTTGAGATCCTTCTTGGTTTTAAAATATCAGCTAAATTCTTAATCTCAGACTACTTCTGGTTCATCTCCTTTCCCCTCTTTGATAAAAGATCTGTAATCTGTCCTAGTGATATTAATTGCCAAGGTGAGGGGGTTTTTTTGTCGGGAAGTAGGGCAGTCTTATTTGAGTTTGAAATTAAAATTAGGTGTATTTTTAAGATATACCCTTCAAAGTATTTATCAAAAAGCTCGTGAGGCCAAATTTAAGGCATGATCAGTTTGATAGTGGTGGAAAACCACATAGTTATTTACAAAGTTTAGCTTAGATGAGGCACAAGACCAGAAGTATGGAAGCTCTCAGGGAGAATCAAATTCAATACTGATCGTTTGCTAACCTCAATTAATAACCAGTTGTCATTCGTGATGATGGAGAAAGTAAGTGACCCTCTATTTTATTGTACATATTGCACCAATTGAGGTGCCTACTTCTATAAGAACAAAAACAAAAATTCCCCTTCCTCACAACCAAAATCATCTAAGTATAATTCCACAGTTTTCGGGCTATCCCTTTGTTTCTAAAACCAGGGGTCACATATAAATCCTTTTTTTATATATTGATGAAATACTATTCCAGAGTCAGTATTATCAGAACTGAGTTACCCTAATTTTTTTGTACATGAGGGTTTTTTTTTTAATTGTTCTGTCCAAAGACAAGAACACCTGAAGACAAGGAAATACCTGAAAAATTAGAACATATGCAACCCTCTACTCCCCATCCACTATTTTGGTAACTTTTAATAGGCTTCAGCAAGTTTTATCAACTTAGTATTGTGATGACAAGTGTAATGTTGTGGGCACCATATCATCACTGCAGAGGAGAAAAGAACTCGATGATAACCAGACAAAAGAGAAAGAAGAAAAGCTACATCCAACTACAACCAACAGCTTTCAAGTTAAGCAACCATACCAGAAATTGTCCTTCAGGAATCAGCTCAGTCAGTTATAGACAACACTGACTTTAATAAATGCATGCAATCTCTAATAACTCTTTTGATGCTGAGAGTAACTGGAGTTGTCTAAATATACTTAATGCATAAGCGCAAGATGCAATTTTAATCCTTATTACATAAAATACCCCAGCCCTTAGATTTTAAAAAAGTATTTAATCACTTCTGAAACTTTAGTGAAATAGTGATTTTAGAGGGATCATTGAATAAAAAATTCTCTCAAAAATACACTTGTGTAATACACCCCCTGATGCTAATAGTGTTTTGTAGTATTTTAAACGTGGAAATCCAATAGTTTTTAATTTGTAAGTCTTTTTATTTTATGGTCAAAAGAACATTCCAGCTATTAAATTTGTTGCCAAATGTAGCATACCAAAACAATTAAAGAGATAGTGTCATAAGTATATATCTTAGAATAGTTTTAAATAGAGCATACATTGTAAGTAAAATTGGCAACCACGGTCGAGGGTGACCCCGAAGGCTCCCTTTTTAATAGCTACTATACAGAGGGCTCGGGGAGGGTGCTGCTCCTTTCCCTGGATTGCTCCTCTTTATCCTTGATCCTTACCTTATAGTGTTGAGTGTTAAGTAAGGCGGCATCAAGTACCATTTTTTGAATTTGGTATGACTCGATCTGGGATTGAACCCAGGTCTCCTGGACCATTTGGTCATATCTCATCAATGAAACACAGTGACAAGCAAGCAATAAAGAGGATTAAACCAACATTTTCTTTTGGGGGAGTTCCTCCTTCTTGGTTTTTTCTTTTTTTTTTCTTTATTGTTAACTACCTTAATTTTTTCCTCCTTATTGTTTGCTAGTCGCTATGTTTCTCTTATGAGACGTGACCAAAAAAGGTCTTTTTTTTTAGAACTTACAATATATGCTCTACTTATTCTAAAATTTTTGCATTTACCATTGGAGTTATATATATATATATACTAGGATTACACAGTAATTAACCTAGCCAATAGAATATCACCTTCTACATAAGTTCAATAAAACTCACCAAAGTCTGTCTAAAGTTGGTATCAACTAACCTTAACTTTGTTTATTACGAGAGCACCAAGTGAGAACTGAACCCACTAACAATGGTTTGCTCGTGTAGCTCTTTAACCATTTCACCATGTGAGGTGCCCCAAAAATCCCAAATTAAAGTTACGAAAATAGAATATAATTTAAACAACCAGTAATTTTGATCCCAATCCTCAAATGAGACTCTCCTCTGCTCCCCTCGGCTGTCCTCTCCCCTTGGCACATAATCTCAGCGAATCAGAAAGCCTCATCCAAAGTTCAGGGCCTGTCTAATCCACTTTCAACATGGAAGATTTTGACAAACGAAAGATGTAGTAATTTTCATCTTCTAATGCTGCACCTGAACCCTCAGACAATTTGAGAAGATCTTTTTTATCCTTTTGTATGTTCCACTGAATTTTGACAAAGTCCTCTTCAAGAACAATCTGAAAAGGAAACAATAATATTCTTATTAGTATCACTAAATAAATGTATATGAATATATAGATATAGATATATACACAAAATATGTTGAAGAACTGTTATATACTCATTTGCCGTATCATAACAACTCAATAATTAAGACGCAGTGACAAAGACAGACACAGGAACAAACGACGCAGGAAGACTTCTTTAACAATATTTTACCTTTCACTTTATTTGTAAGGTTTCGAATAGGTTGTGTGGGGTTTTACTGTGAGAGGGAACTGGAGATCGAACATAACTGCAATATTTTGACCCCTAAGTTATGACCGTCATGTTGTATCTTTCTTGTTCCCCTGATGCTGGGGTCCACTCCATCGGGGTTCCCGAGGGCCCCCTCAGTCGGGTGTGGCTTTCCCTACCACATCTCATCTCTAACTGTCTGGAACTCTACTGGCAACTGCCCTGGCTTGTCGAACTCAACTGAATTATATAACCGTTCGACGCCCACTCGATCTTTGAAATCAAATGTTTAATCGTCATCAAGCAGAAATAACTGTCATGCAGTTCAGAGGTCACTCTCTTCCGGTGCATCACTCTGTAGTATACCATGGAAATTTTTTTTGCTCGTCCCATTTCATCAGCCAATTTCCGCCCATGCAATCTCCTCTCATAACTGCCATTAGGATGTGTCACTTCCTTCCGGTGCATTACCTTGAATGGCATTTTTAGCTAAGCTTACCTCATTTATAGGAGAGCACCTAATGCAGCAGGTGGGTTGTTTGGTGGTGCCAGGATGACCTGCCCAGCACATTTGTATGAGTGGTGTAAATGGCAATGGAAATCATTCTACATGTGTGTCAGACCACTTTCAAGTCAACCAATATTTATTAGGTATTAGACCAAAAGTGAACATGGAAGCTTTTAATTAGAGTTCAAACTCACTTACCACAATGTCAGGGTCTAGCATGTTAACCTCATTGCCGTGGATATTCCTCCCCCTACTTTATCTACTCATAAATAAAACATAAATATATACACCAGAGAATACATTTTTAGCTGGCCATAAATGGAAGATAACCAAATATAATGTTACATGGCAAGTGCCTAATTTTAAAATTCTAATTCTCTATCTAATTTACAAAGGTGAGTTATAATCTAAATATTGTCCTCATCTTGGGTTTTATATTTTAGTCATCATAGGATTTTTTTTTAAATACAATATTTCACCAGTTTGTTTAGAACCTGTAATTTAAATGTTTTTATCTAATTTTTTTCTTTTTACAAATCAAGTTATCATGATGAAAGACATCTGAAGAAGGTTGGAGACAACAACATCCAAAATATTATGACAATAACAACCAAGAAAAGGATAATAATCTGAAAAAATGTAAATAATATGTATTCATCAATTTGATAAATGATTGGTATTATCATTATAACTATTATTTCACTATTTGCAAGTTTTTCTTGCCAGTTTTAACAAGTGGTTTCTCACTGGAGTCTGACTGACAGTAAGTCTCTTCAGGTCTCCAGGACTGTCCTAAGTATTCTAGCTTATCTTAATAAGGCCATAGTCTGGATGATCTCAATTCTTCCTCTGACCTCCAATTTGTCCAGTCTCCTTTTCAAGCTTTGGTGAATGTTCCAAGTACACCAACTAAAATTGGTATCACTGTCACCTTCATATTCTATTGCTTCTTTTTTAGCTCTCTGGCAAGATCCAAATATCTATCAATATTTTTTGCTTTCTTTCATCTTTACTCTGTCATTTGCTGTAACAACAAACTCCAATTCTGTTTTTTGTTGTTAATTAACACCAGGTCTGACATTCTAGTTACAATCTGGTGATTCATTTGCATTTCAAAATCACCAAAAATTTTTGGGGTCTCATTTTCTAGAACTGTTTCTGGTTTGTGTATAAACCATTCCTCAGTATAGTCAAATTCTAATCTCTTGCACGATTCCCAGTAGATCACCTCATCTGCCTAGTCATGCTTAGTCTTCTATTCCTTTTGTGCCATTTTGCTGCATTCCTGTATTATGTAATTAACAGTTTCATGTCTATCATCAAATGACCTACATGTGCTATTCTGTTTGTTTGTTTTTTTGTTTAATGGCATATCAACCTTCTTGGGTTATTTAATGCCAAATCTATCCTTCTAGAAAAAAGTTGTGGTACTATTTAACCTATAGCTGGCAGGATAAGAGGTTGATACCTTTCTCAAGGATATTTGTTCAAAAGTGAACGTAATAGCATGAATAGAGTTCAAACTCATTCACTACAATTCTGCAGTCCAATCAACGCAGTTTCTTCCAGGCAGTGGTCATGTGGATACTGCTGTATGGATACACCACTTGGACGCTAATAAAACGTCTGGAGAAGAAGCTAGACGTCAATTACACAAGAATGTTGCAAGCAATATTGAACAAGTCCTGGCGGCAACAAACACCTCACAAAGCACCTGCCTCCCATCACGAAAACTATCCAAGTTAGACAAAACAGACATGCAGGACACTGCTGGAGAAGCAGAGATGAGCTCATAAGTGATGTACTCCTATGGACCCCCACATATGGTCGAGCAAAAGCAGGACGACTAGCTCGAACATACATACAGCAGCTATGTGAGGATACGGGATGTAGGCCTGAAGACCTGCCGGAGGTGATGAACGATAGGGAGAAGTGGCGAGAGAGGATCAGGGATATCCATGCAAGTGGCACGACATGATGATGATGATTATTATTAAATGATTGGTATTATTATTATTATTATTAATATATTCCTTGCAAGTTTTTCGCACAAATTGTAACTGGTGGTTTTTGACTGAATCTGAGAGACAACAAGTCTCCTCTGGTTTATATTATTATAATTATTATAATTAGCTTAGGGGGTAGAGTGTTCACCAATGGTCCGGGAGACCTGGGTTCAATCCCAGGTCGCGTCATACCAAAGACTTTAAAAATCATACTTGATACCTCTTTGCTTAACACTCAGCAATATAAGGTACATATCAAGGGTAAAGTGGAGCAATCCAGGGAAAGGAGTAGCGCCTTCCCTACACTTCGGTGTAGTAGCTATAGAAAAGAGAGCCTTCTGGTCACCCTCAACTACGGACGCCGACTTTACTTACTTATTATGCTTTGCTTAGTCTGGCACAAGTATAATATATCACTTTGACCAGTGATGAACCTGGCAGATGTAATTGATAATTACATCTGGCTGTTGATAAAATCAACAAAATGACTACCAGAATAAAGGAATGCATGGGTGTAAGCCATGACCAATGGAGATCAAGCATTGCATGGATATAAGGTGTGGCCAAAGAAAAGCAAGCCTCACGTGGGTGTAAACTATGGCCAATTAAAAACAAGCATTGCGTGGATGTAAGCTGTGACCAATGGAAAACAAGTACAGCATGTGGGGCGTGTGAGAGTTCTAAGACTATACAAGTTCTAAAAATTTGGCTGAAGTCAGTTCCCATTGGCAATTCCAACTCCCAACGATTCCTCCGTTTGCACAAACTCGCTCTCCAATTACTCTCCTGCTCCACACAGGCATCACCATCGACAAATAAAAATATAAGATTTTATTTTTATATATACATGTTTCCTGTTGTTTGTCAAGTAGTATACTACTCAAGGCCACTAGTATGAGGTACTATATGAAGATTGAACACATGACACTGTAGTAATGGTCTGCTAGACTAGCCTCCAAGATGTTATCACACTGATTATGACGAGCAAGATAAGGACTCTAGTCCAAAATAATGTAAATAATCACCTGTTTCAGAAATTTCGAGAGAAAGTAAGAAATTTATTTCCCAATAAACTAAAACTATCTTTCATGCAATAAAATGTTTTACAGTTTTGCTTTCCTCCTAGAAAACATTGTAAATCAATTTCAAAGTTTTTTATACCTTACCTATGACCATAAATGGGTATGTCCAATTCCTCATAAATACATTGGACACTATTGTGTGGTGGGTAAAAATATACTAATGATGTAGCCACCACTAGCGACGGGTATCTTCATGCTGCTGCCGAGTATTGTATTTTGTTAATGTTATAAAGATTTCAATTTCATTCCCAATCTCCATTTTGGTTATTTCTCATTCAGTAACCTTTTTGTTAGGTTACAACACAAAGTTTTACCAGAAAGAAAAAAAGAGGTTTATAATCACCTTACAAAGGAAATTCCACAGTTTTCTGGCTATCCCTTTGTTTCTAAAACCAGGAGTCACATATAAATCCTTTGGCAGCATAATTTTACCAGTCCATGAACAGAAGATCACGTTATAAAAAAGATAACCAACCAGTGTTGAACCTGAAATAAATAAAATTTTGTCCTGAGAATAAAAACATGAAATAAAGGAGAAAATGGCATAATCTTATTGAACAAATAATTTGCATCTTGGAGTTTGCTATATACAAGATATATTCAGTAAGTATAAGGACTAAGGTCCCAGCCGTTTAGTTAGTGTCCAAGTAGTGCATCCATACAGCAGTATCGATACGACCGCTGCCTGGAAGAAACTGCGTTTCATTTTATCGGTCAGGTCTGATTTCCATATGATCGATAGCCTATCAATAGCTGTCCATGACTTTGTTAGCTGCGTGTCAACGTCCTTTTCGGTTGATGAGATGCTGCTTCCTAAGGATGGCAGCAACAAGTCCTGGCGGCAACACCCCACAAGGCACCAACTATACAGCCACCTGCCTCCTATCACAAAAACTATCCAAGTTAGATGAACCAGATACGCAGGACACTGCTGGAGAAGCAGGGAGGAGCTCATAAGTGATGTACTCCTATGGACCCCCACATATGGCTGGGCAAAAACAGGACAACCAGCTCGAACATACATACAACAGCTATGTGAGGATACGGGATGTAGCCCTGAAGACCTGCCAGAGGTGATGAACGATTGGGAGAAGTGGCAAGAGAGGATCAGGGATATCTATGCTGACGGCATGACATGATGATGATAAGGACTAAAGCTGTAATTATCAAGACAAAAATTAACAATGATCAAAACTTTGATTTTTTTCAAATAGTGCACATTGCAATTTCTTTGGTTAAAGCACCTTTTAAACTCCTCTATTAATATGGTTTGTACATATTGACCCAATCCCTGCAAAGAAGCAGAATGAAACACAAGGTTAATTTTTAAGTGGAATTTAACAAGTTTGACTTCAAAGTTTTCTTTCTTTAAGACTGGTTGCCATATCAATGCCAAAGAACATAGTTTGATCTACTATTTACACGTAGATGAACTTATACCTTTCTCAAGTGTATTAACACAATGTGAAATACAGCTTTATGCAGGATTTGAACTCATGTTGTTATATAATTGTGAAAGGATTTTTTTATATTATCAATTTTCGTTGATTATATCTTATCTTTTGGTTTAGTTAGGCTTAGAACTATTCGGCATAGTGCACGGGTAGGATGTGACAATCACATATGTTATAATAAAACCCCCAGATAGGAAAAATGGGATTGGGGATGTGAATGACGTCATGCCCGGAAGCGATGGGCTGAGGATTTTGGGTGATTTTTGAAAAAAAGCAGTGAGTTGAGATTTGAACCTAGAGGAGGCTTGTGGATTTTTGAACTGGGCAAGGCCAGTCCAGTTGGGTCTATGAGATGCGCCACGCGTGGTGGGGTCAGATGGAACTGCCAGCATAGTAAAGATTGTGTCTCTCTCTCCTTGTGTTGAAAACCTAAAAGTCAAGAAGGTAATAAAAGTTTCGTACCTGAACTACTGAGAGTCAACAGTGTTTCGAGTATTTTTCGGATTCCTATGCATGTGAACATTTTTCACATCCACATATTTTGTATATCTGTATCATGGCTATATTACAATGTTACAGTGTCAATTTCATCAAAGAATGATTTTAGGTTTGATTTAGTTTAGTTTGGTTTAATGGCATATCAACCATTGTAGGTTATTGAATCGCAAATCCTGTTTATACATATATAGATATTTACCAAACCCCTCCGCTCGGGCAGGATATGACACAAGGTCAATTTTTAAGTGGAGTTTAACAGGTTTGAATTCAGAGTTTTCCTTCTCCTAGACTAGTTGCCTCACCAAGGCTGAAAAACCTAGTCTGTCCTACTATTTACCCATAGCTGGAGGGATAATAATTGGATTCTTACCTTTCCCAAGGGTATTAGTGCTATGTGAAAAATGCAATCAGTCTTGTCCAGGATTTGAACTCGTGTCAACGTGTCCATTTCCTATGATGATAACCATTACACCACGGGCACCTCCCTGTTTATACATATATATTAAATTCATAAGATTTAGTTTAGTTTGTTTTTATGGCATATCAACCATGGTAGATTATTTAATGCCAATGTTTATACTTACATGTATGATATATATGATTTGTAAACACATTTTCTTAATAATATTTTTAAACAAGCCTGACCTCATTATTTACACAGTTAAATGGTTTCAAGTATTGTTATCAAATACAAATAATTCTATTTAATATTAATCATTTGTCGCATATACATAAATGGTTTCAAGAATCACTATGTAACAGTAATTGTTATATACTCATTTGCCGTATCATAACGACTCAATAATAGTAAAGAAAGACACATGAGAAAGGACGCAAGAGGAAGACACAGGAAGACTTCTTTACAAATATTTTTTACCTCTCACTTTATTTGTAAGGGTTCGAAAGGTTTGTTGAAGGTTTGCATGTGAGAGGGTGCTGGAGACCGAACATGAACTTCATATTTTGACCCCACTGTTATGACCGTCACGTTGTGTCTTTCTTGTTCTCTTGTTGCTGGGGTCCCCTCCATCGGGGGTTTTCCGAGGGCCCCCTCAGTCAGGTGTGGGCTTCCCTACCACATCTGGTCTCTAAGTCTCTGGGAGTCTGCTGGCAACTGCATCGGGGCTTTCCGAGAGACCCCTCGGTCGGGTATGGCCTTCCCTACCACATCTGGTCTCTACTGTCTGGAATTCTACTGGCAACTGCTCTGGGACCCAAACTCAACTGAGTTAAATAATAACTCAACGCCCACACGATCGCCTACTGGATCTTTGAATCGGATGTTTAATCGTCATCAAGCGGAAATAACTGTCATGCAGTTCAGAGGTTACTCTCTTCCGGTGCATCACTGTTAGTGGCACAATAGGACCTTCACCTTGTCCCATATCATAAGCCTTAATCCGCCCACACGATCTCTTCCGATTACTGGCCATTGGAATGTGTCACTTCCTTCCGGTGTATTACCTTGGAATAGTATTTTTGGGCCGGGTCGAAGGTCAAAATATAACATAATAATTTAATGTCAGTCTTTTGTTTGCATACATTTAAATTGATATATGCGATGCGTAAGATTAGTTTGTCGGTAATTTCATTTTTAAACAGATTAGAACAAGAATTTTCTGCAGAATGATATTGGTATTGTTTTTACACAGTTAAAAATGATTTCAATTATTGCAATCTAACACTGATAATTCTATTTAATAATTATCATTTATTTGTACACAGTGAAGCAATTACAAGTATTACTATTTGACACTAATTATTCTATTCAATATTTCTCATCTGTTTGCACACTGTTAAATGTATTGCTTTGTATCACTAACAATTCAATTAAACATCAGTCATCTGTTTACACACATTTAAATGATAAAATAATTTTATTTCAAACAATTTAAATTAGCATAAGTCATTTGTTCACACTTAATTTAAATGTCTAACAATCCTATTTTACCTACAGATAGGACCCTATCAGATACTACCACTTCAGTCCTGAGTGGACCAGGGAGCAATGGCAATGAAGGGGTACTCCACATTTCCCAACGCTGCAGCATTACTCACCATCAGATTGTTTAGTATCATATCCAGGACATTGGGGGGGGGGATCTTAGCCCTTTGCAGAAGTTACAGTCAGTGTATTCTACAGCCCCAGCTGACAGGGCTAACAATGATTTTATACACCTCATTTCCAAGGACAGATTCTGGTTTGTGCATATGGTTTATCAAAAGTATTTTCATTTTTCTACTGACCTTTACTTGAAAGCTACATCAGTATTTAGCAAGTAGTTTCATACCATTGGTAAAATCATTGTTATGAATGTGGTTTAGTCAAACTATTTCAAGTTACGGTACTGGGAAGAAATGGCTAGAGTGTGTGTGTGTGTGTGTGTGTGTGTGAATGAAAAAGTTAAAATGAAATGCAACAAATAAAATCTTGATAAATCATAAAGTAAAAAATAAAGTTGGCGACCTTAGGCAAGGGTGATTCAAAGGCTCCCTTTTCAATAGCTACTACACCGAGGGGTCGGGGAGAGTGCTACTCTTTTCCCTGGATTGCTCCACTTTTTCTTTGATCCTTACCTTATAGTGCAGAGCATTAAGCAAGGTGGCATCAAGTACCATTTTTTGAGTTTTTGGCATGAATCAACCTGGGATTGAACCCTGGTTTACCAGACCATTGACAAACATTCTACTCATTAGTCCAATGACTCGATCCAAAAACTCAAAAAATGGCACTTGATGCCTCCTTGCTTAACATGCAGCACTATAAGGTAAGGATCAAGGATAAAGTGGAGTGATCCAAAGAATGAAGTTGCGCCCTCCCTTACACCTCTGTGTAGTAGCTATTGAAAAGGGAGCCTTCGGTCATTCTCGACTAAGGTCACCAACTTTACTTAACCAAACCATAAGCCTAATAGAGTAGAGTGTTTGCCAATGGTCCAGGAGACCGGGGTTCAATCTCAGGTTGAGTCAGTACTAAAATTAAAATCAAAGACAAGTTATATATGCTTTCCACAGCTGGGAAAGCCTGCAGGTCTGAAAATAGTTTACAATTCAGATACTACCAATGCTGGCTTAGAGGATGGATCCTAACAGGGTGTTTTTTTAACTTTGTTCATGGCAGAATAAACAGAATGGTTCTTATATACTAGTCATCAAAAAAACTTGACAAGGTAACAAAGAACCCATTAACTTCAGAGACTCTTGCATTCAGTGAGGCAGCTGTTGCTCATGTATCGATAACTGCCATGCTGCAAAATATATTCAGACAACCCAGGTTGCCTATAAAACAGACAATACACCTCTAGTAGAAACGTTTAAGTCATCAAATCTTGTGAATGACTGGCATCTGAGAGTTGATGTGGCCAGAGTGAAGGAAACGATGGTGAAGAAGGAGATCCAAACTGAATGTATCAGGGGGTGAGAACAGGTCACAGATTGCCTGAAAAAGGTTGGAGCCTCTTCAGATATTGTGAGAGACTTACTGCATAAATAAACTTCTTTAATTTTAAATGGAACTGTATTCTTCACAAGAAGACACCTGTTGAAGTTCGAGTTATCTAACTTGGTATCTTTTTATATATGGTTGTCTCCCTTATTTGGTAGTCATCAGTTCTTGAATTGGCCTAGTAGGTAGAGTGTTTGCCAGGTGACCTGAGTTCAATCCCAGGTTGAATTATACCAAAGACTTAAAAAAATGGTACTTGATACTTCCTTGCTTAACACTCAGCATTATAAGGTACGTATCAAGGGCCAACTTCACTTCAGTTCTTGAATAAACATGGCATACAGCTAAATATGTGTAGAGTCAGTGCTGCAGTATTAACAAATTAATAGTTCTTACCAAGATAGATATGAACAATGAATGAAACATTAATTCTATTTAGAATAGTTCCCTAGAAATTCAAAGCACTTTTGAAACGTTTCTTTTGATACAGTGGGAAGGTGCACCATCATATCTCTTTTAATGTCCTCCACTTACCTGGCCCAGTTGGCTGGGGCTGTAGAATACACTGACTGCTTCTCTGCAGAAGGGTAAGAACCCCCTCCCACCTGACGAGTGTACTAGATATAACACTACACAATCTGATGGTGAGGTTCTAGTAATGCTGGAGCTTTGGGGAATGCAGAGTACCCCTTTTATGCAATTGCTCCCACGTCCACTCTGGCCCAGAGTAGTAGCACCTGATAGGGTTCTATCTATGGGTCAAATAGAACTAAACTGTGTACTCATGCTAAACTGAATTGTTTGAAATAGAACTGTTTTGGCATTTGAAATTGCGTACTTAAGCTAAATAGAACTGTTTTTTAAATAGAACTATACTGTGTACTAATGCTAAACTGAATTGCTTGAAACAGAACTGTTTTGACATTTAACTGTTTGTAAACAACAATTATACTTATGTTGTATTTTGACCTTCGGCCCAGGCAAACATGCCATTCCAAAGATAGCGGAACTGACACATCCCAATGGCCATTAATCGAAAGAAATCACGCAGGTGAGCTCGGCTGATAATATGGGACAAGCTGAAGGTCCCACTGTGCCGCTACAAAGTGATACACCGGAAGAGAGTGACCTGTGAACTGCATGACAGTTATTTCCACTTGATGATGATCAAACATGCCATTCCAAGAATTGAGTGGGCGATTGAGTGGGTATTGAACTATTATATAACTCTGTGATGACAGGAAATCAGACAGTTGGAGTTAGAGGCGAGATGTGGTAGGGAAAGCCATGCCAGGCTGAAGGGGCCCTCGGGGCCCTTGATTGAGTTGGGGTCCAGAGAAGTTGCTGACAAGATGTGGTAGGGAAAGCCACTTCCGGCCGAAGGGGCCCTCGGGGCCCCCAGTAGTTTTGGAGACCAGTTGGTAATAAGATGCAGTAAAGAAAGTCATCATCCAGCAGAGAGCTGGGCCCCTGGGCCTCCGGTTGAGAAGCCCTGGAGAACGAGAAAGACAACGCTGACGGCCATAAGAGTGGGGGTCAATATATTGCAGTTATGTTTGGTCTCCAACTCCCTCTCACAGTAAAATCCTGAGTAACCCTTTTCAAACCCTTGCAATAAAGTGAGAGGTATATACTTTTATAAAGAAGCTTTCGCTCGTCGTTTATTATTGCATCGGTATGTATCCAGCATATATATGTATATATGTGCATGAATCTGTATATGAGAATACAACACTTATACTAAACAGAATTGTTTAAAATTTAGCATTAAATGACCCAAAAAGGGTTGATACACCATAAAACAAAGCAACCGACCATCCAACTCAAATCTTACCCTTCCATTAAAGTTGGACAGAGCTAGATTGGATGAACAAGGACAGTGCAGCACTTGTACAATCTTGTGTTTCACCAAAACCAGCTGATCAAAAAGAATTGGTACTGACTCATCTAGACTTCATCTAAACAACAGTCGACATTTGTAGACATCTTCCCTTAATTATATAAGTTGCTCAGCTGTGAACACATCATCACTTAAATCTTAAAATTTTAAAGATTCTGTCTTGTTACTTTTTGATTATACGTTGTTCTTTTTTGACCCAAGAAAAAGTTTTAACTTTGTTTCATATGGAAAATGGCACAATCATCAAAAGGGTGTCTCCAACAATAAACAATCAATTGAAGGATTTCAGAAAAAATGGTTTAAAAAAGAATTTCAGAGGATATTTTTGGGAACTAACAGGATTTTATATATATATATATATATTAAAGTTTTACAAAAGTTAACAAAAATTCAAGAAAATTCTCCATTACTCCCTCAACACTGAATCTATAGTAGGTAAATTTGAAAATTTCATTACCCAGGTGAAAAAAAGAGAAAAATAGGTCTTTTCCATAAAATTCAGTTATTAGCAAGAATGTATGCCACCCAATCAGAAAAGACAAAAACATGAAATACAGGATGGACTAGCTATCTGGGTCAACATTTATAGAAACATGAGTGATGTAGAAAATAAAAGTCAGTCTGTAGGCGGGTAAAAAAGAAAAGGTCTAATTTGTTTCTTCATTGACTTCTGATTATTTACATGACATAATTTATTCATAAACCACCTGATATCCTTGACACTGTAATAAAAACTATCTTATTGTTTGCTGTGCAAAAAAAAACAAGGTTTCTTTTACAATCAGGAAATTAGATATGAAATAGCAAAGAATTATAATCCAGTAGCTTCAATAATATCAAATGTATGTATCAACTCAAACTCTTCGCTACAGGTAGAATGTGACACAAGGGAAATTAAGTAGAGTAAAGCTGGTTTGAATTCAGAGTTTTTCTTCTTGTAGACTGGTTGCCTAACCAAAGCAAATGAACACAGTCTGCCCTAATATTTACCCATAACTGAAAGGTACTCATGGTGCAATTGTTATTGTGGTTGGGAATGGAGTTCAAATCCTAGACAAGGCTGTTTGTATTTCACATAGGGCTAATACCCTTGGGAAAAGGTAATGAATTCAACTGTTCTCCCTTCAGCTAGGAGTAAATAATAGGGAAGATAGATATGAACAATGAATGAAACATTAGTTTCATTTAAAATGGTCCCCTTGAAATGAAGATCACTTAGTGAAAACATCACTTTTGATAAAGTCTGAAGCTGCATCATCATCTTTCTTTTAATAGCTTCCATTTCCTCATCTCTTACCCTTCAGATAAGTTTTCAGTTCAGGAAAGAAGGAAAAGTTAAAAGGACTAGA
This sequence comes from Sepioteuthis lessoniana, assembly GCA_963585895.1. Taxonomy (NCBI): domain Eukaryota; kingdom Metazoa; phylum Mollusca; class Cephalopoda; order Myopsida; family Loliginidae; genus Sepioteuthis; species Sepioteuthis lessoniana. Next base: position 30,099,627 of record OY757922.1, on the reverse strand, counting down.
TTTGGTGATAATGATCTTGTGTTTCACTAAAAAAAAGTTGTTCAAAAAGTAACAAGACCACTGTTAAAAAAAATGCTCTGACTTGTTTAGACTTTTCCTTGACAGCAATCTAAACATCTATACATCATCACTTTGTTATAAACATCTATACATCATCACTTTGTTATCACTTTGTCAATAATCTAAACATCAAGACATCATCACTTTATTATGTGAATTGATCATCTGGCCAAACATCTAGTCAATAATCTAAACATCTAGACATCATCACTTTATTATGTGAATTGATCATCAGGGCAAACATCTAGATAACATCACTTTGTTATATAAGTTGCTCAGCAGTGCAAATATCTAAACAATAGTCTTGACGTCAAGACATCATCACTTCATTTATTGTTCAGCTATGCAAACATCATTTAAATTTTAAAATTTAAGACATTTTTCTTACTTTCCGATTATATCTTATTTCTTTTTGGATCGAGAGAAAAGTTTTAACTCGAATTTTTCCCCTGGAAAAAAAATGGTACAACCATCTAGAGGATGACTCAAATAATAAACAAACAGAGGATTTCAGAAAAAATGGTTAAAAAAAGAATTTAAGAGAGTATTTTAAGGAACTAACTGATCACTTACTTGAGAGAATTTCATCTAGATATAGATATTATATTAATAGTTTATATATTCTATGCAAAGATTCTTTTTATATTAGGTTTATATGAGAAGACAGTAAAAACCGGAGATGCCCAAAGAGGCATAACAAACATATAATACAATTAATAAGAAGATATGTTGCTAAAAGACATAAGTTATTATACAGAATTTGAATAGAATATTACACGTTTATGCAGTTGTATTTAATTTTTTCATTTTTTTTTAAAAGTGTTAGTATCTCTATTAATAACAGAAATTCTATCCCTGGATAGTGTACATTATTTCTAAATTATTTAAGTTGTAAAAGTATAGAAAATGGCCATTATTTTCTTCAAAATTTGTACTCTAAATAATAACATTTAGGAATTAGATTTAGTTTGGTTGGATTTTATGGCATGTCACCTTTTGAAGATTATTTAATGCCAGATCCTGTTTACACATATATATATTAGATATATACATGATTTGTAAACACATTTTGTAGATAACATTCTTAAATGAGCCTGAGCTGTTTTTTGCACACAGTTAAATGGTTTCAAGTATTGTTATATAACAGGCACAATTTAACATTAGTAATTTGTTTGCCCACAGCTTGTTCTATTTGACCCATTGATAGGACCATTTCAGATGCTACCACTCTGGGTCAGAGTGGACCTGGGAGCAATTGCAATGAAGGGTTACTCCACATTCCCCAAATCTCCAAGGCTGGAGCCTCACCATCAAATGGTTTAATTTTATATCTAGGAGACTTGTTGGTGAGTGGCAGGGGTCTTACCCCACTGCAGAGGTGCAATCAGTGTATTCTACAGCCCCAGCAAACTTGGCTATTTAGAAATTAACCTACTTTCTATATAAAAATAGGCAAATTTATACATTTTCATTTACATAAAAACCGAATGAAAGAACATATGAATAAAAATTTACACGTATTTATTCTAAGGTTTCATCGGTTCATTGGCCTATGGCGTAGAGAGTCTGCCAATGGCTTGGGAGACCAGAGTTCAGTCCCATGCTGTGTCATATCAAAGACTTAAAAAATGGTACTTTATCTTGCTTTTTATCCAGCATTATAAGGTACGTATCAAGGGTAAAGTGGAGCAATCCAGGGGGAAGGAGTAACACCCTCCCCTATACCTCGGTGTAGTAGCTATTGAAAAGGGAGCCTTCGGGTCGCCCTTGACAACAGTCACCACCTTTACTTAAACCGACTCATTGGCCTAGGGGATAGAGTGTTCGCCAATGGCCTGGGAAACCAGAGTTCAGTCTCATGTCACATCATACCAAAGACTTAAAAAATGCTACTTGATATCTCCTTGCTTATTATTCAGCATTATAAGGTACGTATCAAGGGTAAAGTGGAGCAATCCGGGAGGAAGGAGTAACAACCTCCCCTACACCTCAGTGTAGTAGCTATTGA
>OY757922.1:30072559-30095059 GCA_963585895.1 Sepioteuthis lessoniana | reverse complement strand
CCACTCTTGCCCAAAGTGTTAGCACCTGATAGGGTCCAATCTATGGGTCAAGTAGAATTAAACTGTGTACTTATGCTAAACTGATTTGTTTAGAATAAAACTGTTTTTAACATAGAAACTGCATACTTAATCTAAACTGAACAGTTTGAAATAGAACTGTTTTTTCAATAGAACTACACTCTGTACTTATGTTAAACTGAATTGTTAGAAATAGAAATGTTTTTGACATTGAAACAGTGTACTAAAGCTAAACTGAATTGTTTGAAATAGAACAGTTTTTGACATTGAAACTGTGTACTAGAATTGTTTGAAATAGAATAGTTCATATAATGACATATCTGCTATTGATGACTTTTTTGACCGGTGGGATCCAAGCACTGCAACACCAATGAAAGAATTGTGTAGACTACACAGAGGACTATGTTGAAAAATAAACCTCATTTGGTCACATTCCATGAGAGTATCTTAGTCATCCTATGAAGTTTTCATCTGACCCCAAGTAAGTCAAAAACATCTAGTTTGTCTAACTGTATCTTTAACCAGAGTATCAATATGGATTAGTTTGGTTTATTTGTGTAATGGTATATCAACCTTTGTTGGTTATTTAATGCCAAACCCACCCTTGTAAGAGAACAGCAGGGCTACTATTTAACACATAGCCGTAGGGATAAGGGAGTTCATACCTATCCCAATGAGTATTAGTCTGAAAGGGAATCTAATAGTGTGAGAGGAGTTTGAACTCACTTACTATAATATTGCAGTCTATTAAGTTAACCACTACACAGGGACTCCCACAAGTCTTAGTATCATACCTGAAGTCAATGTGTACATCAACTAGTACACTCAAAATACTTTTCTATAGTCTTTATCCTAGGTTAATTCAGGTAACATGACACTTGATGTAGGGTTTGTGTATTAAATTAATATGTCCAAAATGTATTTTCATTTCCAGAAATTTCAAGGGAAGGACTTACAAATAAATAATAATGTAAAGCAATAATAAAAAAAAAATGTTTCATACCTTTTTCAGGATCTTCAGAGGTGATATCTTCAGCAACAAGGATGTGAAAGAATTTTTTAGTACCAAATCCATCTTTCTTCAGAGCTAAGGCAAAAAAAAATCAAGAATTTATAGAAATAAAAATTATTACCTCTATTTCATAATAGTTGTTACATTTTCACATAAATTTCATACATTAAACATAACAACTACTTGGATGAATCAAAAGTCTTGCAATATTTTACTAACATGAGGCACAATTCAGTAGCTCATGAAGCTTTTACCAAGATGGTGAAGATGACAAAGGTGACTGTGAAATTCAGAGGTCACCTGATGCTCTCCAAGAACTAATCACTGAATTTGTGTCTATGGTTCGAAGCACAGCTACAGAATCTAGATTTGCCTACCTGACCAAACCTGATCATCACGGTCTCTGCAACCCAAGCAAAATTTCTTGAACCCTATGCTTACTGTATGTGATCAACTGCACCTTCACTTTTCACACAACAAATGTTTTTCATATTTACCTACCCCTCCGCTCGGGCAGGATATGACACAAGGTCAATTTTTAAGTGGAGTTTAACAGGTTTGAATTCAGAGTTTTCCTTCTCCTAGACTAGTTGCCTCACCAAGGCTGAAGAACCTAGTCTGTATATAGAATCCTTGTCAATTTCATCAAAGAATGATTTTAGGTTTGATTTAGTTTAGTTTGGTTTAATGGCATATCAACCATTGTAGGTTATTGAATCGCAAATCCTGTTTATACATATATAGATATTTACCAAACCTTTTCCTTCTCCTAGACTAGTTGCCTCACCAAAGCTGAAGAACCTAGTCTGTATATAGAATCCTTATCATATTTACCAACCCCTCCACTCAGGCAGGATATGACACAAGGTCAATTTTTAAGTGGAGTTTAATAGGTTTAATAGAGTTTTCCTTCTTCTAGACTAGTTGCCTCACCAAGGCTGAAGAACCTAGTCTACCCTACTATTTACCCATAGCTGGAGGGAGAATAATTGGATTCATATCTTTCCCAAGAGTATTAGCGCTATGTGAAATGCAATCAGTCTCGCCCAGGATTTGAACTCGTGTCGCCGTGTCCATTTCCTATGACGATAGCCATTGCACTACGGGCACACAACAAATGTTTTTGGTTGCTTTCATGACCCAGTTCAAACTCATAAAGCTTAAGCACCCAAATTAGACTAAATTGCACATTTATCTGTGCTACTTTCAAATCACACACAGAGTGAAGTAATGCTCAACGTGTTAGCACACCAACCACCATAAAACTACCAACCGCAGTGAGTACCTACCAAGGCTTGAACTGCTTCAGTCACATGATGTATACACCACAAACAAATATGTACCAAAATATTACAAAACATTTGACTCACCCAAGTATTATAGAACAGCCTCTGTGCCATTTTTATCAGAGTAGATACAGATTTCTTGTATCTTCACATTTACAGAATAAAATTAGAATTCTTTGAAAATAGTAAATAATTTGACAATAAAAGATCTATAAATTTACATTCAAATCTCTCTTGTAAAAGAAATTATTGATAAGTGTGTGGTGTTAGGTACAAGGGCATGAATTAGATTGTTCCAACTGAATTTGTATACAATTAAATTCTTGCTAAAAGCATCAATTACAAAAGTGTAAATATATACATACAACGTCCATTATTCCCTAACCTCAAGGCATAAAATAACCCCAGATGGGTTGACATGCTGTTAAAATCCATCAATCAACCAACCAACTTGAATACGTTGCTGATTTAATTAACAAGCTAATAACCCAACAAAGAATTGAATGACATGGCATTATGCATGTTCTATGATGCCAAATTAAATGTGTTCTATAATATCATTGTACAACAAAAACAATTCATTTTGCTAAATGTTCCATTGTTGGGTCTTGATGAATGTTCTTGAAGATAATGATGAGATGAAGAAATGACTATAAGTTCATTGAAAACAAAAAATGTCAGACACATGTTCAAAAAAAAAAAAAAAATGACACTCACTTTATAAGTGCATTTCAGCCTCCCTCCATACCAATCTCAAATCTGGGAGACATGAAGTGGTATTTTTTAGCCAATGATTTGGTTTGGTTGGGTTTGGTTTTATGGCATATCAGCCATTCTTGGTTATTTAATGCCAAATCCTGTGTTTACAAATGTATTAAATATATGATTTGTAAACACATTTTTAGATGCAAACAATTAAAGGATCAAACAGTTCTGTTTCTAACAATTCAATTTAGCATAAGTCAACAAAGTTAAATGGTCCAAAGTATTGCTATCTATCACTAACAATTCAATTAAATATCAGTCAATTGTTTACACACAGTTAAATGATCAAACAGTTCTATTTCAAGAAATTTAATTTTGCATAAGTCATTTGTTTGCACTCAATTTAAATGTCAAACAGTTCTATTTGACCTATAGATAGGACCCTATCAAGTGCTACCACTTCGGCCCAGAGTAGACCTGAAAGCAATAGTAATGAAGAGGTACCCCACATTCCCCAAAGCTCCAGCATTACTGAAGCCTCACCATCAGATTGTTTAATGTCATATCTAAGACACTCATTGGACAGGATTATTACCTCTCTGCAGATATGTAATCAGTGTATTCTACAGCCCCAGCCAACTGGACTTTAACCCAATGAAGGAAAGATCCTATTGTCCCATAAACCCCAATGAGGGTGAGGCAGTTTTGTTAGATCCGAAATTGAAGCTACTTACTTATCCTCTGCCAGTTACTAACTGACTGACGTTTTTTATTCCCAAAGTCTAATGTGATCATTTCTTGTACTTATGGTTGACTCTTTGTTATTGAGTCACACAGATAGCAGGTTCAATGATGATGGTAAAAAGTAGCCACTTCATGATTCTAATGCAAGCAAACAAATTGCCTTCTCAGTAGTTTTTGGCATTTCTGACAATGATACTGCTGAAAGCCTTAGTAACAAACTTCAAGTCTTTTTCTATGTATCATGAGTTTTAATATGCTGTTATTCTTTTTTTAAATCCTAGAGTGAGTTAAAAGTTTTGCATTATTCTGATAGATGCTTGACTGTGGTATATATATTATATGATTGAATCAGTTCAAGCAATGGTTGTTATTCACTGCTGTTGATAGTATCAATAGTAATTGGTGCACTGGCACATTATGCATTGCTTCGCCAGGGTGTGATTTAAAGCTGCACAGAACAACATGTAATACAATCTACTTCAGGAACTTATGCTTTATAAGTTTGAACAAGGATATAATGTCACAGAAGCAACCAAAAATATTTGTTAGGCAAAAAGTGAAGGTGCAGTTGATCACAGTACAGTAAACATATGGTTCAAGAAATTTTGCTTTGGTTACAAAAGCCTTGACAATCAGGAAAGGTCAGGTAGGCCTAAAAACATGAATTTCAAGGGTTAGCTCTAAGCCATAGATTTGATTTGCTTTAGTTTGTTTTTACGTCATATCAACCATTGTTGCTTATTTAATGCCAAATCCTATTTTTACATATATAATAGATATATGATTTATAAACTCATTTTGTAGATACCCACAGTTAAATAATCAAACAGTTCTATTTCAAACAATTCAATTTAGCATTAGTCATTTGTTTGCACACAGTGGTATTTGAACCATAGATAGGACCCTATTAGGTGCTACCACTCCAGGTCAGAGTGGACCTGAAAGCAATGGCAAAGTTCCAGCAGATTGTTTAGTGTCATAAATAGGACACTCATTGGAGAGAGCTTTACCCCTCTGCAGAGATGCAATCAATGTATTCTACAGCTGACTGGGTTTCTCAGCCATAGAGTTAAATCCAGTGAGTAACTCTCAGAGAATATCAAGCAAGCTTGCCATCTCACAGTCCAGTATAGTACATCATGTTCATGACCTCAATAAAAGAACTCTGAGCTGCTAAATTGTGCATCTCATTACTAAAGTATTGCAAAACTTTTAACTCACCATATCATTTTAAAGTTTCTATTTCTTTTGTAGATGACCCATATTGTTGACAAGACATAAGAGATTCCACTAATAACATTACAAGTTGAATGACTAAACAGACTGAATGTTAATTAGATACTAGCAGTGTCTTCTATAAAAAGTATCAAATTCACAGTCTACCACAAAAGAAATTTGAAACCTTATAAAGAATCATTACTTATTTAAGAAGGGTATTCAACAACACATCTGAAACTGAACAAAGGCTCACGTGGCATAACAATTATCAGAAATGAACCCAGCAAGCCAAGTTCAAATCTTGGATGAAGCTGTTTGCATTTCACTTCACACTAACGCCCTTGGGGAAAAACCCATCTCTGCTCATCCCAGCTATGGGTAAATAATAAGGTATACTGTACTCTCTAGCCTGATAGATAGATAGATAGATAGATAGATAGATAGATAGATAGATAGATAGATAGATAGATAGATAGATAGATAGATAAACCAAAGAAAAAACTCTGAATTCAAAATTAGGTCTGTTGTACTATGGGCATATACACACATGCAGACATGTCTATTTCCTGTGTAGTCCATGTGCAACGCCAAGTAGGTGATATGAACTCTGTTTTATTTCTTTTTGCATTCACATCTCCATTCTTGGATATACACATACATCTTTACCCTTGATGTGAGACTAGTGACTCCACCCATATAAAAAATACTTACAACATTAACCTCAGCACCATCACTGACATAGTCAGAAGCCCCTATATTCCACAAGGTGTCTACAGTATCAGCAGCCATGTGAGATTGTTTGTTCAGATATACCCATTACTATCTATTCTGGATTGTCTCCCAAGCTATAGGTAAATAGTTGGATATTTTGGGTTCTTTAGCCTTGGTACTGCAACTGGTCTAGGAGAAGGAAAAAACTGAATTCAAACGAATTGTACTTTACTTGCCTTGGAGTGGACACACTTAGGAAGCAGTGTCTCATCAACCAAGACAGAAATCAACACGTGACTAGCAAAGTCATGGACAGCTATCAATAGGCTTTCAGTCATATGAAAGTCAGACCTGACTGTTAAAATAAAACGCAGTTTCTTCCAAGCAGCAGTCATATCGATACTGCTACATAGATGCTCTACATGGATGCTAACTAAACGGATGGAGAAAAAGCTTGACGGGAACTACACAAGAATGCTGCAAGCAAAATTGAACAAGTCCTGGAGGCAGCACCCCACAAAGCAGCAGCTGCACGACCACCTACCACCCATCACGAAAACTATCAAAATTAGACGAACTAGACATGCGGGACACTGCTGGAGAAGTAGAGACGAGCTCATAAGTGATGTACTCCTGTGGACCCCTTCACATGACCGAGCAAAGGCAGGACGACCAGCTCGAAACCTATTTACAGCAGCTATGTGTCGATACAGCATGTAGCCCTGAAGACGTACCGGGAGCAATGGACGACAGGGAGGAATTGCGAGAGAGGGTCAGAGATATCTGTGCTGATATCAAAACATGATGATGTACTTTACTTAAAAACTGGCCTTGTATGATATCCTACCAAGAGGAAGAGGCTGAGTAAATACATAACTGAAACGTCATTAATATGAAAATTTTAGTTTACAGTATCACCTAAAAATAACTACACTCCTAATAATGTTTTAGAAGGAAATTACTTAGTAATTAATTGATACTCACCAAAAAGTGAGCGGACAGACAGAAGCTTTTCTTGCCATTGACATTCCATCGGATCCAAACAAGATGAATTTAGATTCATCACTAAAATGAACCATAACTACACTTCTGAAAATGTTTTAGTAGGATAGTCACTATTATGTAGTGGCTAACGCACTGAACTGTGACATCATAGTAAGTGAGTTCAAACTCCAGTCTCGCTATTACATTCACTTTCAGATAACTACTCTTGGGAAAGCTATGAACCTCCTTATCCCCCCCCCCAGGTTGTTCTTCTACAAGAATAACTTCGGCACTAAATAACCCACAAAGTTTGACATGCCATTTAACAACCATTTTTTATAGAAAATTTAATTTACTTCTAAACTAAAGAGAAGAGTATTTTATTATTTCTAGAGGAACATTATAGAATCCAAACAGTTATTGTTAGGTATAGTATCATCCATAAATAAGAACACCCATGAATTTTTCTATAAAGTGGTAATTTTCTTCTAAACCAAAGATACAAGGATTTTTTTTTTTTTTTGCCTTATACCTCTTACTTTTGCCACAATTAAGCTAAGCTTGTCAAATAACTATACACACATACAGACATATCCATTTCACATGCAATCCATGTGTTGTATAGCCATAACCATAATCAATCACAACTGTACATATACAAATGCAAATACAAAGGCCAACTATCTGTTGTTCAGATATGAACCGTTTATTAACTTCTGAGTTCCGTTCTTCGACACAAGGAGAGAGAGACGCAATTCTTAAAAGTCTTTCGTATCATACTATACTAACAACATCTTTCAATGGCCGAAATTCAACTCTATACCCCAATGACAGGAACTCAACTATCGTCTTCCATGATCCAACCTTAAAATCCCAACCGCCTGGTCGGACCCCAACTTCTCAACACCATGGTCAACTTCAACTGTCTGCCATGAGGCAGACAACCCAACTGTCTGCCTACATGGCCCAAAATCAATTCCCAACTGACTCTTTTTCAAAATCTTCAAATTCTCAGGACCATAGCTTCCAGGCATAACGTCATTCACACTCCAGCTCATTTCCTATCTGGGGTTTATTATGACAATTGTGATTGTCATATCCTTTGCGCACGAGCGTAAACTGTACCCAATGCTATGCACCTGAACTAAGAACCGAATAGTTCAAAGCCCAACTAAACTGAATGAAAAATATAATTAACGAAAAATGATTAATATTAAAAAATCATTCCGTAATTTTATAACACATGGACAATATCAAGTTGGTGATATGAATTCTGTTTTTTTTTTTTATTTCTGTTTATATTCACAATTCTATTCTTTAACACATACACATACACAAACACACTTTTAATTTCTTGCATCTCGTTCCTTTTTGTAACTACAGTAGTTAAGGAACGAAACAGCAACAAATATTTAAATGATTTTAACTTGAAAAAATTGGCATGTACGTTTATGAAATTTTCACAAAATATACTTGGAACATATATACATTTATTACATACAAAGTTTTCTAAATTTTCTTTTACAACAAATTGATCATCAACTGAAAAAACAAAAATATACATTTCGTCCTGGTCAAAAGTTAAGGAATGCATCATAAATTCTTGTTAGATCAATATATAAACTAAAGAAAAATTCAATATTTAGTGAATTTTCCTTTGCATTGCATCTTCGACCACATGAGCGAATTAACTTCTTACAAAAAATCGTTGTGATACTTTCTCATTCTTCTTTCAGAAAACCCCATAAATCATCATTTTGAGGATTTCTGTTCTGAGCTTTCTCTCCTATGATTTTCCATACATTCTCTTTAGGGTTCTTATCTGGGCATTGTGGTGATCACTTTATAACAGCTGTTCCTTCAAGAAAACTTAATACAGTTTTAGCTTTGTAGCAAGGTGCGTTCTCTTGCATAAATATTGTAGTTTCAACTGTCCCTTAGTGTAAATGAGGAAGACCATGCTGGCGAATAAGTTCTTTATAAACACTGGAATTAAAATTACCGTAAAAACGAACAATGTGTCCTACTCCCGCTGAATAAATCATCCACCACACCATTACGCTCCCCCTCCTTTCAGTTTTCTTAACGCATTGAGGAGATAAGCATTCCCCATTTTTACGCCTTACAAACCTCTTTGATCTAAAAACGTTTAATTTAGATTCATCACTAAAGTGAACTATATTCCATGGTTCATCTGTCCACATGATATGCTCTGTGGCGAAGTCAAGGCGAACTTTTTGATTTTTCTTTGAAATCAAAAGTTTGCGACATGGAATCCGAGCTACTGTTTCCTTATTTAACCTTCGAGAAACAGTTTTTCTAGAGATTGGCTTTCCTGTTTGTACACAAAATTCATGAGAAATAGCCGTTGCTGTATCGAAATGGTCTTTTAAAGACATTTTAACAATCATCCGATCTTCCCGTTTGGTAGTCATAGGAGGCCTACCAGTTCTCAGTTTTGGTTCAAGTGTTTTATCAGCTTGAGATTTACTGATTACACGATAAAGAACGCTTTTTGACCTTCGTACGATACCAGCATTTTCAGAATACGATTTGCCTTCATCATGATTTGCTAAAATGAGCTTTTTTTCTTCTAGGGTTAAACAATTACATGCTTTCGCCTCCTTCTTGCTTAAAAATAGTTCCAATGGTGTATGACAGTTGACTATAAATCAAAATTAGCAATCAAGTTGTTTAAGAATTACCTAAATTACTATAATTCAACAGCGTCCCTTAATTTTTGACTGGGGCAAAATGTATATTGCTGTTTTTTTTTAATTCACTATAAATTTACTGTAAAAAGATTTAGAAAACTTTATATGTAATAAGTATATACGAGGTGCATACGATAAGTTTCCAGACTTTTTTCGTATGGGCACTTTTATTGATAGAACACTCATGAAACTCTAGTCCCCTTCGAAGTAATCTCCTCCGGCTACAATGCACTTGTTGAACCGTTCCAACAACTTCTGGAAAGCCCCATGAAAGCCCTCTTGAGTGAGCGTGTCAATGACCTTCGTCACAGCCTCTTTCATCTCCTCAATTGTCTCATAACGACAGCCTCTGAGCTTAGAGAATAATCAAAAGTCACAAGGAGCAAGGTCTGGACTATAGGGAGTCTGAGGAAGTGTCTTGATGCCCATCTTGGTCAAATAGTCAGTGACAAGGATGGAGTTGTGGACTGGTGCATTGTCCTGGTGGAAATGCCACTGAGCCGATTTGAAGAGCACTGGCCTCTTCCGACGGAATCTCTTCCTGAACTCCCTTAAAACCTTAACATAGTAACCCTAACCCTAACTTTTTGGCCAATCAACACTGGTGTATTGGCTTCCTTACTCCTCCCACACCTCTCATTATCCCTCACAGATTCCCTGCCTTCCTTGAATCTTATGCCACGCAAAAACTGATGCTCGATTCAAGCAAGATGCTCCAAAAGCAGTCTGAAGCATTCCATACGTTTCTGTAGCATTTTTTCCAAGTTTAAAACAGAATTTTATTGCATATCATTCTTCCTCACGTTCAGATTGCATTTTTGAAATTCACCAGCTGTGACAATCAGGCTTTAGTAGGGTGTATTCCAATTGCTGCTGTAGAAGTATGCCTGTCATTGAACTATTTTAAAAATCATTTAACTGCCTGGACAAAAAAAGTCTGGAAACTTATTGAATGCACCACGTATATGTTCCAAGTATATTTTGGGAAATTTTTGTAAACGTACATGCCAATTTTTTCAAGTAAAAATCATTTAAATATTTGTTGTTGTTCCGTTCCTTAACTTATGGTCATGACTATATATTCTTGCAATAAAACTTCTTAAGTTGCACATAAAGTCTTGAAGTTAATTTCTGAGAGGAGCCTACATTTCTTATACTACATTCTCTACAATAAATCCTCTACAACTGTCTGCACAAAAACTTTGGATTGTTTTCTTGAATCCGTTTGACCTCAACTATATTTCAGAGACTCAAGAGACAGCTGTGTTACAGAAAATTATCATCCTCATGTCGCTCCGCCAGCACGGACCTTCTTGACCCTCTGTCGCCACCCATCTATATCGTCCATCACTCCCAGGAGGTCTTTGAGGCCACATCCTGTATCAACACAGAGCTGATGTATATAGGTTCTAACTGGTTGTCCTGCCTTTGCTCGTCCATGTGAAGGGGTCCACAGGAGTATGTCGCTTATGAGTTCTTCCCCACTTCTCCAGTAGTGTCTCGAATGTCTGGTTCTTCTAACTTTTGTTAGGGGTGGTAGGTGGCAGAACAGCCACTGCTTTGTGGGATGCTGCCTCTAGGACTGGTTCAATATTGCTCGCAACATTCTTGTGTTGTTGCCAACAAGCTTTTTCTCTAGACGTTTAGTTAGCATCCATGTAGTGCATCCATATAGCATTATCGACACGACTGCTGCTTGGAAAAACTGCGTTTTATTTTATGGGTCAGGTCTGACTTCCATATGACTGATAGCCTATCGATAGCTGTCCATGCCCTCGCTAGTCACTTGATGAAAGGTTACAGAAAATAAAGGCAAGTAAAAATTGATTCAAGATAAACTTGAACAGGTAAAATCTCATAACCCTGATCAGTTGTTGCCAACAAGCTTTTTCTCTAGACGTTTAGTTAGCATCCATGTAGTGCATCCATATAGCATTATCGACACGACTGCTGCTTGGAAAAACTGCGTTTTATTTTATGGGTCAGGTCTGACTTCCATATGACTGATAGCCTATCGATAGCTGTCCATGCCCTCGCTAGTCACTTGATGAAAGGTTACAGAAAATAAAGGCAAGTAAAAATTGATTCAAGATAAACTTGAACAGGTAAAATCTCATAACCCTGATCAGTGATGAAGGAAGAGGGATTAAAAGGTGGTTTAAGTTTCCTTGACTCCAAAATTATTCATCAGCTCATACTTCAAATCTTTAAAAAACACTAGAAGTATGCCTGTCATTGAACTATTTTAAAAATCCTTTTTGAATACTGCTCTCTCTAACTAATATCCTTATCTTTGTTGTTATAGTCAACGTTTTTACACCAATGTGATAATTTCTGTCTGAATTTCTCAGGTGAGGATCTATTATTATACATTAAGTTTTTCCTTAGTGGAGTGATTTGTGTTTACTTCAAAGTAAGGATTTTATGCAAGCTTTAATGTAAGGATTTGAGTCCTGCTTGGGTTCAATGATTTTATCCCTTTCACTTCACTCCTTGCTTTAGTGAAAAGGTCTCTGCCTTAGTGGAGTGATATGATCCCTTACTTTAGTGCAGTCATTTGATCCTTTGCTTTATTACAGTTATTTGACCCCTTACTTTAGTGCAGTCATTTGATCCTTTGCTTTAGTACAGTTATTTGACCCCTTACTTTAGTGCAGTCATTTGATCCTTTGCTTTAGTACAGTTATTTGACCCCTTACTTTAGTGCAGTCATTTGATCCTTTGCTTTAGTACAGTTATTTGACCCCTTACTTTAGTGCAGTCATTTGATCCTTTCCTTTAGTACAGTTATTTGACCCCTTACTTTAGTGCAGTCATTTGATCCTTTGCTTTAGTACAGTTATTTGACCCCTTACTTTAGTGCAGTCATTTGATCCTTTCCTTTAGTACAGTTATTTGACCCCTTACTTTAGTGCAGTCATTTGATCCTTTGCTTTAGTACAGTTATTTGACCCCATACTTTAGTGCAGTCATTTGATACTTTGTTTTAGTACAGTTATTTGACCCCTTACTTTAGTGCAGTCATTTGATCCTTTCCTTTAGTACAGTTATTTGACCCCTTACTTTAGTGCAGTCATTTGATCCTTTGCTTTAGTACAGTTATTTGACCCCATACTTTAGTGCAGTCATTTGATACTTTGTTTTAGTACAGTTATTTGACCCCTTACTTTAGTGCAGTCATTTGATCCTTTCCTTTAGTACAGTTATTTGACCCCTTACTTTAGTGCAGTCATTTGATCCTTTGCTTTAGTACAGTTATTTGACCCCTTACTTTAGTGCAGTCATTTGATCCTTAACTTTAGTACAGTTATTTGACCCCTTACTTTAGTGCAGTCATTTGATCCTTTGCTTTAGTACAGTTATTTGACCCCTTACTTTAGTGCAGTCATTTGATCCTTTGCTTTAGTACAGTTATTTGACCCCATACTTTAGTGCAGTCATTTGATCCTTTGCTTTAGTACAGTTATTTGACCCCATACTTTAGTGCAGTTATTTGACCCCATACTTTAGTGCAGTCATTTGATACTTTGTTTTAGTACAGTTATTGGACCCCTTACTTTAGTACAGTCATTTGATACTTTGCTTTAGTGCAGTGATTTGACTTCTTGAATGTCAACGTATACCAAGCAAAGTCGTGGACTGTTATTAATAGTTAATTGATTTATGGAAATTTTATCTTGTTAATAAAATAAAACAGAATTTCTACCAAGCTATGGCTATGTCAGTACTACTGAATGGATGCACCACCTGGACATTAAGAAAATCCATGTAGAAAAAACCAGATGGGAACTAAACAAGAATACTAAGTACAGTTTTGAACAAATCCTGAAAGCAACTCCCCACAAAACAGCAGCTGTATGGCCACTGAGCTCTTATCTCAGAAACCATTCAAGTAAAATGAACAAGACATGCAGGGCACTGCTGGAGAAATAAAGATGAACTCAGTAGCAATGTTCTCATATGGACTACTACACATGGACACACCAGTGTTGGCCAACAGCTCAGCACGGACAATGGATGCAGTCTAGAGGACCGACTGGGAGTGATGGATAATGGGGACAGATAACGAGAGAGAGAGTGAGAGAGAGAGGGTCAAGGAACTCCATACTATCAGCACTCCATGATAATGATGTATTAGTGCAGTGATTTGACCCTTTGCTTTAGTATCATCATTTGCACCTAAATTTGTGATTTGTCTACACATTAAACCAATGATAAATACAATAATGAACTATATTCACTGCTGTCAACACAGCCAACAAAAATATATACATCTTTATTTCTCTTGAAAGGGATCAAAACTACTGTAAGGTGTGAGAGAGACAGACGGACAGAGACAGAAGAAGACAAATACAGCCTTGGCGGCAACACCCCACAAGACACCAACTGTACGGCCACCTGCCCCCTATCACGAAAACTATTCAAGTTAGATGAACCAGACATGCAGGACACTGCTGGAGAAGCAGGGACGAACTCATAAGAGATGTACTCTTATGGACCCCCACACATGGCCGTGCAAAAGCAGGACGACCAGCACGAACATACATTCAGCAGCTATGTGAGGATACGGGATGTTGTCCTGAAGACCTACCTAGGGCGATGAACGATAGGGAGGAATGGCGAGAGAGGGTCAGGGATATCCGTGCTACCAGCGCGATATGATGATGATGATGATGATACTGACCCATACCTTTTTCTTTTCTTAACCATACCATGCTGTGTTATCTTGAAGGCCTTACATCTTCTCTTCCAACAAGATATACTCAACTGGTTCACTCGGCCTCCTGCGGCCATGATTCTCAATCTGCCGACTCGACTGACTGCAGCAAGCTGAGACTGTCTCAAGACTAAGATTGCTCGTATCTCATGTGAGCATCTGCATACATCATTTCATAACACTTACACATTTCCGTTCAACTACGTGACTGCTTCCACTTATTTCACATAGGTGCATGCTGAGCAGAGAATCTCTGATTTACAGCTCGGTCAAGGGTCAATATGCAACATATTTACTTAAAAGTGTTTTTATAACTTATTTGCTATATAAACAATTGCCTTGTACCAGACTTAATAAAATCCAGCAAAAATCTACAGTGATACATTAACAAAGAATTTGATCATAACCTTATTTACCAATCTAATAAACACAATAGTTTGACAAAAATAAAAACAAACTATCAATATTAAAGTTTACCAGAATTATGGATTAAAAATTTGAATTATTAGTCCAGGTAACAAGCACGGAAATGGTAATTCCAAGCCAAACATTTTTAGACCTTATTTTTCTATTGAGGGTGCCTTTGGAGAATAAGAAAAGTTAGGGTAAACAGCCAATTACTAAAACTTTTTTCATTCCCCAATGATACTTGCATTGAAAAAATAAGGTTTAAACAATTCAGCTTTGGGTTACTCTGACCATGTTTTTCACCTGGACAATATGTTTAGTTATCTGGAACCGAGATATTTGACAAAATTCTATTGTAAAACATGCATCTTACAGACCTCAGATTTGGCATTTGTATAAAGATGTCCACTCTTAACACTCACTTTCAAAGGACAGAAATAATCTGGAACATCCAGGATCATTATCTTCTTGTTCCTTTTAAAACAAAAGCAAAAAAGAAAAAAAAGAAAGATTTTTATTAATATTTTTTGCGTTTATTTTGTCAATAAAAAAAATATCAAATAAAACGTAGTTAAAAATTTCAAATGAATAAATTATAAAATGAAATAACCAAATCTTGAGAGACAAGAGAAAGTGTCAAACATTTGAGTCTCTTTAGGAAGGTTAGATTATATGGTTTAATGGCATATCAACCCCTTGATGGTTATTTAATGCCAAATCCTGTTTATACAACTATATATTTGCAAGCAAATAGTTGGTAGATAACTTTATTTATAAACAAGTAAGAGCTCATTTTGTTTGCTCACAGTTATGCATTGAATAGTATAACTGCTGTCCTTATACAAGAATGGCTTTGGCATTAAATAACCCATGAATGTTGATATACTATAAAACAAAGGAGCCCAGCTATAGGTTAAACAGTATCCCTATTGTTCTTCTACAAAAATGGCTTTGGCATTAAATAACCCAGGAAGGTTGATATGCCATAAAACAAAGGAGCCCAGCTATAGGTTAAACAGTATCCCTATTGTTCTTCTACAAAAATGGCTTTGGCATTAAATAACCCATGAAGGTTGATATACCATAAAACAAAGGAGCCCACCTATAGGTTAAATAGTATCCCTACTGTTCTTCTACAAAAATGGCTTTGGCATCAAATAACCCATGGAGGTTGATATGCCATAAAACAAAGGAGCCCAGCTATAGGTTAAACAGTATCCCTATTGTTCTTCTACAAAAATGGCTTTGGCATTAAATAACCCATGAAGGTTGATATACCATAAAACAAAGGAGCCCACCTATAGGTTAAATAGTATCCCTACTGTTCTTCTACAAAAATGGCTTTGGCATCAAATAACCCATGGAGGTTGATATGCCATAAAACAAAGGAGCCCAGCTATAGGTTAAACAGTATCCCTATTGTTCTTCTACAAAAATGGCTTTGGCATTAAATAACCCATGAAGGTTGATATACCATAAAACAAAGGAGCCCAACTATAGGTTAAATAGTATCACTGCTGTCCTTATACAAGAATGGCTTAGGCATTAAATAACCCATGAATGTTGATATACTATAAAACAAAGGAGCCCAGCTATAGGTTAAACAGTATCCCTATTGTTCTTCTACAAAAATGGCTTTGGCATTACATAACCCATGAAGGTTGATATACCATAAAACAAAGGAGCCCAACTATAGGTTAAATAGTATCCCTACTGTTCTTCTACAAAAATGGCTTTGGCATCAAATAACCCAGGAAGGTTGATATGCCATAAAACAAAGGAGCCCAGCTATAGGTTAAACAGTATCCCTATTGTTCTTCTACAAAAATGGCTTTGGCATTACATAACCCATGAAGGTTGATATACCATAAAACAAAGGAGCCCACCTATAGGTTAAATAGTGCCATTACTGGTCATCTACAAGAATTGCTTTGGCATTTAATAACCCATGAAGTTTGATATGCCATAAAACAAAGAAACGAAACGAAACCATAATTCTGCTTGTGTTTCATTCATTCATACATTACACTCATGCATATACCCTCCCCACAGCCAAGTGGGATATTCATCCACCCAGTTCCTCAACTAAGAAAGATAATCTTCAACTCTTCCCCTCAATCAATTGGGATATGAAGGAATGATATAAAAAATGTGTGCTAACAAACGGCTAATGGTACATTGAATTGCTTGAAATAGAACTGTTTGATTATTTAGCTGTGTGTAAACAAATAACTGATGTTTAATTGAATTGTTAGTGATACATAGAAATACTTGGAACCATTTAACTTTGTTCGCTTATGCTAAATTGAATTGTTAGAAACAGAACTGTTTGATCCTTTGACTGTGTGTAAATAAATGATAGGTGTTTAATTGAATTGTTAGTGATACATAGTAATACTTGGAATCATTTCACTTTGTTAGTTTATACTAAATTGAATTGTTAGAAATAGAACAGTTTGATCCCATAACTGTGTGTATCTACAAAATGTATTCACAAATCATATATTAAATATATATGTAAAAACATGATTTGGCATTAAATAACCAACAATGGTTGATATGCCATAAAACCAAACCAAACCTGCTATGGGTAAATAGTAGAGCAGACTGGACTCTTTAACCTTGGTATGGCAACCAGTCTAAGAGAAGGAAAGCTCTGAATTCAAACCTGTTAAACTCTGCTTAAAAATTAATCTGCTCATGCAGATGTATTAAGTAAATATATATGTGTGTGTGTGTGTGTAGTTGGGTAGCAGTTTGATTAAATCATAAAGATACATTTTGTCTATATAATTTTTAAAGATCCTTTCAAGTTTCCTGATAAGTGTCTTGGTTTCAGGTTGGAATTGGTGGATGAATTTACCAAAATTTTCCCCTGCGCTCTCAGACATTTTTCAGGGTTTTTGTTTTTATATGTATGGATTCTAGGATTTGTTGTATTATAGTGGTGTTTTCTACTAGAATTTTTTAAAATCTTGATTTAGGAATGGGATGGGTTTTAAGATGTAAGGCTCTTGAAAGAGTTGTAGTCATATTAAATTTGTTTTAGTAAGTGATAAGTTTTACTTTTTTGGTAGGGATAACATCTTTTTGATAAGGTTTTTTAGTATATGTTCATCTATCTTATAATTACTATGAAATTAATTTTTTGTAGAAAAGGTTTATTGATTGTTTATGGTTTAGGGTATTGTCTATGTTATGTTCAGTTTTATTAAGGAAATGTTTAATTTCTGTATCAACAACGTATTTGGGAAACCCATTATTAATAAGGGTTTGTTTTATATTCTTAAGTTCATTAAGGAAGACAGTTTGAAAGGAAGATAGTAGTTTAGATCAGGAAATAAGTGTTTTTATGATTGTTCATTTATGACAGAAGGGGCATTCACTATTGAAATTGAGGGTGCAGGAATTGATGTTGGTAGGTTTTTTTTTATATGTGGAGGTGGTAAATTGGGCAATATTGCTTGTGTCTATTAGTACATCAAGAAATTGGATTTTATTGTTGATATTGATTTCTTGTGTAAAATTGAGAACAGAATTATTTTGAAAGACCTCTTGTATATATATATATATATATATATATATGCATGCACAAACATTGGTATTGAAAAAAGCCAGGACAAAAAAGTTTCTTTTATGCTAAATAGATGCACAACTCTGGTTTGTTATGGTTTTATGGCATATCAACCATTTTAGGTTACTTAATGCCAAATCCTCTTTATACATATATATTAGATATATATGATTTGTAAATACATTTTGTTGATAACGATTTTAAACAACCCTAAACTCATTCTTTTGCGCACAGTTAAATTGTTCCAAGTATTCCCATGTATCACTAACAATTCAATTAATCATCAGCCATTTCTTTACGCCCAATTTAGATGTCAAACAGTTTTATTTGACCCATAGATAGGACCCTATCAGGTGCTACCACTGAGGTCAGAGTAGACCTGGGAGTGATGGCAATGAAGGGCTACTCCGCATTCCCCAAAGCTGCCGCATTACTGGAGCCTCACCATCAGATTGTCATATCCAGGACACTCTTTGTGGGAGGAGGGGGTCTTACCCTCTGCAAAGATGCAGTCAGTATATTCTACAGCCCACCCAACTACCGCCAACTGAGCTATGCTCAAGAGATGAAATTTGTCTTTTTTGTTGATTGGTGAAAAAAAATTTGATTCTTTTTCATTACCTGGAATTTCCACTAGTCCTACAAGTCAATATTAATATAAATATTTACTTATATTGAGGGCCAAAGTAATTACTGAAATTAGTATTATTTCATGTCGTGCAATTTTAGGAAATGCTCCGATCATAACACCAATCATCATTAGAAATGGAATCATTTCACTTTGATGCTCTTTGGAAAGGCATGAATCCATCTGTTCCTCTCCCAGTCATAGATAAATTGTAGGACAAACTGGGTTCTTTAGCCTTGAGTAGGCAACCAGAGTAGGAGAACAGTTGTGGTACTATTTAACCCATAGCTGAGAGGATAAGGGGGTTCATGCCTTTCCCAAGAGTATTTGTCTGAAAATGAGAATAATAGTACGACTGGAATTCGAACACGCTTACTACGATTCCGGAGATCATCACTTTAACCTTTACTCCATAAGGACACCCCCACCCAAGTCTAAGAGAAGGAAAACTCAGAGTTTAAACCATCTTTACACCACTTAAAAATTGACCTTGTGTCACATCCTTCTTATAGCAGAGAGGTTTGGTAAATACAGGGTGTCCAGGAAAAATGTGTACACACTTTGGTTAATTATGAATAAAATATTTATTCAGATGTATTCAAGTTTCATAATCCAAGTTAAAGAAGACAAGTACAGAAATTTCTGAAGTAACCCAGGTGTTTGATCTGATGATTATTCTTTATTCCA
Source organism: Sepioteuthis lessoniana (assembly GCA_963585895.1). Taxonomy (NCBI): domain Eukaryota; kingdom Metazoa; phylum Mollusca; class Cephalopoda; order Myopsida; family Loliginidae; genus Sepioteuthis; species Sepioteuthis lessoniana. The sequence goes on along the minus strand of OY757922.1, from coordinate 30,075,653 downwards.
GTACTGCTGATAATGATAACTGACAGAATTGCAAACATTACTGAGTTATAGCAGGTGTTCAAACTGATCACCATTCTGCTTAAGGCAGTGAGATGGAATAGCAAACATCTTATATTGTTTCAACTGGTTTTTAGATGCATTCTATTTCATTTGCTGCTTTAAACTCATTGACTGTTGCAGGTTTCGTGCTATAAAGTTAAACAACTCAATTAAATGCAACAATTATAACCACAGGGCACCACAGAAGCCATTTGTTACAATGGAACATTATATAAACTTACCTGGATTTATCAATGTTGCATGGAATTGGATCATTTTTTTTTATTACTGTCGCTGATCAAAGTGCATATAAGTTGGTTTTTTTGGATACTCTACGTGAGTTTCCACACCAGTACAAGCTAGTGGTCTTCATTGGATACCAAGTGACAGCAAGTCTGTTTAGCTTTCATGGACTCTTCTCGGTATTCTAGCTAAGAGTTACATTTCTAGGTAGAAAGAAAATATGCAAACAAAAGTAAAAAAAAGACGGACTCATGGGTGTAAACCAAAATAATTAGTTTCATTTACCACATGTGTCTAATAACCAGGAACAGTACTGTTTTAACTTTCTGGGCTCCAGTCAACTGAATCCACCATTTCAGGTGTACTTGACATTATGGGCCTGCCTGACTTCATCTTGAATATTATTTTGACTTTCTTTAAACATTTTAGACCATTTCTAAACATTTTTTTTTACTAAACAGTCTTCTCTACACACATCAGACATGATTCCATAAATTTCACATGGTTTGCATTTCTAAGCCACCAAATATTTAATGACTGAAGTCTGTTCTAGCCTGGAGCACTCTGTTGGATTTGCGGTTATTTCAAATAGTCTCAAAGCAAATATTTTGGCAAGATTAAATATAATATTTGCTATAAAACAAATTTCAAACAATGAAGTGTTTACATTTATAAAAAAAATAATTCAAAAAAATTATTTTGCTTTTTTGAAAAAAATTCACTATATTCATTACATAACCCTTGGCACTAACTTTTTGGGGCTTTTTATCAGTCAAGACATTAAGACATCTAGACATCATCCCTTTATTATATTTCTGAGCTGTGTATATGTTTTCATTTAAATTTTGAATTTCTGAATTTACAGTCACAATATTTTTCATTAGATCCCATATATATTGAGATATGATAAAAAAAATACCCTGCTCAAGATTTACCAAAAATCTACTCACTGTATCATTGTGAATATAAGTCACACACTACACAAGCACACTCAATGAAGTCTCACTACCGACTGAATAATACCAAAAATCTACTCACTCTGCCATTGTGAATACAAGTCACACACTACACAAGCACACTCAATAAAGTCTCACTACCGACTGAATAATACCAAAAATCTACTCACTCTGCCATTGTGAATACAAGTCACACACTACACAGGCACACTCAATAAAGTCTCACTACCGACTGAATAATACCAAAAATCTACTCACTCTGCCATTGTGAATACAAGTCACACACTACACAAGCACACTCAATGAAGTCTCACTACCGACTGAATAATACCAAAAATCTACTCACTCTGCCATTGTGAATACAAGTCACACACTACACAAGCACACTCAATGAAGTCTCACTACCCACTGAATAATATCAAAAATCTACTCACTCTGCCATTGTGAATTCAAGTCACACACTACACAAGCACACTCAATGAAGTCTCACTACCCACTGAATAATATCAAACAAGAGTGTCTGTTCATGCATGTGAAACAAGGCCACATGTGATTCATTGCCAAGTTACACCAAGGTCATACAAGGGCTTTTCTGGACACACTTTGTATATACAGGGCAATTGTTTAGACTTATATGTACTTTAGTATTATGTCAAATAATTCTAATACTATGTAATCCAGTAGGGAAAATGATATCATTATGAGGGTCATTCAAAAAGTTCTAAGCCTCACCTAGAAAGAAGAGCTTACCTGAATATTTTTATGGCAGCTACAGATTACCACTTTTTATCAAACTAGAAAAACTGATTCAGATTTTTCTAAGTTTATAAGAAATGATAGTGTGCTGCTCAAACAAAAATATTCAGCAATGGCTTTTCTTTCTCAGTGAGGCTTTGAACTTTTTGAATGACCCTCGAACATTAACATATTTGTTCTACATTCAGCTTTTATAATTTTCCCAAAAAAAGATATTCTAATGTACAAATAGCTTTTTCTCCCTGATTAACTGCTTGTAAGGTTATCTGTTATTCTCATTAATAATTTATACATTGTTTTTAACAAACATTTATACTTTAACTAAGGTATCTTTCCTTTTTTGCTTTTTAAAATATTCAAGGCCATAAATTTTTTTAAATTTTGCAACCTCCATCTCTTAATTGTCATTTACTAAACTCAACTTAGTTTTGTTCAAAGCCAGAGGTATGAGGCACCCAGTGAGAAGTGAATCCACCAACAATGATCTGCTAGTCTAGCTCTCTAATCATTTCATCCAGCGAGGTAGTCTAACTCCATCACATGATTGTTACATTTATATATATATATATATATATATATATATATATATATATAGAGAGAGAGAGAGAGAGAGAGAGAACAATTAAAAAGTAACTTCTAATTTTAAAATTCTGATTATTAATAATTTATAAGTATTTTTTTCAAATTACTTTTCAGTCACCCAGTGTGTATATATATATATATACCAAAGGTATTTTTTATTTCACTATTTGAGTCTTGTATGCTGTGAGATAATTCAAGGGGAGGCATTTACTCCCCTTGAGAACATTCTTCAAAAGAGGAATTTTTTTCAACAATTTGACATAGTTGCTGTTTTTGGCCTAATGGTTTGAGTGTTCGCCAATGGCCCGGGAGACCTGGGTTCAATCTCAAGTTGAGTCATACCAAAGACTCTAAAAATGGTACATGATGCTATCTTGGTTAACACTCAGCATTATAAGTTAAGGATCAAGGGTAAAGTGGAGCAATCCAGGGAAAGGAGTAGCACCCTCCCCTACACCTTGGTGTAGTAGCTATTGAGTCACCCTCAACTACATTCACTAACTTTACTTACTTACTTT
>OY757922.1:29880059-30067559 GCA_963585895.1 Sepioteuthis lessoniana | reverse complement strand
TTTATTAGAAAGACAGTAGTGGTACTATTTAACCCACTGATGGGAGGATAAGGGGGTTCATACTTTTTCCAAGGTTATTTGTTTGAAAGTTAACATAATAGCACGACTGAAGTTCAAACTCACATACTACAATTCCGCGGTCCAGCGCTTTTAACCATTACACCACAGGAACACCTTGATGTTTAATTGTATTGTTAGAGTTGTATAGCAATACTTGAAAACATTAACTGTGTGCAAACAAATGATTAATACCAAATAGAATTATACGTATTCGATAGAAATCAGTGAAACCATTTAACTGTGAGCAAAAAAGTGAGCTCAGGCTCATTTAAAAAGGGTATCTAGAAATCATATATTTTATATATATGTATAAAAAGGATTTGGCATTAAATAACCTACATTGGTTGATATGCCATAAAATCTAACAAAACTAAATCATATATATTTAATATGTATGTATAAAAAAAGATTTGGCATTAAATAACCTACAATGATTGATATGCCGTAAAATCTTACCAAACCGAATCATATAAATTTAATATATATGTATAAAAAGGATTTGGCATTAAATAATCTACAATGGTTGATATGCTGTAAAACCAACCAAGACCAACGAACCAAACGACAATACCATGAGAATTCCCCCAAGACAACAAGATATTCCTTTTAAAACTGTATCTTGTATGAGCACCCCCTTATAACACTTGGCGACAAGAATTTTGTTTTGGGGAGTAAAAGAATATATGTAACACATAGCTACAGGGATAAAGGGGTTTATACCTTTCTAACAGTAGTTTAGAAGAAAAAGTAAAAGCCTAAAACACCAATGCTACCACAAACCCCCCCCAAAAAAAGAGAAAGGAAAAAGAAAAAGAAAAAAAATGATGAAATTAATATCCCTCCCCACCCCCCTGACTAGAACAGTAGACTGTCTCCAAAACTACATAAAATTCAGTAGTAAATAAACGTTAAAAGGGAGAGGAATGATTTGAACTCACGTGCCAACGGAGGAAAAATGTTTCAATATTGGTCAGTATGTCTTTAAGTTCTATTAATTTAAAATGCTTAATTTTACAAAATGTTATGCTGTATTTTTGTTTGTAAAATAATGCTTAAACGATGCGTTTTAAATGTAAAGACACGCTTACTCTACTATAAACCCAAATTGATTATAAGACTGTCCAATTGTCAGCGAACACGGCAAAACGTTTTGAATCTCTTCTATAATTTAAAAATTCTTAAAGAAAGCCCTAACAGTAGTTTAGAAGAAAAAGTAAAAGCCTAAAACACCCAATGCTACCACCCAAAAAAAAAAAAAAGTCATTTGCAAAAGCTCGACAATTCCTGAAGCCTCCTCGGTTCCCAACGGTAGTATAGAAGAAAAAAAAACTAAAAAGCCTAGGAAAATGTCCCAATACCATAAAAAAAAAAAAATTCAGTACCAGTGAAAGTCTGACGAAAGTACCTTAGTCTTGGACTTTAACTAAGTTAAAACTTAAGAAAACTTAAATCAAAATTACCCCCCCTTTTTTTTACGTACACATGGGAAGCAGCATGATGTACGTAAAGGTATTTGAATAAACCCATGGACGACCAAACTCAATACCTAAACAGGTCCTGGACGTGAGTTTGACGACTTTACGCTCAGGATCGTTAGTTCGATCGGGGAACTACTGCTGCTCCTCTATAAGAGTGGCTTCTATAGAAGAGAATAAATCAGCCATCGAAAGATAACCATGACCCACACTCAAACCACATACACAAACCGCATCGCTCTTCGCGCGGGGATAAAAGGGGCGCGTCCTACTGAGGTTGGAGCCCTGGCCTCAGTGTTCGAAAAATCAGCTACAGAGCTCAAACGATCAAAAGTACTAAAATGCAAGCAAACACTACAAATAGCCACATTTAACCTAAGAACCTTAAATAGAATAGGACAACTACCAGAGCTAATCGCATTGGCCGAAGAACATAAGATTGACATAATATGCATACAAGAACACAGATACACGCACACCGAAGATATCAAATATCACAAAACTGGCAATGGATGGTTGCTCATCACTGTATCCGCATGGAAAAACTCTGTCAACACCACAGTAGAAGGGGTGGGATTACTTATAGGACCTAGAGCATTAAAAACGCTAAATAGCATTGAGAAAATACAACCTAGAATGATGGCAGCTACTTTTAACGGCAACCCCAGAGCAACAATCATCTCCTGCTACAGCCCTACCAATGTTAGTGAAGAAACTGAACTAGTCACCTTCTACGATGAGTTATCCTCATTAGTGCGTAGCATCCCGAAACACATGTTAGTCATTGGCGGAGACATGAATGCCCAAATCAGGAAAAACGGAAACAACAAATACAGCCTCCACAACACGTCAAATAGGAATGAACAACATCTAACAGATTTCATGATAGAAAATAGATTAGCATGCCTCAATACAAACTACCAAAAAAGGGAGGGCAAACTATGGACATACACGTACGCAAATAATACTAAAGCTCAGATAGACTACGTCCTTATAAACAAGAAATGGAAAAATAGTGCAATGAATTGCGAGGCATATTCCTCTTTTGAGGGTGTGTCCACCGATCACCGAATAGTCACGGCGAAAATACGGTTAAGCCTACGAAAAAACGCCAAACAAACAGCGACCACCAAACACTATGACTGGGCCCTATTGAACAACAGAGATATAAGAGATAAATACGTATTAGAATTAAGAAACAGATTCGAAACACTACAAGAAAAAACGGAAAAAAGTACGCCAAACGACGAATATGAAAATTTCGTCAATGCACACCTCGAGGCAGCAGCGAAATGCATTCCAATAAAACTCAAAACTAAATATAGAGTCCCATGGGAAACTTTAGCGGTGAGAGAAAAACGTGCACTAGTGAAAACAGCCTCCAAAAACTATCGAAAAAACCCAACAAACACAAATGCCTTAAAACTAAAAACGGCGCAATATCAATTAGCAGGCATATATATAAAGGAACAGACAGAATACATTCAAAATCAGATAGATAAGATTAGAGACTCGGTGGACGATAGACAATCTAGGATAGCCTGGCAAACAATAAACAAAGTGAGTTGAAGAAAGAACACAGCCGAAGCAAAACTTAAAGCAGCAAACCAACAAGAAAGAATAAAACTGTGGAAACAGCACTTCGAAAACCTACTAGGAAACCCACCGAAAATAACACATGAACCAATCACCAGAATAATTTGCAAACAATTAGACATTAAACTAGGACCGTTCACACAAGAAGAACTCGACTCGGTTCTCTGAAAAATTAAAAATAGGAAAGCTGCAGGGCTGGACGAAATTCCCCCGGAAGTATGGAAGACCAGACAATTCGATGACATACTGCTCCGACACTGCAACGCAGTATACAATCAAAATCTGATAGATAGATGGATGAAGGGATGCATACTCCCCTTCCCAAAAAAGGGGGACCTCAGATTAGCCAAAAACTACCGAGGCATAACACTTACATCCATAGCAGCCAAAATCTACAATGCCCTACTACGAAACCGCATAGGACCCAAAATCGACAACATACTTAGGAAAAACTAAAATGGCTTCCAAAGAAATAGATCCATGACCTCACAAATATTAACCATCCACAGAATCCTTGAAGGTGTACGGGCAAAAAATCTACAAGCGACATTAATATTTGTTGACTTTACCAAGGCTTTCGATTCCATTCACAGAGGAAAGATGGAACAAATCCTACTAGCGTACGGCATACCTAAAGAAACCGTAGCAACAATAACGATTCTCTATAGAAACACCAAAGTAAAAGTACGATCACCAGATGGAGACACAGAATACTTCGACATTGTAGCAGGAGTACTACAAGGAGACACGCTGGCTCCGTACCTCTTTATCATTTGTCTAGACTACGTACTTAGAACATCAATTGACAAAATCAGAGAGAATGGCTTCGACGAACTGACGAAGAAAAGAAGCAGAAGGTACCCCGCAACAACAATTACCGACGCCGACTCCGCCGATGACATAGCGATACTGGCAAATACACCCAACCAAGCCGAAACACTACTGCATAGTTTCGAACAAGCAGCCGCAAGCATAGGCCTCTATGTTAATGCACGCAAAACGGAATATATGTGCTATAATCAAACGGGGGACATCTCCACTCTAGAAAGAACCCCTCTTAAACGAGTAGACAAATTCACTTACCTAGGAAGCAGCGTCGAATCAACCGAAAAGGACATCGAAACGAGGTTAACAAAAGCATGGACAGCTATCAATAGGCTATCGATTATATGGAAATCAGACCTAACCGATAAAATGAAACGCAGTTTCTTCCAGGCAGCAGTCACATCGATACTGCTATATGGCTGCACCACATGGACTCTAACAAAACGGCTGGAGAAGAAGCTAGACGGCAATTACACAAGAATGCTACGTGCAATCTTGAATAAGTCCTGGCGGCAACGCCCCACAAGACACCAACTGTACGGCCACCTGCCCCCTATCACGAAAACTATTCAAGTTAGACGAACCAGACATGCAGGACACTGCTGGAGAAGCAGGGACGAACTCATAAGAGATGTACTCTTATGGACCCCCACACATGGCCATGCAAAAGCAGGACGACCAGCACGAACATACATTCAGCAACTATGTGAGGATACGTGATGTTGTCCTGAAGACCTACCTAGGGTGATGAACGATAGGGAGGAGTGGCGAGAGAGGGTCAGGGATATCCATGCTACCAGCGCAATATGATGATGATGATGATGATGATACCTTTCTCAAGGGTATTAGTCTAAAAGTGAATGTAAAAATTCAACTGGAGTTCAAACTCACTTACTTTGAGGCCATTGTCTAACACTTTAACTATTACACAACTGGTACTACCCACACTCCTAAAACAGGTACAGTGGACCAAAAATTAGATAGAGAGTTGTAATCCACAATTGTCATGATATTTTAGAACATTGTAAATTTTTTCAGTTTACAAATAAAAGATTCTATCATTGGATGATGACATTATGTGTAAATGGCTTAAAACTCTAATGTTAACCCTAATGTTTGAAAACTTTCCTTAAAAATTTATGTTGTAGATAATGTGTGTAGAGAATAGAAAAATTTAAAAAAATTAAATCAAATTAAAAATAACTATTAAAAATATGCAGAAACTCACAGAAGCCCCTGACAGGAAGAGGGGCGATGCATACGCAAAGAAAAGGAACCGTCCCAACAAAAGAAAGAATCTCAGTCTCTTTCAGCAGTGACCAACAGAGTGACAACACCTAAATCTTTCTTGCTAGTAGTGGAAGGTGCTATGCGTCTGTCTCTAGACGATGTGTTGGCTAACCTTTCTACTAGTAGCAACCACCTCTTTTACTAATGACCCATGACTAAAAACACCGAATAATGAACTCATCAGAATTACTATTAAGACACCATGCAACAGATTTAATGATTACAACTGAAAACACCGAATTTAAACATATCTCCCAAAAGCGTCTAACATATTGTTAATGCTTTAAATACCAAATTTTGGACATGTATATACAAGAAAGACTAAAATGTTTTAACACCTTGACTTTGGAGCTTCAACCATTTCATTTGTATTTAGGAAGAACTTCCTCACCCACTGAAAGGTCATTGAATCCAAAAATAAAGGTAAAATATAAAAGGTATCTTCGTCTCCTATTTTTTACTATCTCATATAATTCTTTTACAGGCTTCATATCCAAGAAGTTAAACCAGCAAGATAACGTTGGGTAAGAATAGAATAACCCAGAATGGAGTCAAATAGCAAACAACAACGTAAGTTACCTTTGAAACCCCATATGACTTGTGATGATTGAAAATACTTGAATTCCAGTGCATGATTCAGATTCAGCATTTTCTTGAAGGATGGTATTTTTCAACAATTTTAACTTGTTCAATCCCTTTTTAGATAAAAATTACTTTGCCCGTAATTAAAGATAAGATTAGCTTTTAGTCACTTTTGATAACAATATGACATGTCAGTAAAAATTTCTAAAACTGCAACAAGGTGATTTTATCATAACAATTACGCATTCACTTAAAAACTCTATCTTCTTTTTCATTTTGAATATAGAATAAAAATAAAAAGGTAATATTTGGTATGTGTTCTGGCCATTTTTTTTTTTTGCAAGCACCCTATAACTTTATCCCTGATCCTAAGAGTTTGAAAATGTACTGCAATTTTACTGGAGACACCCCAAAAGTAAAGCTTATTTCCATCAAAGGTTTGGTTTAGTTTGGTTTATAGCATACCAACCATTCTTGGATATTTAATGTCAAATCTATTTTTATACACCTAACCAGTTCTATTTCAAACAATTCAGTTTAGCATAAGTACACAGTTTAATTGTCAAAAACATTTCTATTTCGAGCTATTCAGTTTAGTCCCAGTTCCAAGAATTGCTATGTATCACTAAGAATTCGATTAAACATCAGTCATTTATTAACATACAGTTAAATGTAAAAAACAGTTCTAGTTCGAGCAATTCAGTCTAGCATAAGTACACAGTTTAGTTCTATTTGACCCATAGATAGGACCCTATCAGGAGCTACCTCTGCAGGCCACAGTGGACCTGGGAGCTATGGCAATAAAAGGGTACTCCACATTCCATAAAGCTCCAGCATTGCTGGAGCCTCACTATTAGATTGTTTAGTGTCATATTCAGGACACTTATTGAGAGAGTCTTACCCCTTTGCAGAGATGCAGTTGGTATATTCTATAGCCCCAGCTAACAGGGCCCGATTTCCATCAAAACTTCTACAAATACAGAGAGCATGATAACACCATTCAATAGAGAAATGTAATACTTCTTATTTATTTCCATCAAAACTACAACCGATACAGAGAACATAGTAATACTATTAGATAGAGAAAGTTTTCAGCTACAAAATACTATTTTTCTATGTAGTCAGCACCACTGGTTTGCTCAAAAGTGAGTTTATCTGAATGCAATACTTCTTATCTAAACTACACTCAATACAGAGAGTATATTAATACCATTAGATAGAGAAAGTTTTCAGCTACAAAATACAGTAGGCAATGTATTTTTGCCAGCTTGAAGAAGAGCCTGCATGAAAGAGAGTCATTCTAAAACTAATGCCTCATCTAAGTATGTTGTTCCACTGCAGATGTTAGTGGTATAGCAAGAGAGATTGAAGCCTACTGCCAATTTACTAGTATATTTCTTTGTTTTTGCCCTTTTACAAATAACATCTGAGCGGCAGTCTGGCAACATGGCAACTGACATGAAAGCAGAAGTATGTATTTAGTCAACCAAAAGCAGGGCATGATACTAGGTCAAATTTTAAGCAGAGTATTGGTGGTTTTAATTCAGAGTTTTCCTTCTCTTAGACTGGTTGCCTTGCTAAAAGCTAAAGATCCTAGTCTACCCAATTATTTAACCATAACTGAAGAGAGAAGAGACAGATCTATGCTCAAAATAAAATGCAAACTGCCTTGTCTAGGATTTGAACTCAGGTCTGCAAATACATATCCTATGATGATAACATGAAAGTAGAAGTATATCATTGAATTCCTCCGCACGAAAAGATTTTTATCCACCAACATTCATCAAAGCCTGCTGAATGTATATGGAGACAAATATGAGCACAATTAGGCAGTAGGCATTTCAGCACTGGCATGAGTAATGTAAATGACAAGCCATCTTTAAGACAGCAGTCAAACCACAAAGGAAAGAGCATCTCAGTCAGCTCATTCAAATAAATAGGGTTAATGAAATACTGAGACTTATCAGACGGGATTTTTTTGACAGTGATTCCATCATTATTGTTATGAAAAAGTGTACATTTTTTCAAGTATGGTGAGCAGGATCTTGCTCACAATAAGGATGGGACAGAAAAATAGTGTTTTGTTGTGATCCATACTCTACTTTCTCAAGTTCCCACTCGGGGAAAAAAAAGATGTTAAGACTTATGTATACTTTCATTGTAGAATATAAAATAGTAAAAAACAAATTTCACACAATAGATACAAACATCTATCCTATTTGCAATAGATAGATAACTACTCAATATATATATATATATATATATATATACTTGAAATGTGCTAGGAATAAGCTCAGAAAGATATGAACAGACTTAGATAGATAGATAGATAGATAGATAGATAGTTTTTGGTCCATGATGCATGTGGGAAAATAGTGTTTTGTAATGATCTGTACACTACCTTCTCAAGTTCACACTCAGAAAAAAACTTAAGATATTAAGACTTATACACACTTTCATAATCAAAACAAATTTAACACTCTAGATACTATAAATCCTATTTGAGATAGATAGATAGATAGATAGATAGATAGATAGATCAATTCTGGCTCTGCCAACAATGTCCTACCCGGACTTAATTAACAGATATAAAAACTCAAAAATTTCCAATTCATTCTAAATATGTATTTTCATTCACATTAAATTCAGTGTATAATTCATTAATACAGTGAAGCTTTGGGGAATGGAGAGTACACCTTCAGTGACATTACTCCCAGGTCTACTTTGACCCAAAGTGGTAGTATCTAAGGGTCAAATAGAATTGTTTAAATATCTGTGTACAAACCAATGACTGATTTTAAATTAAATTGTTAGTGTTCCATAACTGTGCGCAAATAAAACTATTGATGTTGGATAAGAATATTTGAAACCATTTAACTGAGCACAAAAATTGAATTATTGGTATTTTGGAACCATTTAACTGTGTGCAAATAAAACTATTAGTGTGAGCACAATTTGAAACCATTTCACTGTGTGCAAACAAATAATTGATATTAAATAAAATTATTAGTGTTAGATAATAAAACTGGAAACCATTTCACTGTGTGCAAACAAATAATTGATATTAGATAAAATTATTAGTGTTAGATAGTAAAACTCGAAACCATTTCACTGTGTGCAAACAAATAATTGATATTAGATAAAATTATTAGTGTTAGATAGTAAAACTTGAAACAATTTAACTGTGTGTAAACAAATGAGCTCTGATCTTTGTAAATATGTTATCTACAAAATATGCATATATATATATATATATATATATATATATATATATATATATATATATATATATATATATAAACAGGATTCCAACAAATAATATTGAAAGAATTATTAATGTTAGATAGAAACCCTTGAAACCATTTAACTGTGTGCAAATACATGAGCTCTATCTCATTTAAAAATGTTATCTCCAAACAATTTGTTTAAAAATATTATGTATTTATTTGTGTTAATAGGATTTGGAATTAAATAACCAACAAGGGTTGATATGCCATAAAACCCAACCAACCAACCAAAACCATTAATAAAGTTTATTATTCTCATTCTAAACAAGCATAATTTTCAATGATTTTCTAATTCAGTTTACAATAATACATTCCAAGATGTTTTTTCTCCACACGCTTGGTGAATTGATTTGCTGGGTACTCAAGAGTGTTTGCCTTTTGTCCGCACTGAGCTAACCTGAGTAAATAACTGCAGAAGGCTTCTTAGCAAAATTCAGAATTACCTCCCTTGATTTGCACTAATTTTTTCCCCTAATTAAAATTTTTCCAAGGGTAAATAAACAGAAGACAATATCTGCTAATAGTTTCTAATGATTTATATTTATTTAACACTAGAAATTGTTGAAATAATGACAAGTGAATAATTATAGGATAGTTTTTACTTACCTTAAGCAAACGCCAAATTTCTGTACAGTCTTCTTCTTCAGCAGAACGTACTGTGCAATGAGCCATATCTTTGTAAGTACATAAAATTAGGAATAACAACTGACTGCTTCTTTAGTCGACTGACTGTTTACAATTGTTGGGACTATTTATATAGGGCATTCTCATCTCCTTTCCGCCCTCGACACAGCTAGAGATGTAAAAGATCGTTGTTTACTTACTTGGCAATAATCTATTTTGCTTACTTTCTTTCTTGTGTATAGGTTACTTTCCAGGTCATTTTTTACAGTCATGTTTCCATTGCAACAACAACAAAAAACACGGGATAAACACGGAAGATAAATAATGGCCTTTCCTTCAAATCCCGATTTTTTTTAAATGCACATTAACTTTGATGACGTTCTATTTAAAATAAACTTCATAATGAAGCTGGCAGAGTCAGCATTTTTTTTAATGTTAATTTTGTTTTATAGGACGATGTTTATAACTATAAATCTAAAAATAAACACACTGACTAATAGTTTCAGTTAGGAAGGAACACACAAACAAGATGGTCTCTTTTTCCTTATATTTGGAGATCGGCCTCCGATGATTGATACGGGAAAACAAAACCAATGAAGGAATTAATAAACCTTTCTTATTATTCATATGAACAACAGAAGGCCGAGCGCGTATGGTGGAAAAAAATTCTCGTCGTGTAAACTGTTTTTTTTTTTTTTTTCTTTTTTACGGACTATTACATTGTGTAAGTCAAATATGTAAATTCATCGTACTGTATTAATATGCCGTATTCATGTAATGATTTCCCAATAAATTCTCTCTCTCTCTCTCTCTCTCTCTCTCTCTCTCTCTCTCTCTCTCTTTTACGTCATGCTGATGCCTGTCACACGCACGTGCTTTTGTGTTGATACACTTTAGCGTAATTAAATAGCGTGTAAAAAATTCAAGGGAGATAACTCTGCGTAGAAGACGCTCCATGCAAAAATTGAATTTTTTTTTAAATCCTGCTTATTTGTCAAGTTAAAAAAGAAAAAAAAATTGAGTCATCATTACTTGATCTTTAGTCATACTGTAAAAAATTCATCATCGAAGTTAAGCATCGATTAACCTGTTCAGATGGGTAACCACTTTTACTAATAGTAGGTACTGTAAGCCAAAAAAAACTATGTGGTTTCGAGCAAAGTGTGAGCGAAATTTTCAACCATCAAAAAAAAATCCATTTGGTTGTTGGAGACGAAACCTGATTTATAGTATTCTACCGTCCTTAAATCCACCATCAATGTTATTCAGGTACCTTGAGACAGGGTGAAGCTATTTATCTGACATATCACCGTGTCAGAATATGTCACAAGTCTGTTTTATTCGTGCCGGGTGGATATATTTCTATGACTAAACCTTATAGGCAGCTGGTGAAGTACCATTGTTTAATCACTGTTTCCTGTCATCCAGATTACCACATAGTCAGAGGGGCTTAGAATACGCTGACTGTATTCCTTACTGAAAGGTAATACCTCCTCCGAAAGAGAATGGGGCCTTCACCCCAAGTAATACCTGCTTGGCAAGGCTGAGTTTATCGCTTGGCGGCTTTTAAGTGGAACTCCGACGAGACCTAGCATTTTTTTGCAATAGCCACAAAAGAGTTTCGATTCGTGCGTGACTCCCCACTATAAAATGACCTTGTGTCAAATCTTGACTTGATGTGAAGTCGGTTAAATACCTAAACCAACAAATGCGTGGAATTGTTGCGGGGTCGATAAATACGTCGGTCTCGCAAACGTTTATGAATAATGTGATAGACGACAAACTAGGCAAGGATTACAAAGACAAGAAGGTAAATTTGAAATGCCAGACCTTTATTGGGTGAATCATACACATAGGGTTTGCGTGTGTGTAAAATCGTAGTGGTTGTATAGTGTCCGTATAGTCTGGGCAGTGTTGAAAGTTGGTGTGGTCGAAACAAGTGTAGACTTGGCCGTCTAAACGTTCATGGCGACAGCGAGTCTCGAAGATCAGGAGAGAGTCTTGGTGCTCCGTGTAAGTCATTGGTGTAGCTGTGTGATCATGAATCTGGAGACGGTCAGAAAAGCGGGTGCATCGGATTGTGGAAGCCGGATGATCGATATTCCGGTTTATTCAATCGCTAGTTAACCAGGGGGTGTATATAAACGTGTCCTCGGAGTACTTACTATAGTCCGAGCAGTATCGTTTGCTCATGGACGGGTCCTTAGTTCAGAGTGTCTGTATGTAGCGTCTGGCTAGCTGGTGCTGCAACATCGTCCGCCATTTGCAAAGATTCCTTAAAAAGATTGAAGATGGGAAGCTAGATTCATAATCCTGAAAAGGACCTTGTATGACTTTCCTTGAAAAAGCTTGTTTTTGTTTTGAGGGTGCTGTTGTGATTGGTCGAATTTTAGCATCGGCAGGTATTAAGTATGCAGCGGACTTTTTGCCCGGAGGCGAGGAAGTTACACGAACCCCTTTCTACTGGTACCAGCACACCCATACCAGGCGCCTCTCCTGCCAACCAGCAGCCGACGCAGGATCCAACCAATCACAGCCGCAGACTCAGCTACACCAAAGACCTACACGGAGCACCAAGACTCTATCCTGATCTTCTAGACACGCTGTCGGCAAAGAACTTTTAAACAGCCGAATCTACACTTGTTTCGACCGCACCGACTTTCAACACCCACTGAGACTATACGGATACAATGCAGCCACAGCGATTTGACACATACGCCTAGCATTTCAAATTTACTTTCTTGTCTTTGTCATTCTTGCCTAGTTTGTTGTCAATCACATTATACATAAATGTTTGCGGGATCGACGTATTTATCGACCCCGCAACAGAGTCTGTAGCGGTAATTAAATTTACTTCACACTGGCGGACGAATTCCAGCACAGAAGTAAATTGGTTGAAGTGAACCTGTAGGGAAGAGGAAAATCTCGTATTTTGTTTTGGCGCGCTATTTAATTCAACACTGAATTTCACCCAATCAGGATGACTTATCCCATTCAGCCCGGACCTTCATTTCCGGCTAGCAAGACGGGTGAGCGGCCAAACACACTCTCTTCGGCTTGAGACGGCGACCAGAACGGACGTGTCTCTGGTCGCCCCTGCTTAGCGATGCTTTTTAGCTAAACAAGCCACCCAGTGAGGACAACTCACTGTGGCTTTAACCCTAGCAGCAGCACAGCGAGGGAACCTCCTGATTTATGGATTCTTTGCGTCTAATATATTTTAGACCAAGGAATCCCAGTTGAATATGAATTAGATACGTTCAGCATGCCTTCCACAAGCACCACAAAAATTTACTATGTCGATCCGAGCGCCACTCCGCTCTCGACACAAAACTACACTGTGACCTTGAATACTTCCCTCACACGTCCAACAACACGCTGCCATCTCAACATCTAGCTAAGCCATTTCGTCTCAAACATCCAACAAGCCTAAATACCACGAGTCTTGCAGCACCAAGAACAAACCGCCTCAAAGCTGCAAATAAAGTATTTTCGCTGTTGTGTGTTGTTAAAGCAATAGTCTCGTAATTCATTTCTAGTGCCTAAAATATATAGTGTTCGGGAAAATAACTAATTCCCTCAAACCACTATAAACCAATCAAATCAGCTGGCGGACCTCCTGTGAGAGAGAGGAAAAAGTGAATTCGATCTCTTTTACCAGGAGTTAACATGACAAAAACTGTAACTCGCCTGCTAGGCTAACGGTTCAATAAACAACTACACATGTACACACACACACACACACACACACACACACACATATATATATATACACTTTCTTTACCAAAGAGGCAGTACGAACTTTTGTACTCGCTAAAGGGACACCTCATGGAATACCAACACAGGTTAGCAGAAACTCGTCCAAATATTACTACGCTGTGTAAAAGGATTAAGTTATCGTTGTCAACTTTCCCGCGGGAATTGAGAACACTCAGCGACCTTAATCACGATTTACAAGTCATGGAGTCCCTGATGGTGAGGAACCTGTTGCCCTACGATCTTCACAAGTGGCATGAGTTTCAAAGTTCTTTACTAAGAGATTTGACTCCTGTTTGGAAATGAGTTGAAATTGAATTCTCTTCTGTATCTTGCTTGAAAAATCTTGAACGAATTAGTTTCATAATCTGTCTTCACACAAAAGATTTTATGCTCCATCGTCCAAGGCATAATTTCGCCATATTTGGTTAAATGTATCAAAATGTGAACAATTTCCAACCAATCGTCTGGAAAGAGGAAAAGAATAAGAGCAATAGGAAAGATCTTAGACGCTTCTAGTTTGTATCTACTATTGTAAAACACAATTTATTGTTTCAAGAACCGGATGATAATCATTTGTAAACAATTATGGCCTCGAGTAGCTATAAATAAAAATAATTTGCATACATGATTGATTGATTTTAACGGTATGTCAACCCAGCAAGGGTTATTTTATGCCTAGAGGTTTAGGAATCACGTTCCTATTTACATTTTGCGTTGTTGCTTCTTAAGAGATTTTTAGGGTTTTTTAACGCAGTTCGATTAAATGCGAATAATTTCTAAACACATTTATTCGACCCTGTTGCGTTCTGGTTAGTGAACGCTTGTAATATTAAATAAAGGACAAACCACGATGTGAGAGGAAATAGAGATATATTCTCAGGAAAAAGTATATACAATAGAGAGACTATTAGTAGACAAGAACATAGGATTAGTGAATACAGAATAAAGATATAGTCCAACGATATTATTGGCTTCCGTTATTACGGTAGCAAGTAAGGTGATCTAATGCGATCTCCAGTCTCCAACGCTCTAATACTATTCCTATAAGAAGCTGCACTTCACCTTCTAGTCTGTCCTGGTGTTAGTAGCTACTGCTATATATGGCAGATGGACTAGTTCATTGTGTGGAAAAAGGTGGGTGATACCCAACATACCCTTAAAGGAGACACCAACAGATACGACCACTCCGGGTCAGAGTGGATCTCGAAATAACGACAATGAAAAGATTTTCACACTCCCTAGATCTTCAGAACTGGGAAAGTAATTTAATGTCATACCCAAGACACCCTCTGAAGAGGATACAGTAATTTGCACAAAGTTATATGGTTTCAAGTATTCCTATCTAATACTTATAATTTTTTACGGATAGTTTTGACCCACAGCCTATCCGCACGACCTAAGTTGCCCAGTCAGCTAGGGCTGTAGAATACACCGACTACACCTCTGCTGAGGGGTAAGACCCCCACCTACCCAACGAGTGTCCTGGATATGACACTAAACAATCTGATGGTGAAGTTCCAGTAATGCTGGAGCTTTGGGGAATGTGGAGTACTTTTTCCTTGTCATCGTTCCCAGGACTCCTCTAGACCGGAGTGGTAGCACCTATAAGAACCCTATCTATGGGTCAAATAGAACTAATCGGTGTACTTATGCTAAACTAAATTACTTGAAATAGAACTGTTTTGATATTTAAACTGCATACTTATGCTAAACTGAATTGTTTTGAATAGAACTGTTTTTTGACATTGAAACTGTACTCACGCTAAACTGAATTGTTTGAATCAGAACTGTTCGACTAAACTCAATAGCTTGAAATAGAAATATTTTTGACAATTAAACTGTGTACTTATATTTAAACTGCATACTTATTCTAAACTGAATTGTTAGAAATGGAACTGTTTTTGACATTGAAAATGTACTTACGCTGAACTGATCCGTTTAATATTGAACAGTTTTGATATTTAACTGTGTATAAACAAAACCTATACTTATACTAAACTGGATTGTTTAAATTAGAACTGTTTGACTAAATTGAATAGCTTGAAATAGAAATGTTTTTGATAAATAAACTGTGTATTCATGCTAAACTGAATTGTTTGAAATAGAGCTGATTATTTGTATAAAAATGTATTCGACATAAAATGACATACAAAGGTTGATAAGCCATAAAAAATCAACCAACCAACCTGATAGTGCCCTATCTATGGGTTAAATAGAACTAAACTGCGTACTTATACTAAGCTGAATTGTTTGAAATAGAACTAATTATTTTTATTTAAATGGATTTGGCGTTAAATAACCTACAAAGGTTGAAATGCCATAAAACCCCAACAACCAACCAACCAACGACCTAAGAGATATAAGATCGCCTGTGCTGCGCACGCGGAAGTTAATCGTCTTGAAATGCGTTATTAACGCGAGACGATGGATTTCCATAACAACTCCGCCAACCGCCTTCAAAGTGAGTAGATGCGTGTAGCGGGCCCTTCGAGCGTCGGTGGAAGAAGAGAAAGATGTTGGAGATACAGCGCATGAAGACGCAGCAATTCAATTGTAGTCGGTTGCTGTCGCCCTCCTATCGTCTGCATTGAAGTAATAATGATCTAACAAAAAAAATAACTACCCTTTTTATTTCTAATGTGATCAACAGATTAAGATTTTTTAAAAAAACATGATCTGGCATTAGACATTTGTTCTGAAATAAATTCCAGTAGCAGGAAACACCCGGTTACAAAAGAAAAAGATAGCCTTAATTAATATCTCTGACCTCTCGTTGTTCGCTGTTTTCATTTATATGTCTCTATAGTGTTGTTACATAGCCAAATACACAATTAACGCTATGTGCGAAATGGACATATAATGTTCATAACGATAGAACATATAAAGAACATAGGAATCTCGGAATTCGAAAACACGTAACGACTTCTTGTTCAGGTATGAAACCTTTTTATTAACTTTGAGTTGAAGGTTTCGACGTAAGGAGGAGAGACACAATCTTCTATGCTGTCTTATTCATTTGGCCCCCAATCCGTGCGCCCCCCCCCCATAGGGCGCAAGTTCGCCTCGCGTCTGCGAGCTCCAAAGTCGATCCTTCTCGTTTGGCGTCTAGTACTCGACTCTCTAACTTCCTTCAGATTCTCACACAAACCTCCGCGCGCTTCCGGTGCGTGACGTCACCCGCACCCTATCAACCCGTTTCGTCTCGGACTATTATGACATCTGAGTGACACCTCTATCCGCCAGCGCGCCCGCGTTAACACTTGCCTCAATGTTGCACTTAACTAACCCATGAGCTGAGCCGAAAGGTTCTCAGCCTAACTAAACTCAAAGGCATGAACCGAAATCCCTCGGCTATTATATAACAGTGTTATCGTAATCTTAATGTTACACTTAAAAAAAAAAAAAAAAAAAAAAAAAAACAAGAAGCAGATAACATCCAGCAGAAACGCAGACAACGCAGATGATTCAGCACTTCTCGCAAATATTCCTGCCCAAGCCGAATTCCTATTGCATAGCATAGAGCCTGCAGCAGAAGACATTAGCCTTCTCGTGAACGCAAATAAAACAGAGGTCAGGTGTTTTAAACGAGAAGGAGCTATCTCCACTTTTAATAGCAGGCTTTCAAAATAAGTAGACAGTGTTACATACCTCGGTAGCAATATCTCATCGACTGAAAGTCACGTCAACATACGCCTAGCAAAGGCGTGAACTGCTATCGACAGATTATCGATCATATGGAATTCTGATCAGTCCAATAAAATAAGACGGGATTTCTTCCAAGCTGTGGCTGTCGATATTACTATATGGATGCACCACATGGAAGCTAACTAAATGCATGGGGGAAAAGCAAGACAGGAATTACACAAGAATGCTATGTACTGTTTTGGAAGCAGCACCTCACAAAACAGTAGATGTATGGCCATTTACCTCCCATCTCACAAACCATCCAAGTAAGACGAATAAGACTTGTGGAGCACTGCTGGAGAAGCAAGGACGAACTCATGTGACGTTTTCTTATCGATGTTTTCTTATTCTTACCACATCAGTTCTGTGCGGACACTAGATGTAGTTTAGGAGACCTGCCGGGAGCAATGGATGATAGGGACGGATGGAGAGAGAGAGTCAGAGAAATTGGTGCGGTCAACGCGAATTGATGATGATTTGTCTATGAATGTGTCATTTGGAAAATAGACGATTTGGATCGAAATGATTTTTCCTGAAACTGCATCGTATACTTTATCACATTTTTTTGTTTTGTTTCTTGTGTATTTTCTTTGGGAGACTTTTTAAAAAAAGTCTCCCAAAGAATATACACAAGAAACAAAACAGCTCACAGCTCTGGAGGGTGGATCACTGTGGCGTAATAGCTAGAGAGCTGGACTGCGAGATCATAGTATGTGAGTTCGAACTCCAGTCATGCCATTACGTTTACTTTCGAACTAATACTCTCTTGTGAATGGGATAACATTAAACTGTATCAGGTGGTGAGACTCCTGTTCTGTAACTTTGGGAAGTGTTAAGTCACTCCAACATTGCTATTAATCCTGGTTCACTTTGACCCGGAGTGGTATTACCAATTCGGCTCAAATAGATCCGTATGAAAATTATTTGTAATTGTATTTAGACTATGTAAATTTGTTTTAAGAATAGTTACTCGAAGTGTAATACAACGGACCATTATTGAATATCAAATATTCAGAAAAATTTGAAGGATAAAATAAAATTTGCAATATAAAAGATTTAAAGGGAAATAATATATGAAGAGAATGACACTAAAGCCAAGTTTAGAATTTAACTGGGTAATGTTTTCAGAGGGCTTTAGTGTGCAATATTAAACGGTCAGTTCAAACAGTAAGTACTACCTCTCTGGGTCAGAGTTGGCTTGGGAGTAATAACAATGAAGGGGCAGTCTACATTCCCCAAAGCTCCAAGACTGGAGCATCACCATCAGATTGTTTAGTATCGTATCCAGGGCATTCGTTCCGGGAGTCTTACGTTTCTGCAGAGATGCAGTTGGTGTATTCTACAGCCCCAGCCGACTGGACTGTTTTGGAATTTAGTATTAAGGTATTTTATCCAGTTCTCGTGAACCATCCAAGTAAGACGAGCAAGACATGTAGGGATATTGCTGGAGAAACAAGGACGAACTCATAAGAGACATTCTTCGGTAAAACCCAACACATGGACATGCCAGTGTTGGCCGACCAACTAGAACTTATTTACTTCAGGTCTGTGCGGATACAGAATGTTGTTAGGAAGACCTACCGGGAGCAATGGATGATCAGGATGGATGGAGAGAGAGAGAGTCAGGGAAATCCGTGCAGTCAGCACGACTTGGTGATGATTACTTTAAAACATATAATTTGGTAATTTGGTTTAATGGCATATCAATTTTTTATGGTTATTTAATGCCAAATCTTGTTCATATATATGTTCTATAATTTTAAGTGAATAGTTTGTTGATAACATTTTTAACGACCCAGTTTGCACCCAGTTAAATGTTGCAAGCGTTGTTATTAATTATTTATCCACAATTAAATGATTTCAAGTATTGTTATCTAATACTAATAGTTCTATTTGCCCACACTTAAATGGTTTCAAGTATAATAAATGATTGAATAGTTCTATTTGACCCCTACATGTGACCATAACAGGTACTACCACTCTGAGTCAGTGTGGAGCTTGGAGTAATGGCAATGAAGAAGTATAAAAATTTATTTTTAACAAAAAATCAAACCAACCATGTGCGGCACTTGATTTGGCCAGAGTGGGAAAGGGAGAAGTAATCCCAGACAATACAGCACCAAAAAGCTATCTCCCACTATTTGTCGAGAACTACCATTGGGGCCCTCAGTACGAATTCGGGGACCAAACTGTAAAGGTAGGAAAGAATAGCCAACAGAAAGGTTTCGTCACTCGCTTCTTGAACAGCCGATAAGTATTTCAAACAGGCAAGAAGCTCCTCAAGAAATAAAAGTAAAATTAAACGAAAGTCGACTACTGAAATTCTACCAAGTTAAACAACTGAAAGAAAATTCAACCGAGAATTCTGCTGAAAAGATAACTTTACAGAAGACTCGAAATTAAGTGAAAACTGAACATTTCGACAAAACTGAAAAGAAAAAAATATTCAAATTCAAAGAACTTTGTTTCCCGGACACTCTCTCAGATAAATTCCCGCAAATTACACAAAAATTTGCAACACTTTATCTCTTCTATCCCTTTCTTTCTTGTTTCTTTGCATAAAATTCCTTTTTAAAACTTATTGTCTGGGTTAACTTTTCGAATAACTATGCGAGCTAGAAAGCTGCAGAACTTACCGTTTGAACTTACCGTTTAAAATTACACGCCAAAGCCCCCTAAAGATATTACCCAGTTAAATACTAAATTTGGCTTTAATGTCAATCTCTTCATATAAACATTACTTCATTTCCTTCATATTAAATTCTATCCTTTAAATTTCCTTTATATAGCAAATTCTATTCTCTTTAATTTTCTTTTAGGAGTACTCCACATTTCCCAAAGCTCCAGGACAGCTGTTGGGTTGGGTAGGGGGTAGTATTACTTCTCTGCAGAGATGCAGCCGGTGTATTCTACAGCTCCAGTTGGCTTGGATGTATGTATGGATTATTAGTATTTGATAGGAATACTTGAAATCATATAACTGAGTACTGATAAATTATGATAGATAAAAAGAGCAATTTAAAAAATGCAAAGGAACATTGAAAATATTGTTATAGTTACGATCAAACATTTATTAATGAATCAAATTCCGGCATTAAATAATCCATGAGGAGTTAAGATTTCGTTAAACAAATAAACCAACCGAAGGGGGTGTCCTCGTGGTGTAATGGCTAAAGCGATGGACTGCGGAATCGTAGTAAGCGAGTTCACACTCCAGTCTCGCTATTACGTTCACTTTCTAGCAAATATCCTTGGGAAAGGTATGAACCCCCTTATCCTCCCAGCTATGGGTTAAATAGCACCACTACTGTTCTTGTAGGAGCAATGGCTTTGGCATTAAATAACCTACAAAGGTTGATATGTCATTAAACAAAGAAACTAAACCTGTAGGAGGATGGACCTGTATTTATGGTATTTATGCTTCCCCACACTTTGATGTTGAAGTTAGATATACGTTTTGTTTGGGAATAAGGCACATGGAAAAAAGTAGTAAATGATGGAAGCCAATGAGTGAAGAATATAAAACAGCGCGGAAAAAGGAACATTTAAAACAAGGCGACGAACAAAACAAATTTATATACGATAATAATAAAACTTACATTGATACATAAAAAAATATTGCTAATTCTATTGACAAAATAATAGTGTGTGTATATGTGTGAGTGTGTGTGTGTGTGTGTGTGTGTGTGTGTCTAACACAACTAAACTACCAAAGGATTACATATTAAAAATGTCTTTCTTTTTATGATTGGAAACAGGCGGCTTCTCTGAGACTGGAAAAAATCTCTTAGTCGATGTATGTCTACGAGGCCCTTCCATGTTGTTGCTATTTGACGATTGTTGAGTCACACTGGAGGGAGTGTGTTACCGCTGCGAAGAAATTGGGCAAAAAAGAGGAAGAGTGTTTGAAGACGACGTATTTATAGAAAATACGCGTCTTGGAAGAGGCTCCAAACGCAGGACAAAAATTTACGGGCGGACGTAGTTTTACGCATGTCACGTGGTTCTCCTGGCCGATGGTTTCCCGAGACTGAATATGTGTGCGTCCGCCATCTTTGTTGTGGGAACAAGTGGCATACCGCCCATATTAAATTAAAAGAGTGTAAAGTCCTATAAACCAAACCAAACTGAAGATACATAAACAGAAGCAATGTGTGTGTGTGCGTGTGTGTTTGAGATAGATAGATAGAGAGAGAGAGAGTGAGTGAGTTAGTGAGTGAGTGGATATTATCTATTTAACCGATTATCAATAAGGTCCTTTCGTTATGTTTGTTTGTGATTATGGGATACACATTTTTCTAGTCTTAAAATAAGCAATATAAACATACTTAAGAACATTCTAGAAATTTAGGATCAAAACCGTATTAGCATTTAAATTACATTTTTATATTTTTCAACCAATCAGCTAAAAACATAGAATAGAACATTCTAGAAAAATAGGATCGGAAGTCAACTAACAGAAAATATTTAGGCTCGAAAATAAAATAGTAAAATACAAATCTGATTGGTCAATAAATGTCTACGCGCTAAAATTTTAGGACGATTCTTTGATCCATCTGTAGGATATAAATAACACAGAGTTAGGGAGCCATACACACAGACCAAAACACAAGCTTACACACAGACGAAGACAAGCCACTAAGCCAGTAAAGCAGTAGCCGATACTATGTCCGGCAAATTCCTTTCCTTCCTCAACTAAAGTTCATGACCTCTCTTCAAATGGCCGAGAATCACATTCAAAAGAAAAACCCGACAAACTTTCTTTCATCAACGCGACACGCTGTCGCCACAATCATAAAACAAGATATGAACTTAATGTAAGTAAGAACGACTTATTTACGGACTCCGTTAACATGAACATACACACATCTTTAAACAAATTTATTTTCTTCTTCTCAAACTTTATTTTCCAAAAGACCATTTACACATCATATATTATATTTGTTTTCATATTCTGTTATATGCATATTGAATTGTTTGTTGTTTAATGTTCGTTGTGTTCTATTCCATTTCTTTTACGTCATAGTGAAGTTTTGTGTTGTATTTGTGGTGGGAATAATTCAGAGAGCAATACCCGTAAAATACGGACACACATCTACTGAAATAACCAAATTACATACAACCCCCACATGATCGACATTTGCCAATTTCCTGTGTTCAGCTTTGTGCCGACGGTGAAAAACGGCATTACTGTGCTCTGTTTCTCTAAAACTAAGGGACAGGGCGTCTCGGGCCAACGAACTTTCACATCTTCCTCCTACAGTATGCCGAGGTGGGGAAAGATCTGCTTCCGTGCCTTTTTTGTTTGTCGCATTGTGTCTACTTATGTCGCCTCTTAGCGATCGTTGAGAAAATTAATTCCTGCAGGTGCTGACAGATATCTCAACAATAGAATGAAATGTTATGTCTCCGCCCAGGCTGAAATTCAGTTTATCTGATAGCTTCGTGGCCTTATCGGTAAAGCAGCCGCTCCGAGTTGGCAGACTTCTCACGGAAAAAAGATACAAGTTTGAACCTGCCTGGGAGCTTTTTTTTTCTATACTGCACATTAACGGTCGTAAAATGACAGTGTAAAAGTTCTAATAAAAAGCAACAGAAATATTGGTTGGTTGGTTGGTTGGTTTTACAGCATTCAACCCTTTTAGGTTATTTAATACTGGAGTCAGTTTTCACTGTTTTTTCGTTCGTTTGTTTGTTTGTTTGTTTGTTTTTTGGGGGTTTGTTTGTTTGTTTATTTGTTGTGTAGGAGTGACTGTGTAAGTATCTTTATGTATTTTTATGGTATCCGGCTATTTTGATGTTGAAGTTAGATATAGGTTTTTTATTAAGGCTTTTAAAGGTTTAGTTTTTATGCTTCCCCACAAGTTTATGTTGGTGTTTAGAATTAAGGTATAATATAGACATAATAATATAATACTAGACTGAATATGTGAGCGTCCGCCATCTTTATGGGAACAAGTGGCATACCGCCCAAAATAATTTATAGGAGTGTAAAGTCCTATAGTTGTCTTTTTTGTTTCTTGTTTTGTTTTGTTTTTGGAGGGGTGCAAACAATTATACAGTTTCAAATAACTTATAATAATCATTAGTAAATAATTATAATACTACTTGTCGGAAGGGGCTACAGAATAGCCAAATTGCAACAATGCAAATGAGTAGGAACCCCCTTCCCAAACGAGGTACATATTTGGCATGGATAGCGACCCGTAATGTTTGAGGACGAGATCCTGCTGGTTGAGCAGTTCGTGACTCGGTTGCCAAAGTGATTGTGACCTGCAATAATCAACTTGGGCTTTTACTTAACTAATTCTAATTGTTCTATTTATATAGTTTTAACTGTTGAGACATGTTTTTGCATTCTTTCTTCTAAGAATCATTTCTGTGTATAGCATTTCGGGAAATTGTTAATTTCTCTAACACTATATTTTTTAGGCAACACAAATGAATGACGAAACTTTGCTTTAACAACACAACAAAGAAAGTTTTTATTTGCAGCATGGAATATGGATTGCTTTTAGTGCTGCAAGACTCGTGGAGTTTAGGCTTGTTAGTGTTGGAGACGAAATGGCGTAGCAGGATGTTGATATGGCAGCGTGTGTTGCGGGACGTGTGAGGGATTGTGTTTAGAGTCACCGTGTAGTTTTGCATCTGGTATTTGGGGGAGAGTCTGCGTTGTCTCCATGTGTGGACCAGAGGTGAAAAGGGAACTAGTGTCGAGAGCGGAGTTACGCTCAGATCGACAGAGCCATTTTTTGGGGTGACATGAAGTGGTGCCTGTGAAAGGCATGCTGAATGCATCCAATTCATATTCAACTGGGATTCCTTGTACGAAATCCATAAATTAGATGGTTCCCTCGTTGAGTGTCCATGTTGCTGCTGCTAGTGTTAAAGCCACAGTGAGATGTCCACACTGGGCGGCTTGTCTAGCTAACAAGCATCGCTAAGTAGGGACGGTAAAGGAACGTCTGTTCTGGTCGCCGTCTCAAGCCAAAGAGACTGGGTTTGGCCGCTCAACCGTTTTGCAAGCCGGAAATGAAGGTCCGGGCTGAATAGGATAAGTCATCCTGATTGGGTGAAATTAAATGTTGAAATAAATTGAGCGCCAAACCAAAATACGAGATTTTCCTCTTCTCTATATGTGCATAAAATGTTTATAAATATATATGTATAAATGTGTTCAACTTGTCTTTCTTTCCGTTGTGCCCTCTGTAAGAATATCACGGATACTGTAATGCTAATATGAACCTCCTTATCCTCTCAAGTATGGATTAAATAGTATCACTACCGTTTTTCCACAAGAATGGCTTGGGCATTAAATAACCTACGAAGGTTGATATGCCATTGGATAAAGAAACCAAAACAATGTTAATATTGGTCCTTGGTATCAAGCATACCAATATTTGTACGCCCCTCCTCCTCTACACGAGCTAACGCGACAGAAGAAATGAATTAACCGGTATTTATGCTTCCCCGCAATTTGATGTTGAAGTTAGATATACGTTTTGCTTGGGAATAAGGCACATGGAAAAAAGTAGTAAATGAAAGAAGCCAATGAGTGAAGAATATAAAACGGCGCGGGAAAAGGAACATTTAAAACAAGGCGACGAACAAAACAAATTTATATACTATAATAATAAAACTTATTATGGTCGGAATGTTAATGCGAGACATGAAAAAAATAAAATACATACGAAATCACTTCCACATTTCCGGAGAACTTAATTCTTTATGTAAGAGAGGAGGGGTAATTGAAATTTAAAAAAAAAAACAGGGGAAGTATTGAAAAAATTAAATAAAATAAGGCAAATGTGCTTCTATTCAATAGTTATGTTAAATGATAAAGAATATTTCCGAAAAAATAATTTTCTTGGTTTATTTTCTATCGACAGACCACGTTGTTCACATGTTCCAAAAGTAGTACTTTTTTTTCTTAAGGAATAATTTTTGGTTGACACCGTATCATTAGCTTAGTAACATGGCAGGGTTTGTAACAAGACGTGCTGAAGCGGCGGACTGCAATGAAATCTGCCGATTATTTCAGGTAATATAGTTTTTTTTTCATTATTATTATTTTTCATGCTTGATTTTTTTATTGATATGTAATCTTTTAATCTATCACTCTGAACAGGATATAACTTTTTTTCGTCTCCTTCGGTTCACATTGAACTTGGTCTCGTAGAAGTCGTAGCTGAGAAGTTTCAGGTTCTAATCCTAAATGCAGACTTTCCTTTTTTCATCTTTTTTTCTTTTTGATCTTTCGATAGATGTCGGTAAAATGGGAAGCTGCTCCCATTTGATGAATTACAAAACTTGAAACAATGAGTAAAAAGTTCTGAGCGCTCTTGAAAACAAGTCGACGGGTACGCTGACTGTATTTCCTGCTGAGGGGTAAGATACCACCACCACCACCACCAAAAAAAAAAAAAGCCGAGGGAGGGGGGATCCTGCACCAAACAACTTCTGGTGGTTCGGCTCCAATCCTGGAGTTTTTGGAAATGTGGCGTACCCGTTCGTTGCCATTACTCTTACCTGTTAATTTCATATCTTTGGGTCAGATAGGTCTGTGTAAAATTATTTGTATTGAGTAGGAATACTTAGAACCATATAACTGTGTGCAAACAAATGAGTATTATTACTACTTTGGTTTCTGGAAAATCTATAATTGTGTATAAATTATCAATATTAGATAAGAACTCCTGAAATCTGTAAATTTTTGTATTAAATAAGATTACTTGATATATAACTATGTGCAAAAAAAAAACCTCTTAAGAAACAACTACACTAAAAATTTAAATGTAGAACTTTGAAATAGCGTGATTCGCTTATTTCTCAGCTTAAAATATGATTCTATTATAATTCTCTTACGTCTATACTTAAAATATAATTCTCTAACTCACCTTATAATACTCTTCTATACTTGAAATATCATTCTCTAACTTACCTAAAAATTCTCTTACTTCTATATTGCCCAGTCGACTGTGGCTGTAGAATACACTGACTGCAGAGTTGGTAAGACCCCCCCCTCAATGAGTGTACTAGATATGGTACTAAACCAATGCCTATCAAAGAAGGCGTTGACTAAACAGTCTGATGGTGAGGTCCCATTAATGCTGGGGCTTTGGGGAATATGGAGCACCTCTTCATTGCCATTGCTCCTAGGTCCACTCTGGCCCAGTGTGGTAGTACCTGATAGGGTCCTATCTATGGGTTAAATAGAGCTAACGGCATACTTATGCTAAACTGAATTGCTTGATGAAACTGAATAGCCTGAAATAGAAATATTTTTGACAATTAAACTGTACTTATATTTTAACTGCATGCTTATGCTAAACTGAATTATTTGAAATAGAACTTTTTTTGACATTGAAACTGTACTTACACTAAACTGAATCGTTTACTATACAACTGTTTTGACATTTAACTGTGTGTAAACAAAATCTGTATTTATACTTAGCTGAATTAGAACTGCTTAACTAAACTGAATAGCTAGAAATAGAAATGTTTTTCACGATTAAACTGTACTTACATTTAAACTGCGTGCTTATGCTAAACTAAATTGTTTGAAATTGTACTGTTTTTGACATTGAAACTGTACTTACACTAATCTGAATTGTTATATATAACTGTTTGAATAAACTGAATAATTTGAAATGGAAATGTTTTTGACAATTGGACTGTGTACTCATGCTAAACTGCGTTGTTTTAAATAGAACTGATTATTTACATAAAGATGGATTTGGCATTAAATAACCTACAAAGGTTAATATGCCATATAACCCAACCAACCATCTTACTTCTATGCTTAAAATATGATTCTCTAATTTTTCTTATAATTCTCTGACTTCTCTGCTTGAAATAACCACAGACAGGTTGACATGCCATTAAAATCAGTCAATGATATTTCAATTTTTTTAAAATTCACTTCTTTCTGTTTAGCTGTAAACTTTTGGCCACACAATTTTTTCTCTTGATTAATATCACCATAGTTCGCTATTAACAAATAAATGCTAATTAGAATTCTTCACTTCTTCCTAATTAGAAGTATTAATAACATCATGGACCGCTTTTGACAACTAAATCGTAAATAGAACCCTTTTCTCCTTCCTAAATAGAAACATCAATATCATCATGGACTGTTGTTAACTATGGAATGCTAATTCGAATCCTTCACTCCTTCCTAAATAGAAGCATCAATGTAATCATAAGTAAGTAAAGTTGGCAACCTTTAGTCGAGGGCAACCAGAAGGCGCCCTTTCCAATAGCTACTACACTGAGATGTAGGGGATGGCGCTACTCCTTTCTCTGGATTACTCCACTTTACCCTTGATACGTGCCTTATATTGCTGAGTGTTAAGGAAGGAGGTATCAAGTACCATTTTTAAAGTCTTTGGTATTACGTGACCTGGGATTGAACCCAGGTCTCCCGGACTATTGGCGAACACTATGAAATGCTTATTAGAATCCTCCACTACATATTATGTAGAAACATTAATATCATCATGGACTGCTAATCAGAATCCTTCTCTCTTTCCTAAATAGAAGCATCAATATCATCATGGACAGCTGTTAACTATGAAATGCTTATTAAAATCCTCCACTACATATTAAATAGAAGTATCAATATCATCATGGACAGCTGTTACAATGGGAACACAGGTCACCTAGTTAAAGATAAGTTTTCAATTCAACACTTATGCAAATGAATCATGAAAATCGCTAAGTAAGATAAAAATTAAGTGGAATTTCTTTTTCTATGTTTTTTTTTGTCTGTTTTTGTTTTTTTTATCTCGTACACAAACCCAAAATAAAAATGAGAATCAGATAGCCATAGAAACTTTCAACCAGTGATACTGCATATTTTAGATAAATAAACTCATTTTATTTATTTATTTTTATTTTTTTTTCAATTATCAGTGTCTTCAAAAAACACTTGAGATTTATCAAAATTTGCCTGATACAACTTTGGTTCATTTCATGAAACCTTCAAACTTATCTATTTGTTTTCAAGTTCCATCCCGATGTAGAAGTACTTGTTAGGGTCCCATAGATCTGTTTGAAAATTATTTGTATTAGATAGGAATACTTGAAACCAGAAAACTGTGTGCAAATAAACAACTATTACTATCAAATAGAAATTGCTATTTGAAACTACATAATTGTATATAAGTTAATATTAACAATGGTTACTTTTGGTTGCAATGGGGGAGTCCCATGGAAGTGGCTAATATACTGGACTGTGATATCATAGTTTTGGCTTCTGTGTTGAATGGTATATCAACCTTTGTATTGCCCAGTTGGCTGGGGCTGTAGAATACACTGACTGCACCTCTGCAGAGAAGTAAGCCCTGACCAATGAGTGTCTTTGATATGACACTAAACAGTCTGATGGTGAGGTTCCAGTGATGCGGGAGCTTTGGGGAATGCAGAACACCCCTTCATTGCTATCGCTCCCAGGTCCACTCTGGCCCAGAATGGTAGCACCTGATAGGGCCCTATCTATGGGTTAAATAGAACTAACTGCATAATTATGCTTAACTGAATTCTTTGAATTAGAACTATTTGACTAAACTGAATAGCTTGAAATAGAAATATTTTTGACAATTAAACTGTGTACTTACATTTAAACTGCATGCTTATACTAAACTGAATTGTCTGAAATTGAAACTGTACTTGTGCTAAACTGAATTGTTTTATATAGAACTTCTATGCTTATACTAAACTAAATTAGCTGAATTAGAACTGTTTGAATAAATTGAATAGCTTGAAATAGAAATATTTTTGACAATTAAACTGTGTACTCATGCGAAACTGAATTGTTTGAAATAGAACTGATTATTTGTATAAAAATGGATTTGGCATTAAATAACCTACAAAGGTTGATATGCCTTAAAACCCAATCAACCAACCAACTTTACCATGTGCGTCAAATAGATCTGTTTGAAAATTATTCCTATTCAACAGGACCATGTGCAAATAAAAAAAACTCTTAAGAATCAAAAATTGTAAATGTAAACATAACAGTGAATATAACTTCCTAACCTATTTTTCATAAAATAACCCTAGATAGGTTGATATGCCATTAAAATCAATTTTATATCTGACATAAACACTAGGAACTTGTCATGTTTAAATTTTTTAAGACCTCAAAAGAAAAGGTGCCTGTGGTGTAATGGTGTAGGAAATGAACACGGCAACACGAGTTCAAATCCTGGACAAGACTGATTGCATTTTTCACATAGCACTAATACCCTTGGGAAAGGGATGAATCCAATTATTCTCCCTCCAGCTATGGGTAAATAGGACAGACTTGGTTCTTCAGCCTTGGTGAGGCAACTAGTCTAGGAGAAGGAAAACTCTGAACTCAAAACCTATTAAACACTGCTTAAAAATTGACCTTGTGTTATATCCTGCCCGAGCGGAGGGGTTGGTAAATATGATAAACACAAGGAACTTGATTATCGGGGGAGTCCCCATCGTGTAGTCTAATATGCTGCACTATGACACTTTATTAAGTGAGTTCAAATTCCAACAGAGCTATCATTTTCACTTTCAGACTACTACCCTCGGAAAAGGTATGAACCTGCTTATCCTCCATAGCTATGGGTTAAATAGCACTATCAGTCTCGGTTAAAGATATGAACTGTTGGGCTACTAACACAGCTGATTGGTTTATAGTGGTGAAGGTTTGTGAAGAACCAGCCAACACTTTTTGGATTCACTGATAACAGAAGAATGGTGCCCCAATGTGCTATAGATTCTTCCAAATTCACTTGAATTCAGAGGTTTTCCTTCTCCTAGACTGGTTGCTCTATCAAGGTTAATCAATTTTATATCTGACATAAACACAAGGAACTTGATTGTTGGAGAAGTCCCCATTGTGTAGTGTCTAATATGCGGCACTATGACACTGTAGTGAGTGAGTTCAAATTCCAGCAGAGCTATTATGTTCACTTTCAGACTAATACCCTCTGAAAAGGTATGAACCCGCTTATCCCCAACAGCTATGGGTTAAATAGCACCACTGCTGTTCTTCTACAAGGATAGCATTAAATAATCCACAAAGGTTGATATGTCAAGCCAAAGCCAGAATTGAATTGTTATATTTGGAGATTTTTTTTATTTATTTATTTTTTTTTATTCTTTTTCATTTTTTTTTCAGGAACAAGTCATTTCTGGAGATAAACGGACCCCACCTTCAGCAGAAAGTAAGTTTTTTCACCTAATGAAATCTGGGAGAATTTCTTTTTAGGTCTTAAAAAATTCAAACATGACAAATTGTAAATTGTATGTCATCTATTTGAGGAGTGAAAATTAAAAAGCATATATAGTTTTTACAAATACGATCCAAACAGCAATTAAATATCCTTGTTATTTTTGGATCTGAACTTCTGTGTTGGAGCAGAATATCTATATGTTCTTCCTAGGACCAAAATGTTGCTCCCCAGCTGTTAGCTTAAGATCAAGGAGTAGTATCTGTGTTCTTGTCTTCACTTAAGACATGGTTTCATGTTCTTGCCTGTTGGTAGGACATAGCAAAAAATGATGCGTGCCTCATCCCAGAGATTTTTTGTCATGACTGCTAATAGATATAACATCCACTTACTTTTATAGCTTTGCTATATCGAGCAAGGAACAAATCTTTAAATGTTATGTTCTTTTCATATTTCAGTCATTGGCGACTGCCGAAAAATTCTCAGTCCAACCAAGAGGGGAATGACCTCAAGCAACATTGGAGAGGCTTTTTATGCTTAAAAGTGGCATTGAAGTTTATCTATTAATAATGTTGCACTCAGTAAATTGTTTACTATAAAGTTAGAGAAGTCAAGCAGTTTTTATCTCGGTTTACACATATATATGTGGGCACCCATCTTTAACTGATCTTGTTCCTTCATACATTGCTATTATTTCCATCTCTTTTTCTTTCTTTTTATTTCTATCACTTCTTTCTCCTTTTTTCTCTTCTGACTTTTCTATTTCTCCCTCCTCCTTTCACTCTTCCCATTCTATCACTTCTTCCTTCTTTTTCTCTCCTCTGACTTTTCTATTTCTTCCTCCTTTCCCTTTGCCCATTCTAACTCCTCTTCCACCTTCTTCCTTTTATCCTCTTTCTCGCCCCTTTTTTTGCTTCACCCTCTATATCTCTTCTTTTCTTGTTAGTCTTTCTATATTTTTCTCTTGCTTTTCCCCTTTTCTGGAAGATATATTCTTTTTCTTTTTTTTTTCTTTTTTTTTTCTACAAAATTCTTCAACAAAAACCAATCTGTGGTGGGAAAAACTTTAAAAATTCTCACACATTTTTATTCTTATCTAAGACAGGGGTTCCCAATCTTTTCAGCCTGGGGGCTGCAATCTTAAAAGGAAAAAAAAACATAAATTCACAAGGTAACAATTTATAAATTATTAACTAGTTTGTATAAATTACTGATTTATTAATGAGACTTCTGATGTTGCTTACAATCACAAAAACTTGTAATATTAGGGTTAAATGAAAAGGTTGACAGAAGGAGCACATCGAACAAGTAATGATTTGTCGATTGTAAATGCA
Source organism: Sepioteuthis lessoniana (assembly GCA_963585895.1). Classification (NCBI taxonomy): domain Eukaryota; kingdom Metazoa; phylum Mollusca; class Cephalopoda; order Myopsida; family Loliginidae; genus Sepioteuthis; species Sepioteuthis lessoniana. The sequence goes on along the minus strand of OY757922.1, from coordinate 30,035,832 downwards.
GCATACTCTTGGCTTTATTTCATTCTTTATAAAGAATTAATCTGTTCTCTAACCTTCTTTTGGTTTATTTCTATCTGCTGCAGATTCTGTTGTTGGTCAGGTTGATTCATATATAAACCTTGAACCTTCTGGCTCTCATCCCAAGACTAACAATTTCTAAGAATTAAAATTAAAAATGGTTGAAGAACAGACCAGCCAATAAAACTACAGAAAAAAAAAGAAGGATTTAGATACTAAAGAAAATATTAGATATTAACCTATATTTCTGTTTTAATAGGTTTTATTGTAATTGAATTTCTATAAAATTTCTTACATGTTTTTTTTTTTTTTTTTTCTGTCAAAACTTTAGCCCTCAAGAAAGATGGTTTGGGGAAATTATTTCATATACTTGTTGCTGAAGATCAAAATGGTAAGCACCACATTTTTTTTTTTTTTTTTGTTGTTATAGACTTACCAAAGATCTATACATTATTAAACTCCCCATTACGTTTGTATATCATAAACTCTCCTGCCAATCTCTGTTAAAGATATAAACTGTTGGGCTACTGACACAGCTGATTGGTTTATAGTGGTGAAGGTTTGTGAAGAACCAGCCAACACTCTTTGGATTCATTGATAACAGAAGAATTGTGCCCCGATGTGCTATAGATTCTTCCAAATTCACTTGAATTCAGAGGTTTTCCTTCTCCTAGACTGGTTGCTCTATCAAGGTTAATCAATTTTATATCTGACATAAACACAAAGAACTTGATTGTTGGGGAAGTCCCCATTGTGTAGTGTCTAATATGCTGCACTATGACAATGTAGTGAGTGAGTTCAAATTCCAACAGAGCTATTATGTTCACTTTCTGACTAATACCCTCTGAAAAGGTATGAACCCGCTGATCCCCAACAGCTATGGATTAAATGCTGTTCTTCTACAACGATGGCATTAAATAGTCCACATAGATTGATATGCCATTAAACAAAAAAGCCAAGCCAAAACCAGAATTGAATTGTTATATTTGGGGATTTTTTTTTTTTTTTTAAGGTTTGTATATGATGAGCTCTCCTATCAGTCTCAGTTAAAGATATGAACTGTTGGGCTACTAACACAGCTGATTGGTTTATAGTGGTGAAGGTTTGTGTAGAACCAGCCACACTTTTGGATTAATTGAGAATAGAAGAATGTTGCCCCGATGTGCTACAGATTTTTCAAAATTCACTTGAATTCAGAGGTTTTCTTTCTCCTAGACTGGTTGCTCTATCAAGGTTAATGTGTGACACTGTTTCCTCTTCTGCTCCAAGGTGCACATATCTAGGAGTGTAAGTGAGGTAACATTATTATTTACTCAGTCCCGATGGGTGGAGGTGGAGGCTTTCCCCAGGTAGTGCATCCTCCTTCACCTAAAAGGGGTTTATTGCTCAGCACCCCTGAAGAAGAATGCCTATGAGACCAAGCATGAGTTTGAATTTTTGCATGGCTCCTCACAATCAAATGATTTCATGTTTCTTCTGGCTTTGGGGGAAGTTGGGAAAATATATTTAGGAGCAATAATGTATATGTTTGTAGGTGTGTACATATCTATAGGCTTAATATATATGTATGTATGTGTCTGTAGATGTGAGCATACCTGTATGAATGCGTATGTGTATAAGCATTGGCATAGTATATGTGTGTGTGTGTGTGTGTGTGTGCATATACAGGGATATGTGTGCATAATGGCATGAAAGGGATAGCTCAATAATTTTGGCAAATTTCAAAAGATAATCAAAAAAAGAAAAAGAAGGATTTCTGAATGAATTGAAGAGTTTTTGGCACTAGTACGGACAAGAATTTGATTTCTTTTATGCCTTTTAGTACTGGGTAGCCAAAATAAGAAAAGTGGTATTCTTGTTCAAAAGTCAAGATCCCATATATTTATAACAGAAAGGTAGTACGGGTTACCTTCAGGTCGAATCATACTGAAGACTCAAAAAATGGTACGTGATGCCTCCTTGCTCAACACTCAGCATTATAAGGTACGGACCAAGGGTAAAGTGGAGTGCTCCAGGAAAAGAAGTAGCGCCCTTCCCTACACCATAAAGGAGTAACTATTGGAAAAGGGAGCCTTTGGGTCGCGCTCAGCTACGGTTGGCCAACTTATCTATTGGTGGGGAGGTAGAAAGGGCTTCGGTCTAGTGACAAAGCCTTGGTGAAGGCAGCCCTTCTAAGAGAAGTTAACTTGAAAATAAGAACTGGAGATAGAAGCTCCAGCATCATATCTCTGCTGACTTGTAGTTATTCTTTCATTGTAAAAGTCTCAGAGAAAATACTTTAAAATGAAACCTACAGTTTGCATAGTCCCCACTTCTATTGGTTACAGTGTAGATCCAGAGAGTGGCATAAATGCCATACAAGCATATGTCACTATAATCCAACAATGTACAGATGTCTTAATACCTTATTGTTGTGGTATCATCCCTATTTCAATACACAATGGACTCTTCCAATAAAGATATAACAATTGACTCTAATCAGGGTGTACATAGCAAAAGCTACACTGGCAACCTTGTATTACTTGTTTTCTGTAATATATAACTTTTATTCTTCTCTCTTTAAGTACGTGTCTGTCTTATTTATTTAATGCCCTTTGCCGAGGACATAACATTTATCATCTTTGTATATTTTTCATAAATTGAATTAGTTGTTTATCAGGATGTTCAAGTTGTGTAATTCTATCAGCTATCATCTGTAGCAGTCATCTTTTATATTTATGTATATACATATATAAATAATATATATATATATATATATATATATATATATATATATATATTATATTGCACTTGGTTCGACACATACCCACAAAGTGATTTACTGACAACTAACACTCTTATGATATAATACATATATAAGTGTGTGTGTGTGTGTGCATGCATGTATAATTGAAAAACTCAACAAACCGTCATTTGGCTATTATAAATTTATTTCAGCTGGCAAAGAAAAACCAGCTTCTTCAGATTGTCATTTCACAATGGACCTCCACTGTGTGATGGCTATCTTAAGAAGCTGGTTTCTCTTCGCCAGCTGAAATAAATTTATAATAACCAAATGATGGTTTGTTCAGTTTTTTTTTCAATTTTGTGGAAATTTACTCTGTAAGAAATTTACATATTAATTATCATACATTGAGCACTCTTGGAGATTTATAAGAATCCTCTTATATATTCTCAAATAGAATCATTCCCAACCCATTCTTTGTGTGTGTGTGTGTGTGTGTGTGTGTGTGTATATATATATAATATCATAACAGTGTTGGTTGTCACTAAATCACTTTGTGGGTTTGTGTTGAACCAAGTGCAATATAATATGGAGAGTGCTCAATATCTAGGATAGAGCTATTATATAATAATAGTAATAAATAAATATATATTAGATATATATATTTAATTCATGGGATTTAGACTGCTAAATTCCATGAATCAAATATATATATATCTAATATATATTTATTTTATTATATATATATATATATATATATATATATATATATATAAATTTTTTATGTATTAGTGTTAAAGAATAAGAACTAATGATAAAATAAAAGATATATAAAAATGACACCTTAACAGTGTATGTCCCTAAGCCCTTTCTTATTTAGCTTATAGTCTAGCACTGGTTAACTGCAAGTTGCTAAGAACTGATTAACACAGAAGTTTTACATTTTGTATCATTTTCTTTGATTCAGGTGCAACAAAACCATTGATTGGGTATTTGTTCTTCCATTTCATTTATTCCACCTGGCAAGCCAAATCCATTTTGATAACTGAAGTGTACATCTCACCTGAATTTAGTGAGAAAAATGCTGCAAAGGAACTCTTCATTCTTTTATGCAAGGTAAGCTATCATAAAAATTTCTCTCTCTAACAATCAAACTGCTTCTTCCATTATTTAAGGAAAATTTGTATTAAAACTATGTCTGACACTGACAATACATAAGTGGCAGCACATTACAGGAAGTGACAATCACCTTTGAATTTACACACCAACACAAAATACAAATGGCAGCTCATTACAGGAAGTAACACTCACCTTTAAATTTAGACATGAACACATTTGTTTGACACTAACCAAACAGAAGACTTTAATCAACTCTCTCACCAATCCTGTAATTTGGTTTGACCGTGGAGGTGATACTCTTGTTGTGGGTCTTGGGACGGAGCTTATCCTTCTTCGGGTCTAAAACTGTTTTGAATTCAGAGTTTTCCTTCTTCTACACTGGTTGCCATGCAAAGGTTAAAGAGCCCAGTCTGCCCATGTATTTATCCATAATTGGAGAGAGCATAGTTGGATTCTTACTTTTCCCAAAAGTATCAGCACTACGTTAAATGCAAACTACCTTGTTCAGGGGTTGAACTCAAGTAGCCAAGTCCCCTTCTTACAATGATAAGTTCTACACCACAAGCACCTTTTGACATTAATCTCAGACAAGTCTAAGCCTAGTCTGTTGGGGCTGTAGAATATACAGACTGCTGCTCTGCAGAGAGGTAAGACCCCACTTCCAACGAGTGTCCTGGATATGACACTAAACAATCTGATGGTGAGGCTCTAGTAATGCTGGAGCTTTGAAGAATGCAGAGTACCCCTTAATTGCCATTATTTCTCGGCCTGCTCTGGCCAGGAGTAGTAATACTTGGTTTATGGGTCAAATAGAACTGTTTGACATTTAAACTACAAAAACAAATGCCTTATGCTAAATTGAATTGTTTGAAATAGAACTGTTTGATCGTTTAACTATGTGTATCTACAAAATAGATTTACAAATCATCTATAATATGTATGTATAAAGAGAATTTGCCATAAAATAACCTACAATGGGTGATATGTCATAAAACTAAACCAAACTAAATCATATATTTAATATATATGTATAAAAAGGATTTGGTATTAAAGAATCTACAATGGTTTATATGTTATAAAACCAAACCAAATATTATATATTTAATATATATGTTTAAAGAGGATTTGGCATTAAATAACCTACGATGGTTTGTATGCCATAAAACCAAACCAAATCATATATTTGATATATATGTATACAGAGGATTTGGCATTAAATAACCTACAATGGTTATTTTGCCATTAAACCAAACTAAACCAAATTTTTTATATAAAGAGAATTTAGCATTAAATAACCTACAATGGTTGATATGCCATAAAGCCAAACCAAATTTTATATATTTAACATATATATGTATAAAGAGGATTTGGCATTAAATAACCAACAAGGGTTGATATGCCATAAAACTAAACCAGACAAATTTGGAAAAAAAAAAAAATCATGATTTAATCTGCCTGAAATATTGAACATTTTTTGTTTTTTAATTTTTTACAGATTGCAAAAGAAGAAGATTGTGCCAGAGTACAATGGGCTGTCAAAGAAAATGATAAAGAAAAAAATGAATTAGTGGCTTTTTCCAATGCCACAAACTTAATGGCTGAAGAAGGCTGGTGTGTATATCGCTTTTCGAAGGAAAAACTTATGGCGTTCTGAATTACTTTTTATGAATTTATGAAATTTTTTTATTATATAAACTGAATGATAATATAATAAACCAAATATTTTTCAACATTAAAATGGAACCTCTGTTATCTATATACACTGCTACCTCAACTATCATTGTTCCTGACGAACATTGTTGGTGAATGTTAAATGTTACAGACGTCAATTATAGAAAAAACGAGAACAAAGTAGTTGCAGTATAATCACCAATGACTACTATGTCACTGACGGCTAATCATCAGATAAGGAAGGAGAAAGGCACAAACAAAAATCATCCCAAGTTTTAGAACCCCTGTCCCTTTATTCCTTCATTCAGTTTCTAAGGCCAGGGAAGTAAGATAACAAACACATGAGTGGTAGCTTCTTTGTTCTAGTAAGAACCAGAGGATTATTCAGCACTACTCAAAAGATTTTCCAAAGCCGTGCTCCTAACAGATTACCTAATCTTGGCCATTGTCCAGTCAGCTGGGGCTATAGAATAGTCCAACTGCAGAGGGGTAAGACCCCCCCACACCTTCGCAAATGAGTGTCCTGGATATGATACTAAATCTGATGATGAGGTTCTAGTAATACTGGAGCTTTGGGGAATGTGGAATAACCCTTCATTGCCATTGCTTCCAGGTTCACTTTGACCTAGACTGCTAGCACCTGATAGGGTCCTATCTATGGGTCAAATAGAGCTAAACTGTGTACTTATGCTAAATTGAATTGCTTGAAATAGAACTGTTTTAACATTTAAACTGCATGCTTATGCTAAGCTGAATTGTTTGAAATAGAGCTATTTTTGATCTTGAAACTGTACTTACACTAAACTGAATTTTTTTTAAATAGAACTGTTTTGACATTTAACTGTATGTAAACAAAAACTATACTTATACTAAACTGAATTGTTTGAAATAGAACTGTTTAACTAAACTGAATAGCTTGAAATGGAAGTGTTTTTTACAATTAAATTGTGTACTTATGCTCAACTGAATTGTTTGAAATAGAACTATTCATTTGTATAAAAATGGTTTTAGCATTAAATAACCTACAAACGTTGATATGCCATAAAATCCAAACAAACCAGAAAGTATCAGTTGAGCTTGGCATTTGACAATCCAGTAGGGTTTGTTGCTTTCACGATGTCAGCAAAAAAATCCAAAGCTGCCAAATTGTGTTCCAAAATATTGAAAAACTTTTGACTCACCTTTGTATTGCATGGAAAAGGAATTTATTGTACCTATATATAAAGCAAGTATGATAAAAAAAAAAAATAAGCAGACTCCCTGAGGCATAGTGGCTAAAGTGCTGGATTGCTACATTCACTTTCGGACTAATACTCTTGAAAAAGGTATGAACCCTCTTATCCTCTTTGCTCGAGGTTCAATAGTTCTACTACTGTTCTTAGACAAGGATGGTTTTGACACTAAATAACCCACAGAAGTTAATATGCCATTATACAAAAAAAAAACATGACCATAATAAAACATTAAGCTGGTATCTAAACCATGCTCGGACAACTTTTTTCAAGCTATAGACTTCAAAATGTTACCCTTTCTAAATTGAACCACACCAGTAAAAGAAAAATTGAACTAAGATACATTTTGTTAAAAAATATATATATATATTTTTGATGGTTTGGGTTGATTGTGTTTTATGGCATATCAACTCTTGGGGGTTATTTCATGCCAAATCCTGTCTATACATTTATCGTGTGTGTGTGTGTGTGATTTATAAGTGAATAGTTTGTTGGTAACATTATTTTTGAATGAGCCCGAGCTCATTTATTTGCACATTGTTAAATGGTTTCAAGTATTGCTTATACTAATACTTCTATTTAACATCAATCATTTTTTCGACAGAATTAAATGATTTCAAGTATTGCTATTTAACACTAATAATTCTATTTAACATTACTCATTCATTTGCACAGTTAAATATTTCCAGTATAGTAAATGATTAAATAGTTCTTTTCGACCTATAAATGGGACCCTAACTGGTACAGAGTGGGTCTGGGAGTAATGGCAATGTAGAGATATTCCACATTCTTCAAAGCTCCAGGACTGGAGCCTCACCGTCAGATGCAGTTTAGTATCATATCCAGGGCACTCACGCAGAAGTTCAGTTGGCATATTCTACAGCCCTAGCCAACAGAGGTGGCTATATTGGAAGAAAATCCATGTCCTATACAACAAAAATCAAAAGAAATGACTTAGGAATTTTTGTGAGAAACTTGGTGTTAAACTATCTTTTGCCAGGTTTTTGAAAGGAACTGAATGAGGAATATCTTCCAAGGAGTATGAAATAAAACTGATTGGTGAAAAGAAATGGTGTGTTAGCTTCTTTATTTTGCAAACTGTTTTCCTTTTACCTACTCGTGGAACACATAATCACAACACAGACACCTCAAACTTGTTTATTAATATCTCATTTACAGAAAGTTATAGGAAAGGCATGAACTGCTAGTGACAGAAATCGGATCTTTCTCATAAAATAAAACACGAATTCTTCCAAGTTGTAACCAAGTCAGTACTTCTGTATGGTTGCCCGCCCCCTCGGACTTCAACGAAACACACAGAGAAGAAACTAGGAGGGACCTACATATGAATACCGTGTACTGTTCTGAACAAATCCTGGAAGCAATGCTCCACAAAACAATAGCCACATGGTCACTTACTTTTCTTCTAACAAACCATCCAATGACTGTAGAATATATCAATTGCATCTCTGCAGAGGAGTAAGACTCCTCCAACGAGTGACCTGGATATGACATTAAACAATCTGATGGTTAAGCTCCTGTAATACTGGAGCTTTGGAAAATGAGGAGTACCCCTTCATTGCCATTACTCCCAGGTCCACTCTGGCCTACAGTGGTAGCACTTGATAGGGTCCTATCTATGGGTCAAATAGAACTGTTTGACATTTAAATTAAGTGCAAACAAATGATTTATTCTAAATTGAATTGTTTGAAATAGAACTTTTTGATCATTTAATGGTGTGTAAACAAATAGCTGATATTTAATTGAATTGTTAATGATACATAGCAATATTTGGAACAATATAACATTGTTGACTTATGCTAAATTGAATTCTTAGAAATAGAACTGTTTGATCATTTAACTGTGTGTATCTACAAAATGATCTTACGATTTATATATATTTGATATATATATAAAAACAGGATTTGGTATTAAATAACTAGCAATGGTTGATATGCCATAAAACCAAACCAAACCAAAGAAACCATCCAACTAAAATGAGCAAGACATGTGCTTGGCACTTCTTGAGAAGCAAGAATGAATTCATAAGCAATGTTTTACTGTGGACTCATACATATGGACGAATCTGCAAGGACTTGTAAACACTGATGAATAGCGAGAGAGAATCAAGAATCAAGCTATCAGAATGACTTGATGATCATAACACAAAATACACATCTTTGAACGTCAAATTAGAAACAATTATATTAGATAATTAGGTTAGGTCATTTGGTTTAATGGCATATCAATCCTTGATGGTTATTTAATGCCAAATCCTGTTATATATAATGATTTATAATTGAATAGTTTGCAGGTAACTTTATTTTTAAATGAGGATGAGCTTATTTGTTTGCACACTGTTAAATGGTTTCAAGTATTACTATTTAAAACTTATAATTCTCATCAATTTTATTAAATATTTATTGTTTGTTTGCACACAGTTAAATGGTTTCATGTATGGCTATTTATTGTTTGCACACAGTTAAATGGTAGCAACTATTCCTATTTAACACTGATAATCCTATTTAATATTAATCATTTGTTTACACCCATTTAAATAGTTTCATGGGTTTGCGTTTTGCAAAAGTTAAATGCTTGTTTTGTGTAAGTAAATAAAGTTGGCGACCTTAGTCGAGGGTGACCCAAAAGCTCCCTTTTCGATAGCTACTACACCAAGGTGTAGGGGAAGGTGCTACTCCTTTCCCTGGATTGCTCCACTTTACCCTTGATCCCTACCTTATAATGCTAAGTGTTAAGCAAGGAACTGAATGAGGAATGATTAAACAGTTCTCTTTGACTCATAAATAGGACCCTAAAAGGTACTAACATTCCAGGTCGATGTGAACCTAGGAGTAATAGCAATGAATGGATACTCCACATTCCCCAAAGCTCCAGAACTGGAGCCTCATCTTCAGATCTTTAAGAGTCACACACAGTTGTATATTTCAAAAAAAAGCTATATTTTTAAAAATTGTTTAGGAATGAACATCACATTATCAATGTATTAAATAAAAACTATTTCTAAAAAACATCTATTTTTCGAAACAACAAAAAAACAAGAGAAATGTTGTAATAAGATAATGTAATGCTACAGCACAAAATAGAATATGGGTATAACGTTACCCTTTAAACACAACATGAAACAGTTCTGTTGATTTCAGTATTCGAAAGTTTATTCAGGGCTGCATCCATTTACAGTAGTGGGGCAAAAGGGGCTACCACCAATTCAGTCATTTCTTTTCCACTGACCTGGTCGCCACCCTCCATTGGGACCAGTGGACTCACTGCTCCTCTTCGTCTGCTTCTAACTGCTCTTCTTTGACTGCTTGTGTCTTCGAAATCTCCTCCTTATATAATTTCTTCAAATTCTTCCCTATGCAATCGTTTTATTGCACGTAATCACTAAATCTTTTAGCGACACGTCATTGCTAAATATCAGCTGAAATGTAATTGTTTATCTTGATATATTTTGCTTACAGCTGATTCTAAAACAAACAGGTCCAGTTTATGACACGTTCACCAATGGTTCGGGAGACCATGGTTCAATCCCAGGTCGGGTCATGCCAAAGACTAGAAAATTGGTACTTGATGCCACCTTGCTTAAAACTCATCATTATAAGGGAGGGATCAAGGATAACGTGGAGCAATCCAGGGAAAAGAGTAGCACCCTTCCCAACACCTTGGTGTAGTAGCTATCGAAAAGGGAGCCTTTGGGTCATCCTCGACTTAGGTCGCCAACTTTACTTACTTACACAAAACAAGCTTTTAACTTTTGCAAAACGCAAACCCATGAACCTCGAACTCAAAGTTTAGCTTGAAAACACTTTATTACTAAAATAATTTACTAAAATCCCTAATTATTTTACAATAATAACTCCCTAAAAGTCCCAAAAATTGATAGACACACCGCTGCTTTCTGTTTTGAAAGTTTTTTTTTAAAGATTGATTTGAAAAATTTCTGAAAATGTTCTCTGTGCAGGGCTTGGCCATTAGCAAAGACTTGTTGAACAGTTCCCAACTTAGAAAGCTATCAGAAATATTTTCTGCAAAAAGCTAAATTTTCCTTTTATTGTTAAAAGGTGCTCTTCCAGTTATGGAAAAGCTGAATTCTTCTGTAACAAAAGGTGCTTATTCTTGAAATATATTCCGGAAGGAACTGTTGCTGAAAATTATTTGACCAGTGGAGAGAAAAAAAGGAACAATAATTTCGTTAGTCTACTTGTTAGGAATTCGTGACCCTTTAAAAATATATATATATATATGTCGTTTGAGTGGTGATGCATCAAATTAACAACGGTTTCTTCTTTGAGGGAGCCGATTTCCATAAAACAATGAGTTCTCCTCGCTTCTCTCTCACTGCGGAATAAACTAGTTCGAGACGCTTATGTATGGACAAAAGGTAGGATTAAGATGGATTAGCGCCAATTCAGTCAGAAGTGGATAAAATCTTTTGGGAAAATTGTGTAGCACTAAACGAGGACTATGTTTTTAAAAAAAATAAACTTGTAATTTAGCAGATGAATACATTTACAAGAAGGGATGGATTCATGCCTTTTCCAAGGATATTAGCACAAAAGAAACGCTAACTGCTTCCCCCAGTATTTGAAGTTCGATCATCGATTTTGATAAGTGCAAAATGAGGAGAGTGTTCGCCAATTATCCGGAAGACCGGGGTTCAATCCCAAGTCGAGTCATACCAAGGAGTTAAAAAATTGTACTTGATGCCGCCTTGCTTAACACTCAGCATTATAAGGTAGGGGTCAAGGATAAAGTGAAGCAATCCAGGGAACGGAGTGTCGCCCTTCCCTACACTTCAGTGTGGTAGCTATTGAAAAGGAAGCCTTCGGGTCACCCTCGACTAACGTCGCCAACTTTACTTCTAGTGTTATCACTTCTACTCTATATCTTATCGCTTCTCGGCCTTTTGGTTTCACGGCTTTCTTGGCTTCGGCTCCGACTAGCCCGTCTTTGGGTGAAAGAAGGATTAATGACAAGCATAGTACTAAACCTTCGGGTCTAGTTAAGCTATGACCATCAAAGTCACCTGGCATATGTACAGGGAGACTTGGCAAAGGCTCGCATAGTTCACATTGCACTTTCTGATCCTATGACCAGCATAGTCCAGCAATGCACTAGTCTCAGCTTGTATACGACCTCCCCCTCCCCTAATTACCCGCTATGAAAAAAAGGCCTTGTGTCAATTCCTGCCTGGTGCGATGAACGGATAAATACCACATCCTCTCCCTATCACTCTATCATTTTTTATTACATGTGCTTTCTTTTTTGCATTGGTGTGTAACGTGTCCTTTTTCTTCCCTTACAATCAAAACAGAATGGTCCATTATTCACCTGAGATGATCACTGGGTGTAACATTCAAACACACGCGTTCATGTCTTACTCCATTGACACTATAGATTTTTTGTGCCTTGCTGAACGTTTTGTTAATATTTTCTCATCTATTACCAAGTTTCGCACGACGCGTACTTCCAGGCGTTCATGCCGAGTGGGTGTTATTAAACTGAATCCACTGGTCCCAAGGGGCCGTTCTCCTAACCATTAGGTATTACCTGTATTGCAGGGCTGAGTTTATAGCTTGGGACCTTATTACATAGCCAGATATACGGGTGTGTGAAATAGACATAGGGAATCCGAAATACACGACATTCACGAAATTGGTTCAGGTACGAAACTTTATTTCCTTTGAGTTAAAGGTTTTTCGACATGAGGAGAGAGAGGCACAATCTTTCTATGCTGACTGCTTTTACATCTGCCCCAAACCACGTACGTCACCCCTTCTGTAAACTACTGATCTGGCCTCGGCGGGCCCCGAAAGTCAACCTTCCCGTTCGGACGCAGGAACTCAACTCACTGCTTTTTCTCAAATCCCAAAAATCCTCAGCTCACGCTTCCGGTGCGTGACGTCACTCACACCCCCTGGTCACATTTCCTATCTGGGGTTTTATTTTGACATCTATGAATGACACATCCTCCCTGCGAGCGCGTGAACACCTGCGCTCATGTTTGCACCTAACTAACCCATGCACCAAGCGAAAGGTTCTCATCCTAACTAAACCGAAAGGCAAGATATATAAAACGAGATCCCTCTGCAATTATATCACAACCTGAGGCATCCCAACATGGAAAAATGTCGAAGAGATCAAGCATTTTTTGTGACGACCACGCCTGAGTCTCGATTCATGCATACATCCCCTCCCTACAGTAAAATGACTTTGTCTTGCATTCTGACTTGGAGGGAAATCAGTTAAATAACATTTCTCATCTATTTGCGTCATCTGTCATTTTCCGCACTGAGCCACACGACACAATAAATTACACAAAAAAAAAAACATGTCTATTTAATTATTGCTAGCAAACTCATGGTAGATTGAATCCATGATAGTTTAACCCAATAGTGTGTGACAGCTTACTGAACTAATTTCTTTTTTATACATCTTTTTAAAATTCATTCAAAATCACTGGTGTGACATATGGGATATTTTTTTGACTTCGTACCAAGTTACAATTGATATGAAGTCATTTTATGGGGGTGGGGGGTCATGCACAAATCGAGACTCATGCGTGACCATCACAGAAAAAAGCTTTGTCTTCTCGGTGTTCCTCTTCAGAGGTGCCTCTGGTGCGAAGCAATAAACTCAGCCTTCCCCACCACACTCACTAGGTGTGACATATAAAATTGAATTTAATGCACGTGGAGATCTATACAAATGCATACAATATTTGAATTATTCAAATATCATAATCCAAATAACCCCATTAGGTTTCCCCTCTAACAGTAATCCATGATTATACAGATACTTCTATCTACGAAGGATTGAAGGGTTCTAATTAATTAGCATCTGATAGTTATCGGTCATATCTATGATTAAAATAAATGATGATCAACGCGAATGTGAACCCTCAAAATTATCCTTCATTTGCAAATTGGACAGGTAATTGCCTTATTCTATAAGTTAAAATATCTTAAGCGTAGCGTTCTGATAAAACTCTCACTATGATGTGTCGTTTTTGCTGGGTTACAGTGACATACATACAGTTTGTGTCAGAATTATTCACACACACACACACACACATACACACACACACACACACACACACACACTATTCCATAATTATGAATAAAGCTTCAATACCTAAAGTTTTCATAGAAATTTCATGTATTTTTTCACAAATGATGAAATAATAGATTTGAAAGAATATGCAGTTATGTCCATAGTTCCTCTAATAATATTTTTATTTTAATTATAAATATTATTAGAGGAACTTATGGAATTTATTATAGAACGCTAATTTGGTGATTGGAAGGATGTATAATCGTTTCTTACACACCAAGTTCCAAAAATAGCATAAGTATATACATAGATATACTAACACTAACTGCCAGTCGGTAAGAGGGCTGTAGAATACACTGACTGCATCTCTGCAGAGGGGTAAGTCTCCTCCAACGAGTGTTCTGGATATGACACAAAATAATCTGATAGAGAAGCTCCTGTAATATTGGAACTTTGGGAGAATGCGGAGTACCCCTTCTTTGCCATCGCTCCCAGGTAGCACCTGATAGGGTTCTATCTATAGGTTAAATAGAACTATTTGACATTTAAACTGTCAGCAAACAAGTGACCTATGTTAAATTGAATTGTTAGAACTCTTTCACCATTTAACTATGTGTAAACAAATGACTAATGTTTAATAGAATTGTTAGTGATACATAGCAATACTTGGAACCATTTAACTGTGTGCAAACGAATGAGTAATGTTGAATATAACTATAAGATGTCTTTGATATTGTAGAGAAAGGAAAAATTTCATATTTTGGTTTGGCGCGCAATTTAATTCGACACTTAATTTCACTCAATCAGGATGACTTATCCTATTCACCCCGGACCTTTCATTTCCGGTAAACAAATCGGGTAAGCTGCCAAACCCAGTCTCTTTGGCTGGAGAACGCCGACCAGTGCAGACGTCACACTGGCCGTTCTTCAATAGCGATGTTTTTTAGCTGGACAACGCCGCCCAGTGCAGACATGTCACTGCGGCTTTAATATACCAGCAGCAGCAACATGGACACACGAGGGAATCCATCTAATTTATGGATTCCTTACGAGGAATCCCAGTTGAATATAAATTGGATGCATTCAACATGCCTCGCACAGGCACAACTTTATGTCACCCCAAAATTGAGCGTAATCCTGCTCTCGACACACTAGCTTCACCCCTGGGCCACTTTAATGGAGACCAACGCACGCTTCTCCACCAGACGGACAAAAACCATGGTGACTCCAAAACACAATCCCTCACACGTCCGACGACACACGCTGCCTTCTAAACCTTCTCAACCTTCTCCTTACTCACAATCTTCTCAACACGAGTCTTGCAGCACCAAAAGCAAACCAAATATTCCATGCTGCAAATAAAAAACTTTCTTTGTTGTGTTGTTTAAAAAGAAGTTTCGTTATTCATTTGTGTTGCCTAAAAAATAGTGTTAGAGAAATTAACAATTTCCCGAAACACTATAATATCAATACTTGTAACAACTTCACTGTACGCAAACAAATGATTAATAGTAAATAGAATTACTCATGTTAGATAGAAATACTCGAAACCATTTAACTGTGTGCAAAAAAAAAAGAGTTCCGGCTTTTTTTAAAATGCTATCTACAAAATGTGTTAACAAATCATATATTTGATATATATGTATATAGAGGGTTTGGTATTAAATAACCTACAGTGGTTGATAAAACCCAACCAAAATCAATCTTATATATTTAATATATATGTCGCGACCTGTTCACAAACGCAAACAAACTGGATTACTTACAGCCCTTAAAAACATTACAACCGGTTACGATCGGAAATGATGAAACCTTACATAGCCTTGACCTGCCGTAACGGCTAAAAAAAAGAGGGAATAACGAACGTTTTACCACATTAATAGAGCTCGTCTTTCAAAAGTAACTCTATCAAAATAAAGTGCTGCCTATCCCAGGCTAAAGAAAGACTGTATTTCCACTTCTATCTTTTATAGACGAACTTTCTGTTTACGCAGCCCTTTAGTGTGACACAGTTTTCCCTTCACATAAACAAGCCTTTTTCGGTAGTTCAGGCGGCGCACTCATTTCCCCCTTCACTGGAATTACCTCTGGCCTCAGTGGGCCGTCCCCCTAGGCTTTAACCCACTTCGGAGGGGTTAGGTTTATCGCCTGGCGCCTGAGGCGTCCAGTAAAGGGGAATGCCGACGGGGCCCAAGGCATTTTTGGGACTGATAGACGCTCCTGGGCTACGGCCCTGGGACCGGACCCACCTAAAAAACGGCCTTGTGCCACTGGTAGGGCGTATGAAAAATATTGGCGCGCTCATTTCCTGTAGTGAAGCTCTCGAGGCATAATCCAACATTTCGTGGTCGCATTCGCCTTTCATTACATAGACATGCGATAAAGGTCCTTTTAAGGACCACATGAGGTCTCCTTCTTCGGATTGGAGTGTCTCTGACGGTTCTTACGAACACGTCGAAGCAGACGGCCTAGAGACAAATACGAAGAGGACTCTAAGACCACCCGGTCTTAACCGATTCCGTCGGTTTCCCTGTCCGTTCGTCCGGACGGCTGTGCAGAGCTAAGGTACTGTTACCATTAGCTGTCGGTTCCTGATTCGTTCATAGAGCTAAGGCACGGTTAAGCCTTAGCAGCAGTACCCAATTCGCTCGCTCGACTAAGTCTTAGCCATCACACTCGCTCGACTCTACGTGACCAAGCTGCCAACACAAGATGCAGACCAGCTCCAGCAATGCAGCATCTAGCCCACGTACAACTCACTGTACGGACTTCCGGCCACATCGATGACATGGTCCAGCATTAGAGCATCTAGTCCGCGTACAACTCGCTGTACGGACTAGCGACTACATCGATATACCGCCCGTTAATCCAATGTACTTCAAAAACCAGGACATCGATCTACCAACGACGACTGTACCAGCTACTGATATCGATCATCTAGCTGTCTCTTTACCAACTTCGATCACGACATGCTCCAGCAATGCAGCATCTAGTTCACGTGCGATTCGCTGTACGGACTAGCGACTACATCGATACACCCCCGGTTAATCCAATGTACTTCAAAAACCGGAACATCGATCTACCAACGACGACCAATACCAGCTACCGTCATTGATCATCTAGTTGTCTCTCTACCGACTTCGACCATACCAGCTACCGACATCGATTATCTAGCTGCATCTCTCTACCAACGACGACCATATTAACCACCGACATCATTCATCCAGCTGACTACAACAACAACGTCAACGTACTGAACTTTATCAGTTTTGTACATTCGACAAATAAATTGTCATTTTGTTATACTGTTATCTGGCCTTTGTTTCCTTCATTGTTCTTTGGCTGTCATTTCTTGCTCGCTTAAATAATTTGCGGGGTCGATGTGCTTATCGGCTTATCATATATGTATTAAGAGGATTTGGTATTAAATAACCTACAATGTTTGATATGCCATAAAACCCAACCAAACCAAACAAACACTGAAAAAACGGAAAGGAAAGACAAAATAAACTGTGTATTTACCAACCTCTTCGCATAAGCAGGATGTGACACAAGGTCAATTTTAAGCGGAGTTTAACAGGTTTTAATTCAGTTTTTCTTCTAAACCGGTTGTATGCCCTACAATTTACCTATATAGCAGTTCGAGGGAATTTATTTTCCTGAACACTATATTTTTAAAGGCAACACAGGTGAATTACGAGACTTTGATTTAACAACACACAATAACGAAAGTTTTTATTTGCAGCTTTGAGGCGGTTTGTTCTTGGTGCTGCAAGACTCGTGGTGTTTAGGCTTGTTGGATGTTTGAGACGAAATGGCTTAGCTAGATGTTAAGATGGCAGCGTGTTGTTGGACGTGTGAGAGAAGTATTCAAGGTCACCGTGTAGTTTTGTGTGTCTGGTAATTGGGGAGAGTAGGCGTTATCTCCATTAAGGTGGACCAGAGGTGAAATGGGAGCTAGTGTGTCGAGAGCGGGATTACGCTCAGATCGACATAGCCAATTTTGGGGTGACATAAAGTTGTGTCTGTGCGAGGCATGTTGAATGCGTCTAATTTATGTTCCACTGGGATTCCTCGTAAAGAATCCATAAATTAGATGGTTCCCTCGTTGAGTGTCCATGTTGCTGCTGCTAGTGTTAAAGCCACAGTGAGATGTCCACACTGGGCGGCTTGTTTAGCTAAAAGGCATCGCAAAGCAGGGACGACCAGAGACACGTCTGTTCTGGTCGCCGTCTCAAGCTGAAGAGAGTGTGTTTGACCGCTCACCCGTTTTGCTAGCCGGAAATGAAGGTCCGGGCTGAATGGGATAAGTCATCCTGATTGGGTGAAATTCAGTGTTGAATTAAATTGCGCGCCAAAACAAAATACGAGATTTTTCTCTTCTCTCCACCTATAACTCAAGAGAGAATAATTGGATGCATACTTTTCCCAAAGGTATTACTGCTATGTGAAATGCAGTTAACCTCGCCCAGAAGTAAAAAAAATCATTTTAACTTGCGTTTTAAATAATTCAACAGAAAAACTAAACCTCAAATTAACAGATTCGTCTTTATATTAAATAACAGATAATATTCAGCAAAGATTTTACTTTCATGGACAAAATAAAATCTAAAACATTCACTTAGAATAGTTTAGTTAAAGGACTAAAATTCACCAGCCGAGTCGCTTTTTTCTATTCAAGACACAGAGTGGTTTTAGAGGCGTGGCGGGGGGTAAAATGGAAAACCCTGGAATGACTCGTGTGTACATATAAAACTATAAAAATAAATAAATAAACACCTATTCTCATTCCCCATGCCCTAATAGCATTGAAGAGGTGACTATCAGTGCCGAAAATGAAAAAGAAAAAAATCTTTGGCTCTTGTGATTTGAATAAAAAAAAACAGCGACTCGGTTGGTGGACTTTTAGTCTTTTAACTAAATTATTTTTCTTTCATTCTTGTCAAGACATTCCAAGTTTGGGTCTGTGGGGTATAAGGCTGAAGGTCAAGGGCGAAGGGCAAGGCTGTGTTGCGGTTTAATATCTGACTCCATATTTTGGTTATTTTATTTTACCCCCACGTTGGCTAGTCGGTGTAACGCCTAGCCCAAGAAAGTCCTAAAAGAATTATACAAAAGAAAAGACAGCAACAGATAAGAGACGAAGAGGTTTCTTTTATACTTTCCTTTATTTACTGTGTTCAACAACCATTCCATGGGTGAGGGAGTTTTTCCTGAATACATTGAAATGGTTGAATCCCCCAGTTAAGGTGTCAAAAATACGTTAATCGTTTCATGCATGTGTTTGTCCTCATTTGGTATTTCGGGCTTCCATAAGGGTTAGTTTTCTTGTGGAAGTTTATCAAAGTCCGGTAAGGGTTAGTTTGTAGTTAATTTGTAGGTCTTTTATATTTCAACATAATGTTGACCTAGAGAGAGCTGCTAATGGGTGAAAGGTACTAACCAACGCTACGTCCAAAGACGTATGCGTGGTGCCCAAACACCAGACAGCAAAATGGTGTTATCAATTCGCTGGTCACGGCCTGAAAGATAAAGAAAGCCTGTTCCTCTTTGTCAAGAGGTTGCCTTTTTTCTTTACGCATGCATCATCCCTTTTCCCGTCAGGGATCCCTGGGAGTTTCTGCAAATTTAAATTTTCCTTTTTTTTTAATTCAATTTAATTTTTTTATTTTATTTATTAATTCGTTCCCTGCAGGTCCTCACTCGTGAAGCGTAACCGACATATTTTTCATTTTTGTTCGTTGAAATGAACAGGGGCCTTTGCCTCTAACATCGATGAGGTACTTTATTTCACCTAACCAAGAAAAGTAAGTCTTTTATGCTTAATTTTTTTGTACTTCCCTTCATACTCAGTTTATTCTTGGAATAATATATGTAATTCATTTGTTAATTGTTGTCAGTTGTTGCGACATTTGTTGTATTATCATTATCCTGTCGTACCGCTAGCACTGATTTCCCTAACTCTCTCTCTCTCTCTCTCTCTCTCTCTCTCTCTCTCTCTCTCTCTTGGCATTTCTCTCTATCATCCATCGCTTCAGGCAGGTCCTCTAGACTACATCCTGTGTCCATACAGTACTGTTGACAAATTCTAGCTGGTCGTCCAATACTTGCTCTTCCGTGTAAAGGGTCCATAGGAGAACGTCGCTCATGAGTTCATCCTTACTTCTCCAGCAGTGTCCCATTTGTCTTGTTCATCTAATTTGGATGGTTTTTAGATGGGAGGTAGGTAGCCGTACAACTGTTGTTTTATGGGATGTTACTTCTGGGATTTGTTCAGTGTAGTTCGTAGTATTCTTGTACAATTGATGTCAAACTTTTTTTCCATACGCTTAGTCAGCGTCCATGTGGTAGTATGGATACAACCGCTTTTTTTTTCCATACGTTTAGTCAGCGTCCATATAGTAGTATGGACACAACCGCTGCTTGGAAAAATTTGTGTTTTATTTTATTGGTTAGGTCTGACTACCATATGACAGGTAACCTATCGATAGCTGTTCATGCCTTCGCATGTCGCGTATTTATGCCATTTTCCGTAGATGAGACGCTGCTTCCGAGGTAGGTGAATTTGTCCACAAGTTTCAGAAAACCCACATTTAGTGTGGAGTTGTCACCTCTTTCATTAAAGCATATGTACTCTGTTGTGTCTGGGTTCACATGGAAACCTATGCCACCAGCTACCCATTCCAGACTATATTGCAGGGATTCGGCCTGGACGATTGTATTTGCTAGAGGCGATGTCATCTGTGTAGTCAACGTCTGTAATAGTTCGTGTGAGGTATCGTCTGCTTCTTGTCTTTTCCAGTGTAAAGCTATTTTTTTTTCACTAAATCTATCAACGTTCGAGGTACCTAATCTAGGAAGATTATGAACAGTAATGGGGTTAATGTGTCCCCTTGCAGAACACCTATGATAATGTCAAAGAAGCCTGTGTCTCCATCCGGTGAGCGAACTTTTACTTTCGTGTTTTTATATAGCATCATTATGGCTGTGACGGTTTCTTTATGGAGACCATAGGCTAGAAATATTCGATCCTGTGTATGAAGTCAAATGCCTTGGAGAAATCTACAAATAAGAACGTCGCCACGAGTTTTTTTGCACGAACACTTTCTAAAATTCGATGGATTGTCAGAATTTGTGGATCGATTTCTTCGAAAACCATTTTGATTTTTCCAAAGAATTTTCTCAATTTCAGATTCAATACGATTCAGAGGCAGAGCATTGTAAATCTTAACCGTTTTGGAAATAAGGGTTATACTTCGGTAGTTCTTGGCAATTCCGAGGTCACCTTACTTGGATGCAACCCTTTGTGCATGTCTATTGTGTTATATACAGCATTGTAGTATCGGAAAGGTAGGTCGTCGAATTTCCTTGTTTCCCATACTTCTGATGGTATTTCAGTCAGACTGGCAGCTTTCCTGTTTTTAATTCTTCTTGGTACAACGTCGAGTTCTTGCGTAAACTGTTCTAGTTTGAAGTCTAATTGATAAATAATTTTCGTGATGGGCTTATTAGTAACTGTTGGGGCTTTTTCAATCAGATTCATGAAATGTTCTTTCCACAAATGTATTCGTTCTTCTTGGCTAGTAGGTTTTAGTTTAACTCTCGTGGTGCTCTTCCTTTTACTCACTTTATTTGCTGTCTGCCACGCTATCCGAGATTGTCAATCTTATACCAAATTTCTAATCTGATTGATCTGGTCTTGAATGTATTCTGTTTGTTCTTTTAGGCATGTGCTAGTTAGTTCACTTCGTGCCTTCTTAAGTTTCTGAGCGTTGACATTAGTTGGGTTCTTTTTATTGCACAGAAATGCAGTTTTCACATTGTCACGTTTTTCTTAACTGCTAATGTTTCCCACGGAACTCTATGTTTTGCTCTTAGTTTTGTTGGTATACATTCTCCTGGTGTATTAACGAAGTTTTCATATTCGTCATTTGGAGTCAGTGTTTCTGGTATCTGTAGCAGAAAGGACCTTGTATTTTTGTTTGGCGCGTAATTTAATTTGACTGTTAGAGTCGCCGAATATTTTTACCCAAACAGGATGACCTGTCCTATTCAACCCGAACCATATTGCCTAGCAGCACCAAAAATTGAAGAAAGCCCGCGAAACTCTCTCTTCCTCAGAAATCCTCAATGGGAACGGACGTCTTATCGTCTCCTCCTGAATAGCAGTAGCAGTATCATACACTATGGGGAGAGCAATCAAGTTTATGGACCCCTTGGGTCTATTCTTCTAGACCAAAGGATCCTAGTTAAAAACAAATTAGATGATACACTCTAACAACTTCCTACCTTCTTTCCTTCCAACGAGACTTGCAGCATACCAGCGTAAACCCCTTTACTTCATGCTGCCATTAAAACCTGCATTTAAAACCTAACGACGTCTTCGTTCTTCTCCACCACCTTCATTTTCCATCAACATATAGCGAGGGGATAACAACCAACGTAATACCAACGAAATACCAACGCAACCAACGTAATACCAACCCAACCAACGTAATACCAACGCAACCAACGTAATACCAATATAACCAACGCAAAACCAACGCAAAACCAAAAACCCAATGATAATAATAAACTTAAACCAAAAACCCAATAATAATAATATCCCATCGCTATATATCCCCTTAAGTGCATCGAATTTTTTTCTTAGTGTTATCGTATATTTACCGCTAATATCTCTATTGTTAAGCCGGGGCCAGGCATGGAGTGCAGTTTTTGTTGTTTGCGTCGCAACCTGCGTAGGCTCAGATGTATCTTTGCTGAGACAATTCGGAGGTCGGAAGACACACCTTCAAAAGAGAAATATGCCTTACAGTTCAAAGCGTTATTATTCCATTTCTTATTCGTGCAGATATAGTCTATCTGTGCTTTAGCATTATTTTTATCTTATTTAGTCCCTGTACTTTTTATGTTTAATCTTTACTGATTTTCATCTCTATAAATATATAGATAGTGTGACTTTTTTATGGCAATCAAAAAATATCTTTAATTCAATAAAATCGAAAATTAGTTACAATCAAGTTTTTTTTTCTTCACCTGTAATAATCGATTATTATTAATCGTACCACCGAGAGAAAATGTGTTTACAAGTATATCAGTCATTCCACCCCATTATGCTAATCATTTCGACGTGAAGCATAGAAGTTTAGACTACGATTGTTGTTAGCAAGAATTGTGGCCAATGGTACATTCTTTAAAGGATTATTTTGTATTGGAACCATTCCATCAGAAGAAAATCATGGCAGAATTTATAACAAAACGTGCGACAACGGCGGACTGCAATGAAATATGTCGATTATTTCAGGTACGTTTTTATGCTTAACTGTTATTGTTTTGTTTTGTTTTATCTTTATAAATTCATAAATAGTTTGATTTTTCATGTGGGAATTAAAAATATATCTAATTCAATAAAATAAAAAATTAATGACAATAATGGAAAATAAAAATATTCCGCAATATATGGGTAAATTTTCAATATATTGGGCAAATATTGTTACGGAGGCTTTAGTGGGTAATTTCAAACAATATGTTCCGCAGTTTCCTAGTTTTGGATACTGATTCAAAAAGATAATACAGAAGACAAAGTTTTAGAAAACAAATTTTATTTTAAAGAACAAAAAAGAAAAAATAGAATGGGTAAGTGTTACAAATTAGTTGTAATTTGTAGGAACTTATCTAAGAGAGATTGTTCGGTTAAGAAAGTTCTTTGAATTTTAATAATTTTTGTGGTTTCATTAAATTCTCAGTTGATTTTGCAGATTTCGTTTAATTCTAATTGAGTTTTCTTTTGAGTTGACTTTTAGTCGAATTCTTCGGGTTTGTTGTTCAGTTGAATTTAAGTGAATTTTCTGTTTGGTAGACTTTTAGTCGAATCTTTCGGATAGCTTCTTGCCGATTTAGTTACCTTTTAACGGTTAAAGGAGCCAGTGACAAACACTTTTCTGCTAGTTATCTTTCTTTTCTTTTTTTTTCCTTCACATGCCAGCATTCGAGCGCACACTGAAGTTGCTGTTGAAGAAAATGGTGCGGGCAGCTCCTGGTGCTTTATTGTCAAGACCCACTTCTCCACTCTGAAAGCGCCAAAGTTGCTGCTAATTTACCACGTTGTCGTCAATTTTATTCTTTTGTTTGACATAATTTTTTATATATTCCCAACAACACAGAAAATGGAATTTCATTGCATCGGTAATACAAATTCATTCTTCATTTATTGTTTTTTTTTAGTAATATATACAATAATCATCTGCGGGCCTTTTCCTCTTTCTTGAACTCGCCTTTCTTTTGGGGTGTGATTAAGGTTAAACAGTTGATTCAATTGGGCTTAAGTTGTCAGGTTCAGGTGAAAGGGTATGATAGTCATGAGTCAACTCCAATGGATAAAGATGCTTTATCAAATGCTTTGTGTTAATTCATCTCCTCTTTACACGTTAACTGAACGTATTTTTTGTCTTCTCCATGAAAAAGTTCAACTACTCTCCCAAGTTGCCTGTAAGGCCTGGGCTCGACAAGATTTTTATTAGAACCACGTCCTTAGTTTTAATTTTCTTCGAATTGTTGGTCTCATGCTCGTCCTTGTAGTTTTCTCTTAAGCTGAGCATGTATTCTTCAAACCGCATTTCTCGGAACTTTAGCAACATCTCAACACGAATTTTGCTGGTTTTTATTAATACATCTCTTGAAGGTGGACCATTCTCCTGAATGTTTTGAACATTAGGTTTTAATATGAGTTTACTCTGAAAATTAGGGCGCAAGAAACAATTAGGGGTTATCAGTTGTAGCCTAATGAGTAGAGTGTTCGCCAATGGTCCGGGAGACCGGGGTTCAATCTCAGGTCGAGTCATATCAAAGACTCAAAAAATGGCACTTGATTCCGCCTTGCTTAATACTCAGCATTATATGGTAAGGATCAAAGGTAAAGTGGAGCAATCCAGGGAATGGAGTAGCGCCCTCCCCTACATCTCAGTATAGTAGCTATTGAAAAGGGAACCTTCGGGTCACCCTCGACAAAGGTCGCCAACTTTACTTACATAGTTGTAGATCGCTGTCAAAGGAGGATTTTTATGTAAGGGGCCTAGTATTAATGGCATTTTGTATGTCTGAGAGTAGGGGCAGAAGTTCGAAATATTCTATTTTGGAACGACCAATAATTTTATGTAAACAGGATTTTATAACTCTTATGAGGCGTTCCCAGGTACTTCCTACCCAAGGGGAATACAAGGGTATTTTGATAGTTTTCAAATTGTTTCTCAAAGTTGGCAGAATGTACTTGTTGTTCTATAATATCACCTCCCTGCGTAGTGCTAAGCGATCTTAAGTCAAAATTACCTAATTTTAGTCTTTCTACAGCTACGGTATATAACGAAATTAATTCTTCTGAAGAATTAATAATTTTACATTGATTATCAACATTAAAGTTATTTACGAGGTGCATACGATAAGTTTCCAGACTTTTTTCGTATGGGCATTTAAATTTGTCGTAGACTCTTGAACATTGAGTATGTTATTGCTATACATCTTATGAGATGACTGACCAATTTTTATGATTTCAGGTTCAAATGAATAGCTACAGCAGCAATTGGAATACACCCTACTAAAGCCTGATTGTCACAGCTGGTGAATTTCAAAAATACAATCTGACACTTTAGAAGAATGATATGCAACAAAATTCTGTTTTAAACATGGAAAAAATGCCACAGAAACGTATGGAATGCTTCAGACAGCTTTTCGACCATCTTGCATGAATCGAGCATCAGTTTTTGAGTGGCATAAGAGATTCAAGGAAGGAAGGGTGTCAGTGAGGGATGATGAGAGTTGTAGGAGGATTAAGGAAGTCAATACACCAGAGTTGATTAGCCAAAGGGTTAGAGTTACTATGTTGAGGTTTTAAGTGAGTTCAGAAAGAGATTCCTGGAGAAGAGGCCAGCACTCTTCAAGTCGAATCAGTGGCATTTCCACCAGGACAATACACCAGTCCCCAACTCCATCTTTGTCACGGACTATTTGACCAAGATGGGCATCAAGACACTTCCTCAACCTCCCTACAGTCCAGACCTTGCTCCCTGTGACTTTTGGTTATTCCCTAAGCTCAGAGGCTGTCGTTATGAGACAATTGAAGAGATGAAAGAGGCTGTGACGAAGATCATTGACACGCTCACACAAGAGGACCTCCAGAAGTTGTTGGAACGGTACAACAAGTGCATTGCAGCCGGAGAAGATTACTTCGAAGAGGACTAGAGTTTCATGTGTGTACTATCAATAAAAGTGCACATACGAAAAATGTCTGGAAACTTATCGTGTGCACCTCGTAGTTACATTTCGGTACAGGAATCATTTGGGAATCGTTTAGCATTATTTTTTAAAACAAATTTTAGAATAAAGAGACTTGCATTAAATCCGAGGATTAAAGTAGTATATCTAAAGCATATTAATTCATCTGCCTCCTTGCGGAAGAAACAGAATCTATTCTGATCCTTTTCGGAGTTCAGCCTAATCATCAAGAAAGTATGGAGAATAAGAAGGTTTGGTTAATTATTTGTAGTTGTAGTGGTGTCAGAGTTGGCTGTTGAGGTATATTATGATGATTTTAAATTTCGTATCTGACTCTTTTTTTCTTTTTCTTACCCCATTAACTTATCGTCTTGTTTGTCTTTTGAAGCTGCAAGAGAATTAATTATATTCAAAACTTTGTTCTAGGGTTAAACGACTATTTTCCTGTACTAGTAGAAATTGTTGCGTCTCCTGGACAAGGTATTGAAATATATTAGAGTCATTTTCGGAGAGTTATAAGTCAGAAGTTCGTCGTTCATCCAATGGATGTTCTCAGGGAAGTATGTTTAGCAGAGTGAACTTGCTAACAGGAGACATAGCTGTCTACCAGTCCCGGGACCCAATCAGCACGTGCACTCACTGCTAGCAAATGAAAGAAAGAGATCCGTCCGGGGCTAATTGTGAATGTTTAGTGAGAGAGAATTGCTCTTTGGTGCCAGGAAATCTATCTTTCAGGCATGCTTGGATTTCACTTCCTATCGGAGGCTTTCTGGAGAAACGTTATTTTTTAATTTATTCATTATATTTATATTTCTTCCTTATCACCACAAAAGCTATTTCTGATGACGGCTTACATTACATGTTTATTTGTTTTAAAAAGAAGCAAAAGTCTTAATATTTGCCACATTGTGGTCAATCATGCTTTTGTTTGAAATGAACTTTTATAACATTGAAGTTTTTTTCTTCACAAGTTATAATCGATTATTATTAATCGTACCACCGAGAGAAAATGTGTTTACGTGTAAATCAGTCACTCCACCCCATTATGCTAATTACTTTGACGTGAAGCATAGACGTTTAGACTACGATTGTTGTTAGCAAGAATTGTGGCCAGTGCTACATTCCTTAAAGGATTGTTTTGTATTGGAACTATTCCATCAGTAGAAAAAAATCATGGTAGAATTTATAACAAAACGGGCGACAACGGCGGACTGCAATGAAATATGTCGATTATTTCAGGTACGTTTTTATGCCTAATTTTCACTATTTTTTTTTTTTTACTCATATAATTATATGGATAATGTTGATTTTTTTTTTAGTGGCAATCAAAAATATCTTTGATTCAATAAAATCGAAAATTAGTTATAATCATGATTTTTTTTTCTTCACCAATAATAATCGATTATTATTAATCGTACCACCGAAAAAAAATGTGTTTACGAGTATATCAGTCACTCCACCCCATTATGCTAATTACTTTGACGTGAAGGATAGAAGTTTAAACTACGATTGTTGTTAGCAAGAATTGCGGCCAGTGGTACATTCTTTAAAGTATTATTTTGTATTGGAACCATTCCATCAGTAGAAAAAAATCATGGTAGAATTTATAACAAAACGTGCGACAACGGCGGACTGCAATGAAATATGTCGATTATTTCAGGTACGTTTTTATCCCTAAATTCACTAATTTTTTTTTTTTTTTTTTTTTTTTGCTCATATGAATATATTGATAATGTCGGTTTTTTTAGTGGTAATCAAAAATATCTTTAATTCATTAAAATCGAAAATTAGTTACAATCATGATTTTTTTTTCTTCACCAATAATAATCGATTATTACTAATCGTACCACCGAGAGAAAATGTGTTTACGAGTATATCAGTCACTCCACCCCAATATGCTAATTACTTTGACGTGAAGGATAGAAGTTTAAACTACGATTGTTGTTAGCAAGAATTGCAGCCAGTGGTACATTCTTTAAAGGATTATTTTGTATTGGAACCATCCAATCAGTAGAAAAAAATCATGGTAGAATTTATAACAAAACGTGCGGCAACGGCGGACTGCAATGAAATATGTCGATTATTTCAGGTACGTTTTTATGCCTAATTTTCACTAATTTTTTTTTTTTTTTTTTTTTTACTAATATAAATGTATGGATAATGTTAATTTTTTAAGTGGTAATCAAAAATATCTTTAATTCAATAAAATCGAAAATGCCGTGGAGACACGAATGCTGATTTTTTTTTTCTTCACCAATAATAATCGATTATTATTAATCGTACCACCGAGAGAAAATGTGTTTACGAGTATATCAGTCACTCCACCCCATTATGCTAATTATTTTGACGAGAAGTATAGAAGTTTAGACTACGATTGTTGTTAGCAAGAATCGTGGCCAATGGTACATTCTTTAAAGGATTATTTTGTATTGGAACTATTCCATCAGTAGAAAAAAATCTTGGTAGAATTTATAACAAAACGGGCGACAACGGCGGACTGCAATGAAATATGTCGATTATTTCAGGTACGTTTTTATGCCTAATTTTGACTAATTTTTTTTTTTACTCATATAATTATATGGATAATATTGATTTTTTTTTTTTTTAGTGGCAATCAAAAATATCTTTAATTCAATAAAATCGAAAATTAGTTACAATCAAGTTTTTTTTCTCCTCCAGTAATAATCGATTATTATTACAGGTACGTTTTTATGCTTAATTTTCACTAATTGTTTTTTGTTTTTTTTTTCAAGTTGTTGATATTCTCTTTTATGTTTCTAGCCCAGTAGGTAGGACTTATATTACACGGTCAGGGTGAATGCAATAGAGCGACTGGAGTTCGAATTCGCTTAGCCACAAAACCACAACGACTCTCTCCCTCCACTCCAGATGTGTAACCTTCAAGGATGTATTGTATGAAAAGTATGGAGATTGTTGAGGCATTCGTGGCGTAACGGTTATTGTCGTTGAAACTGGATTCGGTTACTTGTGTTCAAATGCTAGACGAGGTTCTTTGCGTTTTATTTAGCGCTAAGGAGGAAATTTTTCCAGGAAGAGACGACCAAAGATGTTTGTGTGAATATGTTTTTAAAGTTTTCTTTGCTATAATTATTGGAACTAAACGAATGTTTTATTTTGTTTTTATATGACTTTTTTTTTATATCCTTTCGTAACTTGTGTCTCTTTGAATACACAAAGGTAAATACTGCTAATTTAGCATAAATCCTGTTCTGTTTAAAGCCATGGAAGATCTGTTTAAAGATATGGAAGATCTAACTGATATAACCCACGTGAAACTCAGAGTATTAAACATAAAGGATTAACACCAAATTACTCTTAGTCAGAACAATTAAAGGATGTAAGTTTCAGTCGCAAATTAAAGTAAAACTAGCAGATTAATAAATATGTAAGTAAAAAAAAAAGTTGGCGACCATAGTCGAGGTTGACCCGAAGGCTCCCTTTTCGATAGCTTACTACACCAAGGTGTAGGGGAGGGCGCTACTCCTTTCCCTGGATTGCTCCACTTTACCCTTGATCCGTACCTTATAATGCTGAGTGTTAAGCAAGGAGGCATCAAGTACCATTTTTTGAGTCTTTGGTATGACTCGACCTGGGAACGAACCCAGGTCTCCCGGGCGATTGGCGAACACTCTAACCGCTAGGCCAATGTCCGGTACAATTAATATGTATACATATAGTAAACAAGTTAAAATATAATAAATTTAAGGAAAAAATCTTCTCTAAACATATGTCCTTAGAATCCATGGAAAGCAGCATGGTGGATATAAAGTAAGGCGGATCCAAAGTCGGGTCTTCAGCAAGCCTCACCAGACACTGGGTTGAAGAATCTCACAAGTCAACGGCCAGGATCAAATTGCTCAGTCAGTAAACTACTGCTACTCATCTATAAGGGGGGGGGCTTCTATAGATGAGGAAAAAAAACAGCCAGTAAAAGATTATTATGACTAATTCAAACCATATGTCCAAACCGCATCGCTCTTCACGCAGGAAAACAAGAGGCGCGTTCTGCTGAGATTAGAGCACTGAACCAGTTTTCGAAAAATCAACAGCAGGATTCAAACTCAAATCCAAACCAAATTACTTAGATGCAAAAACAGAGATCTCATGGCAACATTTAAGGTCGGGACTTTAAATAGAATCGACCAGTTACCTGAGCAGACAGCGTCTGCAGTAAAGCATAACGTTGACATTGTATGCATACATGAACAGAGATACTACCATAGATATCTAGAAATAAAATACTATGATAGTGGTAATGGATAGACGTTTGTCTCAGTGTCTACATAGAAAAACTCCGTCAATGCCGTCATAGTAGTAGTAGGAATGCTTCTCAGTTGTCGTGACCTAAAATTACTAAATAGCATTGAAAAAATACAACCGAGAATGAAGTGTGCAACCCCTGCACAACAATCATCTCCTGTTACAGTCCTACCAATGTCAGTGATAAAACAGACATCGTGACCAACTACAACGAGCTATTTTCTTTTGTCCGATGCATTTCCAATCACAACGTCTTAATCATCGGCGGAGACACGAACGCTGAAATGAGCAAAGATGAAAATTACAAATTCTGCGAACACAATAAGAATTGAAACTGAATAACCATCAAGAGTTTACATACCATTGATTAAACCCACTTGGGTTTTGCATCAAAATAATGTTGCCTATTATGACACTATGTTGACTATTCGTTGTGTTGGTGTGTGTGTGTGCCGGTCAGAGAATCTCTTTGTCTGCTTTAGCGTGAAACCCACACAAAGGGCCTGAGGGCGAGATCTCCCGCGAGACTGGAAGTGGGGGAGGGGAGGAAGGTCCCAGAGAAGACAGAGAGAGCAGTTGACAAAGGAGGACAGAAGAGAACAGTCGGGTTGAGATAGCTGTCCAGAGAAGGACACAGTCAGCAGAAGGAGGCAATGAGAAGATAGAAGCAGGGCAGTCAAGAGATGAGTCAGCATTCCTAGTAGCTTTGTGGAAGTTTCGCGCAAAATACACGCCTGCAAAAGCCTGCAAATGCACGGAGAGCTGCACAAAAGCGTCACGTAGACTTTCCCTTCTTGCACTTGGAGCTAACCCAAGCCCGTCTTTGTTCGTTAGTTTTTTTCCTCCACCCTCTCGGTTGTGTTTTGTGTGTCCGTAAAGAAATGTGTAATTCTCCTGGACGGAGATGAGAAAAAAACACTAGATGACTCACTGGCCATGAGTAGTTTTGGCTTAAGAAAGCTGATATAGTGTGGTCGGCCGGCGAGGGGTATTGT
The DNA here is from genome assembly GCA_963585895.1 of Sepioteuthis lessoniana. NCBI lineage: Eukaryota > Metazoa > Mollusca > Cephalopoda > Myopsida > Loliginidae > Sepioteuthis > Sepioteuthis lessoniana. The sequence continues at coordinate 30,004,452 of OY757922.1, read as the reverse complement.
CCCACTATACGAAAACAATAAAGTCAACACGGGTTAGAAATATAGCAACCCTTTTTGTTTGTATCATTTGTTGTTTACATTTGGTCATAGTCGAGTGACGCTGAAATATGCAATAGCGTTGTAAACGGTCGGTTAAGTCAAGTCTTTAGTACTCGAAATCTGGAGCAAGATTCCGTTCAGGAGCGATGATTGACCGACCCTCTCTGGTGTCAAAAACCTCAGCTTATACTGAGCCCGGTGTTTAACTGGCGTTGGGGTTGATGGATATGGTATTTACTCATCCTAAATGTTAATTTTTCATTATCCCAATTTTCTTTAAAACACCTTTTCTAAATTTGGGAAATGATCCAACACCTTTTTTGGTGATCGGAGAGTTGTATCCACCCTCTTAACTTCAACCAACTTTACTTCATATCTCTCACACATACTTTGTGTCAGCAAGACCCCTTATTTCTCCCACTCTCTATATATTCAACCAGGCTCTCCTCTCTGGAAATCTTTTCATATTTGAAGGACACATTGAAATTTCTTATCTAATAATAAGGATGCTCTCAGTAATTTTTCATAGGTTTACAAGAAAATCTTTATTTTAAGGTTTTTATTACAAATTTAGTTCAAGTTTAATTAATATATATTGCTTTTAAAAATGTAAAACTACAGTAAACTTTTAATATTTTTTTAGATTGCTTCTTGTGAAAAAATATCGAGTTCTAAAGAGGAGGTGTGAATTTTTAATTGGTCTTTCGATAAAGACATGGAAGTTTAGAACGTTGAAGGTTTTCCACCCCAGTTAAGAACCATGAAATGTACATTTCATTCAAAATATTTACCCTGAAGTTAAACTCACTTGGGTTATCTTTTCTCAAGTTTTTTTTTAACTCTTCCCCCCAAAAACGTCGTATTTTTTCTTTTTAAATCTTTTCTTGGTTGGATTCAGAGCTTTCAACAGGCCTTTATTCATACACACAAAAATTGTTATAATTTTTAAAAAATTTTTCATGCAGGAGCAAGTCAATTCTGGAGATAAGCAGACCTCACCTTCCATAGAAAGTAAGTCTTATACTCTTCTTTTTTATTCACTAACGAAATTTAGGAAATTTTTTAAAACTATTTAAACGTTTTGTTGCTAATGGCTGAGAAAAAATAGAAATGTTGAATGAAGACCTTCATATTTGAGACATGCTATCGTGTGCTATGCAACATGAGGTCGTTGTGGCCGCGAGGTTTCTGTCTGTCAAGGTCGAAAAAGATTTGACTTTGGCAGGTGCTTCCTTTATGGGCTACTTTAGTCCCGCTACTCAGTGACCAATAGAGGTATTTTTTGACAAGCAAGAGATGTAATTCCTATAGTTTTAAAATCACAAAGGGTAAATTCGTTTTTTATCTATCTATTATCACTTAGAATATTGGGTTGCTGGAGACATTCGGTTTATAGTTCCCCAAAACTCACTCTAAATTGCCCAGCGGAACACATGGCACAACGGATAGAGGCGTTTGGTTGTAAAAGTGCTTTTAATGAAAATCATCTTGGGTTCGGACTATTGTCTTCATCTTCATTTCCACAACGTTTCGGCCGATATGTCTTTCAGCCTTCTTCAGGTGTTTGTCGAATTCGGTAACCTACACGGAACTTCGAACTACGTCCTTTATTGAATCCACGGGGGTCGCCTGTCCCGTTAGCCATAACCGAGTACAAGTGTTAAGTATTCTTGTATTGTTACTCGCCTACAGTCAGGATTGAACCTGCAACCTCTAGAGGATTGTCTCTTTAGAAGCTTATAACCGTTACGCTATGTCCTTCTGAACAGTTTAGAGTGAATTTTTGGGACTTATAAACTTAATGTTCTTATTTGACTAGGATTACTACTGTTATGTATGATTTTTTACCTATGCTCATATTCAGATTTTTTTCATCTGACCTTTTTAATTATCGGTTCCTATATTGTATTCATCTCTATACTTGGTCAACTCAGCAGGTTATTGTAGCCCAACATATGTGCTGATTCCTTAAGGCGTCTAATCCTCCAATGTTCAGCCCTATCAATTATTTCAACTTTATCCCATAAGGGCAGATGGTTTCCTTTGTCCTTCCATATATGGTCCGTCATACCCGGCTTTACAATCTGACCTTGTACTACTGCCTTCCGAAATGATGTGGAAATAAACAATAAAGATGAAGACAATAGTTCGAAAACACTTAATGATAAAAATCAAGCTTCGTCTCAAAAATTCAGACAATCATCTGGAGGTTGTACGTCCAATCTTAACATTTGTACCCGGTTATGGTTAACGGAATAAAAACAAACTGCCTCCGTGTATTGAGTAAAGGGTTCTGTTCAAAGTTCTGTGTGTGTTTCCGAGTTCGACATGAAACACCTGAACAAGGCCGAAGAACGCAGCACTTGAAACGATGCGAGAATAACAAAGAAAATTAGGTCAATAGACCGATTATTCTAAGTAATAGAGGTTATTAAGCTTCATCTCACTTATTTAAACAAATTTCGAAGAGTAAATTTAAGAAAGGAATAATGCTTTGTTGTTACCTCGTTGTTATTTTCTATCTAATGATCGACAGCGGTCTCCCATAAAAATTCATTTCTAAAAAAAAATCAAACCGACCAAGTGCGGCACTTGATTTGGCGTGAGTGGAAAAGAGAAAAGTAATCCCAGACAATACGGCACCAAAAAGCCACCTCCCGCTATTTGTCAAGAACTACTATTGGGACCCTCGGTACGAATTCGGGGACCGACTGTAAAGGCACGAAAACTTAAGCTAGCAGATGGTTTCGTCACTCACTTCTTGAATAGCCGATAAATATTTCAAACAGTAAAGGCAAGAAGCTTCCCAAGAAATAAAAGTAAAATTAAACTTAAATTCTACCAAGTTAAACAACTGAAAGAAAATTCAACCGAGAATTCGGTTGAAAAGAACTTTAAAGAAGACTCCAAATTAAATGAAAACTGAAACATTTCGACTAAAAAGAAAAGAAAAATACTCAACTTTGAACTTACCATTTGATCTTACCGTTTAAAATTACAAGATAAAGTCCTCTAAAAACATTCCCCAATTATATATTTTAAACTTGGCTCTAGTGTCATTCCTACAACTTAAGTTTTCTTTAAATTCCATTATATTGAAATTTATTCCCCTCAAAATTCTTTTATACTGCAAATTTTATCCTTCAAATTTCCTTATTCCCTTAAACCAAATACTGAAAAGAAAAAGAAAAAACAGTCTTCAATTCCAATGAGGATAAACAAATTCTTTGTGTTCGACAAGAAACACATGACAAATGACGCATCAGCCGAAACGTTATGATTCCTTAAACTGAATGCTGAAAGGGAAAAAAAAACAGTCTTCAATTCCAATGACGTAAACAAATTCTTTGTGGTACTCCCAAGTTCGACAAGAAACACCTGACAAATAACGCATCAGCCGAAACGTTATGATTGCTTAAACTGAATGCTGAAAGGGAAAAAAAACAGTCTTCAATTCCAATGACGTAAACAAATTCTTTGTGGTACTCCCAAGTTCGACAAGAAACACCTGACAAATGACGCATCGGCCGAAACGTTCTGATTATAACAATGAAGACAATAGTCGAATATTCTAATTGATAAAAATTGTCAGGCTTCACAACAGAAATTTAGATGAATTTTTTTCTCTATAGAAATGGCTCTTAACACTACTCATGTATAAATCAAACAGAGCATTGACTAATCGGAGACAGATGTTATTTTGACTTCTGTGATGTCGTCCATGTTCTCGGAGCTGAGTTGATAAAGCACCTAGTACTTAAAACCAGGATTCACCGGGATATATTCATTGCATTAAGCCAATTTAGCACAGGATCATGTCTGTGGACAATGAACAATCAACAACTTCGAAGCAAAAAACATCGTGGCATTTGTATCGGGTGTTTAGTTGGCTGGTTAACATTTGATCTCAGTGGCCATCACCCCCGTTATATAGCAGGATTCAGATCTCTCCCGATTTACGATGTCATTCAAAAAACATACACGTGACTAGAGAAGGGTGGCATTCGACCGGATGTTAGCCTGACGGCTGCTGCCGAGACAATGAATAAAATATGTCTTTGCGCAAGAGGCTCCGCGCAGAGCTTCCAGGCGAGAATGCAAGAAATTAATTCACATTAACAAAACCCCTTTTTTCAGCCAATCATAAATCTTTCCCCTAAAAAAATTCCCAGAACCGACTTGATCCAAAGGGTAACTACTTAAGTAGCGAAAATCTTCAAAGGTGTCAGACTGGCTTACCGAGGGATGAAGGGAAGAACACGCTACGACCATAAGAATTTATCTGAACTCTGGCAGATTTTTGACACACCACCTGCTGTGAACAACTGCTGACTTAGCTACAACGCTACCCCGTCCACGACTGCTACTACCACCGAGATCATCTGATACTCTTACCACCCTTATACCACCATACTCACCAAGTGAGTTTCTTAACTTATAACATACGTGACCGTCCATGAACTCTGGCTTCACACACACACACCATGTTCACTCTTTCACTTGATACTGCACGCTACAAATTTGTACAGTTGATTCTTTGGTTTATCGCCTTGTTTTTCCTTTTTGTTAATATAATTGTTTAAAACTTTCAACCTGTGTTTATTTTTTCCTTGCTACCATACGCTAAATAAAACACGCCCAAGCTTTACTTGCTTTGTAGGGTTGAGCTAATTGCTCGGCGTCTGAGGTACCCGATTAGAGGAATGACGTGGGGGCCAAGAATTTTTATTCCTGCTTCGCATGGGTTTTGACCAGTGCGTGGCCCCCTGTTTGAAATGGCATTGTGCCACGTTCCGTCGTGGTTAGACGCCAGATAAATATAAGTAACAACTTTTAAGATCTATATTCTAACTAACACTCAAAGATAAATTCTCTTCCGTAGGCGTAAGAATTACATTTCCCTCATGAAAGCATGGAAAATTTGTTATCAAACAAGATCAAACTTATTTTATATTGATATACACACATAGAAATATCATGGCTTTGCTTTGTGAACAAAAATCAAAATGTGGCGATCCACGCCGACTGCAGGCACGTTCGTAACTAATGAGGCCGATGTGGGATAGACAGACACGGTCACAGCAGCTGCAAATGTAGGTCTGGTTAGGGCTTAATGATGTAATGTTGCTTTTTCTCCACCTGCACCTTTTGTTCTGGGGGGGGGCATACCTTCATGCGAAATTACGCTGGAGGAAAAATGAGGCTGGCTCCACACGCGGAACAACCACGTGGGACTGGCTCCTCACTTTTGGACGTTATAATTCAACCTTAGAAAGTTGAATTCGCTTCGTAGATCATTCGGGCTTATTCGCCCTTATCCCAGCATGCCTGGGAGAAAATATGTGCTAAGGCATAGTCCGGAAGAAATATCAAAAAAGGTATTTCAAACACACAGCCCTTTATACCCATCTTCCAGCCAAGATTCCTGAAGTGAAACACGAGCACCTTAAGAGACAGAAGGCGATCTAAAAGAAGCCATTGTGGCCTACCCTTAAGAAAAGAAAATTATAGTTTCTGCTGAGAGAAACTTGACTGAAGTTTGAAGCCTTTACACAAACAAGAGTATAGGATTTACACTCCAAGGTTGTTTCTTTAAATAGCCAGCATTGACCACGTTGAGCTGAGAAAATTCTAAAAATAGGATTCAAGACTCAGTTCTTCCAGAAATAAAAGTTGTGGGACGTCGGTAAATAAAATAGTTTCGGGAAACTGATTAGACAGAGTCGTCACGTGCCGTGTACTTTTAACTACGACGGCGCTTTTTGCTTTTGTCCCGCGCAAAAATGAATCTTGCGTTTGGAGCCAGTCACGTGACATGGTTACATATATTGTAGCGCCTTTCAAAACTTCCTCCATCTTACGTTCTAACTCCCAGCTAGACAGTTTTCACCCTCAAGTGCTTGCACAGCTTCAGACATTTCGCCACCAAAAGATAGAGACCACAAACAACATAGAAGAACATACAATCAGTAAAGATACATTCATTGCAATAATGAAATGGATCCATTTGCCACACTATCATGTGCTGAACTTTACATGGAAGTCAAAATCGCCACACACATACAAACGCACACGCAGCTTTTTGGTACTTTGGTTTCTCTAGCATACACACATGCATGTATGCGCATATACGTAAGAAATAGATTGTGACATTATAACCCTCAGTTTTAACAACGAACACACGTACACACAGATAGTCGCAAACAAAAACACGCCTACATTCATATAATATTTTTATCTGTCACACTCCATACATACGCGAATATCTAACAAACAATATTCGGATATTCTTCTTATTTTGTATTGTTTTTTGGCTTAGTTATTAGAATATAAAATTATCTTGTTTTATTTCACCATGTTGTGAATTTTCTTTTGTCTGCGTTGATCATTTCTTTGTGTTGTAAATTGTGGAACGATTCTCGAAGTTTTGTCTCTAACAAAACCTTGAGATAACTAAACAACCAATTCAGTCACCCACGAGAGTGACTCGGAAAACTCAGCACGTGGACTGTTTACATTTGTTTCGGTTGAAGCCTTTAAGAAAAGAAATTATAGTTTCTGGTGAGAGAAACTTTACAAAGGCTCGAAGCCTTAACAGTCTTTAAGAAAAAGACATTAAAGTTTCTGTCGAGAGAAACTTGACTGAGGCTTGAAGACTTTGCACGGACAAATTGAACATTTGTCACTTAGCTTGCATGGTTCAAACTTTCTTGTGGGTTTGTTCGTTTTGTGGAAAAGTCTTATTTGTAGCAATTAGGCGGACAAAATAAGCATTCAAGGTAGTGGCAAGGAAAACCGGACACGTATGGGATTTGAAGGCTTTTGAATATCAGGGAATAAGGGCAAGGCTGTGTTGCCGTAAGATATCCGACTCCATATTTTGGTTACACTGTTTCACCCCACGTTGAGTAGCCGAAAGAAAGTCCCAAAAGAAATATACAAAAAGAAAAGATAGAAACAGATAAGAGACGAAAATATTTCTTCCATACTTTCCTTTATTTACTTGGTGAAGGGACTAACCGACGCTACGTTCCAAGACGTAGCGTGGTGCCCAAAACACCAGACAGCAAAATGGTCTTGTTGGTTCGACGGACATTGCCTGAAAGAGAAAGATGATATCGTCTCCTTTTTCAAGAGGAAAATCGTTTTTTCTTTTTACGCATGCGTCATCCCCTTTTCCGTTAGAGACCTCTGGGAGTTTCTTCAAATTTAATAGTTTTCTTTTTATCAATTTTTTTTTTAATTTAATTTATTTATTTATTTATTTATTCGTTCCCAACACACGACACTTCAACAAAACGGTATATTCTTAACAATGACAATCACAAACGTTATATAAAAGGCAAAGTGTAAAAATTAATGAAGAGCTATTGTTAAGTGAACTTAATAAGGTTGCAAAACAATATACAAGCGGACTTATCTGGTCACCTGGGCAGCTAAGTGTCTGTTGCTTCTATGTGGTTGACCTTACGTGGTCATCGGCTCTTATAAGTCGCTAGCGTGTTAACGTCTTACTTGGACGGCCTGCAGCGTATGTAAGAGAACGATATTGTTCTTGTGCTTGTAATTGTACCCCAAAACAGAACATAATGTCGTATGTCTTGTGTACTCTGACTGGTTGCCGACAATGGCTCTTGACCAATCACACAAGCTCTTATCAGGCGATGTTTGAGTGGCGGTAAATGTGATATTTCGTATGTTATTTTTTTAATATTTGAGTAGGTGTTGTTTTTTCTCCATTGTTCAAAATTTCTTGTGGGTTATTTTGTTTGTCGAAAACACATATTTTGAGTAACTGTTCAAACTTTATTAGTGGGCGCCTAGAATTCGAAATATTGTGACGCCTGCATATGAGAAGTATATGCAACTTTGTAGTTGCCCCTCGTACCGGCGCTTGTAAATAAATTCCTTCTAGTTTTAACCAAACAAGACCATTTGTGTTTCTTCCTGTTTCCCCCTCCCCATTTTCCTTCAAACGCGGGTTAAAAGTCGAATTCACCTGGAAGTGGATAAATTTGCGACAATATCTATATACAGATCAAATTCTGTTAATACATTCGATAGTAACCCAAAATGTCCAATCATTTGTTTTTCTTACCATTATTTTTATTTCATACCGCCAGGTCCACTCTGACCCAAAGTGGCAGTACTTGTTAGGCTCCCATCTATGGATAAAATAAAACTATTTAGAAATAAGTCGTATTTGATATGCCCATGTGTAAAAATAAAAAGAATAAACTATAAAGAAACATTTGTACAAAAAAAATGAACATACGGTAAACGTGATTTTCTAAACTCTTGGTATGAAATAATCCTAGACCGGTTGACATACCGTTAAATTCAATCAATCAATGTAGAATTAGGTTTTCAAATCTTAATTTTCTCTTATTTGGTTAAATATGTTATTCCTGTTTTTTTTTCGTATGTGTGTGTGTGTGTGTACATGTGTGCGCGTTTTTTTTATGTTTATTTGCCTGTTTGTAATTGCTATGAACTGTTATTTATTTATTTTGCTCAATCTGATCCTAGAACTTCAGCAAAAACAATAGAATCAATCTTGACATGAAAAAAAAACCCTTAAACTTTCATAATTTTAACTGCTGCAAACTCTGTTATTGATCAATCCTATTAATAAACCAAACAGTGGTGTACATTGTTATATTAGTGCCTTCAGAATAGTCGTGAACCTCAAAATAAAGTTTTCAGCTTATAAGTATTCTTGGCTCTTCCCTTCCATCCTCAGTTCTCTTGCAGCTTCCCACAGACAAAAATAGACAACAAGTTAATGGGGTAAGAAGAAGAAAAAGGAGACAAACATGAAATTAAGAATCATCCCAACAGAACCTAATAATTCACCGACAACCACTACCACCTGCACCACGAATAATTAAAAACCTTCTTATGAATCACCAAACACACTGCAGAAAATAAAAACAATGATTTGGGTACTAAAAATATACTGAATATCAACCATTATTTCTGTTTTTATAGGGGTTTTTTTCAGTGGCACGATGAGTGGCATTCATTTCTGTGGGTGTAGATAAGTGCCTGTCAGAAGATTCCTTTGTCTGTTTGGCGTGAAACCAACACCAAGGGCTTGCACGCGAGATCTCCCACGAGACCGGAAAAGGACGAGGGAAGGAAGGTCCCCGGGAGAACAGAGAAGGGTCAGTCGGCAGAAGGAGCCAGTCAAGAGAAGGTCAGTCAAGAGATGAGAGCAGGGCAGAGAGGAGATCAGTCAACAGAAGTCAGAAAGGCGACTGCTAAGACCTGTTGACCTACAGATCCCGGGTTGACCAACACGAGAAGATAAGTCAGCATTGCTAGTGGCTTGTGGGAGTTTCGCTCGAGTACACGCTCGCGTTAGCCCACAGAAACACAGAATGCACAAAAGTGTCGCCGACTTCTCCCTTCTTGCGCCTGGGGCTCACCCAAGTCCGTATTTGTTCTTCTTTTCTTCCACCCTCTCGGTTAGGTTTTGCGTATCCGTAAAGAAATGTGAAATACTCCAAGCGGGATATGAGAAAAACCACGAGACGAATCAATAACCATGAGTGGTTTAAGGAAGTTGAGATAGTAGGGGTCGACCTCCGGTGTATTGTCACATTTCTTTTTCTTTTTAAATAGTAAATGAATTCTTATAAAAATTTCTCTTTATTTTCTTCCTGTGTTAAATTTTCAGCCCTCAAAAAGAATGGTCATGGGAAATTATTTCATGTGCTTGTTGCAGAAGAGCAAAATGGTAAGCACAAGATTTTTTTCATTAAATTTTCATAAAACTCCTATCGTGAATCTTAGTGTGCTACTATCTACGACGCACTGTACTCCTTTTAGTACTACCACCACAAGACAACCAGTAGTACTAGTAGTATACACTGGTACTACTCCTTCTACTCCAGGTCTCCCCTTCAATTCAGTTAATGGACAATTACTCTTGAAGAACAAACCAGCTGTTGTTTACTTACGTACTAACATCACGTCGAGTTCACTATTAATTAGTGTGCTCGATGGTAGGAGAGTCCCCATTCACAAAGAACCAATATTGGCTTTAGCATATCCATGATATACTAACACTAAACACAACAGAAAGAAAGACGAGATAAACTCATTTAAATAAACAAGAATATTCAACCTTTTATATACATGATATACATACAAATAGTATTAAAAGAAGAAAAACATAGTATCCCGTGGCAGAATTATACGCATATTGTTCCATGAATAGTCAGTATGTGAAAGGGCTACAAACATGGAAGAAGGTTTTCTTGAGACGTAAGAGTAATATAGCCAAGTAGCTTTACCATTCCCTGATAAAGTCAGAAACAATGGCTTTACTGTTCAAAGAATAGAAGCAAAAAGAGGTTGAGAATGGGTTTACGGCACTATTATGTGAGAACTTATGAGACCCCTAACGGACATGCCAATTCTCTAAGGGAGATAACTATTTATTGTATCACTGTGTTATCAGCTAATGTGTCATCTTGTTGTTAGTTATGCTTGTCTTTGTTGTGTGGTTTCGTCGCATTCTTTCGGTTGACGTGGAGGAAGGCGAATAGGGTCGACAATTTGAAAATAAAATAACCCTTGGTAAATTCAACAATTTCACTATTCAAGGAAGGAAAAGATGTGAAAAGGAAATGGTTTGCTGATAACGTGCTTCTGCAAACTTTACTGGGAGGATGCAAATATGTCCTCGTAACTAGGACGATACATTGTAGGCTTTTTAGTAGTTGATGATTCCCCCCCACACACACACACACACACTTAAGATTGTTAGCTCTGTGCTCCTTCAGGTTTTAGAGTGGCACCGTGACGAAGGTGGTAGTTGGGGTGCAGCTTTCTTTCTGGCTGTCTTGGAATAGCAGTCCACTGACAAACACTCTCAGATATTGAACGCTAGGCCACTGGAGGCAAAAAGAGGCCGAATTCTAGGACTTTAGCAGCTTATATTGGGGATTGAACCTGAACTTCATGTGATCACTTGGAGTGTTATGATAGGCTCACTTTGGCCATTCCATGTGCGTCTGATACATCTTAATATTGTGATTAAATTTCAGCTTGGGGGAATATTTTTTTTTTTTATCCGTCATAATTGAAAGAATGATTGGGCATATTATTCTCACTTCTTTTAATAACAATAATAATGTTTTTATCTCCCCTGTTACTCATGCTGCATCAGTCGTAACCTGTCAGAACTCATTTTTTACGACCTAACAGGAAATGTACACTTAGACAGCCATTGCTACTATGGTAAAAACAAACCTGAATTGTGATCGGCACGGGGCATCCACTTCCGAGATAAACGCGAAAAAATAACATAGTAAAAAGAAATAAAATATTTTCCGACTAATCCGTAACCGTAACAAGACTTTGAAGCAAGTCAACTTCTGAATCTGTTCGAGCCAGTATATGAGAATATAAGAAGGTTGATTTGACCCAGCAGTCAGAAATGAATGGATCCCTGTAGCGGCTACTTCAAAGAGACGTCAAACTATAACTAAGCAGCAGCAACAGATACCAAAACGTGACAAAAGATCTTTAACAGTCACAAAGAAGCAGCAGCAGCAACCTCACCGAACGATGCGACAACCAAATTACATAATGCGATTCCTTGTACATCAACCAATAATAAAGTATTTCCTTTATCTATCATGGCGTAAAGAGTCACGTGCTAGACTGCGGCTTCGTCTTATAGTAAAACTTAGTGTGTTACTATCTACGGTGCACTGAGCTCCTTTTAGTACTACCACTACAAAACAACCAGCAGTACCAGAAGTATGCGATGGTATTACTCTTTATACTCCTGGTCTCCCCCTCTGTTCAGTAAAGGCACAATTACACTTGAAGACCAAACCAGCTGCTGTTTGCTTGAGTACTAATATCACTAGCATTAATGCTGTTTTACTTTATAACATTAGCTCTTGTAATAAACGAATCGATAGTCTGTTTAAATTTGTTTTGTCAGACATTACAAAGAAAAAGTGGTTTGGTTTGGTTTGGTTTGGTTTCTTTCTTTAATGGCATATCAACCTTCATACGATGATAGTAGCTACGTTTAATGGCAACCCTAGCACAACAGTTTTCTCCTGCTACAGCCCTACAAATTTTAGTGAAGAGACGGGCCTCATCGCCTTCTATATCGAGGTATTCTCCCTTGTTCATTGCATCCCGAAACACAACGTTCTCGTCATCGGTGGAGACATGAATGTCCAAATAAACCACAAATTCAACTTACACAACTCATCAAACAGAAATGGGCAACCAATAACAGATTTCACGCTAGAAAATAGATTAACGTGCCTCAATACTAAATTTCAGAAAAGAAAGGGAAAACTATGGACCTACATCTACGCAAATAATACTAAAGCACAGTTTGACTACATCTTTATAAATAAGAAACGGAATAATAGCGCATTGAATTGCGAGGCCGAATCCTCATTCAAGGGTGTGTCCTCCGATCTCTGAAATGTCACGGCAAAAATACGACTAAGACTACGAAGGAATGCAGCCCGAACAACAACCACTGTACACTATGACTGATCCCTGCTTAACAACAGGGACATTAGAGATAAATATACGTTAACACTAAGAAACAAATTCGATGCACTTCATGAGATATCAGAAATACCTACTCCGAATGACGAATATGAGAACTTCGTCAACGCTCACTTAGAAGCGGCAGCAGAATGCATACCTACTAAACAAAGAGCTAAACCTAGAGTCCCAGGGCAGACATTAGCGGTTAGAAAAAGCGTGCAGACGTAAAAACCGCTTCTAAATGCAATATGAGGAACCCAGTGCACAGAAACTTAAGAAGGCACAAAATGAATTAAGTAACATATACCTAAAACAACAAACAGAATACATACAAAATCAGATCAATAAGATTAGAAACTCGGTTGAAGATAGACAATCTAGGATAGCATGGCAGACAGTAAACGAAGTGAGCAGAAGGAAGAGTACTGCGAAAGCTAAACTGAAAGCTACCAGCCAAGAAAAACGACTACATCTGTCGAAATAATATTTCGAGAATTCACTCGGAAAACCTCCGAAAGTTACGCATGAACCAATCACGAAAATTATTTGTAATCAACTAGTCATCAAACTAGGACAGTTTACGCGAGAACTCGACTCAGTACCGAGAAAAATTAAAAATAGGGAAGCAGCAGGGCTTGATGAAATACCGCCAGAAGTATGGAAGACCAGGGAATTCGACTACATACTGCTCCAACCCTGTAATGCCGTATATAATCAAAACATAGTAGACATAGACAAAGGGATACATCCTCCCTTTTCCTAAGAAGGGTGACCTCGGAATAGCCAAGAACTACCGAGGTATAACCCTAACATCTATAGCGACCAAGATCTACAATGCTCTACCACGTAACCACATGAAACCAAAATTGAGAAAATACTTAAGAAGAACCAAAATGGCTTTCGGAGAAATCGATCCACGACATCACAAATGTTGACTATCCGTCGAATTCTAGAAGGTATACGTGCAAAAAACCTTGAGGCAACAATATCATTCGTCGATTTCTCCAATGCCTTTGACTCTATACACAGAGGGAAGACGGAGCAAATACGACTCGCCTACGACCTCCACAAAGAAATTGTCGCAGCCATAATGATGCTATATAAAAACACGAAAGTAAAAGTCCGATCCTCGGATGGAAACACAGACAACTTCGACATTGTAGCAGGTGTACTGCAAGAAGACACATTAGCTCCATACCTGTTAATTATCTGCCTAGACTATGTGCTTAGAACGTCTATAGATTTAATGAAAGAAAACGGTTTCAAGCTGGCAAGAAAGAAACAGAAGATACTCGCACAAACTATTATGGATGCGGACTACGCCGATGACATAGCGCTTCTGGCAAAAACACCCGCCCAAACCGAATCCTGCTACACAGTCTGGAACGAGTAGCGGGTGACATAGGCCTCCATCTCAACGCAGACAAGATAGAATACATGTGTTTTAATCAAAGAGGCGTCATCTTCATAATAAAGTTTAAACTAGTAGACAAGTTCATCTACCTGGAAAGCAGTGTCTCATCAACCGCGACAGACATAAACACGTAATGGATATAGTTCTTATATAATGTATCTTTTTTTTTTCAAGTGAAACAAATTCGTTGATTGGGTACCTGTTCTTTCATTTCATATACCCCACTTGGTACGGTAAATCAATTTTAATAACTGAAGTGTACGTCTCTCCTGAATTCAGAGAGAAAAGTGTTGCAAAGGAACTCTTCATTCTCTTATGCAAGGTGAGCCATCATAAATTTTTTTCTCCCTAACACTCAAACAGTATGCTTCATTCTTTATAGTTATTTGTGGGTAAAACAAGTTAAAGTAAATTTTAAAAAATAAAGATAAAACTCTTCCAAGCTGTACCCGTGTCAGTACTACTGCATGGCTGTACCACTTTGACTCTAACGAAACGCTTAGAGAAAAGTTAGTATGTTTTATGCTGTTTTGAACAAAACCAAGAAGCAGCACCCCACAAAACACCAGCAGTACGGCCACTTACCTCTTATAGCACAAAAATAAGACGAGTAAGACATGCTGAGGAGGTAAGGATGAACTCAGGTGATGTTCTACAATGGAATACTACATATGGACACGCTATTGTTAGCCGACCAGCAAAAACTTACATTCATCAGCTCTGTGCGCACACTGGATGACGTCTCTAGGATTTACCCAGAGCGATTGCTTATAGTGAAAGATAGTGAGAAAGAATCAAAAGAATCCATGCTGTCGGCATGCCAAGGTTAGAGAAAAACGTTTTAATCGTGTAAATAAATAAAGGTAATTTCATAACAAGCACTTACATCAGGGTTTTTTTTTTTCAGCTATGGTTTAAAACTAATTTTATGTCTTAAAAACTTGAAATGGAATCTCTGTGGCATTGTGGCTAACTGTGACATCATAATAAGCAAGTTCAAAATCTACTCACAATATTACATTCGATTTTCGACTAATTTAGAAAAGATATTAACCTTTTTACCCCAACCACCAAATATGGGTTAAATAGTACCTCTACTGGCTCATTGGTCTACTTGGTAGAGTGTTTGCCAATGATCCGGGAGACCGGGGTTCAATCCCAGGTCGTGTCATGTCAAAGACTTTAAAAATAGTACTTGATACCTACTTGCTTAACACTCAGCATTATAAGATACGTATCAAGGGTAAAGTGGAGCAATCCAGGGAAAAGAGCAATGCTCTCCCCAACACCTCGATGTAGTAGCAATTGAAAAGGGAGCCTTTGGGCTGCCCTCGACTAAAGGGAGACAACTTTACTTTTACTTTAGTACCACTACCATTCTTCAACAAGGGTAGTTTTCGCATTGAATAACCCAAGAAGGTTGATATTCCATTAAACAAAGAAACCAAACTAAACCCTCACTTAAAGGTGTTCTTTAACTTTCGTATAGATTTATTATTTATCAGATTTATAAGATTTGAAATATTTAAATTGTTAATTTTCATTTCTTAAAAAAAAAAAATTAACAAAAATTACCAACAGGTTTATAGCGTTTCGGGAAATTGTTAATTTCTCTAACACTATATTTTTTAGGCAACACAAATGAATGACGAAACTTTGCTTTAACAACACAACAAAGAAAGTTTTTTATTTGCAGCATTGAATATGGTTTGCTTTTGGTGCTGCA
The DNA here is from genome assembly GCA_963585895.1 of Sepioteuthis lessoniana. Lineage (NCBI taxonomy): Eukaryota > Metazoa > Mollusca > Cephalopoda > Myopsida > Loliginidae > Sepioteuthis > Sepioteuthis lessoniana. Next base: position 29,988,736 of record OY757922.1, on the reverse strand, counting down.
AGACTCGTGGAGTTTAGGCTTGTTAGTGTTGGAGACGAAATGGCATAGCGGGATGTGAGCTGGCAGCGTGTGTTGCGGGACGTGTGAGGGATTGTGTTTAGAGTCACCGTGTAGTTTTGCATCTGGTATTTGGGGGAGAGTCTGCGTTGTCTCCATGTGTGGACCAGAGGTGAAAAGGGAACTAGTGTCGAGAGCGGAGTTACGCTCAGATCGACAGAGCCATTTTTTGGGGTGACATGAAGTGGTGCCTGTGAAAGGCATGCTGAATGCATCCAATTCATATTCAACTGGGATTCCTTGTACGAAATCCATAAATTAGAGGGTTCCCTCGTTGAGTGTCCATGTTGCTGCTGCTGGTGTTAGAGCCACAGTGAGATATCTACACTGGGCTGCTTGTCTAACTAAAAAGCATCGCTAAGTAGGGACGGCCAGGGGAACGTCTGTTCTGGTGCCGGCTCAAGCCAAAGAGACTGGGTTTGGCCGCTCACCCGTTTTGCTAGCCGGAAATGACGGTCCGGGCTGAATAGGATTAGTCATCCTGATTGGTTGAAATTAAGTGTCGAAATAACTTGAGCGCCAAACCAAAATACGAGATTTTCCTCTTCTCTACAGGTTTACTGATTAATAATTTAATTGTGTAGCTGGGTAGTTTGTTTTGTTTTTTGGGGTTTTTTTTGTTTTTTTTTGTTTAGCTACTTTTTTTAATGGCATATGAACCTTCATGGGTTATTTAATGCCAAAACCATCCCTGTAGAAAAACAGTAGTGGTCATTTTTAACCTACGAAGAAATAATGGTGTTTGTATATTTCCCAAGGGTATTAGTTCATAAAATAGCGTTACTACAATTAGAACTCACTTACCTCACCTTCACAGTCCAACACGTTAGCCATTAGACCACGGGGACTCTACCCACCCACCTTATTCCTGTGTTGGATTACATTCTTGGGAGAAATTTTTTGATAGAATAATTCCAGTAAATATAGAAACGTAATTATTTCGCGACAATTTAGTTACTACGCAAAGGGACACCACACACACTATATAGAGAGGTACAGTTTCATAACAAATACTTAATTTAGTTTTATTAGGGATTAGACTTAACGAAAAAATTATCAAAGGATAGAAAGAGAGTTGATTCCCGTGGACAATGTATTGTGGGATTGTAGGAGCCGGGAGAAAGCGGAGAGACGTGAGAGACAATAAAGACGGAAATGGAATCTACCACAACACATGGACAGACATTTTGACTGGTGCCGACAAAATTAAAATGTTTCTTTTCCTGGTCAAGAGACGCATATCTCTGCCTGTTTGGTTTGGTTTTAGGGCATATCAACCATTGCAGGCTATTTAATGCCAAATCTTTTTTATATATATATATATATATATTAACCAATGTATTTCCTATCGAGGTCGGATGCCGAGGTTTCATTACCAATTCAACCTTCGCATTCTTGACTAATCTTGGACTTTCCATCAGACAAGAAGAAATAAATAAGAAAAAAAGATCCAAGATAAGGCTCCAACTGCATTAACGTGAATATGGTAATCTTATAGAGTGACGACAATCTAACAAAGTTTGGTGGTATCGTGAGTTACAGCTATGGTGTTTTGGGTTAGTAGTAATGATGTTTCAGTCCCAAAACCATGCCTTAACCCAGAGTCATCATCTGATGAAGGCTTTGTTGGAAGGAGTGCTGCTGAAGGAACATCCTTCATTGTAAGTAAAGTTGGCGACCGTAGTTGAGGGCGACCAGAAGGCTCCTTTTTCGATAGCTACTACACCGAGGTGTAGGGAAAGGCACTACTCCTTTCCCTGGATTGCTCCATTTTACTCTTGATACCGACCTTATATTGCTGAGTGTTAAGCAAGGAGGTATCAAGTACCATTTTTAAAGTCTTTGGTATGACGTGACCTGGGATTGAACTCATGTCTCCCGGACCATTGGCAAACACTCTACTCACTGGGCCAATGAGCCGGTTCATAGTATGATACCTATAAGATTTGTAAACATATTTTGTAGATAACATTTTTAAACGAGCCTGAGATCATTCTTTTATACACAGTTAAATGTTTTGAAGTATTGCTATATAACAGTCACAATTTAACACCAGTCATTTGTTTGCATTCATAGTTTGGTTCTCTTTGACCCATAGATAGGACCCTATCAGGTACTACCACTCAAGATCAGAGTGGACCCGGAAGCAATAGCAATGAAATGGTACTTCATATTCCCCAAATCTCCAAGAATTGAGCCTTGCCATCGGATGGTTTAATGTCATATCGGAACACTCGCTGGGGAAGGGGCTTTTACCCTCGGCAGAGATGCAGTCAGTGTATTCTACAGCCCCAGCCTGTGTTTAATAAACCTAATTATGTTATTGTACACCCACGAGTCCGTCTTTTTTCAGCTTTTTTTTTTTTTTCATATTTTCTTTGTTCATAAAACCATAAGTTTTTATTCACACTCACTTAAAAGTCACTTTTGGCATATATAACCTTCACACAGATTAAGAAAACATGATTATTAGGGTGAATGTCAAACACTGGTCCTACATAAATATCAAGTCGCAAATTTTATTAGAAACTTCTTTAGTGTCCAAAAATCTTTGGTTTTCATTTTATATTTATATTTCTATGTGATAAATCTTTTTTTTTTCTTTACTTATCTCCCTTTATTTTTGTTCATCATCATCATCATGTCGTGCTGGTAGCACGGATATCCCTGACCCTCTCTCGCCACTTTTCCTTATCGTTCATCGCCTCTGGCAGGTCTTCTGGACAACATCCTGTATCCTCACATAGTTGCTGAATGTATGTTCGTGCTGGTCCTCCTGCTTTTGCTCGGCCATGTGTGGAGGTCCATAAGAGTACATCACTTATGAGTTGGTCCCTGCTTCTCCAGCAGTGTCCTGCATGTCTGGTTCGTCTAACTTGAATAGTTTTCGTGATAGGAGGCAGGTGGCCATACAGTTGGTGTCTTGTGGGGTACTGCCGCCAGGACTTGTTCAAGATTGCTTGCGGCATTCTTGTGTAATTGCCGTCTAGCTTCTTCTCCAGCCGTTTTGTTAGAGTCCATGTAGTGCACCCATATTGCAGTATCGATGCGACCGCTGCCTGGAAGAAACTGCGTTTCATTTTATCAGTTAGGTCTGATTTCCATATAATCGATAGCCTATTGATAGCTGTCCATGCTTTCGTTAACCTCGTGTCGATGTCCTTTTTGGTTGATGAGATGCTGCTTCCTAGGTAAGTGAATTTGTCTACTAGTTTAAGAGGGGTTCCGTCTAGAGTGAAGATGTCACCCGTTTGATTATAGCATATATATTCCGTTTTGTGTGCATTGACATAGAGGCCTATGCCTGCGGCTGCTCGTTCCAAACTATGCAGTAGTGTTTCGGCTTGGTTGGGTGTATTTGCCAGTATCGCTATGTCATCAGCGTAGTCGGCGTCAGTAATTGTTTTTGCAGGGTACCTTCTGCTTCTTTTCTTTGCCAGCTCGTAGCCATTCTATCCAAACCATCTACAAGTTAGTGATTGTTTCAACAATTTTGAAACAATTGTGCAAGCAAAAATATTCATATGGTATGCCATTTGATATTTTTGAATGTGATTTTACCTAAATTAGTACATCATTTTTTTATTAATCGAAATTTTTAATATAATGCAAATAACTATGAAATGTTAATTAGAATCATTCCGTGCTTCCTTAATAGAAGCATCACTTTTATTATGGTCTGATGTTACAATAACTGAAACATACTATAGATGGCAGCACATCACAGGAAGTGACACTAACCCCTAAATTTACACACCAACACAAAACACAAGTGGCAGCGCATTACAGAAAGTAACATCCACCCTTAAATTTACACACCAACTTAAATGTAATTGGTAGTATATTACAGTAAGTGACACACACCCTTAAATTTACACACCGACACAAAACACAGGTGGCAGCACATTACAGGAAGTGAAACATTAGCTGTAAATTTACACTTACCAAAAAGAACAATTTAATTACAGAAAAACTCTAAAGAAAGAAAATGGCATTCACACATAATTTTTTCCACTTATTTTCAGATTGCTAAAGAAGAAGAATGTGCTAAAGTACAATTGGCTGTCAGAGAAAAGGATGAAGAAAAGAAACAATTTTTAGCACAAACTACTGCGACAAACTTAACGACTGAGGGCTATTGTACATATTACTTATCGAAGGAAAAACTAATGGCACCCTGAATTACTCTTGGTTGGTTCATTTAACAGCATATCAACACCTCATAGGTTATCTAATGCTGAAATTTGATTCATTTCTTAATGTTTGATTATAATAGAGAAGAGAGAAAGAAGAGAGGAGAAAGAGTTTGGTTTGGTTTCTTTGTTTTAACTGCATGTCAACCTTTGGAGGTTATTTAATGCCAAAGCCTTGTGGTAATGGTATTATTTAATCCATAGCTTGTGGGATAAGGGGTTCAAGCCTTTCCCAAGGTATGAACCCCTTAGCATGTAATAGCATAACTGGAGTATGAAATCTCTTACTAAAACATCACAATCCATCACAGTAGCTGTTACACTCTAGGGACTCCCTCAGAAGGAGAAAGGTTTGGTTGATTTGTTTAATGGTATATTAATTTTTTATGGGTTATTTACAATTAAAATTTGAATAATTTGTTAATGTTCATACATATAATAAATCATAACTATATTTTCAACATTATATTGCTATCTTTTTTTTTTTTGCACAATCATATGGTTTTGAGTATTCCTATCAAATAACAGACACCTATTGTTTTATGTTAACTTAGACATCAAGTCATATCTATAGTACAGCTCAAAAGAAAGAACTATGAATGATTTGTGAAACTGGCTGAAATTAAGGTAGGTATTCTGTCAGAATTTGATAAATGACTATAAGGAGATCTTGAAAAGTTCTCAATCCAACCAATAAGAGAGTGGCCTTTTTTATTGATATTTTTTTACAAGTAAAGAAACTTAAGAAATGATGCGTCAATGGTTGGTTGGTTGGTTGGTTGGGTTTTATGGCATATCAACCTTTGTAGGTTATTTGATGCCAAATCCATTTTTATACAAATAATCAGTTCTATTTCAAACAGTTCATAAGTACAGTTTCAATGTCCAAAACAGTTCCATTTCAAACAATTCAGTTTAGCATACAAAAACAGTTCCATTTCAAACAATTCAGTTTAGTATAAATGTACAGTTTAGTTCTATTTAACCCATAGATAGGAACCTATCAGGTGCTACCACACCAGGCCAGAGTGGACCTGGGAGCAATGGCAATGAAAGGGTATTCTGCATTCCCCAAAGCTCCAGAATTACTGGAACCTCACCATCAGATTGTTTTGTGTCATATTAGAACACTTGGTGGAGGGTTACTCCTCTGCAGATAAGCAGTTGGTGTATTCTACAGCTCTAACCGACAGAGCACTGATGTGTCAAGTGTGTTGAACTGCAGTATGAATATGTGGGATAGCAGGTTTCATGCCTCTAATTCAGGAATGATGAATTTTTACAATTACCAAGAGTAACAACAGAAATAATTTTACTGACATGCAAGTGATTAACTTTTTCTAGCAATTTAAAAAATCTTAAATGATTTTCATTTTATACTTCCTTTGTATAACTTCGTAATTTGTTTATTGTATTCTATTTTTTCTTTATAGAAGGCATATTGTCCATACTTATTATCTCCATATATTTTTGTTTACAGTAAAACAATATACATAAGTATGAAGTCTCCTAATCAAACAATTTACAAATAATCAATTGCCAAAAACAGACTTCTTTATGAATGATTTCAACCATTTTCTTCTCTTCCTCCATGAAATCTATTGTAATATCAAAGCTCTGTATCTGTCTGACTGTAACTGAATTATTGGCAAAACAAGACACTTTTTTTAAAAAAAAAATTTCTATGAAAAAGGGTCCTTAGATTGCCCGGTGATGAAAGAGAAACTGGTTTAAAGCCAATTTGGCAATTAGAAACCAAGTTAATGATACATTTTGGGATATCCCAACTTGGAAAATTTTCAGACCTTAGCATGTCACTATAATTATCTCCCTTATTTTTTTTACTCTGGTCATGAAATGAAGATGTTTTTCAAAATCGTCTTAAATTTCAATCCTCTAAAGACTTATATAGATAAGAAAAATTAACATTTATAATACAGACATTTTTTTTTAGAAAAATAAAAAAACTGAATGAAATAAGGAATAAACAGACTTAAAGAATATATATTTCTACAAAGTTTTTTCTTAAATGAAAATTTAAAGCTTTCTAAATGAATTTTTTTTTTTTTTTTAGTTTTAATGCATTTTTCATTTTACGGTTCAGGGCAGATTTTCTGCAACAAGAAGTGTCATGTTTCAAAATATTTTTAATGATATAAATTCTCTGAGGACTTATCTTTATAAGGAATATAAATAATTTTTTTTATGCAGGAATGTTTTTGCTTAGAAACTTCCCAAGATAAAATGAAAGTGAAGAGTAGCAAACTTTGAAAAATATATTTTCTACAAAATTTTTCTAAATAAAAATATTCTTAAAATACTTACATTCATTAAATAAATAAATAAATTCCAATAACGAAATTGATTAACAATTGATGCAATTATTAAAATACAATCAATTTTTATTTAAAAAAAAAACACTTACACTGTTATTAAGAAAATTATGTAGTTATTAAGAAAATACAAACAAAAAGAAATAATTATGCAACCACTAACAAAATGAAATAAAAACTAATTTTATAATTATTGGTAGTCGACAAAAACAAAAATTTTAAATGATTTGTTTAATTTCCCATAGTTTTGTTTTTATATCTTAATTTAATTTTTAAATATATATTTAAATTTGATATCGAATTCTTAAATCAACATTAAAACTTTATATGTATCAAATTTTTAAATGAACATTTATATTTGATTATATATTTTATTTCTAACTCTACATTTAAATTTGATATAAATTTAATTTTTAAATCTATATTTAAATTTGATATATATCTAATTCTTAAAGGAGCATTTTAATTTGGTACATATTTTATCTTTGTAACACTATGTGGCCATTCATTGAGTTGGGTGGGTGTGTGTGTGTGCACCGGTCAGAGAATCTCTTTATCTACTTTGGCGTGAAACCCACACAAAAGCCTGAGCTCGAGATCTCCGACGAGACCGGAAATGGAGGTCCCAGAAAGGACAGAAGGGCAGTTGGTGAAGGAAGACGGAGAGGGGTAGTTGACAGCAGTCAGCAGAAGGAGGCAGGAAAAGATGGAAGCAGGGCAGAGAAGGGAGTCAACAGAAGTCAGAAAGGCGACTGCTAAGACCTGATGACCTACAGAGAGGCCGAGTTAACCAATGCGAGAAGATGTCAGCATGGCTAGTAGCTTTTGTAGAAGTTTCGCGAAAAATACATGCCAGCGATAGTCTACAGATGCACGGGGAATGCAAAGTGTCACTAAACTCCCTTTCTTGCGCTTGGAGCTGACCCAAGTCCATATTGTTCGTTTGTTCTTTTCCTCCCACTCTCTCAGTTGTATTTTATGTGGCCATTATGAAATGTGTGATACCCCCAGCGGAAACAACTAGACGAATCACTGGCCATGAATAGTATTGGTTTAAAGAAGTTGATAAGTTGGGGTTGGCCGCAGGGGCGTATCACATCTTTAAATCTACATTTAAACTTATATACATAATTTTTAAATCTACATTTACATTTGGTGAACTTTTAAACTCAATGTATATTTTATCTTTAAATCAACATCTAAATTTAAAATAAATCTAATTCTGAAATGAACATTTAAACTTGATATATATTTAATTCTATATCTACAGTTTTTAAATCTTGATTAAAACCTGATACATATCTAATTCTTAAATGAACATCTAAGTTTTATGTACATTTAAATGTAGAATATATTCTATTTTTAAATCTACATTAAGTTTGATATAAATTTTATTTTTGAATCTAGATTGAAATTTGATATCTAATTATTAAATCTCTTAAATGAAAATTTAAATTCTATATATATTTAATTCTTAAATCTACATTTAAATTTGATATATATCTATTTCTTAAGAGAATATTTAAATTTGATAAAAAATTTTAAATCTACATTTAAATTTGATATACATCTAATTTTTATGTACATTTAAGATCATAGTATAATGAAGTCAAGCTTGGTACAATGTATGCATAAAAATTAGCTTACCAGATACCACAACTTGGTTTTTAAGACCTGAGAGATATATTTTAGCTATTTTTTAGGGGAAAAAATTTTATGCCATCAAATATTGTATTTTCATTCTTTTTTAGCTTCTGTATTTTTTCACAGTAAGAAATAACCATAAATTATTTTATTTTGGGACAGGTTTCTATATCACAAATATTTGCTAGAAAAATCCTTACATTTTCACAGTTTAAATCAATATTTAAAAAAAAAAAAAAAATGAAATGAGAATTTTTTTTATTTATAATAGTGATTTCACAGTTCAGCTTTTTTGTATAAAGAAGCCATTATTTTTTTGTAAAAAAGAGAAAAAAAGAAAAGTTGCAATTGTTGATAGCATAAATTTTATTATCTATTAAATCATAAAACTATTTTAATTTCTATTCATTTTCCTATCAATTGTATGGCATCAGGTGAAGGGTCTCTTCCACGAAAGAGTCTAAATACTTCATTGGCTGGTATAGATCCTCCCAAGGACAGAAAAGTATCTCGAAACCTGAAAAAGAAATATATATATACATATGTGTGTGTGTGTGTGTGTGTGTGTATTATCAATATGATATACTGTTAATCATATATGAACATTATTCAATAAATAAGGTGAATTTTTTTTTGGAAAAAAAAAAAAAAAGCAAAATAAATTTTTTTCATAAATGTGAACTCTACATTCTTTGGTAATTGGCTTATAGCAAAAATCATTTTAATCTCGCAAAAATATTTGTTTTCATGCAATTCAAAATAGTGCCAACTCATAGTGCTCCAGGCTTGAACAGAGGTCTGTCATCAAAGTTTGCTTGCTGAGAAGTACAAACCACATGAAATTTACACAAGTATATGTTATGTATACAGAAAAGCATATTTTAGTCAAAAATGCTTACAGATAGGTAAATATAGGTTTGCCACTATGAGCCAAGTAAAAAAAAAACAGTCCATAGAGTGGAAACACACTGACTCTCAGGTAAAGAAAAAGTTCTGGGCACAGTTGTCAGTGTAATATATCACCTTAACCTGCGATGAACCCGGTGGATGTTGTTGACAGATACATCCGGCCATAGATAAAATCAACAAAATGATTATTGGAAACAAGGAATGTGTGGGTGTAAGCAGTGACCAATGAAGAACAAGCATTGCATGAGTTTAAAACATGGCCAATGAAAAACAAGCATTAAGTGGATGTAAGTTGTGACCAATGGAAAACAAGCATTAAGTGGATGTAAGTTGTGACCAATGGAAAACAAGCATTGCGTGTGAGTCACATGGGAGTTTTAAGACTATATAAGGTCGAGAATTTTGGCTGAAGTCAGTTCCCGCTGTCAGTTACAACTCCCAACAGCTCCTTCATGTAAGCGAACTCGCAAACTCTCTCTCTCTCTCTCTGATTACTCTCTTGCTCCACACAAGCATTACCATCAACAAAACAAAATACTCGAGAACCCTCCAGAAGTCACTTATGACCCAATCATGAGAATTATAAGTAAGCAATGAGACATCAAACTAGGACCGTTTACTCAAGAAGAACTCAACTCTGTACTGAGAAAAATTAAAAATAGAAAGGCAGCAGGGCTCGATGAAATACCCCCAGAAGGGTGGAAGACCAGAAAATTTGACAACATACTGCTCCAACACTGTAATGCCGTATATAATCAAAATCCTATAGACAGATGGATGAAGGGATGTATCCTCTCTTTCCCTAAAAAGGGCGACCTCGGATTAGCCAAGAACTACTGAGGTATAACACTTATGTCCATAACGGCCAAGATATACAATGCCCTACTACGCAACCGCATAGAACCCAAAATTGACAACATACTTAGGAAGAATCAAAATGACTTCCGGAGAAATAGATCCATGACCTCACAAATTTTGACTATCAGTCGAATTCTTGAAGGTGTATGCTCAAAAAACCTACAGGCAACAATATAATTTGTTGACTTTACTTTGACTCCATTCACAGAGGAAAGATGGAGCAAATTTTTCTCGCCTACGGCCTACCAAAAAAAACCATCACAGCCATAATGATGTTCTATAGAAACACCAAAGTAAAAGTCCGTTCTCCAGATGGAGACACAGACTACTTCGACATAGTAGCAGGAGTACTACAAGGAGACACACAAGCCCCATACCAATTTATTATCTGTCTAGACTATGTACTTAGAACATCTAGCAATGAAATCAAAGAAAAAGGTTTCAAGGTAACAAAAGAAAGAAGCAGAAGATATCCCGCAAAAACAACTACGCTGACAATATAGCACTTCTGGCAAATGCACCTGCCCAAGCTGAAACCCTGCTACATAGTCTGAAATGAGCCGCAGCAGGCATTGGCCTCCATGTCAATACACACAAGACAGAATATATGTGCTTTAATCAAACAGGCAAGATCTCCACACTAAACGGTAGCACTCTGAAACTAGTTGACAAATTCACCTACCTAGGAAGCAGTGTCTCATCAACTGAGACAGACATCAATACACTACTAGCGAAGGCATGGACAACTATCGATAGACTTTCGGTATATGGAAGTCAGACCTGACTAATAAAATGAAGTGCAGTTTCTTCCAAGCAGCGATCATGTCGATACTGCTACATGGATGAACCACATAGACACTGACTAAACAGATGGAGAAAAAGCTTGACGGCAATTACACAAGAATGCTGTGAGCAATATTGAACAAGTCCTGGAGACAGCACCTAACAAAGCAGCAGCTATATGGCCACTTACCACGAAAACTATCAAAACTAGATAAACCAGACATGCAGGACACTACTGGAGAAGTAGGGACGAGCTTGTGAGTAATGTACTCCTGTGGACCCCTTCACATGGCCGAGCAAAGGCAGGATGTCCAGCTTGAACCTACATACAGCAGCTCAGTGCTGATACAGGATATAGCCCTGAAGATCTGATAAAAGCAATGGATGATAGGTAGGTGTGGCGAGAGAGGGTCAGGAATATCCGTGCTGATAGTGCAACATGATGATGATAATATTTTTATATATACGTGTTCCTCATTGTTGTTAAGATCCAACTGTAGTATACAACGTCAGTAAAGGCCATGTGGACATTCTCCTAGGACATGAAAGGACTCATCACTGTTGATTTCATTGAAAAAGTTGCAACTGTAAACAGTGCTTTTAATTGCCAACTTCTTAGGCAAAATCTACTTTATTCATTGAATGACCCACATATATAACTGTTAGCAATACTCACATTCATTTCTGACTAATGACAATCTCTTTCTTCCTGTTTTTCAATGTATTTCCATATGCAGACTATGCAGGTGATCTAGCACTTCTCACAAATACACCAGCCCAAGCCAATTCCTGCTGTATAGCCTGGAGCAAGCAGCAGGAACTATTGGCTGTGATGTGAAATAAAATCAAGTTCATGAGTTTTAAACAAGGAGCCATCTCCATGTTAAGTGGAAAGCCTTTGAAATTAGTAGACCAATTCATATACCTTTGTAGTAATATCTCATTTACCAAATGCAATGTCAATATACACATAGGAAAGGCATGGATTGCAATTGACAGATAATCAATTATATGGAAATCTGATCTCTCTGATGAAATAAAATAGGATTTCTTCCAAGCTGTGGCCATGTCAGTACTACTGTATGCCTAAAATACATGGAGAAAAAGCTAGATGGGAACTATACAAGAATGCTACATGCTATTTTGAACAAATCCTGGCGATAGCACCAGACAAAACAGCAGACATGCGGAGCACTGCTGGAAAAGTAAAGACAATCACATAATCCTATTTACCAACCCCTCCGCTCGGGCAGGATATGACACAAGGTCAATTTTTAAGCAGAGTTTAACAGGTTTCAATTCAGAGTTTTCCTTCTCCTAGACTAGTTGCCTCACCAAGAGCTGAAGAACCTAGTCTGCCCTACTATTTACCCATAGCTGGAGGGAGAATAATTGGATTCATACCTTTCCCAAGGATATTAGTGCTATGTGAAATGCAATCAGTCCAGGATTTGAACTCACATAATTGACGTTCTCTTATGGACTCCTACACATGGACACCAAGCAGCAAGGACTTACATACATCAACTATATGTAGACATTGGATGCAACCTAGAGGACCTGCCAGGAGTGATGAATGATAGGGACGGATGGCGAGAGAGGGTCAAAGAAGGCAATGCTATCAGCACGATTTAATAAGGATGATGTTATAATACCCATTTTCTATTAGAAATGCTTGCATTAACTCCTGACCACTGACAATATCTTGGGTAAAAATTTAACTTAATTATAATTGCATTCATTTTTATCTTCTTGAAAAAACAATATTACTTTCCAATTCCAGTTATAAAAAAACAAAATTCCCCATTATTCAATAATCATTATTTACTAGCTGATTCTATAAGAAAAAATAAAGGAAAACAAAAAAGAAATTTTCACCTTTTTCCAACAATTGCCATTACTTCTTTCTGTCCGATGCCAGCTTCTTCAAAGGCAGCAAAAACATCGGCTGCGATCATCTGAAAATTTAAAAAAAAAAAAAAAAAAAAAAAAAACTTATTTACAATTTTTTTATAAAATTTCCTTTGATCTAAATTAAGTAACTAAAAAAATGTTGGCGTCTAAATCACTCTCACTTCCAACCCATTTTTTCCCTTTCTTAATTATAACAGAAAAAACCAAAGACCTCAACTGGGGAAAAAATTCTACACTTTCCAGATTTTTCTCAGCATACCTTATATTCAAAAATTTACAGGACCACCTTGATGGACATGATCTTAAAACACATGAAGAAATGGGTTTGGTTTGGTTTCTTTGTTTAAGGGCATATCAACCTATGTGGGTTATTCAATGCCAAAGCCATCCTTGTAGAAGAACAGTAGAGATAATATTCAACCCATAGCAGGTGAGTAGAAAGAAGTTCATACCTTTATAAAGGATATAGGTTCAAAAGTGAATATAAGAGTGTGACTGGAGTTCAAACTCACTCACTTTGAGATGGTAGTCCAGCACTTTAGCCATTATCCAATGGGGACTCTATCTGAAGAAATAGAAACTCTCCACTCAACATTATTTTCCTCCAAACCTTTTTAAACCAAAAGACTTTTATCAAAAAAGTAAGATTGGTTTCAGGTCAATTTGGCAACCAAGAAGCAAGTTGTGGGTCCTTTTGCAGGGTATCCTGACTCAGAAAATTTTCACTCCTTAGCATATCATTATAATTATCTCCCTTGCTTTACACTCTTTCAGAAGCTTGAAAACTGGAAGGAAGTTATTGATAATGAGGAAACCTATGTTAATGAATAAATTCTAATGAAACAATTAAATTTTTATACATTTTGATGCTCTCTTTAGTTTTGATATGATAACCAGTCTTGGAGAAAGAAAACTCTGAATTCAAACCAGCTGTACATGACCTAAAAACTGACTTTGCGTAAAAGGTTAGTTAAATATATACTTTTCTAAAAGAGACAGTTTACAAGTGTAAATACAATCTAACTTGTTGTGAAGTAGTGGTCAGCAAGTTAGTTGATCACTACTACTGTAGTAAGTTTGATTCTCACTAGGTGCTCTACATTTAGGTTATAATAAATTTTTATGATTATATTAAACTGGATCTGGGCACTTTGGGTGGTGTCATGTTTAGCAAGCTAGACTAGCAAACCTACACAAATGAGGTTGAGTCTCATTGGGAGCCCCATTCATATGGTCTTGAGCCATATCTAAGCAAAAAAAACGAGTAAATTACTATATTAAACTGGATCACACCTGTAACTAAAAAAAGTTAAACAACTCTAATAAAAAAAAATACAATAATAAGAATCAAGGAACAATTTTCATAAAATGTATATCTTATACATGGCATCATTATTTGACAGCAATACACATCAATGTTAATTGACTTTCAATTCCTCCCTAAAATAAATTTCCTTCTCCAAGAAGCAAATGGAGCTATGCTGGTGATGGCTGATCACCTCTAAGGGGAGGAGAGACACAAAATTACATGTGGGTTAGAATAAAGAAATGTGAAATATTTAATTTTGAATGATTGCAAACGAAAAAAATCTATTTCAAAATTAATAAAACCGAAACAATTAACAATATCTTTTTCTTTTTCCATTTCTTTTCTTTTTTTGATAACTTGTTAGTTAATTAATGTACAATAGTTGTCGATAACTGCTATATCAGTGGTGGCTAACCATAAGATGGCGGGGAACACAGAAACACAATTCACCTTGAGTGTTAGGACCTCGATTGTTTTATTCTTTCTGTTTATTTTCCAAAACCATGGAAGTAAATGGAAACAGATAACTGAAACAATTGTTAAATAATAATAATTTTATAATAACTTTATAATGATTTTAAATAATAGAGTAGCTATATCTTATATTTGAGAGGTAGTGCAAAATTATAAAATCTTATATTTGAGAGGTAGTGTAAAATTTGAAAAAGTGAATTAGAAATTGTATTCAGCTGGGTGTAAATGACAGGGTACAACCCCAAAATCAGGTGAGAGCATGGCAGAGATTGGATAGTCTTAGTCATGTGATCAGAAAGTGCTAGAATTTAGAAAAATAGTTTAAAACTCAATTAGTTGGTCCTGAGGAGCTGAGATGCATCCGGTGAGAAATGGCATGTTCATATCTTTCCACCGATGTTTAAAAGGCCATTCTCCGAATGTAGTCAGGTAATATATAAGGAAAAGATACCATGGTTAAGAAGTAACCAAAGAAGTGGGCACACAAAAATGTTTTGGTATTCATTGTTCCTAAGAGATGTCTCCATGTTTATTCTCCATAATGAAACAGATGGAGCCTAAAACAAAAGAAAGGAGACGGGACATTGAAAGAAAACAAGATGTAAGTCAAAGCGATCATCATCTGAAAACCCAAATATCAAACCCAGTGTGCAAGATAGATTCTTCATTCTTGTGAGAAATAGCCCTTCTCATATCTTTGAATGGTTCAATCACTCTCAGTCCACACTACCACTTGTCTTTTTGTATTCCCAGCTACCAAAAAAGAGAGAATTGAAAACCCCAGTTTCTTTTATTAGGAATCAGAGAACACCAAACTACCACTTTTACTTTGTGTGGGCAGCATCATCTGGCCAGCTCCCACCACTTACATAGACGGCGGATCAAAATTAGCGATTTTGTCAATTTTTGGTTAGTAGTTGTTTTCAGTCTGGGTTGCAAGATAAAGCATATCAATTTACACCTAGCCTACCAGATGAGATTTTGAACTTTGCTTATTAGTCTCTTCCAGGAGCTTTTTTGTTTTTTTTATAACTCATTTATTTCCACCCAGTAACTACTCGCTTATTATATTACACAAAATAGTTTCTTAAAAATGAGGCACCTACTGGCCAGCTCTTGTCTCCACTTAGACGACCAATCAAATCTGGAGATTTTGTAATATAATTAATAATGATAATTATCATATTAGGTAATTATTTATTTGTGGTGATAGATTGTAAGTTAGCTAAAATTTTTTAATAAAGTGTAGGTTGCATATGAAAGACATATGGTGCACTTGTTGCACATGTCAGCAGATTATCAAGTTGACAGGTTATTTTAGAAATCACTTGGGACAGCTTGTTCGAGATTTGTTTTGGAATCATTGTTGAAGGTTGGATATTAAAAGTAAACATTCTGTCCCCTGACTTAGGATAAGATTAATCTAAATTAGATCAAAGTTAATGACACGTGATATGATTAGGGAAGGGAATAATTAAGGTATTATATAAACAGAATTATTTAGTTCAGGGGCAGTCAGTTCAGAGCTCAGAGTCAGGAGCAGAAGGTCAAAGCTGCAATAGCCTTCAGGGGTGAAGGGCCTGTTAGGGGTGAAGAAAAGCATAGTCGGGTTCTTTGTTCATTTGTCTCACACAGGAGACTGATAGCATTTCTATGACACAAGTAAATCTTTCTACCTATCTAACTTTCTCGATTCACATCCAACTACTCAATGAAATGTTGTGGTCAGAAATAAACTTTTCATATCTAAAGTACTGGATCCGTCTTGTATTTGAGAAGTGTTACTCCGATTGATGTTCAAGATGGTACCAGGCTCAGTGAGGCAATGTTACACACATTCTATTTGGTCCTGTGTGTTAGAATTTCAGCAACCTTTGGTTATTTGCTCTTTTCAACCCAGGGTGGTAATCAAGCATATCTAGATATACATAGCTAACTCGAAAGAGATTTTGAATGTTATCAACTTAATTCTGATTGCTATCTGTTTTTTATACCTTTACCGCAATGTTACACAACAAAATTGATTCTCAAAAAGTAAACACGACTAAAGAATTCTCACTTACTTCAGACCATTTGTGAGAATAATAGGAAGCTGGATGTTGCTCAGAAAAGATGTGCGTGAAGGAACAAGGATGACAATCATCTTCGTTTAAAGGTAGTAGCATGTACTCACTCCAAACACGCTGCATCACCTCATGCCAATGGTCTTTACTGTAAAAGCAAAGAAAATATTAATTACACACTCACAATAACAAACAACTTTTATTTACGACTTATATAAAAACAGTTTGATACAAATGACATTCTATGGTTCCACTTGTAAAACCTCCAAAAAATTTTAGGGGGAAAATGATTTTGCTTGTTTTTCTAATGGCACTTGAAGCCAGTATACAAGCCAGGATGTCAAATAATGATTTTCTTGGAATGCAAGCAGGTTGGAAGCCTCTTTCAACTTGGGAGATTTGCATAATACAGTAACAAAAATTGATAATACTTGACAAAGTTTCATTTAATAAAAATTCAAGATAATATTTAGGCCCAACAGAATGATATCTCAGGTTTGGAACCTGAATAAAAAGTACAATATAGATCTTATTCAAAATTTAACTTTACTATAAGAAAGAAAAATATTTGCCATTTTTTTTTATTGTTGTTATCAGTTTGTTTTAAAATAAAAACAAATTGTCTGCTTGTTCAAATACTTGTGAGCAATACTTTATACATATCTATATATATATATACATAATATTTCAAAATTTTCATAAACATGTTCTACATGGTTTAGGGTTTTACACTGACATGATTATTATCTAAAAAAAGCATATATATGAATAAATGGTGAAATGAGCAGTGTTTGCCAATGGTCCGGGAGACTGGGGTTCAGTCCCAGGTTACGTCGTACCAAAGACTTTAAAAATAGTACTTGATGCCTCCTTGCTTAACACTCAGCATTATAAGAAACGTATCAAGGTTAAAGTGGAGCAATCCGGAGGAAGGAGTAGCACCCTCACCTCGGTGTAGTAACTATTGAAAAGAGAGTCTTCGGGTCACCCTCGACTACGGTCACCAACTTTACTAACTATATATATATATATATATATATACTTAAATACATGTATATAAACAAAGATGCACACAAACACACACACATATATATATATATATATATATATATATATACACATAGACACACATAAGAGGGAGAAAGAATAGTATAAAATACAAAATGAAACTACAAACAGATATATTCAAGTTATATTGGCAACAGCAACACCTTGTGTCTGAGACATTATTTTTTTATATAGATAATATGAACAACTTACCTAATGTGGAACTCTATATCTAAAGCACTCAGATAGATTTGTCTCATCATATCAAATCCTATCATATGTTTCTGACCTGATAATAAAAATTAAAATCATTCAGAAAGTTGTCAATATTCACACCACATGAAAAGTTTTGTCTGCATTTCTGAAATATGGAATTATTATAACTATTATTCGCGGATATAACAATGCCCTCATCTTGGTTATTATTAGTCACAACATTTCAGCTATGGTGTGTATTTACCAACCTCTTCACATAAACACGATGTGACACAAGGTCAATATTTAAGTGAAGTTTAACAGGTTTGCATTCAGAGTTTTCCTTCTCCTAAACCAGTAGCCACACCAACATTAAAGAGCCAAGAATGCCTTTCTATTTATCTATAGCTAGAAGGAGAATAGTTGAATTCATACCTTTCTCAAGGGTATCAGTGCAATGTGAAAAACAAACAGCCTCATCCAGGATTTTAACTCAAGTAATCATGTCCATTTCCAATGATAGTAACCACAAGTGTGACTACTTCAGCCATTATGTTATGTAATGGCCCCCATCAACACTCTGGGCACCTGACTATAGCATATGTGGTTGTACATTTGCAGAGGAGTGATTGACAGGGTCAGGTCAAATGTTCAGTCCTCACAGAGGCAAGGTTGAGTACTGTGAGAAATCAAATGTGGGCAACTGTGAGAGATTTAGATTCAAAAAGTTAGTCAATTTCAAGACACAAAAAAGTCAACCGATTTGGAGCTTAAGTGAAACCACTCCTCCCATTGGAAGCAAGTGATGATTTATTAATGAAAGAGTGACTATCTTCCACAATTGACTCCTGATGAAGATTAAGTATAAAACAGCTGAAACATCAAGACAGTAATAACAACCAAGATGAGTACACTAGTCCAAGTAGATTAGAGAATAATACTGTAAAAAAATGTTTAAAATTTGTACGTTACAGAAATTAATGAGACTGAATATTTCTAATAGCATCTTACCTTTCAGTATAATATCAATCATGTCATCAGACATTGATTCACCCGTTTGGTAGTGTGATGAGATACGACGGAGTATTGACGGTTGGGATAACCACAATGTCATAAAGGTAGAGCAGATGTAGAGAGCATCCCATTCAACGTTCTTCTGGCCAGCTATCTCACTGAAGGGAACTTTTGTAAGCATCTGCTGGAGGCCATGACCAAATTCAGAGAATAATTGATGGACTTCTTCAAGTGTCAGCAGTGTTGGCATACTGGATACTAAAGGTTTATGTAAATTCATTACCAAATAAGAAAAGGGTTTCAAATTATGGTAATCACTTCTTTCTGGAAAAATAAAAAGAAGAAAATAGGGGTATTGCCAGTTACAATGAACTAGTTTCCTCATGCCATCAAAAAATGACAGCAGTATTGAAATCATTCTGTAATTACATTGTACTTGTAAAATATCAAAATAAATCTTAAATACTATGAAATAAAAAAAAATTAAATGAAACTAATTTTTAATACATATATATATTTACTTATATATATATATATACACACACGCAGATATATATACACACACACGCACATGTATATATATATATATATATATATATATACGAGGTGCATACAATAAGTTTCCAGACTTACGGGCATTTAAAATTGTTGTAGACTCTTGAAAATTCAGTACGTTATTGCTATACATCTTATGAGATGACTGACCAATTTTTATGATTTCAGGTTCAAATGAATAGCTACAGCAGCAATTGGAATACACCCTACTAAAGCCTGATTGTCATAGCTGGTGAATTTCAAAAATGCAATCTGGACATGAGGAAGAACAATATGCAATAAAATTCTGTTTTAAACTTGGAAAAAATGCCACAGAAATGTACGGAATGCTTTGGACTGCTTTTGAGTATATTGCATGAATCGAGGATCAGTTTTTGAGTGGCATAAGAGATTCAAGGAAGGCAGGGAGTCTGTGAAGGATGATGAGAGGTGTGGCAGGAGTGAGGAAGTCAATACACCACAGTTGATTGGCCAAAGGGTTAGGGTTACTATGTTGAGGTTTTAAGGGAATTCAGGAAGAGATTCCATCAGAAGAGGCCAGCAGTCTTCAAATCGGGACAGTGGGATTTCCACCAGGACAATACACCAGTCCACAACTCCATCCTTGTCACAGACTATTTGACCAAGATGGGCATCAAAACAGTTCGTCACCCTCCCTATAGTCTAGACCTTACTCCTTGTGACTTTTGCTTATTCCCTAAGCTCAGAGGCTGTCGTTATGAGACAATCGAGGAGATGAAAGAGGCTGTGACGAAGGTCATTGACATGCTCACACAAGAGGACTTCCATGGGGCCATCCAAAAGTTGGCGGAACGGTACAAGTGCATTGCAGCCAGAGGAGATTACTTCGAAGGGGACTAGAATTTTATGAGTGTAATATCAATAAAAGTACCTATATGAAAAAAGTCTGGAAACTATCATATGCACCTTGTATGTATATGTGCGAGTGTGTGTGTATATATATATATATATATGTATATGTGGATGTGTATATATATATATATACTTATGTACACATACATATAAACGAGTATATATATATATATATATATATATATATATATATTTATGCTAAAATCTACTAGTAGATAATATATCATAAAAAGTTTAAAATATATATGTTATAGAAATTTTTACATCCAAATTGCCTATAAATAAATGACCATGTGCCAGACTCAGCTTTGTAAATACAATATCGACCATAAATAAATGATCACGTGCCAGACTCAGCTTTGTAAATACAATATCGACCATAATTAAATGACCATGTGCCAGACTCAGCTTTGTAAATATAGCATTGACCATAAATAAGTGACCATGTGCCAGACTCAGCTTTGTAAATATAGTACTGACCATAAATAAATGACCATGTGCCAGACTCAACTTTGTAAATACAGTATCGACCATAAATAAGTGACCATGTGCCAGACTTAGCTTTGTAAATACAGTATTGACCATAAATAAGTGACCATGTGCCAGGCTTAGCTTTGTAAATATAGTATTGACCATAAATAAATGACCATGCGCCAGACTCAGCTATGTAAATACAGTATTGACCATAAATAAATGACCATGGGCCAGACTCAGCTATGTAAATATAGTACTGACCATAAATAAATGACCATGTGCCAGACTCAGCTTTGTAAATATAGTATTGAGCATAAATAAATGACCATGTGCCAGACTCAGCTATGTAAATATAGTACTGACCATAAATAAATGACCATGTGCCAGACTCAGCTTTGTAAATATAGTACTAACCATGAATAAATGACCATGTGCCAAACTCAGCTTAATAAATACAGTATTGACCTTAAATAAGTGACCATATGCCAGACTTAGCTTTGTAAATACAGTATTGACCATAAATAAGTACACCTCAAAGAATTTTTTATAAAAGTTAATTTTCTTCTCAACCAAAGATACCAAGATTTTATTATTTCCTGTGAAATATTACACAATCAAAATGGATATTATTAGATACTGTATCACCCCAAAAGAAGTACACTCTTAACAATTTTTTTATTAAAAGTTAATTTTCTTCTCAACCAAAAATACCTAGATTTTATTATTTCAAGTGGAACATAATAAAATTAAAATATTTATCATCAGTTTTCCTTTATTACCAAACTCGATTCATACCTTTCCCAAAGGCATAAGCACAAAGTGATATATAAATAGCTTAACCCTTATCACAAAGTGATATATAAATAGCTTAACCCAGTCAGGTTGTCAATTCCATTTTCTACAATGAAACCCAAAATTATCCATACACTTCAGAGCCATTGGTAATACAGAGGCTTAAACTACACCTCTCAATCTGTTAATGCCATTCATATTAAGTTTGTAATGAAAAAAGGGGGTCGGAACTCCTTCACGCCAACTATGCTGCTCGCACCAACTTTCAGAATAACATGACTCTGCAACTCGCATCAACTCCTCTTAACTCAATGTCTGCTCTCCGCTCTCAGAATAACACGCCCCTGCCTCACAAATTTGGTCTTTTTATAGCCTCTTCTCCTCATATGTAAATTACGGCTACTCGCATATAAGGAGTCCACAAACTCACATTCCTCTTTTTTTCTTTTCCCTGCCCCTGCCTCACCAATTTGGTCTTTTTATAGCCTCTTCTCCTCATATGCAAATTACGGCTACTCGCATATAAGGAGTTCACAAACTCACATTCCTCTTTTTTTCTTTTCCCGGCGGTCAAACACAGATGTGAAGTGAGTAATTTATTCTATTACATTTTAGACCACAAAGTTGAAAGAAAATACAAGACAAAATTAATAATAGCATTTGCATTTAGAAGATTAGCCACCAACCTTGACCAGGTTCCATCCATGCCCCAGTGAGTTTACCAGGACGGGCATAAGGGTCAAAAAAGAATGAGGCCAAATTTTCACCTAAAAAAAGAAAATAATAATAATAATAAATAAATAAAAGATAAAAAAAATCCATAAAACGTTTTTTTTTTTAAATCAATTGAATAAAAAAAAATCAGGATTTTACAAGTATATCAAAATCTAAACAGAAAAAAAAAACTGACAAAAATATCTGCAGTCAAACAAATTTGTATAATTTTATGTGTCATCATTATCAAGTTGTGCTGATAACATGCATTCCCTTGACTCTTTCTTTCCCTCCATCCCTATCAGCCGTCACTCTTGGTAGATCCTCTAGATTGCATCCTGTGTTTGCACTGAGCAGATGTATTTAAGTCTTTACTGGGCAACCAACACGGGTGTATCAATGTGTCTACAGGATAATGTCACTTATGAGTTTCGCAGTGCAATTAATGAAAACAATTTCAAAATGGCTTACAAGTTGTTTTAACTTTTAGGGAATTATCATAAATAAAATAAAAATCTTTTAAAGCAAAACATATTTTGTAAAGCAAATACCTTTTTCATCATAAACACCAAATACTTTGACGTCTTCCTCCCATACATCAGAACCAACAGATTCATCCTGAAAAAGGACCACAATATTTCATATGTGTGCAACCATATATTCATGACATTTAATATCATCATACATATAATAGCACTATTCTGTCAATAACACTTGTATTCATTTCTAACCACTGATAATCCCTTTCTCTTGATTTTCAATAAATTTTCATATTTAAAAAAAAAAAACCTATAATAACAAGCTATAAACATATTTATATATATATAATGACTGCCACTTCTTTACAAAAGAAGACTATCTCCTAGCATCCATATTTACGTATGAGACTTCTCAAACCAACTTTATCATTACAATCCCTGGCACATAAGTGACAAGCAAAAGACTTGTCATAACAGTGACATTAACTATGTGCACTCTCATACAACTTCTAACATAAGCCACAGACACACATATTTTGTCACAGAATCAATATGAATTACATGTAGGTTGCTGAGGAAGGACCTGTGTAAAATCAGCCTGTTATTGTTTACTGTCATGAGATCTGATATAACTCGCAAGTCGAACTTTGGACAAACAGAATCTACTGCAGATGTTACAAATATGTTCAGGCTGAACGTCCTGACTCATTTCAAGATCTAGCATTTGATTCATTTTAAACATTTTACAACCATCATAGATCATTTTTTTCCAAACTGATTGATTTTTGATTATTTGTTTACAGTCTTCAATATCTACACTAAGCTCTCTAAGTTTATTTTTGATGACATTCTTAAAAGGTTTTTTTTATTTCTCAGACATTTACCACGTAACTCTTCATAAAACAACTATTTAGGTAACCTAAATAATCTATCTTAGTAAGGTACCAACCAAACAGATCTGATTGCAAATGAGGAGCATCTTAATACTGGATGTATTGGCTTGCTGGAAAACCACAGTGTCTGCTATTAGAAACTGGCATTTGATGTTCACGATAGTCTTAAGACAAGCTTGATGGAATCTTTCAAAGGCTTTGATGTGATGATATGTAGTCGAAGCCTTACATAAAATTCAAAAACTTTTGAAAAAGCTCAGATCATTGATAGATACTAAATGTAGAGTATTACATAAGCTTCAAAAACTTTCAGAAAAGCTGGGATCATTGATAGATATCATATGTAGAGCATTACATAAGCTTCAGAAAAGTTCAGATCATTGATAGATACCGTATATAGAGTATTACATAAGTTTAAAAAAACTTTCAGAAAAGCTTAGATCATTGATAGATACCGTATATAGAGTATTACATAAGCTTCAAAAATTTTCAGAAAAGTTCAGATCATTGATAGATACCAAATGTAGAGTATTACATAAGTTTAAAAAACTTTCAGAAAAGCTCAGATCATTGATAGATACCATATGTAGAGCATTACATAAGCTTCAAAAAATATTCCAGAAATAACTCTCAGATAATTAAAATAAAAATACTTTTGATACATTCTAATAATATAAGATAACTCTGGGAACAAAATTAGAACCGTTTATCCTTATGGATTATACAAGGCGTTCAGTTCAAAATACAAAAGGTACCTGAAGAATATTGAAAGATATAACACCTGAAATATTTGTAATATAACAGCCAAGAAGAGGATACTAGTTTAATCAAATCCATTTATAATAATTAAAAGATTTGAAAATTTTGAATAAGTAGGTATCAAAGCTTCTTAGATCATCAACTAATGACCACTGCCAAACTTGCTAATGAAACGCTTACCTTAATTGAGATTCCAAAGAGTTCATGACAAAATTCAAAGAGAGAATTCAGCACATGAGGTAGAGGTAGGTATTGAGCAACTTGACTTTCATCAATTCTGATAAGAACAAAAAATATATAAAATTGTTTTTATTTACGACATTTGTTTTCTTTTTTCACAAAATAGAAAATCAAGAAAAGCAGAATATATGTGTCAGCTAATATTTTAGATAAATTCTTACATTCCTAATATCAAATGGACCAATTCTTACATTTGTAGTTATCAAATAGATAAATTCTTACATTTCTAGTTATCAAATAGATAAATTCTTACATTTCTAGTTATCAAATAGATAAATTCTTACATTTTCAGTAACAATGCTGTACCATATCCATGATACAGATATGTGTGAAACGTACATGGAATGTTCATAACATATATAGAACATAGGAATCTCAAAACACGAAAAACACCCACAACTTCTTAGTTCAGGTATGAAACTTTTTATTACCTTTGAGTTTAAAGGTTCTTCGACATAAGGAGAGAGATACACATTCTTTCTATTCTGGCTTTTCCATCTGCACCCCCAACACGTGTGGCACCCACCACAAGGCCACTGACCTGGCTTCGGCGAGCAAGTAAAAGCCAACTGTCTTCTCCTGGCGCAGAACTCAACTCTCCTGACTTTCTTCAAAATTCCCCAAATCCTCCGCGCACTTCTGGTGCGTGACGTCATTCGCACTTTCTGGCCCTGTTTCACATCTGGGCTATTGTGACATCTCTGAGTGACATGTCCGCTCTGCGCGTGCGCACGCAAACACCTGCGTTAATGTTGCACCTAAGTAACCCATGCACTGAGCCGAAAGGTTCTCAGCCTAACTAAACCCAAAGGCATAAAACGAAATCCCTCGGTCATTATATTAAAATGCTACATATTCTTAGTAATGGTTAAAAAACTTATAGAGTAGTATGTTTTTTAAATCCTATATGCTGAAGTCAGTTAATACAGTTTTTCTCATAAATAAGTACACTTTACTAAATTTTTTTTTACATTGGTTATCTTCTAAAGATATCAGAATTTTATTATTCCTGATAGAATATTATATTACTAAAATAGATATTATTAGGTATTATTTATAACTAAAATCATTTCCCACATGAGTAGATGATTTGGTGTAAAAAAAAAAAAAAAGATTCTTAGAAAGTGATTGCTAAAATAGGTAGTAAGTAACATTTTAAACAAGCCAAAACTTTGTTTGCACACAGTTGAATGGTTTCAAGTATTTCTTTCAAACATTAATGATCTTAGGAAGGAAAATGTCTGTTAAGATCAAAACTGAAGTTATTTTTGACCCGATGATATTAAAAGTTACTTTAATTCAATCTTTACTTGATAAATGCTTGTGTGGTAACGATTAATAAAGTTACTGCTATTATAAAAAAAAGTAAAGTCAGTGACCATAGTCAAGGGCGACCAGAAGGCTCCCTTTTCAATAGTTACTACACCGGGGTGTAGGGGAGGGCACTACTCCTTTCCCTGGATTGCTCCACTTTACCCTCGATACGTACCCTATATTGCTGAGTGTTAAGCAAGGAGGTATCAAATACCATTTTTAAAGTCTTTGGTATGACGCAACCTGGAATTGAACCCAGGTTTCCCGGACCATTGGTGATCACTCTACCCACTAAGTGCCCAATACTAAGCCCTATAAATATCGAGAAAAAAATTAATCTATTATTAGGTTGTTCAGAAAATACGATCCAATTTTAGTATAAACTGTTTAAATTCTGTTCTAAAATATTATTTTTAAGAGTAGCTGTATGAAATCATATTCCTAATGATTAAAGTGTCCACTTTATTCATTTTCTATCATTTCTTTCAAAATTTGATCTTGAAAGTTATATGCCCCTTAGTCATGAACATGGAAAAAGAAGTGAAGCATTTACTTTTTTTGCATGCCCAGTCAGCTGGGGCTGTAGAATACACTGGCTGCACCTCTGTAGGTGGGTAAGACACCCCCCCCAACGAGTGTCCTGGATATGACACTAAACAATTTGATGGTGAGGTTTCAGCAGTGCTGGAGCTTTGGGGAATGCGGAGTACCCTTTCATTGCTATTGCTCCCATGTCCACTCTGGCCCGGAGTGGTAGCACCTGATAGGGCCCTATCTATGGGTTAAATAGAACTAACAGCATACTTATGCTAAAATGAATAGAGTAAACTGAATAACTTGAAATAGAAATGTTTTTGACAATTAAACCGTACTTACATTTAAACTGTGTGCTTATGCTGAACTGAATTATTTGAAATAGAACTGTTTTTCAACATTAAAACTGTATTTACACTTAACTGAATTGTTACATATAACTGCTTGAATAGTTTGAAATGGAAATGTTTTTGATAATTAAACTTTGTACTTATGCTAAACTGAATTGTTTTAAATAGAACAGATTATTTACATAAAAATGGATTTGACGTTAAATAACCTACAAAGGTTGATATGCCATAAAACCCAACAAACAAACAAACTTTTTTTGCATGAGTTCAAGTTTGGTCATAATTTTGCTTCATGACAATCCTCGGCCACGTGTTGCCAGCATGATACTGTAAAAGCTCACTCACTCAGGACATGAGACTGCCACATTACCCATATTCTCCTGATCTCTCAAACTCACAAACAACCATTTTTTTCACTTTTTTATGCCAAAAAACATTCCATTCCAAAAGAGAAGTAGAAACTGCATTCAAAGAATTTTTGGCATTAAAGAGTTTTATCATAGAAGCATAAATAACCTTGTAAATCAATGGCAGAAATACATAGATGTTCAGGGATCATATTTTGACAGATTAAAATACTGTTTAAATTCATTTCTAAAGGAATAAAAGTTTATACAAAAATCAGACATTATTTTCCAAACAACCTAATATAAAAAAAAGAGTAGTCAAAAAATAAATAAATTCTCACCCAAAATATTTTTTTTTATGTCTTCTTCTCCAATAAGATACATCCCAACATTCAAGCTGATGAGGAAATCCTTCTGAAACAGCAAAGTCTTGCAATTCATCCAACTCCTCCTTGGCAATTGGCTTAAAGTGATTTTTGAAACTAAAAAAAAAAAAATCAAACCAGAAAAAATATTTATCAGAAAGAAAAGTCATTTCATAAGTTGAAATAAATATGCAAATAAAAACAGGAAAAAAATTTAAAAAATCAAGGTTTCAAACAGAAATGTATATCTTTCATCATTTTATACTTTGGTGCATGTGGGATCCAAAAAGTAATAAGACTGAAACTGCATTTACCAAGAAAGAAATGAACAATGAATGAAACTATTTTTGTCCCATAAAAGTTGGTATATTTCTATATAGATTTCTAAAACCAAATGTAACATTATGATATAGAGGTAGTATTATCCAAGGAGTATTCAAGAAGTATTGAGACTGTAGCTGGATTTACCAAGACAGAAATGAACAATGAATAGAATCTTAATTTTCTTTAAAATAATTCCTTTTACATTCAACACATTTATTGCAACAATTTTTGTGTTATTATTATTATTATTTGTTTGCTATGCCTCCTTGGGCATCTTCCCTTTTTACTATCTTCTTACATTAAGCTTAGAAAAAAAGATCTTTAGATAGATCATATACATTATTAATAAACTATCTATATACAAGTCAAATTCTGTTAAATAATCCATCTGATAGTTCCCAAAAATGACTTTTTAAATTCTTTTTTTTACCATTTTTTCTAAAATCATTCAATCTTAAAATTTTCTTCACTATTGTTGTTTTCGATCAGATTAGGCAATTTTTTCCAAAAATATATTACTCTATTAGTGAATTTTTTTTCTAATAGAGTAATATATTTTTGGCAAAAATTACCTAATCAGAGAAGGTAACTCTTTTAAAAACTACACTTTGTAAGACTTTAGAGTTATCTCCCTTGATCATATATCAAAACTACAGAAATCAGATTGTATATTATAAATACTGACTTCACTCTCTTATTAAATGAAATTGGACTTGAAATTGACTTATTATCTAAGCTAGAGTATTTCAATGGTATTGTGCTAACCAAAATTTCGTTACAATGAGCAGTTTTAAAAGAGGAGTTTCAGAGATGCTTTATTGAGATTGGAGGGCATACAAAGAATGACAAAAATAATTTAAAAAATGTTAAAGATTACAATTATAAGAGATTAGAAAAATTAGGATCAATTACTTTACAAGGAAGAAGAATGAAACTGATTAAAACTTTCAAAATAGTTAATAGAATTTCTTGTTGTAGTAAACATTTTTTCAATATTTCTCCTTGAACTGGAAATTTACTGCCAAGACTGATTTCAAAAGCCAAATATTGAAATAAATGTTTACCGTAACTAGTGCAGTCTTTAGATTACTGGTTTTTAGCAAACAATACAGCTCCTAACATAAAAAGTGGTACGTGTCAGCATACTTGTATAGTAGAGATATCTGCCTTGTGAAATGCTGGCTGTTACACATGCAGGCAGGTCTGTAAGTTTCAAGAAGGATTTCTGGCTTCATCCAGAACTCTGATTCCATTTCCTGTTATGCTAAGCATACCTAATTTATTAAGATGTAGGACTCATTTATACTACTTCTTTTTTATAGAAATCATACAATTATTTTATTTGATATTCAGTTACTAATTACAATTACAGTGGAACCTCGGTTATCGAATGACTCTCAAGTTAAACAATTCAGAGTTCAACCAAAAAATATGAGAAAAAAAAAGTTCGAACACACAAGTTGAGCCAATGAAAATGGAATGCGTATGAATGACTGCCAAGGCAAACTGAACACAGCTGGCCAAGTCTACTCAAGCAGAATCAGTCCGAGATGATCCCCCATTGAACGAGTGTCAGATATTGTATTTGCACAAATTCTTTGCTTTGTTTGTATTGATTCTCTATGTTACAGCTACTTTAACCTTTATTTATGGGTCCTAAGAAAGAAAACGAAATTCACTTTACACTATTTCTCGTGAGAAATATTGTTTCAGTTTTGGAACAAATCGGGAGTCAAACATAATTTTGGAACAAATTATGTTTGACAATCAAGGTTTCATTGGAAATGATTATCTTAACATTACCAAATATAGACAATCAAGTAAAACTATTAGCAAAAAAGCAACAGAGGTGAATTAATTTTGATCAACAATGAGAAAAAATGTGCTAGAAGGTATCTAAACGTGACCAAATATATTTTTTAAATCCTGAAAATAAAAATTTACTGACAAACACAAAGCCCAAGAATTAAGCCTGTGAAACAATCTACAATGAACCAATTTTTGTAAGTTTGTATGTTACTGTAAGTAAAGTTAGCGACCATAGTCGAGGGTGACCCGAAGGCTCCCTTTTCGATAGCTACTACACCAAGGTGTAGGGGAGGGCGCTACTCCATTCCCTGGATTGCTCCACTTTACCCTTGAACCGTACCTTATAATGCTGAGTGTTAAGCAAGGTGGTATCAAGTTCCATTTTTAAAGTCTTTGGTATGACTCGACCTGGGATTGAACCCAGGTCTCCCGGGCCATTGGCGAACACTCTAACCGCTGTGCCAATAAGAATTCAGTTATATGGAAATCAATTAAATTCCATGTTTATTATAATCATAAAATGAAAAAAAAAAAACTTACATATCTAACATGTTGAGTACATTTTCCACTGAGCCAGCCATCTTCGTCTCCATAGACATCTGGGCAAAGTTGTCATATCCCAATATATTAGCTATATCTCTCCTGAAAACAAAACAAAAATCACCAGTATTAAAATATATCAATCTGAACATATATATATATATATATATATATATATATATATAATATTTAAGTTGATATATATATATATATATATATATATATATATATATATATTTATATGTATGTATGTACTAATATAACATAAAAACCAACAAGATTATTTACATATGAATTGTTTTTTCAAACCTTTACTTCAAATCCAATTTTATGTACATGTTTAAGAAACTATCTGTGATTCTACTATATTATATATATACAAATATCTATATATTGTATGAATGAAAGAACAGACATAAATGTTAACAAAATTTTTTTTTGATAAATTTGTTAATCTTAACTGGTTTCAGCTCTAGGCTATCATCAGAGGATATCTATTTAAAGGCTGATAGGCTTATGAATTCCAGAGGATTGTTGTTCTTGTGTGAATCAAGAGTCGAACTTTGTCTTAATGGCTTAAACATTCGATTGGCAGGTGTCTAAAAACATTTCTAAATAGAAAAATCAGCCTCTAAAAAATTAATCAATTTTTCTAACATTCTAAAATTAGTCTCATTACCAGATGCAGTTTAGTATCATATCCTGGACAACTGTACTCCCTTTTTATTGATTTTAACATCATGGAAACACATCTGAGGTTATCTATAACTAAAGGTTAGTTAATTGTGTAAACTGAATGTTTATATTTACATTTTTTTGTATAGATGAGTATATTTTTGCACATTGTTATATGATATTAAGTATTCCTATCTAATACAAATAATTTTTAAACAGATCTATTTCAGCCCAGTTGGCTGGGGCTGTAGAATACACTGACTGCATCTCTGCAGAGGGGTAAAACCCCCCATTAACAAGTGTCCTGGATATGACACTAAACAATCTGACGGTGAGGCTCCAGTAATGCTGGAGGTTTGGGAAATGCTGAGTACTCCTTCAGTGCTATCACTAACAGGTCCACTCTGGCTCGGAGTGGTAGTACCTGAAAGGGTCCTATCTAAAAGTCAAAAAGAACTGTTTGACATTTAAACTGAGTGCAAAAAAAGGACTTATGCTAAATCAAATTGTTTGGTCACTTAATTGTGTGTAAACAAATGACTGTTTAATGGAATTGTGAGTGATACATAACAATATTTGAAACTATTTAACTTTTTTGACTTATGTTTAGCAATCATATATCTAATATATATGAATAAACTGGATTTGGCATTAAAGAACCTACAGTGGTTGATATGCCATAAAACCAAACCAAACCAAACCAGATCTACTTGGTCAAGAGATGGGACGTTAACAAGTATTACCCTTCCGAGTCAGAGTGAACTTGGGAGTAATAACAATGAAAGAGTACTCACACTCTTTAGAGCACCAGAACTATAGCCTCACTCCTAGATACAGCTTAATGTCATACCCAGGACATATACTTTTTAGGGGTGGGAGGGGGAGGTGTCTTACCCCTCTGCAAAGAATACAGACATTGTATTCTAAGCACTGCTGACAGGGTGTTTTATTTTTGGTGGGGAGATGTCTTACCTCTCTGCAAGGGATGTAGTAGGTGTATTTTAGGCCCCACTAGAGGTGCCTGTGGTGTAATGGTTATCGTCGTAGGAAATGGACACAACGACACGAGTTCAAATCCTGGACGAGACTGATTGCATTTCACATAGCACTAACACCCTTGGGAAAGGTATGAATCCAATTATTCTCCCTCCAGCTATGGGTAAATAGTAGGGCAGACTAGGTTCTTCAGCCTTGGTGAGGCAACTAGTCTAGAAGAAGGAAAACTCTGAATTCAAACCTGCTAAACTCCGCTTAAAAATTGACCTAGTGTCATATCCTGCCCGAGCGGAGGGGTTGGGTAAATATGGTATTCTAGGCTCCACTGACAACTCACAATTGAATAAAAAATTAGCATACTTTTGGTGCATCATAATATCATATTTTCACCCTTATGTGTAGATAAATCTTTACCTGTATGTTCTAATTTCAGAAATGATTTTGTGATTGCCTAAATCTCTTTCTTGATACTTGGGTCCTGCTCGAGTATTGTATGCCTGCCATACATTCCACCTTAGTGTGCGGTTGTGGCAGTGCTCCAGGAATGCCTGATAGATTTGATGGTGCAGAGTCACTTGCCACGGTCCAACTTTAGGATTATTTCTGAAGAAAAAAAATCCAGATATATACTGCTGAAGTAATAAACATACACAAAGAAAAAAAAAAAAAGACTGTACTCTTTTAAAATCTACAGATAAACATATATTACAGATTCTGTTAAGAACAAAGATAAAAATACCAATGCTATGTAATATAAAGACAATGACAAAATAATTACTTACTTTATGTACATTTTCTTTTTTAAGTAGAGGAATTCACAATTACTTACTTGTCTGATGCCATCATGGCAATAATGGCAGGAGACATGTCTTTGACAAAACTGTAGTCGGTAACCCATTGAGAAAACAGATTCTGGCATACCATCACTTTACTCCTACCAACAAAAAATAAATAAATAAATAAATAAACAAACATAACTATTTGCTTACTACAAATATTTTCATTCATATCAACCAAACATATTCGTGAAACAATAGTATCACTCATCATATGAAATTGTTTTAAAGTTAAGAATATATTTTTGTCATTTCCTTTTTGGTCATCTATACTTCAGCTATTTCTGATGCTACAAAAATTTCAAATTGTAATAATTATATTAGAACTAGAGTGTTGCTTCTAATATGACATTGTTTTAAAGTTAAGTTAGCTAGGGCATAAGAGAGTTCATGCCTTTCCTAAGGGTATTAGTTTGAAAGTGAACTTAATAATGAAACTGGAGTTCAAACTTGCTTACTACAATGTCACAGTCCAGCACATGAACCACTGTGCCACAGGGACCCCACACTAGAAGAGAGACATCAGAATCATCATGGATTAGAGTTACAATAGGAACCCAATGAGTTTGCAGCTTATCTAGTATATATATATATATATATATATATATATATAATTATGATTAAAGTTTAATGCTAAAAGACTTCTTTAATTAGTAAGATACAGTGCACTATGCAAAAGATGCAGAGCAATATCACAAATATTTTCAACAATAAAACAGGATAAAAAATCATGACTTAGTTTCATTGCTAATCTTCAGGTGAGCCTATGTATGCATATATATATATATATATATATCAAGCTGCTATAGCTGTCTGCTGAGTCTGGGTTTTATATAAAATTGAGTCACCAAAAACAATCATTTCTTCTAACCTCTAAAAAATTTCTAAGGAAATATTTACTAAGCTTTGTTTAGTTTAGCAGAAAGCTAGAAGCATGGGAGCACCCAGTAAGAAACAAACTCACGAGTAAAGAACTGCAAGATTAGTTTGTTAACCATTACACCACAAATAATGACTAGATTATAGTCTAGATGTGTACACAGCCAAGCAACTTCTTTTGTAAAGTGATGATGTCTCAATGTCTAGATGTATGCACAGCCAAGCAACTTCTACTGTAAAGTGATGATGTCTCAACATCTAGATTATTGTCTAGATGTGTACACAGCCAAGCAACTTCTACTGTAAAGTGATGATGTCTCATTGTCTAAATGTGTGCACAGTCAAGCAACTTCTACTATAAAGTGATGATGTCTCATTGACTAGATGTGTGTGCACAGCCAAACAACTTCTACTGTAAAGTGATGATGTCTCAACATCTAGATTATTGTCTAGATGTGTACACAGCCAAGCAATTTCTACTGTAAAGTGCTGATGTCTCATTGTCTAAATGACGTCTCAATGTCGAGATTATTGTCTAGATGTGTGCACAGCCAAGCAACTTCTACTGTAAAGTGATGATGTCTCAACATCTATATTATTGTCTAGATGTGTTCACAACCAAGCAACTTTTACTGTAAAGTGATGACGTCTCAATGTCGAGATTATTGTCTAAATGTGTACACGGCCAAGCAACTTCTACTGTAAAGTGATGATGTCTCATTGTCTAGATGTGTGTGCACAGCCAAGCAACTTCTACTGTAAAGTGATGATGTCTCAATGTCTAGATTATTGTCTAGATGTGTGTGCACAACCAAGCAACTTCTACTGTAAAGTGATGATGTCTCAACATCTAGATTATTGTCTAGATGTGTGCACAGCCAAGTAGCTTCTACTGTAAAGTGATGATGTCTTAACGTCTAGAATATTGTCTAGATGTGTACACAGCCAAGCAACTTCTACTGTAAAGTGATGATGTCTCATTGTCTAGATGTGTGCACAGCCAAGCAACTTCTACCATAAAGTGATGATGTCTCAACGTCTATATTATTGTCTAGATGTGTGCACAGCCAAGCAACTTCTACTGTAAAGTGATGATGTCTCAATGTCTAGATGTGTGCACAGCCAAGCAACTTCTACCATAAAGTGATGATGTCTCAACGTCTATATTATTGTCTAGATGTGTGCACAGCCAAGCAACTTCTACTGTAAAGTGATGATGTCTCAATGTCTAGATTATTGTCTAGATGTGTTCACAATCAAGCAACTTCTACTGTAAAGTGATGATGTCTCAATATCAAAATGAATCAGTGCCTATTCTCAAGATTTTTTGATCAGCAGTTTGGAGTGAAATACAGGATTGTCTATGTACAACACTCTACATATTTAATCCATTGTTCATTTCTTTCTTGGTAAACACAGCTTTAGTCTCAAGTCTTTTGAACATTTCATATATGCAAAAATTATGACTATTATAATACAGATATGTTTTTTTGGATCTCAGCAAACATAAAAGCAATTATACAGAAATAATAACATTTAAATAATGAATAAAATAATAGATAATATTTGTCTTAAAAAGATGAAAGTAACTGAAAAAATATTCTTGTAACAATCCGTAGCAGTCTTCGCTGCATCTGACCAAGTCTTGCTAGCTAGCCAATGTCTCTTTCCTCATGTAGTAATTGGTTCAATTTTGATTTCTTTGTTTAATGGCATATCGTGGGTTATCTAATGCTGAAGCCATCCTTGTAGAAGAACAATAGACACTATTCAACTTATAGCAAGTGGGTAGTCAAGTCCACTTTCTATAACACTAACCATCACATCACACCTCTTACTCACTCTTTCATACTGAAACAGGCACAATAAACACAGTGTTTAACTTGTCAGACACCTTGCACCATTAAACACGTTCTCATAAAATGTAGAACTTTCACTCTAATCAGAAAGCGATTTTTCAAAGTGAATAGTTTAATTGATCTGTTTGAGAACGTCAAAATAGATGACGTTCTGTCATTCTTGCAAGAGACAGGGTTATACCAAAAAATATGATGAATTGAAACCAGTTAATCATGTGCAAACAAATGAAATCCTGCTTATCAAAAATTTTAACCAACTAAGTATTCATTTGGAAATCTTAGGTTGAAAGTATATACATATAAACAGAATTTGGCATTAAATAACCTACAAGGGTCGACATGCCATAAAATCTAACCAACCAACCAACCACACCTTTTACTGATTATATGTAAGTAGATTTTTTTTAGTTACTTTCATCCTTTATGTTATAACTTGTCTAATCAAAAATATCTTTTTCCATTCTTAATTACCTAAATGCATTTTTTTCTTCTGTAAGTTTACGTAAGGTATCAATAAACCGCTTTCTATTTGCTCCGTGTACTTCAATGCCATTCAGATGACCCTCCAATAAATAAAGATCAACTAGTCGTTGCTGGCTTCTTGTGAGTTTGTTTCGATCAGCATTTACTTCCTAAAAATGAAAAGAATGCATACCCAAATCAGAAAAAAAAGCAACCATTCATAAATTTGAGATTATTTTATGATTCATCTATTGATAATAAAAATAATAATAAAAATTCAAGATAATTTTACTAATGGCTGTAGACTGAAGATTTGTATAATTATGTATAAATGCGACTAAAATGAAAAAATTAGTAATGGCTGACTAGGATTCATCTTATAATAATTCAAGATAATTCTATTATAATAGAGATAATGTGTCTGTCTGTTTGTGACTACATCTCCACTGACACCACAATTCCCTTAGTTATTTGCATTATATTCTCAATGATTATCAGATAATCATTATTTAATCTTAACTAGCATCTTATTTACTAACAATGTCTCTATTAAAGTCTAGCTGAGTTAGATTTGCCTCAAAACAGTGTATGCTAGGAACGTGTTTAAAATTCTACAGTCTGTGTGATATATCAATAAGAAATAAAAGTTTTCATTTTATATGGTGTGAATAATTTGCATACTACGCTTACTAAACGTATGAAAAAAAAGCTTGACAGCAATTACACAAGAATGCTGTGAGCTGTATTGAACAAGTCCTGGAGGCAACACTCCACGAAAAAGAAGCTGTATGGCCACCTACCACCCATCACGAAAACTATCAAAGTTAGATGAACCAGACATGCGGGACACTGCTGGAGAAGTAAGGATGAACTCAAAAACAATATACTCCCGTGGACCCCTTCACATGACAAGCAAAGGCAGGATAGCCAGCTAGAACCTATATACAACAGCTCTGTGACAATACAGAATATAGCCTGGAAGACCTCCCAGGAGCAATGGATGATAGAGACGGGTGGTGAGAGAGGGTTAGAGAGATCCATCCTGGCAGCATGAAATGATGATGATGCTTTTAACAAAACTAGGTTTAATAAATAATTACTTAGGTTTATTGATTTCTAATATTATTGTTTATTCTCAAACATATCAAATCGAATTATAAAAAAGGTGAAATCAGTATCATTGTTTTTGTTGTTACTTCCTCTTCTTCTTCGTTGTCATCTCTGTCTAATCCTTCCAGTTGCCACTTTTACTTACAACAAATCCGGGGGGGGGGTGCAGAAGCACAAATTTGTTATCTTATGTAGAGCTGAAAACTTATGCAAAATACAAGTCATTTGCATAAGTAGAATTTCTGCACTGCTCAGCTACCACTACGATCAGGTTTATGTTAGCAGAAATCCCAGGTTCGCGCTGGCTATCCTCTTCTGCACAAACAACACACCAAACATGGTCTCTTTGACCCACGAAGACAGCCATTCTCACTAACAGCAGCCGGTGATTATGGGTAAATAGTAGGGCAGACTGGGTTCTTCAGCTAGGAGAAGGAAAAACTCTGAATCCAAACTTGTTAAACTCTGCTTAAAAATTGACCTTGTGTCATGTCCTGCCCGAGTGAAGGGGTTGGGTAAATATGGGTAATAATTATAACAGTTTGAATTTGGTTAACTGATTCCATTCTTAATGGTGGTAACAGCTTTGTCATCAGCACTTCCATTTTGTGATGGGTAAATGTAGTAGTAATGCCACGAACAATCTTACCTCGAAGAAACAGAAGGTGTGCTCTCTCTGCTACTGGCACGCGGAAACCAGAAGAAGAAAAGAACACAAGAGGTGTGACTTGTTTTATGGAGGAGAATATGATAAGCCCACGTGAAGTGGCGAGATTTGATGATCATAAAAGAGACTAAGTTTGAAGTGGAAGAGAGCAGCATTTTGCTGATGTCTGATTGGTGAACATCAATCAGTTCATTTTGCAAGTTAAGTAAGTTAACTAGCGCCCAACAGGTTGATTCTTCTTCGACTAGACTCCTAAAACCAACTAGAGTAAAGACAGAATATTACCCATAAATAAGGGGGATTTTTCCTAAGGAGTTGACAGCAGGAAGTACTCTTTACAATTGCACCTGTTTCAAGGAAATCAATAGTTGTGGGTCCTTTCATGTCCCAGAAGACTGTCAGCATGACTTTCTTTATGGGCTACTGCTTCCAGAACTTTTTCTTTATCAGAGTAGGTATGTTTCCACTCCATGGAATGTCTTTTCAACTTAGGCTCATAGTGATAAATCCATATTCAGCTCACTTGTAAACATTTTTTTGACTAAAATATGTTTCTCTGTACCCATCACACATTCTTCTGTAAATTTCACATGGTTTGCACTTCACAGCTAACAAAAATTTAATGACAGATCTCTGTTCAAGCTTTGAGCACTTTGATATTTAGCACCATTTTGAATAGCATGAAAACAAATATTTGAGAGAGATTAGTTTAATTTTTTCTGTAAAGCAATCCTAAACAATTCATTTATGGAAAAAAGATTCAGAAAAAAATTTCTCCTTTTTCTCAAAAAAATTCCCCTTATTTATTGAATGACCTTTGTAAATAGGACTCGAATAATTTTTTATAAAAAGATAATTTTAAAGATCAAAGGATTTTCTTATTTCAAGTGAAACATTATATAATCAAAACATTTTATTTGATATTAATTATTATTAAACTCTACAGCACTGAAACTTTGTAACCTGAAATAAAATTGCCACATCCCTGTAACCAAAAATAAAATTGCATATATAAATTATTTTTGGATCGCTACATCTTGAATCTAATACCTGAGAAAAATTCCAATAAGTTATTGTTGTGGGAGCCTTACCCATCTTACCATAATGGACTCTTCTCACCGTTATTAGTACTGAGAGATTTCGCTGCCAGAGAGGCAGATCAATATCAGTGTTATCCAAACAGTACAAGACTTCTTACCTTTTCTATGTAACTCTATCTTTCTTGTGTAATATAATCTGTTATCAAATATCCGTGTTTGTGTTTTCATTAGTGACCCTTTCCGAGGCCACAACAATTATCAATACATTTTGATGATTTTTTTCAAATTAATCTTAGCATGAGCCCTTTCAACACATTTTTATGGCAGACTTTCAAAGCTTCATGTCAAATCAAACTTCACCTTTGCTGTTCACAAGATGATACAAAACTTCCCCTGTGAAGTGTCACGTCTGATCAAAGAATGCAATTAGTGATCACAAGATGATACAGATCTTTACCTTTGAAGTGTTACAGGTGATCAAAGTATACAATTAGTGATCACAAGAAGCAGTAACAGTCTCCAAGTCAGGGTGTTTCATTACATCTAATAATAAAATTACCCTTTCTTAGAAAAAGAACCAAGTGTGTCATCATTTCCTAGGATAACTTTTCCTTATTTTGCTGCCAAAAACTGGAGGGTCTGAGACCAGCTATCCTTTGCCTAGAGAGTAAAAGTCCATTATTCAAAGAGAACAGACCAAATATATTTTACTGCTATTGTAAATGCTGAACTAAAATATCAATTCTGAATTTTACAAAAGAAAACAAAGTTTAAATCTCAAAAGAATTCAAAACTGACAAACAAATAACAAATAAAAAAAACATTTATGTACTCTCTACAAATACAAAAGTAATACAAAAACAAAAACATATAGTAAATTATTAATTAGTCCCAAAAATATATAAATACATAAAAATACAGTTGTTCAACTCAACCTCCTGTTATTTGTTTTCTGTTTGCATGTTTTATTTTAGAATTCATTTCAGCATTAACTTCCTTTTATCACAATTAACCTGAAGACTCTTCTGCTACATTATTGAGCAACACTTTTCTTACAATAACTTGGTATACAAATTTGCTACAAACTCTACGTTCATTACAAATCATACAGATCTTCATCTTCATAGAGTCCTTTCTGATCAAAGTTCAAAGTTAGTGATCATAAGACCATGCATATCACATTTACTAAATAATACATTACAAATAAGTTGAATACAATCCTCAGTGAATATCCAAAATTTGGTTTGAGGAAAAAAAGGCAGGAAAGAAATTCTTTAAACTTACTTTCACAGACGTATAAAGTGGTTCACTGATCCATCGTTCATTTTTAGCTTGGTCAACATAGGTATGAGTCTGCATTAAAAACAAAAAACATTACCAAATCATGAAAACCAAACCCAACCCAAAGTAGCTACATAATGAGATTTTTGACAGAAGAATTACATTAAAATATTTTAATTTGGAGAAGAAATCAATTTCCAATCCAAATTGCAATTTAATAATAATAATAATAGTGTGGGACTAGCATTTGTACTCACAGTGATCATGATAATCTCTCAATCACTATTATATACTAATCATAGAGTACTTCCCCTATTTGCAATTCACATTATGATCTGATTTTTCTATGTATGTTACTATAACACAAAAAAATAATAAATTGGCACATTATAGCAAGATTTTTATTTGTAAACAATTTCTTGCAGAAAATAATAACTGAAAATTAGCTATAGAGTACTTCCTCTTATTTGTTTATTTGCAATTAATAATAACATAAGTAAAGTTGGTGACCCAAAAACTCCCTTCTCAATAGTTACTACACTGAGGTGTAGGGAAGGGTGCTACTCCTTTCCCTAGATTGTTCCACTTTACTCTTGATACATCATACCTTATAATGCTGAATGTTAAGCAAGGAGCTATCAAGTACCATTTATTGAGTCTTTGATATGACTCCACCTGGAATTGAACCCTGGTTTCCCAGGCCATTGGCAAACAAAATTCTATAAACAAGATATCTTATTGGTCACCTAAGGCAGCATTTGAATAAGTAATAATAATGATTACAAGATAATTGAACCCATTCTAACAGTAGTTCAAGACAATATTAATGCTTCTATTTAGGAAAGTGTGAAAGATTCTAATTAGCATTTTATAAAATCTGGCGAACACTTACACCCAACATACGGAAACAGAGGACAGCTGTTTCAACCTTATTAGATCTCATCAACAGTGTATACCGTGATCTTCACCACTGGAGATCAAACCAGCGACCACAGATACTATAATGAATATGGACACATTCAGGTTAACTGGCCATGCAATTACCATGACTAGTTAATTTGGCGTCACTTGGGTGCAATATGGACTGTTGGCTCAGTTGTAGAGTTTCGGCTCTGCAATCTGTGGTTGCTGATTCGATCCCTAGTGGTGGAGATAATGGTACACACAGCTGATGAGACCGAATGAGATCAAAACAGCTGTCCAGTGTTTCCATATTTTGTGTGTAGGTGTTCACTGGATTTTCTGGTCATGGTAATTCAATTCACAATATAATTTCTCTACTCAAAAAAAGAAAAAAAAAAAAAGAAAAATACACATCTAGCATTTTATAATTACTTCAATAAAATCAAGAATTTGGATAATTAAAAAGAAATTGATTCAGCATGTAAACAGACCCCACAAAATTATCTGAATCTTGTACATTGGGCTTGGGACTGTTTTATTCTCAGAGAGCATTTTAAATGTATTGCTCTAATAAAAATCCTGCTATAATATGCTGTTTTTGTTGGGTTACAGTGACATATACACACATACAAGAATAATTCATTTCAATAGTATATAGGTATATTTCATAAGTAATAGTAGTCATTTTAAAAAGTAGATAAAAAAGATATTATTATTCTTTAAAATTCAAGGTAAATAATCACAGATTTAATACTAGAAGCAGTGATCTTACTGAGTAAGCAAAACACATTAAAATTTTAAATAACACACTTACTCTTTGGAAAGCTTCTCGAAAAAGCTTAGAGCCATGAACATAATTTAGATGTTTGGCAAGGCGCCAAGCATAGTTTAAAGGAACAGAAATTTCTTCAATTGGATGAAAGACACTTTCAAATGTTTTTTCTTCACAAGGATCTAGAAAATAAAAAAGGAAAAGTAAAGTCAATCATTATTATTAATTTTCATTGATTGATTCTAACAACATTTCAACTTATCATGGGTTATTTTATGCCTAGAGGTTAGAGAATTGCTTTCCTATCAAATACAAAGAAATTGCACACAGGTCTATTTGACCCATACATGGATTTGGCTTGGTTTTCTTTTATGGCATATCAACCATTGTAGATTACTTAATGCCAAATCCTTTTTATATGTATATATTAAATATATGATTTCTAAACGCATATTGTAGATAACATTTTTAAATAAGCCTCAGCTCATTTTTTCTTGCACACAGTTAAATGGTTTCATTTATTTCTATCTAATATAAATAATTCTATTTACTATTAATCATGTTTGTACACAGTTAAATGTTTCAAAGTATTGCTATTTAACGCTAACAATTCAATTAAACATCAGTCATTTCTTTACACACAGTTAAATGATACACAGTTCTATTTCAAACAATTCACTTTAGGATGTCAACATAGTTAAATGGTTCCAAGTATTGCTATGTGTCACTAACAATTCAATTAAACATTAGTTATTTGTTTACACACAGTTAAAGGAATAAACAGTTCTATTTCAATTCCGTTTAGCATAAGTCATTTGTTTGCACTCAGTTTAAATGTCAAAGTACACTGTTTAAATGACAAACAATTCTATTTGCCACATAGACAGGACCCTATCAAGTGCTACCACTCCAGGCCAGAGTGGACCTGGAAACGATGGCAGTGAAGGGGTAATCTGCATTCTCCAAAGCTCCAGCATTACTGGAGCCTCACCATCAGATTATTTAGTGTCATATCTAGGACATTCATTGGGAGAGTATTACTCCTCAGCAGAGATGCAGTCAGTGTATTCGACAGCCCCAGCCAACTGGGCCAATCCATACATGGGAAACCTAACAGGTACTACAACTTGGAGTCAAAGTGGACCTGGGAGAAATGGTTTTAAAAAGCCCTCCATTATCTTCTTCAAGTGATGGTGATGATCATTTTGACTCTTACATTGTGTTCAATGGCCTATCTCCTTTCCATTGTAGCAGACTGCACGGTGTTTCATTGGTATGTTCAAATACAAAGTAATCTCTTGAAAAGAATAAGCCCTTAGCCATTTTTGTATACACACTCATTAAATTACTGTGTGGCTATGATGTCTGTCTTTTTAGATATAACCTGACTATTTTGGAGAATGGCCCTTTTGAAACAAAGGTAAAAAAATATGCACACTGCATTTTCACACATGTGCTTGCCACTGTCTAGGAACCAACTGACAATAACTTCTAACTTTCTGGGATCATGTGATTACTCACATCCAATGAGAGTCCAGTTTTTATGTGATCTCAAAATCCTCATCCTTCACACAACTAAATGACTCCACATTTCTTTTCCCGTTTTGTAGTAAGATAGAACCCTCCTCCTTACACTTAGATTTGAAAAGTTGATGACAATAAACTGTAGTAGTAATGCCACGAACAATCTTACCTCGAAGAAACAGAAGATGTGCTCTCTCTGCAATTGGCACATGGAAACCAGAAGAAGAAAAGGACGCAAGAGGTGTGACTTGTTTTATGGAGGAGAATGTGATAAGCCCACGTGAAGTGGCGAGATTTAATGAGCATATAAGAAACTAAGTTTGAGGTGGAAAAAGAAGAGCAGTATTTTGCTTATGTCTGATTGGTGAACATCCATCAGTTTATTTTGCGTGTTAAATAATTTGACTACCCCCCAATAGGTTGATTCCACTTCGACGAGACTTCTAAAACCACAAACATAAACTCCTGTGGTTGAATTAGCAATTAATCAACTACTAAATAAAGAAAAAGTACTTAAGGAGAATACATCATGTACTATCTCAATCATTTTTCTTAGCTTTTTTTTTTTTTTCAAATGAAAATCAAATGAAAACTTACCTTTTAGATTTTTTATATGGTTTCCTAATTTAGTTTCAAAGACAATGGCCAGTTTTGCACAACCCAAAACAATATCTTGAGGAGTAATAGCACTGAACTTTGGATGTTCTTTGAACCGCATCACAGCATTTGTCTCAGCTGTATCCGGTGGGATTTCGGGAAGTCTGCAAAATAAAATAATTGGATAGAACATCTTGCAATAAGTGGTAATATATATAGGGAGTCTCAATATACATGGGACCCATGTGACTGTTAATAACTCTACTAATAATAATGCTGTGTTCTTTTTTTTGTTTCAGATTTGAAAATAGTATACTATAACAACTATTAATTCTCAATTGCAATACCTTGGACAAGGGAGGAAAAAATATTTTGCGTCACTACTTATTTGGAGACAAA
Organism: Sepioteuthis lessoniana; assembly: GCA_963585895.1. Classification (NCBI taxonomy): domain Eukaryota; kingdom Metazoa; phylum Mollusca; class Cephalopoda; order Myopsida; family Loliginidae; genus Sepioteuthis; species Sepioteuthis lessoniana. The sequence goes on along the minus strand of OY757922.1, from coordinate 29,944,581 downwards.
ATCATTCAAAACTGTTTCAAAATAGATGCAATCCATTTATATGATAATGATTTATTACTGAGACAAGAAACTCAAAAAAAGATTGCATGTTGTGGAAACTGATATAATAACAATTAAAAAAAAATATTGATTTGACGTCTCTAGCTAAACAAACGCATTTTTTACTGGATACATTCCAAATGACCACTGTTGCATTTGTCTCAGTAATAAATCATTATCATATTAATGGGTTGCATCTATTTTGAAACACCCTTTACTATATGTGACACAATTAGTTCTACTGTCCCCAGGTGCATATATGTTTATATGAGTATGCATGCATATATGTTTATATGAGTATGCATGCATGAAAATATTCAATGCCTTAATTTACTTTCTAAAGGAGTTGGAATCATTATTTATTAATATTATTTTAGACAACACAAAGTTACATATAGTGCAAACCCAGTGAATTTTCAAACTCTAGTAGTAATAGTCAGTCAGAGAGTAATACAATAAGCTCTTCTGTCCACAGGTGCATATATGTAGATGCAACCATGTTTATATGAGTATATATGCATGAAAAATATTCAACCCCTTACTTTTTAAAGGAGTCAAAACCACTAGTTACAAATACTATTTCTAACAATAGAAAGTCACATGTTGCACACCCAGCAAAGCTCATACAATAGCAGTAACAGTCACTAAGATGGTGATACTATAAGCTTTTCTATCCCGAAGTTCACAGAGGTGCAATAATGAATATGCATGGAGGTGCAAGCAGGTCTATATGAATATGTGCACAGACATAGCATATATGTATATGCCTGTGTGTGTGCGTGTGTGTGTGTGTGCGTAAGTAGTGAATATATATATATATATATATATATATATAGGTAGGTACATGGATGTGTGTGTAGTAGTATCAAAAGGATAGCTAAATAGATTTTAATAGCTGATAAAATAGAAAGAAAAGGATTTCTCAAAGAGAAGTATATACCAGAAGTTTATATTATGTTGTTATTACCAAAGCACACTTTTCCTCACTGTCATAAGTGAGATGCGATAAGAAGCAACTAAATTTAACTTGAAGGATATATAGTTATTTCTTCGTCATTAGAAAGTGTTGGGTATCACCTACCTTTTCAGCATAATGAGCTGTTCCATCTGCCATATATGGCAGTAGCAGAGATCAATCTGAGAATAAGCCTACGAGTCAGACCAGAAGAGCCGTTCCTATTGTTGAAGTATATCATTACTCTATCACTAATCCTATGTTCTTATTACTAACAGTCTCTCTCTCTCTCTCTCTCTCTCTCTCTCTCTCTCTCTCTCGTAAATTCTCTTTCCTGTAAATATAACTATTTACCTCACGTATCGTGGTTTGTCTTATTTTTACTACTACTTGTGTTCACTAACCAGAACCCAACAGAAAGGCAAATAATCATTGATGAAAACCAATGGTTACAAGTTTTTTTAAACTGTATGGGTGTATGTGAACATAGGTAGCATATATTTATATATGTACATGGATGTGTATCTATAGCAAAAAAAGTTAGGGAAATTGGCAGATTTTAATAGATGTTAAAATGGAAAGATGATTTCTTGATGGAGACGAAAAGGTAAGTTTTTATAATGCAATATAATAATTGTAATAGATTATTCTGAAGATGTAGAAAAGTGTGACACACACAAACAGACTATGTATTTACCCAACCCCTCCACCTTAGGCAAGATACGACACAAGGTCATTTTTAAATTAAGAGTTTTCCTTTTTCTTGACTGGTTGCCATACCAAGGCTAAAAAGTCTAGTCTGCTCAATTATTTACCCATAACTAAAAGAAAGGTTGCATTCATGGTTTGGTTTTATGGCATATCAACCATTGTAGGTTATTTAATGCCAAATCTATTTTTATAGATAAAAACAGTTTTATTTCAAATAATTCAGTTCAGCATAAGTACAGATTTTTGCTTACACACAGTTAAATGTAAAAACAGTTCTATTTCAAACAATTCAGTTGAGCATAAGAATACAGTTTAGTTTTATTTGACACATAGATAGGACCCTATTAGGTGCTACCACTTTGGACCTGGGAGTGATGGCAATAAAGGGTACCCAAAGCTCATGCATTACTGGAACCTCACCATCAGATTGTTTCATGTCATATCTAGGACACTCATTGGGTGAGTCTTACTCCTCTGCAGAAAAGCAGTCAGCATATTCTACAGCCCCAGCAACTAGGCAAGATACATTCATGCCTTTCCCAAGGGCATTATCACAAAAGTGAAAGGCAAATGGCTTCATCAAAAATTTGAACTTTGGAACACTGCAACACCTCATGCCTACAGTCATAAAAATAGACAGCATGATCCAATGTTAGAGAGGAGGTAATTTCTATGGTATAGTGGCTAATGTGCTGGATAGTGACATCATATTTAGTTCAGACTCCAATCATATCATTATGTTCACTTTCAGACTAATACTCTTGGAAAAAGTATAAACCCCATTAATCCCACCTACCTAGAGGTTAAATTGTACCACTACTGCTCTACAAGGTTGGCTTTGGTATATGATAGGCCATTAAACAAAGAAACCAAACCAAACATTTAGGCCATTAAACAAAGAAACCAAACCAAACATTTACGCCATTAAAGAAAGAAACCAAACCAAACATTTACGCCATTAAACAAAGAAACCAAACCAAACATTTACGCCATTAAAGAAAGAAACCAAACCAAACATTTACGCCATTAAAGAAAGAAACCAAACCAAACATTTAGACCATTAAACAAAGAAACCAAACCAAACATTTAGGCCATTAAACAAAGAAACCAAACCAAACATTTATGCCATTAAATAAAGAAACCAAACCAAACCAAAATTAGAGAACAAAAAAATTTTATTTTTAATTAAACATTATAAAAATTGCAGTAGAATTTCTAAAAACTATGGTAACTTTACGAAAAAAAAAAGGTTAAAACAAAGTTATTTGTCTAAATTTTTTAAATGAAATTTGATAATTTTATCATTTAGTGTAGTTCGACAATTGTCTTCATCTTTATAGTTATATTCATAAAGTTTCAGCTGAAGTTCCATATAGGCTCCTGCATTTAAAACAAAACACCTGAAGAAGGCCAAAGGATGTATCGGCTAAAATGTCATGAATATAACAATGAAGATGAAGACAATAGTCTACATACTCTAAACTGATTTCAAGTATTTCTATCTAAAACTAATAATTCTATTTGATAATAATCATTTGTTTGCCCACAGTTAAATGGTTTTAAGTATTACTATTTAACATCAGTATTTCTACTCATTAAGTATTCCAATATAATCTTATACCAATCATTTGTTTGCCCACAGTTAAATGGTTTCAAGTATTGCTATATAACATTAGTATTTCGATGTATCAAGCATTCTTATCTAATTTAATACTAATCATTTGTTTGAACATAATTAATGGGTTTCAAGTATTGCTAAATAACATTAGTATTTCTACTCATAAAGTATTCCTATTTAATTTGTTGTCACACAGTTAATAATATCAATAATTTTTTTTTGCAATAGTTCTATTTGACCCATACATAAAACCCTCACAGATACTACCACTCAAGATCAGAGTGGACCTGGGAGTAATTGTAACGAAGGAGTACTACTCCACATTACCCAAAGCTCAAGGACTGAAGCCTCACATTTAGCTGTAGTTTAGTGTCACTATCAAGGATTCTCACTGTGGGGAAAGGGGTCTTACCCTTTTGCAGAGATGCAGTCAGCATATTCTACAGCCCCAGCCAACGAGGCAGTTTCTATATTACTGCAGACATTTCTTCAGTGAGGTATTCTGGACAAGTGCCACATTAATGACTCAATGATATAGAATATCAATAAGAGATAAAGAACATGGTTTTTAATTATTCCTGTACATCTACAACTACATGACTTCACTAATTTACTACAATTGACTTAAACACATCTTTCTTTTTATTTTGTACTTTCATTCTCTTTCATTTATAGGAACTGTACGAACAAAATCAATGAATCATAAGGTCAGTTACAAGTAAAATATTCAATAATTAAATCAACAAAATATAAAGTCAGTTCCAAATTTTGAATATTGAGCTCAACCACCAAGTCTGGATATGCAAAATAATAATCAACTGCCAAGATCCATTTTTTTTTTTTACACATTTATAAGACTGTTGATGATGTGAGAAGATTTAGTTGAGAGCAGGTCATATGAGAGCTAAATTGATTAAAGAGCCAATCGCAATCCACCAGTTATTTCTTCATTTTCAAGTGCTAGACAAGGAAATAAAGTCAGAAAAGGAGTGGTCATGGTGATATCGATCAAGACAGGCCAGGCGTAGCACCAAGCTCTAAGGTCAATAGCTGTTTCTAACCACTCACTTTTAATAAACACTCAGCAGTCACAACCAAACAACAAAGGCCAACATGAAATGACAATTACTACTATGTTCAAATATCCTACATACATATATACACATACAGGAGGTGCTCATGGCACAACAGTTATTGTAGGAAATTAAATCAACAACCTGAGTTCAAATCCTGGACAAGGCTGTTCACAATTCACATAATGCTAATAGCGTTGGGAAAGGTATGAATCCAACTAGGCTCCTTCTAACTATGAGTGAATAGTAGGACAGACAAAGCTCTTTAACTATGAGAAGAAAAACTCTGAATTCAAACCAGTTGTACTTTGCTTAAAAATTGGCTTTGTGACACATGCTGCAGATGGTCGAGGGGTCAGATAAATACACATATATATATACATATATATTTTATAGTTCAGCAACTGCATTGTCAGACCTTTTTACATTCTTAGGACTTGAACACATCGGAGTACATATCTTGAAGATTCAATGTTTTCACCTAGTTTGCTTGTCTATATTTTCTTTATTCATGTTCAGTAAAATTTATATATGTACAGATGCTATCTTTTTGTTTGCATAGTTTGTTTTTATTTTAAATGTATGAGAAATCCTGGATACCAGGGTTATGGCATTCCCTACACATCAATAAAAGTTGTCGCTTGAATTTTCTTCCTGAATGGAACTTAATATCTTAATATGAAATTGTAGCAGTCTTATGAGTTAATAATACCAACCATAGCATTGACAAATAAATCATACCATAGACAAATTCTTCCACAGAGAAATAGAAATGTACATTATATTTGATAAGTAAAACTCCATAATTATTCAATGTGAACATAGTGACATATTAGAAATGGAATTTCTGGTTATTCTAAAATTAAAAAAGAAGCACAACAATTTATAGATTTATGTGGGTATGTATTTTGATCAAGATGTTGTCATTTCCTCATCAAATGGCAAGCTTCTGAAATTACTAGACCAGTTCACATACCTTGGTAGCAATATTTCATCTACTGAAAGCAATGTCAGCATATGCATAGTTAAAGCATGAACTGCTATTGATAAGTTAATGAACATATAGAAATCTGATAAAATAAAACAGGAATTCTTCCAAGCTGTAGCTGTATCAGTACTATTGTATGGTTGCACCACTCATACTTTAACAAAACATCAGAAGAAAAAGCTAGATGAGAACTACCCAAGGATACTGCATGCAAACAAATCCTGGAAACAGCACTCTACAAAACAGCAGCTTTATGGCCACTCACTTCCCATTACACAAATCATCCAAGCAAGAGAAGGAAGACATGCTGGGTACTGCTGAGGAAATAAGGACAAACTCATTAGCAACATTCTTTTGTGGGGAAGGCTATGTTGCCGTTTGAATATCTGACTCCATATTTTGGTTAATTTATTTTACCCCCACGTTGTCTGGTCAGTGTAATGCCTTGCCCAAGAAAGTCCCAAAAGAATTATACAAAAGAAAAGACAGCAACAGATAAGAGACAAAGACATTTCTTTTATACTTTACTTTATTTACTGGGTTCAACAAGCATTCCATGTATGAGGGAGTTTTTCCTGAATACATTGAAATGGTGAATCCTCTAGTTAAGGTGTCAAAAATACGTTAATCGTTTTCATGTATGTATGTGTCCACATTTGGTTTTTGGGCTTCCATAAGGGTTAGTTTCCTTTTGGAAGTTTGTCAGAGTCCAGTAAGGGTTAGTTTATAGTTCAGTTGTGGGTCCTGGATATTTCAGCATAATGCTGACCGAGAGAGAGCTGCTACTGGGTGAAAGGGGGTAACCAACGCTACATCCAAAGATGTATGCGTGGTGCCCAGACACTAGAAAGTAATGATGTTATCAAAACGCTAGTCACTGCCTGAAAGAGAAAGAATGCCTGGTCCCCTTTGTCAAGAGGAATGCCTTTTTTCTTTAATGCATGTGTCATCTCCTTTTCCTGTTAAGGACCTCAGGGAGTTTCTGCAAATTTAAGTTTTCTTTTTATTTATTTTTTTTTTAATTTAATTTTAAATCTTTTTTAATTATTTATTTGTTCCCTACACTTCTACGAACTCCAACACATGAACACATCTGTATTGGCCGACCACCAAAAACTAACATGACGCAGCCATGTGTGGACACTGAATGGTGAGGTTTTATGAAGAGTGATGACCAATAGGGACAGATGGTGAGAGAGAGTCAAGAGAATCTATGCTGTCAATATGCCATGATGATGTAGACTGTAGTCATTTTTGATCGCACTGATATACTTTTTATGCAATAATTTATGAAAGAAATTGAATGTAATAATTTTATAAGTAGATGAAACTAAGCATGAAGATTATGTAAATAACAATTAGATGCTAATAATCAGCAATGATCTGTGATTTTATAGTGGTAAAATTAGAGATTACTCTTAATTGGTAAACTTACAAAAAAATATGTACAAAAGTTCCCAGCATCCTAATTAGTATGCTTGATACAAAAAAGATCCCGAGAGTCTTTTTATATGGGTTATGCATTTAAAGAAACAGTAAAATTTATCTGCCAACTCTTTGAATGATAATGACTCCTTTAAAAATTACCAACAGAATTCTTAAAAGATTTTTCGTTTATAATTGCTACATATCTATATTATAAAAACCCAATTTCAGTATGTTTGAGAAAATAATGAGAGCAATGGATGTATTAGAACACTTGGTAGAAAAGATATTTAATCAAGCCCCCCCCATTGTCCAAGGACTAATATTAGCATTAGTACCATATATACTCTTGTATCATGCAACTTTTTGATACCTAAATATTAGCCAAATATTATTATTTCATGAAATGAAATACATATTTTGTGCTCGTATATAGATGGCCAAGGCTAGTCCTAGATTGTATCTGACATATTGCGCTAACTCCTAATATTAGGCTAAAATTTAGGTCTCAAAAAGTTGCATGATACACGAATATATATGTTATATCCAAGATATACTAACACAGAACACAACAGAAGGAAAGACAAAATAAATGCATTTGTACATACAAGAACATTTATTCTTTTATTCCATTCATGGTTTGGCTCCATGAAACGAAGATCAAGAAAAGGCCGGTCCATGCCAACTGCAAGCATGAGCGTGACTGATAAGGTCAATACAGGACAGGTAGGCACAGTTGCAGTGGCCATTGCTGAAAGTCTGGTCAGAGCTTGAGGGTATAGTATTACAGTTCTTCCTCCTGTACCTTTTGTACTTGAGGGTGTCCTTGCGAGTGTTTTCTAAGAAGACAACATGATTGATGGTGAAACACTAGGTGTCACAGTTCTCGGTGGACCATTAGCAATGGTCAGTGTGACAGGCACCAAATGGATTTCTTCAAACAGTCCTTGAATCGCTTCTTTGGTGCCCCTTAGTCATGATGACTAGTAGAGAGCTCACTGCACAGCATGATCCTGGGCAGGTGATGATTCCCCATCTTAGAGATGTGTCCAGCTCAGCATAACCAGAACTTCAGTAGCATGGCCTCAACGCAGGTAATCTTCACCTTTTCACGGACTTCAATATTAGTGACAAAAGTCACTCCAATGAATGTTAAGGATGGTGTAGAGGCAGCAATAGTGGAATCATTCGAGGAGTCATAGGTGATGCCAATAAGTGACTCTCAAGCACTCTCTTTCCGGCCACAGAATCTTGGTTCACTCGAAGGATTATGACCTTATCATCTACAGGGATGTCATGTGGTAGATGGCATAGATCAGAGTAAAATTTATATTTTTCTTCAGGATCTGCTTGAAGAGGTGGGGAATATGTTATGGCGATATACCCCATGACGTCACTGCATGGACCCTCCGCAACACTATAAATAGTGACTGACTCAATAAACGAGTCTAGTCAGTTACAGGTAACCATTACTGTCTGTATTTCTGTAAATACATACTACTGTAAACCTTACATCTCTTTGTGTTATTTATTTCTAGCCCTTCAAAGCCAAAACAGAGTACACACTGAAGAGTGAAGCATATTACCAATTACTCAGTGGGAAGAACATAGAGATGACGCAGCCAGAATAACTTGTTAGCAGGTTTTCAATATACCAGTAGAAGGTATATCCAACACCATGTTCTTGTAGGCTGCCTTCCTAGAGAAAACTGACTTCACTGAGAGCCATACTGTCAACATTCAGTATTGACTATTCTTCAGCAATTAGAGCAAAACAATGTTTTGAACAACTGCTGTTAGCTGTGTCTAACATAGTTCTAATGTTCAAGCATGTTATATTTAGTCCTTTCAAACCTTTACAGATTGATATGTACCTTTTCTTCTTCATTATTCAAACATATAAGAAGCCCATTGATTGTGGTTAGCCAACTGGAGTTGTAGGAGATGAGCTTTATTTAGGCCACCTTTACCAGACCTCTTCTTCATTATTCAAACATATAAGAAGCACATTGATTGTGGTTAGCCAACTGGAGTTGTAGGAGATGAGCTTTATTTAGGCCACCTTTTCCAGACCTCTCTTCATGTGGAAGAAGTAGGGCTATCCCTAGAGAAGGCTGCTTGGTCATTCAGAATACTGTAAAACAATGTTATCATCCACGGGTCAACATCAGATGACCAATATTTTGAACCACCTACATGCAGGATTGAGACTGCGACTTCTAGTGTCCTCTTCTATCAGTTGCTTTTGCCCTTTTCCCATTGCTACAGGGTTTGGAAATGGTCGGTGGACATGGATGTATCCTTCAAGCCTGCACACTGGACTTTTTAGGTGAAGGACAGTGTGCATTGAACTAGCCCCACTCTTTATACCCAGGATTCACTTTGTCATGGCCTAGCAACCTGGGGCAGTGACAGCAAGGTCCATATGTCATAGGTTTTACATCAGGGTGTTCTTTTAGTCTCTGGCATAAAAAAAAAACTTCCCAGGAGGCACAGGGACAATTACACAGACTGGGGTATGATTAATGGATGCAACATATCCATGGATCCAGGATGTTGATATGAGTTTGTCTAGCATGTCTTTTCACTAAGACTATGATTATAGTACTAAAATGTATCCAATTATGGGGCCCCAGTTCAAGAAATTTAGGGTTCTGGGAAGTAAGGAGTTACTTTTTAGTTACTCTCAGGTCCATTCTGGTCTGGGGCAGAAGTACCTGTCAGAGTCGCAACTATAGGTTAAATAGTCTCAGTGGAAAGGTGTGTATATATATATATATATATATATATATATACACATGTATATTACTCGACTTTGTCTGTCAAAGCAAACAGATCGCAGTCAGATATATAAGATCGATTATTATTATTATTAACCATGCTAAATTATTTTAAGCTGTTTAAATAGTAAATGATAAAATAATCTACTATAATGAATAAATAGTAGAAATAAATGGTCAAAATAAACATCACAATTTGAGATGCCACTTCAACAAATGAATTGAAATAACTAAAAAATTTACATTAACAATGATTAGAAAAATAATTCAATAAATACATACATACATACATAAAGTTGCCAATAGTTTATTCATCTTAACAAGTTTTAGCATCACTTAATTTAATATCTTAATGTACTATAAAGATGTGCACTGTAACTAGTGCAAAATGACTTCTGTGCAAACTTGAAATAATTATATATATAATATATACACAAATGGTATTAAGAAGAAAGATTATACAATCATGTCTCAACTGTTTTCTTTCTTTCAACATGAGTGACCCTCAGCTGACACCTTCTAGTACTTTTAAGATAAAAAGGGTTGGGTGAATGTTTGCTACACAAGCCATTTGAAAAATAAGGACTTAATTATACAGGGACTAGAGCTTGACATGACCAGCCAAATGATCAGTTCAGGCCTCTCTAACCACTTGTCTAACCCAGTAAGAGTCAAAGTAAAGTGTTGCAGGTCACATGACCACTTTGGCCACCAGGTCATGGACAACTCAACCATCAGGATCCCATCCTCAGGCATTACAGGTCACCACTCATAGCCAAAAAATGGCCCCGTCTGCAGAGGTACAGCTGGCACATTCGATAGTCCAATGAACAGGCACTCCATTCATAAGCATAACAATTACTAAGTAATTAAAGTTGGCGACTTTAGTCAAGGGTGACCCGAAATCTCCCTTTTCAATAGCTACTACACCAAGGTGTAGAGGAGGACGCTACTCCATTCCCTGGATTGCTCCACTTTACTCTTGATCCTTACCTTATAATGTTGAGTGTTAAGCAAGGTGGCATCAAATACCATATTTTGAGTCTTTGATATGACTCGACCTGGGATTGTACCGTGGTCTCCTGGACCATTGGCAAACACTCTACTCATTAGGCCAATGACCCAGTTACAACAACTAAGAGTGGCCTCATTTTACCAACAAATAAGACAAAAGATTGCTAACACGTAAAGAAATTAGAAAAAAAATGTTTCCTTTTTTCACAAATGGATTTTACTTTCAATTATAAATCTAACTATTTGATGAATACTGTTTCATCCAAATACAAGACAAGCATAGATTCACACTGCCCTTAGCATTTTGGCCAGGAGAATCATTGACAAGCATACATTTACATTGCACTTTGTGATTCAATGACAAGCAATGACCCACTTGCACCTGGCCTTCAAGCCAGGTGAACCTATGACCAGCAGCAAGTGAATCTCAGTTCATGTGCGACCATCCCATCCCCTAATCTGCACTATAAAAAAAAGACCTTATGTCAAATCCTACCAGGTGGGAGGTATGGATAAATATCCCAAATACAAGACCAAAAATACAAAAAAATCAATATTGTGTATTTAGAAAAAAAATTCAATACCAGAATATCTCAGTGAAGAAATATCTTCAGTGATATACAAAAAAATTATATACAAATGTAATACTGGCATTCATAATCCAGATAAGATTAAGTCATTTCCTTTAGATTTTTTACCGAATAGTTACATTGGAGTGAGAGGGAATGAAAGAGCAAACTCAGCAGCCAAATCGGCCTTAGATCTGACACCTGATAAATCCAGGATCCCATATACTGACCTGAAACCAACAATTAATAAATTCCTTCACACAAAATAGCAACAACAATGGAGCAATAACATCCACAATAAACTCTTCCAAATTCAGCCTACCTTAGGAGAGTGGAGACCAGCATCGAGAAAATCAAGAAGAGAACAAGTTGTTATATCCCGATTGCGAATTGGTCATACAAGGCTTACTCACTCTTTCATTTTGAAACAGGAAACACAACCACAGTGTTTAACCTGCCAGACAACTTGCACGGTTAAACACATTCTTAAAGAATGCAGAACTTTCACTGTTATCAGAAAGCGACTTTTCAAAGTAAATAACTTAACCAATCTGTTCGAGAACGTCAAAATAGATGACATTCTGTCCTTCTTGAGAGAGACAGAGTTGTACCAAAAAATATGACAACTTAAAACTGGTTAATCTCGTGCAAACAGATGAAATCCTGCAAATAGAAAATTCTACCTACCTTAATATTCGTTTTGAAATCTTTGGTTGAATATGTATGTATATATAGACAGAATTTGGCGTTGAATGACCTACAAGGGTTGATATGCCATAAAACCCAAACAACCAAAACAAACAACCGAATAGTTGGGGGAAAAGATAATATATCAGGTGGGTGAAAAGTTGCAAATTGAAGATGTGGTTTTTTTTATGTAAATGTTCAAAAAAAAAGGGGGGGGTATATAACTGTTAAAAAAAAAAAAAAAAAGATGAAGATAATGACTGAAACTTACTCCTATTTGAAGGATGAATTGATTACATAACAGCAAACATTTACTCAAAGTGATATTCTGGACAACTAGTGAAATTAATACTTTGTTAAAACGACACAAGAAAACAACCTGAACCTTTTTATTAAATGACTGAGTGATTGATTAATTGATTTACTAAAATATCATAGTCTACCTCCCTTTCTTTAAATGAAACGTTCTTCTGGCGTAGAATCAGAATTTTACCAACTAGAAGCATGGAACATCCAATGAGAATAGAATTCCCTTATATTGTTAATGAGTTCGATTCTAGGTGCTTCATGTGAACCTAACTCTCTGAGCATTATTCTATGGGAGGCACCCCCTTTAATTAAAGGATACATTTGTTTTTGTGGGTTATTTTAAATTCTAGTTTTTAAAAATAAAATGGATTTTTTTTATATCAATTCAAATTATGTTCAAATTACGAACTCTGTCTCTGGCAAGGAAAATAAATTAAAATTACGCAGAAAAAAAAATTTCAAATAAAAAAAATGCAAACGAGCAAAATAAAACAAATTATTAATCAATTTGTTTATCACGAAAAAATGTATTCAGTTGATTTCTACCCAGAATTAGGCGGTTTCAGGAGGGTGTTTTTTTTTTTGTTTTCTTTTTACATTAATTTCGAGTCAATAAAATGCACTGTTTACGATTAAAATAAGATTTTTTTAAGTAAATACCATTATAGACACATATTACAATTAATATATATGATCTTTAATAAAATGCTATGAGAAATCATGTTTTGTTTTTTTAGGTGGGAAAATTATAACACACCTTCTTAGTCTCGCGAAACTAATCGGTCGATTCAAAACAGACCTTCAAAGACACTATGTATACAGAAGTGTATATATATATATATATATATACTAATGATTAATACGCTCATTTAACAACAGCAAACATTATTAGAGCAAAGAATTTATTTTTAAAAAATAGAAAGAAAATATACCCATTTATATGTATTGTTTTAATGAAACCTTACATAACTAAAACTCCGAACGTAACATACAATTTAACCTTCACCCTGGACATTTTTCCAAGAAGCACGTTCCTATCAGCCAACAATCAGAAAACTCGATCAGTTTTATGAAGAAAACATGCAGAAAATCAGAGAAGAAAATTATAAACTTACAGAACATAATAAGAATAATTTCTAGACGGTGTTCTCCATCCTTTGTTTAAATAATTATGAGTTTGTTGTATGCAGCGGCAAGCACGACTTCTCATCACGGAGGCCGCCATGTTCCTCATAAGGGGAAATAATTCTGAATGACTTAACGGACAAAAAATAAAGATAAAAATGTTAAGATGAAAATTAGATGTACCGGTAATAAGCAAGGATTTAATAAATAAAATAAAATAAAATGGAAATATAAAAAATAGATAAATCCAGCTATTTTTCCAATTTCACTTTATCTGGTATTTTCTTTATTCAAGGTTAGGGTATTGCATTTCTGATCTTCAAATGTGCCTGCATGAATTTACCCAACCCCTCTGCCACAGATAGATTATGACACAAGCCCAATTTTTAACCAGAGTTCAGAGGGTATTATTTTAGAGTTTTCCTTCTCCTCGACTGGTTGCCCAACCATGGTTACAGAAATCGGTTTAACAGACAATATTCCCTTTGATGGCGAGGAGGAATAGATGTTTAGCAAAGAAATATATGTTACGTGTTATTACGTTATTTCCTCACTAAATATTGTTGAAAAATAAAGGAGAGAGAAGAACGAAGATGCCGTAAGGTTTTTATGTTGGTTTTAATGGCAGCATGGAATAAAGGGTCTACATTTATGCTGCAAGTCTCATAGGAAGGAAGGAAGGAAGGAAGGAGTTATGGAGTTGAGAAGGCATTTTAGCAGCTAAATACCTGAGCGAAATGTGTATCGTTAGGTTAGCAAAGGTCATGTTTGCTGGTTTGGGACAAGAATGATGTAGTCACCAATTAATGTGTGGTCCTGGTCGTTTGAGGAGAGAAGCGTGAATGTCTCCAGAAAATGTTGCCGAGGGATGAAGTAGCTGGATGTCAGAGCGGAATTTTGCGTTGCAGTTGACATAGCCAAACTTGGAGAGGACGTAAAGTTGTTCCTGTGTGAGGCAGACTCAAGAGGTCCATAAATTAGATGGCTTTCCTCATGATGTCATGAAGCTGCTACTAATGAAGAGAGCATACAGTAAGTACGTCTGTCCAGTTTGAAAGCTTCTGAGGAAGAGAGTGTGTGGTGGACTTTCCCCAATTTGGTGCTGCCTGGAAAAATGGTCAGTGCTGAATAGGATAAGTCATCCTGATTCGGTGAAAATATGCATCGACCATAATGGTCAAATTAATTTACACGCCAAACAAAAATACGAAGTTCTTTCTGCTACAGATGGATTCATGGCTTTCCCAATAATTGTATAATGTATGCATATATGCTTGCATTCTAGTAGCATAGTTCCAGACAAAAATAATGATTATTATGCCTAGGCTCAGAGTGTAGCAACTATGCACTCTTCCTCAAATCAGAGATTCACTCTCATTGGAGTTCAGGCTGAGATCAAAATATAGTATCTGTTCCACTTATTCAGCTATGTTGATGTGTGGGGAATTTCAACCTTGGAGCCACACCTTTTGGCTTGATGAGAAGAGTGTTTGCCAATGGTCCAGGAGACAGGGATTCAATCCCAGGTCAAGTCATACCAAAGTCTCAAAAAATGGTACTTGATTCCACCTTGCTTAACACTCAGCATTATAAGGTAAGGATCAAGGATAAGGTGGAGCAATCCGGGGAATAGAGTAGTGCCCTCCCCAACACCTCAGTGTAGCAGCTATTGAAAAGGGAGCCTCTGGGTCACCCTCAACTATGTTGGCCAACTTTACTACTTAAGTTCCAAAGTCGAAGTGTGGAGATTGAATAAGAGATTGTCTTTTTTATCTCAATTCAATATACATATGTGTGTGTGTGTGTGTGTGTGTGTGTGTGTGTGTGTGTGTGTGTGTACAAACTGCATTTTGCATTAGATAATCTACAAGGGTAGATATGCCATAAAACCCAACCAACCAACTGATATGATTTGTTTGCACATAGTTAAATGGTTTTAAGCATTGCTATCCAAATTTAATGATTTAATTTACTTGTAATCATTTATTTTCATACAGTTAAATACTTTCAGATATGGTAAATAGTTAAACTGCTCAATTCAACCAATAGATGGGACCATAACTGGTACTACCATTCCAGATCAGAGTGGACCTGGGAGTAATAACAATGAAGAAGTACTTCACATTTTCCAAAGCTCCAGAACTTAAGCCTTACTACCAGATACAGTTTAATGTCATATTCAGGACACTCACTTGGGAATCTTACTCCTCTGCAGAGATGCAGTCAGCATATTCTACTGCCCAAACTAACTCAGTTGCAATTAATAATGTTGAAGAGAATTATTAGTGTTAGATATCAAAACTTGAAACAAACAATTTGATTGTCTGCAAACAAATTAGCTCTGGCTTGTTTAAAAATAATGTTACCAACAAACTATTTGCTTACAAATCATAAACACACACACACACACACACACACACACACACACACACATATATATATATATATATATATATATATATATATATATATATATATAACAGGATTTGGTATTAAATAACTCACAAGTGTTGATATGCCATAAACACAACTGAACCAAACTTAAACAAAAAAATTTCTGAAATTATCATTTTCAAAAAAATGTACAGCTGTTCATTTAACCAAATTTTAAATTCAGTGGTGCTTTAAGGTTAGACAGAAAAGAATTATAACAGTCTTCCATTCATTTTTATAATCTATTGGACTTAGTTGTTTTCAGTCTGTGTGTTTGTTTAAACCTACTTTCATTATTTTACTTTTGGTCAAGATGTCTGCTTCTGACAAGGCCATCTTTATAGCATTATCAGCCCCTGAGCAAGGCAGTGGACTAGAGTCTCTACTTACACAACCATATATGAGGTTCCTGTGCTCATGGTCAATTGGACTGTACAACTGCTTAGCTTGCCCATGCATTAAGACTGCCCTGGCTACAGAAATGCCTGATATTGATGGTACCACTTCAAGTCAGAAAGAATAGAATAAAAATTGTTGATTGACTGGATCATCTTTGTATATGTGTTTGGGAATTGAATTATCTGAGGTGGGAGTCTCTATGATAAAGTGGCTAGAGTGCTGGACAGTGGCATTAAAGTAAACCTGTTCATGCTCCAGTCATGTTATTACATTCATTTTTGGACTCATGGCCTAAGGAAAAGTCTGAACCGCTTTATCCCCCAAGCTATGGTTTAAATAGTATCACTGCTATTATTTTGGCTGTGGTTTTTCAGACTGTTGTCCTCATCTTTATTGTGGTAAGTTGAAACACAACATTTCAGCCAATGTGTCCTCTGGCCTTCCTCAAGTGTCCCTTGTTTATCTGGGCAGAGAAATGACTCAACCAGAGAAATAATTTATAAAGTTTGATTGTTCAAGAACTATGAAGATCTTTTTTAAATAATGACGTAATTTTTTCAATTTACCACTAAAAAGATGAGAACAACAGTCCAAAAAATCACAACCAAAATAATACTCATCAATCCTCATCTCAAAAAGTCAGACAGATACTATCACTTCTGTTCTTTTACAAGGATGGCTTTGATATTAAATAACCCAAAAAAGTTGATATGCCATTAAACAAAGAAACCAAACTGGACCTGAATCATCTGAGAGAATTGCTAGAAGAGTACTAATATGATTTATTGAATTGTTTTAAGCATCTACCCAACCCTCAGCCACAGTCTGGAAGCAACACAAGGTCAATTTTAAAGCAGACCTCTGTAGATTTTATTTTAGGCATCTACCGAACCCTCAGTCACAGTCTGGATGCAACACAAGGTCAATTTTAAAGCAGACCTCTGTAGACATGAATTAGAAATTTTCCTTCTAGCTGGGGTTGCAGAATACACTGACTGCATCTCTGCAGAAGGAAAAAACTCCCCCGATAAGTGTCCTGGATATGACATGAAACAATCTGAATGTGAGGCTTCAGTAATGCTGGAGCTTTAGGGAATGCAGAGTACTCCTTCATTGCCATTGCACCCAGGTCCTCTCTGACCTGGAGTGGTAGCACCTGATAGGGTCTTATCAATGGGTCAAATAGAACTAAACTGTGTAATTTTCCTTCTAGACTGCTAGACTGAATAGTTTGAAATCAACAATTTTTATATTTAACTGTGTTTAAACTGTGTACTAATACTAAACTGAATTGTTTGAAATAGAACTGTTTTGACATTTAACTGAGTATAAACAAAAAATTGTACTTTTACTAAATTGAATTGTTTGAAACTTTTATCAAAATGACTTAAATTGGCATTAAATGACCCGAAACGAGTTGATTCGCCATGAAACAAAACAACCAACCAACCAACCATCTTGACTGTTTGCCATACCAAAGCTAAATTGACCGTTTGACTTACTTTTTACCAATAGCTCGTAGGGAGAAGAGATGGTTTGGCTTATTTTATTAACAGTATACCAACCGGCCCATTGGCATAGTGAGTAAAGTGTTTGCTAATGGACTGGGAGATTTGGATTCAATCCCAAGTCGAGTCATACCAAAGACTCAAAAAATGTTACTTGATGCCTCCTTGCTTAACACTTATCATTATAAGGTATGGATCAAGGGTAAGTGGAGCACCCTCCCCTACACCTTGATTGAAAAGGGAGCTTTTGGGTTGCCCTCAACTATGGTTGGCAAAATATACCAACACCTTAATGCTGAAACCTGGTTGATATCAAATATGAATATTAATGTTTGATAGGAGTACTTGAAACTATTTAACTGTGCGCAAACAAATGATTATTGTTAAATTGAATTATTAGTATTAGATAGGAATACTTGAAACCATTTAACTGTGATCAAACAAATAATTGTAACTAAATAGAATTATTAGTGTTTAATAGGAATACTTAAAATCTTTTAACTATGAGCAAACAAAAGAGTTCCAACAACTATATATATATATATATATATATATATTGTCATCTACAGACAGACTGCTTCATTTTATCACAACTCTTTAGGGTGGCTAGACACACAAGATGCTTCAAGCTGGGATCAAAAACCGCCTAACTTTATGCAAGATTTAGTATCTTACCGCTCAGCCATTTTGTAAATGTACATCAGCTCAAGAATTATAAAGTATTTTGTATTAGCTTTTGTTTACTAACATTTTGCACTATCAGATACTGGAGTACTCATTTTGTTAGAAGAACTTTGCATTATGCAGGTAGCAGCCATTAATTCCTTTGCCAGAGTGGTGACATTAAAAAAACCTATAAGGGTTGACATGCCATCAAACCAATTGATCATTAAGAATATTTGGAAACATGTAATTGTTTAAATGTTAATCATCATCATCATCATCATTATCAAATCACATTGACAACACAGATTTCTCTGACTCTCTCTCCCCATCCGTCCCTATTGCTCCCAGCAGTTCTTCCAAACTACAACCCGAGTGAAAAGAGAACTGATGTAAATAAGTTCCTGTTGGTCGGCTAGCACTGGCAGGTCCATGTGTTGGGTTCCATAGAAGAACGTCACTTATGAGTTGGTTTTTGCTTCTCCAGCAGCGACCCACATGTCTTGTTTGGCTTATTTGGATGGATTTTGATATAAGAAGTAAGTAACTGTACTGCTGTTGTTTTGTGGGTTGTAGCTTCCAAGATTTGTTCAGAATAGCTCATTTGGGTGATTATTATGACTGCATAAGAATAATAATTCAAAATCAAGG
This sequence comes from Sepioteuthis lessoniana, assembly GCA_963585895.1. NCBI lineage: Eukaryota > Metazoa > Mollusca > Cephalopoda > Myopsida > Loliginidae > Sepioteuthis > Sepioteuthis lessoniana. Next base: position 29,925,634 of record OY757922.1, on the reverse strand, counting down.
CAAAAAAATTTCTTTGGTATTAAAAAGGGTTGACATACCATAAAACATATCAATCAACTGAACTTAATTAGTTGCCCAGTCAGCTGGGGCTGTAGAATACACTGACTGCACCTCTGCAGAAGAGTAAGACCCCCACCCACCCAACGAGTGTCCTGGATATGACACTAAACAATCTGATGGTGAGGTTCCAGCAGTGCTGGAGCTTTGGGGAATGCGGAGTACCCCTTCATTGTCATCACTCCCAGGTCCACTCTGGCCCAGAGAGGTAGCACCTGATAGGGCCCTATCTATGGGTTAAATAGAACTAACACCTTACTTATGCTGAGCAGAATAGCTTGAAATAGAAAGGTTTTTGACAATTAAACTGTACTTACATTTAAACTGCGTGCTTATGCTTAACTAAATTATTTCAAAAAGAACTGTTTTTTGACATTAAAACTGTATTTACACTTAACTGAATTGTTACATATAACTGGTTGAATAGTTTGAAATGGAAATGTTTTTGATAATTAAACTGTGTACTTATGCTAAACTGAATTGTTTTACAGATTATTTACATAAAAATGGATTTGGCATTAAATAACCAACAAAGGTTGATATGCCATAAAACCCAACAAATCAATCAATCATGAACTTAATTAGATGAAGTAAAGGTTTAAACTCATATTGAGACTTGAGAATGCCTACATTTTCTCAGTGTATTAGATCAGGAGGAATTACATACTACTGGTAGCTTATAACTCAATACAAACAGTTACACATTACTAAGAGAATAGGTGGGTTGCACTTATAGGATACACATTTTTTCTAGTCTTAAAATAAGCAATAAAAACATACTTAAGAACATTCTAAAATTTTAGGATCAAAACCGCATTAGCATTTAAGCTACATTTTTATATTTTTCAACCAATCAGCTAAAAACATAGCATAGAACATTCTCGAAAAATAGGATCAGAAGTCAACTAACAGAAAATATTTTGGCTCGAAAATAAAATCGTAAAATACAAATCTGATTGGTCAATAAATGTCTATGTGCCAAAATTTTGGACGATTCTTTGATCCACTATTACGGTATAAATAACACAGAGTTAGAGAGCCATTCACGAAGACCAAGCCTAGCCATTAAGTCAGTAAAGCAGTAGCCGATACTCTGTCCGGCAAATTCCTTTTCTTCCACAACCAAAGTTCATGACCTAGCTACAGATGGCCACGAATCACGTTCAAAAGAAAAAACTGACAAACTTTCTTTCATCAAAGTGAAACGCTGTTGCCACAATCATAAAACAAGACATGAACTTAATGTAAGTAAGAACGACTTATTTACAGACTCCGTTAACATACACACACCTTTAAACAAATTTATTTTCTTCTTGCCAAACTTTATTTTCCAAAAGGCCATTTACACATCATGTATTTTATTTGTTTTCATATTCTGTTACATGCATATTAAATTGTTTGTTGTTTAATGTTCGTTGTGTTCTATTCCATTTCTTTCATGCGATTGTAAAGTTTTGTGTTGTATTTGAGGTGGAAATAATATAGAGAGCAATACCCGTAAAATACGAATGCACATCTACTGAAATAACCAAATTACATACAACCCCCACACACTAAGTAACTTTTCATTCCTTGATAGATGCCACAAAGGGGAACTACTCAGCAGGACACACTAACAACTTATTTGGTTTTGAGAAGCATTTATATATCCATATTTTTTTGATTCAACATAAAAGGAGAAAAGAGTTTCTGTAGAACTTGCAAATGTTGTTATCTTGAGACAACCCAAACCAATTTCAACTTGTTCAGCTGCTGCTGCTACAACTACTACTACTCATTCATGAGCTATTGTTGGGTCAGTAAAATGGTCATTCCTGTGTATGGAGTGAGTGAGGGAGAGGTTCTCTGTGATTGGGTATACTAATCACATGATGAGCCCAGAAGTCTTGGCAAAAAATCCAAAATCTAGTTAGATAGATTCCACTAGGCATTCCGTGAGACAGTGACATTAAAAGCTCTCAGAGAGACAACCCTAAGATACCAGATATCTTCTTCAGCATGCCGGTAAGTCCCTTAAACACAACTTTATATACAGGAAGGACTGTATATAGTTATTCATTGTTTCATGTACTGGGTAATAAATTGTTAGAATAAAAAAAAAAGTATCAATTCTTTTATTTGCTGCTGTTAATTGTTTCACGTATTAAATCATAAATTGTTAGAATTAAAAGAAGTATTAATTCATTTATTTGCTGCTGTTAGCCTTAGAATAAATGCTATACTAACACAAAACTATCATTCACAAGATATCACAATGTTAGTATATTAACTTGACACATTCATGTACTGGGAAGTATAAAAATAAATAGTCTAGGGATATCCCCCTTCACCAGGCAGCACCTGCCCTCTCAGCAAAAGGGATAAGGACTGGGTTTATTGCTTGTGCTTGAGGTACCCCCAAAGCAATATGGCATCAGAGCTGAGTAATTTTTGGCAAAGCCTCCTGCTGTGCATTCATAAGAATAAGTTTCCACCAAAAATCTGATATTGTGACAAATATTTCTCTTGGCTGCGGATTTGGAAGATACTCGCAAAGTAAAAATATCCTCCCTTGATCATAATTCTAATTTTTTTCTTGGGGTATTCTTCCCAACTTGCTATCATTTTTCATATTTACTGAAATGGTGTAAAGTTGGCTCAGGTAAATTAAGGAAGGAACAGGTGATCTAAAAGAGGTACATAAGGGGCATGGGTGAAATAATGGAGGTACCGGTGCTATAATGGGTAGATGCAATGTAAGGGGGAACATGTAATGTAAAGAGGCATGTTTTGTGTAAGGGGCATACAGATAGTGTGAGGAGGTACAGGTTATGTAATGAATGTATGCATGATGTAACAAAGATATATGTCATGTAAGGGAATTAGAGGTGGTGGAAGGAAGGTACTTATGGTTTAATGAAGGTACATGTCGTGTAAAGGATATATATGAGGTGGAAAGGAAGTACAGCTGTCATAAGGTAGGTACCTATGGTATAAGGGAGGTACAAGTGAGATAAGGGGGATACATGTAATTTAAGAGTGGTACATATGGTGTAAGGAAGGTACAGGAAGTGTAAGAGAAGTATATTTTATGTAAAGGAGGTACATGTAGTGTAAGGGAGTTACAAGTGGTGTAAGGGAGGCATAAATGGTGAAAAAGGATGTATATTTCATGTAAGGGAGGTACAGGTAGTATAAGATAAAGGTGATCTAATTGATTGTAAATGTGATGTAAGAAAGGTACATGTGGTATAAAGAAGGTACATGTGGTGTAAGGGAGGCATAAATGGTGTAAAGGATGAATATTTCATGTAAGGGAGGTACAGGTAGTATAAGATAGAGGTGATTTAATGGATTGTACATGTGATGTAAGAAAGGTACATGTGGTGTAAAGAAGGTACATGTGGTTTAAGGGAGGCATAAATGGTGTAAAGGATGTACATTTCGTGTAAGGAAGGTACAGGTTTTGTAAGGTAGAGGTGATCTAATGGATTGTATATGTGATGTAAGAAAGGTACATGTGGTATAAAGAAGGTACATGTGGTTTAAGGGAGGCATAAATGGTGTAAAGGATGTACATTTTGTGTAAGGAAGGTACAGGTTTTGTAAGGTAGAGGTGATCTAATGGATTGTATATGTGATGTAAGAAAGGTACATGTGGTATAAAGAAGGTACATGTGGTTTAAGGGAGGCATAAATGGTGTAAAGGATGAATATTTCATGTAAGGGGGGTACAGATAGTATAAGATAGAGGTGATCTAATGGATTGTATATGTGATGTAAGAAAGGTACATGTGGTATAAAGAAGGTACATGTGGTGTAAGGGAGACATAAATGGTATAAAGGATGAATATTTCATGTAAGGGAGGTACAGGTAGTATAAGATAGAGGTGATTTAATGGATTGTATATGTGATGTAAGAAAGGTACATGTGGTGTAAAGAAGGTACATGTGGTGTAAGGGAGGCATAAATGGTGAAAAAGGATGTATATTTCGTGTAAGGAAGGTACAGGTTTTGTAAGGTAGAGGTGATCTAATGGATTGTATATGTGATGTAAGAAAGGTACATGTGGTGTAAAGAAGGTACATGTGGTGTAAGGAAGGCATAAATGGTGTAAAGGATGAATATTTCATGTAAGGGAGGTACAGATAGTATAAGATAGAGGTGATTTAATGGATTGTATATGTGATGTAAGAAAGGTACATGTGGTATAAAGAAGGTACATATTGTTTAAGGGAGGCATAAATGGTGTAAAGGATGTACATTTCGTGTAAGGAAGGTACAGGTTTTGTAAGGTAGAGGTGATCTAATGGATTGTATATGTGATGTAAGAAAGGTACATGTGGTGTAAAGAAGGTACATGTGGTGTAAGGGAGGCATAAATGGTGAAAAAGGATGTATATTTCGTGTAAGGAAAGTACAGGTTTTGTAAGGTAGAGGTGATCTAATGGATTGTATATGTGATGTAAGAAAGGTACATGTGGTGTAAAGAAGGTACATGTGGTGTAAGGGAGGCATAAATGGTGAAAAAGGATGTATATTTCGTGTAAGGAAAGTACAGGTTTTGTAAGGTAGAGGTGATCTAATGGATTGTATATGTGATGTAAGAAAGGTACATGTGGTGTAAAGAAGGTACATGTGGTGCAAGGGAGACATAAATGGTGTTAAGGATGAATATTTCATGTAAGGGAGGTACAGGTAGTATAAGATAGAGGTGATTTAATGGATTGTATATGTGATGTAAGAAAGGTACATGTGGTGTAAAGAAGGTATATGTGGTGTAAGGGAGACATAAATGGTGTAAAGGATGTATATTTTGCATAAGGGAGGTACAGGCAGTGTAAAAAAAACAATGGTAGAGTAAGGGATGTAAAGATGATCTAATTGATTGTATGCATGATGTAAGAAAGATATATGTGGTAATCAAAGGGAGGCACAAGTGGTGTTATGGAAGTGGAATGATATAATTGAGGTATTGGGTATAAGGAGGCTTTTGGTAGGTGAATTGTTGCTGGAAAATTTTGACATTGGTAACTAACCCTTTTCTTCTCACCTCATTAACTTGTTATCTTCTTTTTGTTTGTTGAAGCTGTAAAAGAATTAAGGAGAGAAAGGAAAAAGACACTCAATTTTTATTCTCGGGATTTACAACTATTTTCACCAACCACTTATCATGAAAACAATCAAAGTTAGATGAACCAGACATGCAGGACATTGCTGGAGAAGTGGGCACAAACTCATAAGTGATACACTCCAGTGGACTCCTTCTCATGGACAAGCAAAGGCAGGATGACTAGCTAGAGCCTATATACAACAGCTCTGTGCCGATACAGGATGTAGCCTTGAAGACCTACCATATTTACCAACCCCTCCGCTCAGACAGGATATGACACAAGGTCAATTTTTAAGCGGAGTTTAAAAGGTTTGAATTCAGAGTTTTCCTTCTCCTAGACTAGTTGCCTAACCAAAGCTGAAGAACCCAGTCTGCCCTACTATTTACCCATAGCTGGAGGGAGAATAATTTGATTCATACCTTTCCCAAGGGTATTAGTGCTATGTGAAATGCAATCAGTCTCGTCCAGGATTTGAACTCGCATCACCGTGTCCATTTCCTATGACGATAACCATTACACCACGGGCACCTTCTTGAAGACCTACTGGGAGTGATAGATGATAGAAATGGGTGGCGAGAGAGGGTCAGGAAGATTTGTGCTGGTGGTGCAACAGGATGATGACAATATACTATATTGACTATAAATACTATGAATGAAAAAATACTGAAACTTAAAAATCATTTTAATTTTAAAATCTAATATTTAAAATTTAAATGAAGATATGTCTACAACTGAGCAACTAATATAATAAAGTGATAATGTCTAGACAACTAGACTGCTGTCAATAAATCCGATCTCAAATCTTTCTTTTTTGCTTTGTTTTTGTTTTTTTTGTTTTTGCTTTTGTTTTTTGTTTTTTTTGCCCACTACTGTATATCAAAAATTAGATTATAAAAGTTATTGATTAATAATAAGTAATCTTAATTAGTATAACCATATTTCATGATTATAAGACGTTTTGTGTTCTGTCTTTTTATTCTTTTATTTTCAATATTTCCATTTTGATTAATCTTCATCAACTTTTAATTTAAAGGCAGACAATTCGAATCTGGTAAAAGTAATTAGAATCAAAGAAAAAACTTATTTTTCTTTTGATTTTTTTTTTACTATGATACAAAGAATGCAATATCATGATTATTTTTTCGGTCTAGAGACTGAAAAGAAGTAATTAGATACTTGGCAGAGTATTCACCAATAGCCTGGGAGACTGGGGTTTGATCCCAAGTCGAATCATACCAAAAACTGAAAAAATGATACTTGTCACTTCCTTGCTTAACACACAGCACTATAAGGTACGTATCTAGTGTAAAGTAAAGTAATCCAGTGAAAGGAGTAATGCCCTCCCCTACACCTTGGTGTAGTAGCTATTGAAAAAGGATCCTTCAGGTCGCCCTCGACTACAGTTGTCAACTTTTACTTTTACTTATTTGACAAGTAACTGTGCAGGAATTTTCATTTACTATTTCAAACATGGACTGAATCTACTTCAGAAACTAACTTCTCTCACCAAACAAATGTTTTCACTATGAAAAAGTCTTGATTGGCGAAGAAGAAGAAGAAGAAGAAGAAGAAGAAGAAGAAGAAGAAGAAGAAGAAGAAGAAGAAGAAGATGATGATGATGATGATGATTGTAATAGTAGTAATAGCACTAGTAGTAGTTGCAGTAGTAAGTTGCATCAAAAGAAAATCTAAGAAAATGCTTTAAAATAGTTTTTGAATTTCGTTTGAATACTTTATATAAAAGTTGCCTCCCTTGACTTATATTTGTGCTACATGAAAATTCTGCTTGCTCTATACGATTATCATCATCGTCATTATCATTATTATAATTATGATTATTATTATTATTATTCAATTTTTCAGCTTTACTTTAAGCGTGTACGTTTGATATGGTTTCTTTGTTCAATAGCATATCAACCTTTGCTGGTTATTTAATTCCAAAGGTGTCCTTTGAAAGAACAGCAGTGATACTATTTAACTTATTTAAAAGGGAACGTAATGACACACCAGGAGTTCAAATTCACCTACTTTGGAGGCTGCAGTCTGGCACTTTACCCATTATGCCATGGGGACTCCATCCTACTTTCAGTTTCTTACAACTCTTCATTGGATCTTTACCCAAGACCTAGCATGAGGGAAGGTAGTGATTATATGTATTCTACATATTTATGTTTTTACAGCCTCTTTTGAGTGATGTTTTTCAGTCACATTGATTGTGCCCTCCGAAGGAGAGAAGCAGTTCCACAAAGTGCAATTTTTGGGACTACCAGCTATCTTGTTAAAGCGATTATCTGTCTTATTATTATTATCATTTGGGGGGGGGGTTCTAGTATCTCAATTTATCTTATTTGTTTGTTTGAGATTTATGGCATATCAACTTTTGTAGACTATTAAATACCAAATCCATTTTTATACAAATTAACAGTTCTATTTCAAACAATCTAGTTAGATGTTGTATACTCATATGCAAATGCATGCAGAATCATAACGACACAACAAAGACGAGCGACACAGTCTTTTAGAAAAATATACCTCTCACTTTATTTGAAAGAGTTGTGTGTGAGAGGGAGTTGGAGACCGAACAGAACTGTAACATATTGACCTCCCCACTCTTATGGCCATCAGGGTTTCTTTCCCGTTCTCCAGGGCTGCTCAACCGGAGGCCCGGGGCCCAGCTTTCTGCTGGGTGCTGGTTTTCTCTACCACATCTTTCTCCAAACTCTCTTCGATCTCCAAACTAACTGACTTCCTGTCTTCACAGAGTTATATAATAGTTCAATTGCCCACTCAATATCTCCCCATAGGTGGCCATCGGAATGTGTCACTTCCCGCCGTCTTTGGAATGGCATGTTTGATCGTCATCAAGCGGAAATAACTGTCATGCAGTTCACAGGTCATTTTCTGCTGGTGCATCAGTCTGTGACTGTACCGTGGGATTTTAACCCAGTCCCATATTGTCAGCCAAGCTCGCCCACGCCAATGGAAAATGTAACTTCCGCGTCTTTGGAATGGCATGTCTGGCCGGGTCGAAGGTCAATATACATTAGTATAAATACACTGTTTAATTGTCAAAAACATTAATATTTCAAGCTATGTGAAAACTGCCTCCAAATGCAATAGGAAGAATCCAACTAACACAAATGCCCTGAAACTAAAAAAGGCACAAAATGAATTAGCAAGCATATTCCTAAAAGAACAGACAGAATACATATAAAATCAGATAGATAAGATCAGAGACTCAGTGGAAGATAGGCAATCTAGGATAACATGGCAAATGATAAACAAAGTGAGCAGAAGGCAGAGCACAGCCAAAGCTAAACTGAAAGCTACCAACCAACAAGAATGAATAAAACTGTGGAAACAGCATTTTGAGAATCTACTAGGAAACCCATCAATAGTTACACATGAACCAATCATGAGAATTATTAGTAAGCAATTAGACATCAAACTAGGATCATTGACTCTAGAAGAACTCGACTCAGTACTTAGAAAAATTAAAAATAGAAAAGCCACTGGGCTTGATGAAATTCCCCCAGAAGTATGGAAGACCAGACAATTCAACAACATACTGCTCTGACATTGTAATGCAGTTTATAATCAAAATCTGATTGACAAATGGATGAGGGGATGCATCCTCCCTTTCCCTAAAAAGGACAACCTCAGATTAGTCAAAAACTACAAAGGTATAACACTTACATCCATAGCAGCCAAAATATACAATGCCTACTATGCAACAGCATAGAACCCAAAATTGAAAACATTCTTAGGAAGAATCAAAATGGCTTCCGAAGAAATAGATCCATGACCTCACAAATATTGACTATCTGTAGAATCCTTGAAGGTGTACGGGCAAAAAACCTACAGGCAACAATACTATTTGTCAACTTTACCAAGGCCTTTGATACCATTCACAGAGGGAAAATGGAACAAATTCTACTAGCATACAGCCTACCAAAAGAGATCGTTGCAGCCATAATGATTCTCTATAGAAACACCAAAGTGAAAGTACGTTCTTTGACATAGTAGCAGGAGTACTGCAAGGAGACACATTAGCCTCATACCTCTTTATCATCTGTCTAGACTACGTGCTTAGAACATTGATTGATAAAATCAAAGAAAATGGTTTCAAGCTGACAAAGAAAAGAAGCAGATGGTACTCTGCAAAGACAATTACCGACGCCGACTATGCCGATAACATAGTGCTTCTGGCAAATGCACACGCCCAAGCCAAAACCCTGCTGCATAGTCTGGAATGAGCTGCCACAAGCATAGGCCTCCATGTCAATGCACACAAAACGGAATACATATGCTTTAATCAAACAGGCAACATTTCCACACTAGGTGGTAGTTCTCTGAAACTAGTTGACAAGTTCACCTACCTAGGAAGCAGTGTCTCATCAACTGAAAAAGACATCAACACACGACTAACAAAGGCATGGACAGCTATTGATAGGCCAGTGGTCATATGGAAGTCAGACCTACCGATAAAATGAAACGCAGTTTCTTCCCAGCAGCGGTCGTGTCAATACTGCTATATGGATGCACTACATGGACGCTAACTAAACAGATGGAGAAAAAGCTTGACGGCAACTACACAAGAAGGCTGCAAGCAATTCTGAACAAGTCCTGGAGGCAACACCTCCCAAAGCAGCAGCTGTACGGCCACCTACCTCCCATCACGAAAACTATCAAAGTTAGATAAACCAGACATGCAGGACACTGCTGGAGAAGCAGTGACGAGCTCATAAGTGATGTTCTCCAATAGACCCCCGCACATGGCCGCGCTAAAGCAGGGCGACCTGCTTGAACCTACATACATATCTTTGAGGATATGGGATATAGCTCTGAGGACCTGCCAGAACCAATGAACGATAGGGAGGAGTGGCGAGAGAGGGTCAGGGATATACGTGCTGGTGGCACGACAAGATGTTGAGAGTTCAATCAAAGAGTTCTAATTTAAACAATTCAGTTTAGTATAAATATAGTTTTTGTTCACACACAGTTAAATATCAAAAGCATAAGTACAGTTTCAATGTCAAAAACAGTTCTATTTCAAACAATTCAGTTTAGCATAAGTATGCAGTCTATATGTTAAAGCAGTTCTATTTTAAGCAGTTTAGTTTAGAATAAGTAAGCAGTTTAAATATCAAGAGAGTTCTGTTTCAAGCAATTCAGTTTAGCATAAGGACACAGTTTAGTTCAATTTGACCCATAGATCAGGTGCTACCAATCCAGGCCAGAGTGGACCGGGGAATAATGGCAATGAAGGGGTACTCCACATTTCCCAAAGCTCCAGCATTACTGGAAGCTCACCATCTGATTGTTTAGAGTCCTATCCAGGGCACTTGTTAGGCAGCTCGTTGTGTTCATCTTTTTTATTATGGCAAAAAAAGAAACTAAAAGCAAAAAGTTTTATTTAATATTATATTCCTGTAATATTCTATTGATAATTTCTTTTATTGGATTGAAATTTCTGGCTTTGAAATTGAAAAAAATTCAGATGAAAGAAAGTACTAGCTAGAAATTAATATTAATGTTTGACAATGTTATTGAATAAAAAAATATTTTATGTCATTATTATTTCATGCCATGTGAGTTTTTCACAACAGCTTGAACTGATGAGTTTTAACGGAGGTCTGAGGAACCACAAATCTTTTCAGGACTCCAGAGATAAAATACAATTATGACCAGAGAAACTAAATCACTTTAAAACTTATTTTGATGTTTTACAGGTTTCTTTCAAATATACTTTGCATTAAGTTTAAAATATTTTGTTCTTTGGAGACTTGACTTGTTTTTTATTAAATCATATATAAAAAGCTTTAGTTTATAAAAGAATTTCTTTTCTGAGGAAAAATTATCTTTAAAAACTTTATTTTTATTTATTTATTTAAATTGATACGGTTTTCAATGTTTTAATATTCTTTCTTTACTGCAATTCTATCGTGTAAGTTTCTGAAATGTTGTTATCTAATAATACTGGTGTTTTAAAAATTGAAAAATGTAAAGTCAAAGAAAATTGACTTCACAAGTTGTATGTAAAAATATGATACTGTTTGCCATACAGCATTGACATCAATCAGCTGGTAGGGATGCAGCTGTAAAATATACCAAATACATCTTTGCAGAGGGCTAAGACTCCCACCAATGTGTGTTCTGGGCATGACACAAAACATTCTAATGATGAGACTCCAGTCCTTAAACTTTGGGGAATGTAGAGTACTCTTTCAAGGCCATTACTTCCAGTTCCACATGCACCATCTCTGAAAAACAATTCTCAGGTTTTAAAGCCATTTTCTTTCTCCTAGACCGGTTTCTTTAACAAATCTAAAGAACCCAGTCTGCCACATGAATAATTGGCCTTGTGTCACACCCTGCCCGTGGTGGAATGATTGGGGAAATACATTCTTGCATTAGTCCAAGATTATGCAACTTGATATGTATTTTGAACAGAATATTTTTCAAACGGTTTAAAGTTCAAAATTGATCAGCTGATTTTCAATTACGGTTGCCAACTTAAAAAAGGTGGGTGTCCTCGTGGTATAATGGTTAAAACGATGGACTGCAAAATTGTAGTAAGCGAGTTCGAACTCCAGTCGCAGTATTACGTTCACTTTCGGATAAATACTCTTGGAAAAAATATGAACCACCTTATCCTCCCATCTATGAGTTAAATAGTACCACTACTGTTCTTCTAGAAGGATGGCTTCAGCATTAAATAACCTACAAATGTAGACATGCCATAAAACAAAGAAACCAAACCAAACCGAACCCCCTTAAGAGTTAAATGTTCCCTCTACTATTCTTATACAATGACGGCTTTGGTATTAAATAGCCCACATAAGTTCAGTTGCCATTTAACAAAGACACCAATACAACACAAGCAGGTTGGTTGGTTTAATGGCATGTTAACCCTTGTTGGGTTATTTAATGCTAAACTCAGTCTTTATTCAAGTAATTATAGGGTTTCAAGCAACTATTTTAGTAACTATTCTAATTTGATAATAATCATTTGTTTGTAAAAAGTTATATAGTTTCAAGTATTTCCATCCTATACAAATAATTTTCAAACAGATCTATCAAACCTGCAGCAGGTTCTGCCATTCCAGATCAGAGTGGACCTGGGATTAATGGCAACAAAGGGATACTTCTTACTTTTCCTAGCTTCATTGTTGGAGCCCTACCCTCAGATACAGTTTAGTGTAATACCCAGGATACCTCTTTTGCTGTAGGTAGGGGTATTTACAACTCAGGAGGAGATTCAGTTGACATATTCTAAGACCAACCATCAAGGCTGGAAATAGAATTCAGCTTGGCAATCAATTTTAGTGCAGAAGTCACTGCTAAAACGTGCAGAATAAACAAGAATAACAACACTTACCAGCTTAGCAGCCCCAGCTAGCAGACAAAAAGTAGAACCGGCAGTAACTCAATACCGAACCTGTACCACCTGGGTATTTATCATATGTCCCACCAACGTACAAATTTGGCACAAGGCCGTTTTTAAGGTGGGTCCGGACGCAGGGCTGAAGCCCACATGCGTCCGGCATGTCCAAAAATACCTTCGGCCCTGTCGGCATTCCCCTTATTAGGGGCGCCTCAGGTGCTAGGCAATAAACCTAACCCCGAATGGAGTAAAAGCCTGGGGGGATGGCCCCCTGAGGCCGGAGGAAATCTCCAGTCAACAAGCCAACGCCTGGCCAGATCCATGCCCCAGGCAAGCACGGCTGACCAAAGTGTGGCCTATCGACTGGAAAACCAGCCCATCACAATTAAGTAATGTGGCCTAGGTGAACACGTAACAAATGAAAAATGACTGAAGCAAGCTGATGTATATATACACTAATATGCCCACTCACTGGGCCAGCAACTAATCACTATCCAGGGAATGGACTTGGCATATTCAAATAGTGGTACATCCCAATGTCCATATAATCTCACTCCAACTCATAATTCATTACTACACATGTGAGCACAGACTAATTACTACTGAGCCTTCAATAGAATTCCAGTAGTTAGATGTATTTTATAACAATAAATGTCATACAGATAGTATTTAATTTACTGAGTTACGTTCTGACTGGATTGTCATAACTCATTCAGTTCTAAGTCAGACTACTTGAAATGTCATAATAATCTCCTTTAGAGGTGCCCGTGGTGTAATTGTTATCGTCGTAGGAAATGAACACGGCGACACGAGTTCAAATCCTGGACGAGACTGATTGCATTTCACATAGCACTAATACCCTTGGGAAAGGTATGAATCCAATTATTCTCCCTCCAGCTAAGGGTAAATAGTAGGACAGACTAGCTTCTTCAGCCTTGGTGAGGCAACTAGTCTAGGAGAAGGAAAACTCTAAATTCAAACCTGTTAAACTCCGCTTAAAAATTGACCTTGTGTCATATACTGCCCGAGCGGAGGGTTGGTAAATAGGATAATAATCTCCTTTAGTGTACACCAAAAATCTAAAATGATTTTGTACTTTTACTTACCCAAGTAGGCATACAATAAATAATTATCTAACAAAGAGAATTGGTATGTCCATTAGAGGCCTAATAGGGTATCACATGACAGCCCCAGAAACCTATTCTTGATTCTGTTCTGTGAACTGTAAAGATGTTGTCTCTGACTCGGAAAAGGATTGGTAAAGCCATAAAGCTATATTATGTACACTTGTCAAATAAACCTTCTTCCATTTTGTAACCCTGCCTCATACTACTTGTAGGCAGAGTGTTCGCCAATAGTCTGGGAGACCTGGGTTCAATCCCATGCCGCGTCATACCAAAGACTTAGAAAATGGTACTTGATACCACCTTGCTTAACACTCAGCAATATAAGGTACATATCAAGGGTAAAGAGGAGCAATGCAGGAAAAGGAGTAGCGCCCTCCCCAAAACCCGGGTGTAGTAGCTATTGAAAAGGGAGCCTTCGGGTCACCCTCGACTAAGGTCGCCAACTTTACTTACTTATACGCTTGTGCATTTATTTCTTGTAATTCTACTTACTTATATATTGTGCCTATAAAATATCAAGCGTTCTTGTATAAGTTACTGAGTTTATTTTTTCTTTCCTTCTGTATTGTTCCATGTTCATCATCATCATGTCGTGCCGCTAGCACGGATATCCCTGACCCTCTCTCGCCACTTCTCCCTATCATTCATCGCTTCTAGCAGGTCTTCAGGGCTACATCCCGTATCCTCACATAGTTGCTGTATGTATGTTCGAGCTGGTCGTCCTGCTTTTGCTTGGCCATATGCGGGGGTCCATAGGAGTACATCACTGATGAGTTCGTCCTTGCTTTTCCAGCAGTGTCCTGTGTGTCTGGTTCGTCTAACTTGTATAGTTTTCGTGATGGGAGGCAGGTGGCCGTATAGTTGGTGCCTTGTGGGGTGTTGCCGCCAGGACTTGTTCAATATTACTCTCAACATTCTTGTGTAATTGCCGTCTAGATGCTAATGCTAATATTGGTTCTTGGTGAGTGGAGACTCAACTAAATATTTTCTCTACCATACAGTTTTCTAATACTGAATTCTGTGGTCACAAACTCAGAAAATGCTTAAATACTTTAGATCCAAATATAGTTTTAGCTTCTTCATATATGTACTTATGTTTGGAAATGATATTCCAGAAGAATCCACTTTTGAACACACTGAAAAAATGTTCTGTTAAATACCCTTCTAAGACCCAGCTGATAAGGTGGAAGAAAAAAAAAACAGTAAGAGATGAATTCTTGCCTTTCTCAAAGACATTACAGCCAAGTGAAACATAAACATCCTGGTCCATGATTTGAACTTGACTTATCAAGTTCAATTCCTACGTTGATAACTATTACATGATGCTATGTAGGAATATGTGTGTTCAGACATCCTCTTTCAAAAGAATCCTGTTTCATCTCCAATGAAAATTTGTTCAAGTAAATAATGTTCTTTTGTTGTATAGCCACATAATACATATGCAACTATACACGGAAACATAGTCAACACAATAAAGACGAGCGGACACAGTTCTTTAGAAAAATATACCTCTCACTTTATTGAGACGGTTGTGTGTGAGAGGGAGTTAGAGACCGAACAAAGACTGCAACATACTGACCCCACAACTCTTCTGGATATCACAGCCTTTCTTTCCCATTCTCCTGGGCTGCTCAACTGGGGGCCCAGCCTCTGCTGGGACATAGTTCTCATTCTAGCATCTTCTCTCCAACTCATCTGAACTTCCTGTCGCCGGGGTTATATAACAATTTGACATCCACCTACTTCCTGCGAGCGTCACAATTTCGCACGCAATTTAACCCCTTGACAGTCAAGGTCGCCCCTGATCTCCTGATATCTTCGACCGGATGCACCTGTTATTTACACAGGTGCATTTCTTCTTTTGACAGCTTGGCTGGGGTCAATATGCAACACTTCTATTAAATCATGAAAGCTATTGATGAACCACATGTCGATCCCAGCACACATCTAAGCTGCCTATTGTACAAAATTTCTTATCTATCTTTTTAAATTTTTGGTTTTCACTCATGTTCTTTGGCTGTAGCCTTATGTGTGGGTTATCAGGAGACACATAGATTTTAGATTGACAAATATTCTGCTGTGTCTGTTGTTGTAATAAAATACAACCACTTTTCTGTAGATGGGTAATACCCCACTAACGAGTGTCCTGAGTATGAAACTAAACTGCATCTGATGGTTAGGTTCCAGCCCAGGAGCTTTGGACTACCCCATTCATTGCTACTACTCCCAGGTCCACTCTTACCTCGATTGGTTGTACCAGTTAAAATCCCATCTCTGGGCCAAATAGAATCGTTCAACCTGTTGTATAGTGGCTCGTGCCACATGACTTCCGGTATCGCAGAAGTAGGAAACATAACATCTTTTATACCTCCACGATACCAGAAGTCACGTGGTACGAGCCACTATACAACACAACCATTTACAAAGAATTATTATAATTAGTTATTTGAAACCATACAGGTGTGAGCGAATTATATTACATTGCAATACTTGATAAATAGAATTGGGGTAGTCATTATGGCATAATGGCTAAGGTGTTGGACTGTGGCCTTGAAGTAAATGTATCTGAACTCTAGTTGCTCTGTTACATGAAAAAAGAAATAACATTGGTCCTTGAAGATGCTCAGTGATGGTGGAAAGCACCAAGGATAAACTTGGGATAATTTTCATATAAAATTGAACCAAAATTAAAAAAATCTTGTATGTATTTACCCAGTCCCCCAGCCATGAACAGGATGCAATGACAAAAGGTCAATTTTTAAGTGAATTTTAACAATTTTGAATTAAGAGTTTCATTCTCATTAAGTTACCTTACCAAGACTAAAAAGCCCATTCTGCCCGACTATTTACCCATAGCTGGAAGAAGAATAGCAGGATGAATACCTTCCCCAAGAGTACTGGCACCATGTGAAATGCAAACAACCTCATTCAGAATCTGAACTCAGATTGCTGTATCCATTTCCTATGGTGATAACCAGTACACCATAAGTGCCTTGTAAAAAAAAAAAAATCAATAAAAAAACTAATAAAAAGAATCTTGCCGTTTTCAACAAAACATGTCTAAGAGAAGGACTGCTTCCTTAATATATATATATATATATATATATATATATAAAATAAATAATTATATATATATATATATATATATATATATATATATATATATATATATATTAAATAAATAGTTAAAATAAAAACGGAAATTCAATAAAACGAGGAGGTAACTCCTAAATCTCGTCCCCCCTACACCCCACGTGTTTATTCTGGTTTTAAATTTAAATTTAAATTTAATTAATTATCCATTGGGTCTGAAGAAGTCCTGTTTTAAATTTTTTTTCTGCATGTTTTTGGTTCACACCAGAAACTGAAAATACGGGATCGAAATAAATTTATAATCATGAATTAACCGGTCTTTGGTTTTTTTTCTTAAAGATATATATATATATATATATATAACACGAAAAATATGGGAATGATATTTACTGATTAATTAAAAAAAGAAAAATAAATTTGAGAGACCCTTTTGTCGGGGATGTTTTCAACAAAATACGCCAGAATCATTTAAAAGGTAAACATATTAAATCACAGTGGGGTGGTCAATTTAAAAAAAAAACCCGCAACACCCACGATTTCCACCCAATTACCCAAATAGACAGAGGATGTCGAATTGTCTTCTCTGCCGGCACAAGGTAAGGCAATATAACAAAATAGCTATAGCCTCTATAAAGGTAAGATGTTGTTTAGACTTAGCCTTGTACAAGACAGAGAAACAGTCATCTGAATAATTAGTCCTGCAGGTTAGAGTGTTCACCAATGGCCCAGGAGACCTGGGTTCAATCCCAGGTCGAGTCATACCAAAAACTTAAAAAATGGTACTTGATGCCCCCTTGCTTAACACTCGGCATTATAAGGTAGTGTAAAATGGGTCAATCCTGGGAAAGGAGTAACGCCCTCCCCTACACCTTGGTGTAGTAGCTATCCAAAAGAGAGCCTTCGGGTCACCCTCGACTACGGTCGCCAACTTTACTTATATAATGATTAGCCCAATGATCACTGATGGCCGACTCTTGTAACTTAGAAGACTTGGATGTAGCATTTTGAGCCCATCTTAATAATTCCCATTCGATGTGCTGCTTAACTCTGACTTTCAGCCTTTGAAAAGTCCTATCTATATACTCAGCATCACACTGACATATATATATATATATAATCCGAAAAAGATAAGTTGGGAATGGTTCAAATTGAGAATATATAAAAGGATAATCAGTATATAATTTCATTAATTTCATACAGAACAAATTCATATAATTGGCAGAAAAAATCAACAGTCCGTCATTCGGCTATTATAAATTTATTTCAGCGTGGAGGTGCCCGTGGTGTAATGGTTATCCTCGCAAGAAATGGACACGGCAACACGAGTTCAAATCCTGGACGATACTGATTGCATTTCACATAGCACTAATACCCTTGGGAAAGGTATGAATCTAATTATTCTCCCTCCAGCTATGGGTAAATAGTAGGACGGACTAGGTTCTTCAGCCTTGGTGAGGCAACTAGTCGAGGATAAGGAAAACTCTGAATTCAAACCTGTTAAACTCCGCTTAAAAAATTGACCTTGTGCCCGAGCGGAGGGGTTGGTAAATATGATAAATTTATCTCAGCTGGTCACTCCATATGAGAAACCAACATCTTCGGATAGCCATAACATAATAGAGATGCAAAATTCACAATTATAGAAAAAATTGAAAAATATACTAATATGAAATCAGTAATTGAAAAAAAAAAAAAAAAAGCAGACTCATGGATAAAAAAGTCTGAAAACATATGTGCCGTTTTTATTTAATATGAAATTTAATCATTTAACTAGGAAATAATAAAAATCTGACAACCATGAACACCTATGCAAACAAATAAACCCGAAAAAAACCCTAAAAAATAACCCTGTGAAAAAATTCACATGAATCAGCAAAAAAGCCAGTCAAATCACAGCTTATTTGAAACACAAACCTCCCAAACTGAATCAAAACACGTGCTCTCAGATCAACCAAACATACTTTGATCAGACAAATGGATAAGGGTATTTGCCTGAAAATGTAGGGGTACATCTAATTGTTTGGTGGATATGTTACTCTCCAATTTGTAGTGGTATGTTATTGGTGTTTGTTTATTATTTCCCCCACCATTTATGTTTGGTTTTTACATTTGGAAAAGGCAAACGAAATAAAGATGTGTGAAACGATACGTACAAAAAGAACATTTAAAACAAAGCTGTACAAAAAATTCAAATTTATATATCAACATGTAGCAGAAAGAACTTCGTATTTTTGTTTGGCGCGTAATATATTTTGACCGTTAGGGTCGACGCATATTTTCACCTAATCAGGATGACTTATCTTATTCAGCCTTGACCATTTTTCCAGGAAGAACCAAATTGGGGAAAGCCCACCACACACTCTCTTCCTCAGAAGCTTTCGAACTGGACAGACGTATTTACTGTACGCTCTCTTCATTAGCAGCCGCATCACGACACCATAAGGAAAGCCATCTAATTTATGGACCTCTTGAGTCTTTTCTTTTAGACCAAGGGTTCCAGTTAAATATGAATTAGATTAATTCAATACGCCACATACAGGAATAACTTTAAGTAGCCTTCAACTTTGGCTATGTTGACTGCGACGTAAAATTCCGCTCAGACATCCAGTTACTTCATCCCTGGGCAACATTTTCTGGGGAACATTCACGATTCTCTCCCCAAATAACCAGGACCACACATTCATGGGTGACAACATCATTCATGTCCTTAACAAGCAAACACGACTTTAGCTACACCTATGGCGACCATATCTCACTCACACATTCAACAATGCTTTAACCGTAACGCTGCACATTTCGCTCAAGCATTTAGCTGTTAAAATTCCTTATAACTATTTCCTTCCTTCCTTCCTTCCTTCCTACGAGACTTGCAGCATATACGTAAACGCTGCCATCAAAATCTGCATATTTTACAGCATCTTCGTTCTTCTCTCTCCTTTATTTTCCAACAACATTTAGCGAGGAAATAACAACGTAACACTACGTAACAATATTTCTTCGCCAAAAAATAATACATTTAATGAAATATTCCAAAACATTACTAGTGTTCTAAGACTGTTCGTTAAATATTCCTCTGTGTATGTGTGTGTGTGTGTGTGTGTGTGTGTGTAACTAATACTAATACAACAAAAAGGACTATTGAACAAAAGTGTCCTATGCGTGTTGACAAAGTATTTCTACTGTTTGTTTCTTTCTGTGGTTTGACGAAATTTCTGAGTTCGAGGCTGGAAAAAGTCTCACTGAAAAAGTATAACAAGGAAGAGAATGGTTGCATGGAGTATACATTTGCGTAGCGGTTGGCTGCTGGAAGTCAAATGTAAAAAAGAGGAAGAGTGTGTTGACTCTTAGTCGAAAATATGAAAGAGAATGAGAGTTGGAAGACGAGAGTATTTATAGACAATCCTGGTCATGCAATAGACTCCAAAAATGCAGGATAAAATTGAAGTTGCGGACGTAGTTGTGAGTACTAACCTCGAGGTTTTCATGGCCAATAGGTTCCCGAAACTGATTAGTTTATCGACGTCCGCCATCTTTGTTTCGGGAAGAAGTGACATCACGGCCATTCTAAGATATAGGAGTGTAAATCTTATAAAAGTGAATGTAATAGCGCAACTGGAGTTTGAACTCTCTTACTACGATCCTACAGTTCAGCACTTTAACCATTTCGCCACAAGGACACCCCCCAACTCCACTAGGACATCCCCAGAAAAATCCTGGAATTAAAAATGATCACATCGCATTAGGGAATGCAGATTACCTTTTCACTGTCATTGCTTCCGGGTCCACTCTGACCCAGAGTGGTAGTACCTGATAGGGTCTTATATATAGGTCAAATAGTAAAGTTTAACATTTAAACTGTGCGTAAACAAATGACTTATGCTAAATCTAATTGCTTGAAATAAAACTATTTGGTCTTTTAACTGTGTGTAAACAAATGACTGATGTTTAATTGAATAGTTAGTGATACATAGCAATACTTGGAACTATTTAACATTATTGATTTATGTTTACAAATCATATAAATCTAATGTATATTTATAAACTGGGTTTGGCATTAAATAACCTTTAATGGTTGATCTGCCATAAAACCCAACCCGACCAAATCATATATATTTAATATATATGTATAAAGAGTATTTGGCATTAAAAAACCTACAATAGTTGATTTGCCATAAAACCCAGCCAAACCAAATCATATATATTCAATATATATGTATAAAGAGTATTTGGCATTAAAAAACCTTTAATGGTGGATATTCCATAAAACCCAACCCAACCAAATCATATATATTTAATATATATGTATAAAGAGTATTTGGCATTAAAAAACCTACAATTGTTGATTTGTCATAAAACCCAGCCAAACCAAATCATATATATTCAATATATATGTATAAAGAGTATTTGGCATTAAAAAACCTACAATAGTTGATTTGCCATAAAACCTAACCCAACCAAATCCTATATATTCAATATATATGTATAAAGAGTATTTGGCATTAAAAAACTTACAATAGTTGATTGGCCATAAAACCCAACCCAACCAAATCATATATATTCAATATATATGTATAAAGGGTATTTGGCATTAAATAACCTACAATGGTGGATATTCCATCAAACCAAACCAAACAAAACAAAAAATTTTTCTCCTGATGATGACGTAAAGTCGAAACTAGTTGAGAACCATAAAAAGTAAATAACTTTAAAGTAATATACTTATTTGTCATCTCAGTTTTGTTCATCTTATATATATATATAAGTGGGGAGAATACACACTTGATGATGTATTTAATAACAAAAAGATTATACTACTGTTAATGCTTTATTCCAGTCCCAACATTCACTGTTTCAGGAACATTTTATTATCTAAATTTAAAACATTTAACATAATAGAACATTATAGAAGAATGAACATGTGATCTCGTCTCAATAGAAAAATGATCTGAATCAAAAAATGTCTAACATAACAGAACACAAAAGAAAAAAACAGAGACCTAGACAGTTAAGTATCCTCTGATTTGATGCCAACTTATACCAAATTATACTAAGACTGCCCAATCGGTTTTTTTAGATGTTCAAAATGTCTGAGTACATTCCAGAAAAACCTTATATGCAATCTCATTACAGTGAATTCAAGTTTTATCTTAAAAAATTTCCAAGATTGTAACAGTCTAATAATTGGTCCTAAGCAGGAATGTGTAACTATACAATCTGTTTCTTGTTTTATCTCATCCCTTTTGAACAACTACTGATAAACCATCTTTCATGGGTTAAATAAAGAAAAATCAAAATTCAAACCAAAGAAAAAAAAAATCAAACAATTAGCTTCATATTTGGAGACTGTGATAAATAAAGAAATACAGAGAGTTTCACAATTTTTGAAAGAAAATGATTGGGCACAAATTAAAGACTACAAATGATAGAGTAATGGAAACTACATTTATTGAAAGTGTTGTAATAAAATATCCTACACCCACTTTTCCTATGTGGATTTACTAATACAGAGAACTATATATAGTGAGCACCACATTTACTGGCATCTTGCTTTGGAGATTAGTAATGTCTTAGTAATCTCTGTCAATCCAGTAATTGTACTCCCTATTGCAGTAAACCTTTCTTTCATCTACTATCGTGTTGGTTGTTCCTTCTACTTAAGTAACAACTTTGTATGTTGTAACCCTTTTCAAGGATGCAATAAAAAGATAAAGGGATATTTTAGGATCTGAAACCAGTTAGTCTAAAACATGAATCAAAAATATCTAGAGAAGCCCTAGAGTACATGGTCCAGATGTTCCCTGTTCAGTGGAAAGCAACTTGCAAAGTTGTTGATAACACATGTACATTCCTGCAGGATGATTGCTTGAAACTAAGGGTAAGGAACCTATTGCCCTACAATGTCCACAAGTGTCATGAACTTCAAAGATTTTGATTAACTTGAAAATCTGACTCCTGTTTAGAAATGTGTTAAAATTAAGCTTCCTTCTGTATCTTACTTGGGCAATTTGAAAGATTTAGTTTTATATGTCTTTGCACAAAAGATCTTCTGCTCCATCGTCCGAGACATAATTTCACTACATTTGTTTGAATATATCAAAATGTTGACTATTTCCCAGCAAAAATCTGAAAAGAGAGAGAAAATAAAGTCAACTGGTAAGAGCTTTGTTTCAATAATTGCAAAACACCCTGTATCTTTTTTTGCCAATCTGTTTGTCCTCAGATAACTCAAGGACAGCTAGACAGCTATGGACACTAAATTTTCAGTAGTTATTTATGGGATCTTGAAGCATGCTTTTAGTATATTAGTTTCTGAAAATTATTTTTTATATTGATGGTTTTAATGAGGTTTTCAGTTTATAATATAATTATTGGGTGGCAAAAAAGTCTCTAGCGGGGTTTAGAATACAGTTGTAGTATACTACTCACTTTATTCTCGAAAGGGGCTCACAGTTTGTTTTAGTTTGAGAGATAGATGGAGAGACATATACTCAGAGAAGCGACTTCTTCTTGCGCCATATCTTCTTCCTGGGGCTAAAAGGTGCCAACGCTGGCACCCCCTTGCAAGCCGTATCGTCAGAGATGACACTAACGCCTCTGATCGGCTGTGTACCCTTGGCTCGACTCTCGATTCTGACTGGACTGACTGTCTAAATCTGACCACGTGGTTCTCATATCACGTGGTCTCCATCCAGTTACACACCTGGTCTACTGGCCTACCCTGATGCACTGCCATCCCCCTGTTTACTAATCACAACGTGACAGCTTGTCAAAGTACACAGGGTCACCAGGAACAAACCCAAAATCTATGTCAACAGTCATTATATAACATAGTGACTGTATCCCTTGTATAGGAGTAAGATATGCACCACAAAAAAAAGGATGTTTTAGGTATGACACTAAATTGCACCTGATGGTGAAGCTCTAGTTTTGGAGTACTCCTTGATAGGAATTACTCCCAGGTCCACTCTGATTCACAGTCATATTACCTTTTGGGGTTTTATCTATGGGTTAAATAGATCTGTTTAAAAATTATGTATATTTGATTGGTCTATGTGCAAAAAATACTCTTAAGAAACAACTACACAAAAATGTGAATAGGAATATATAATCTGGTTCTTTGAACTGTAAAGACATTCTCTTTTGTCTTTGTGTTTTAAACGGTAGAGACATTGTCTTGTCATCAACAACAACCAACCGATCAACCAACCAACCAACCAACATTTCCTAAACGACAGAAAAATCCAATTGTAAAAGACAATAAATAACCTCCTTTAGAAGAAAGGCAATTCTGTTGGGTGCTTTGTAGCATGTCACATGATTGTCCTAGAAACCTATTTTCGACCTCTTTTGCCACTCCCCTTTAAATAGAAGAGACATTTCTTGGACCCAGCCAAGGTATGGTAAAAATATGTGGTTATTTTACTTTTACTCATCATGTAAGGGTTTTTTCCGTTTTTGTACCCCTTCTAGATACTGATTGTTCATGGAACAATATTTCTAGCTGTTGGGATACGTATGTGTATTCTTTCTTTTAAATATCATTTGTACCTATATTAAGGTAAGAAAAAGGTTAAATGTTCTTGTATATGAAAATGTGTTTATTTTGTTTTTCGTTTCATTGTGTTCAGGTTAGTATATCACAGATATACTAGAACTGATACTAGTCTTTGGAGAGTGGGGACGCCACAAAAGATTTTCCTTGGCACTAAGTATTCTAAAACAATAAGATATATTTTCTCTATCTGATATATGTAGGGATTAAAAAGGCATAAAAATAAAATTAGATTAATTAAATAAATAAGAAATAGTTTCTATAAATAACCCAACCTTGAAAAAGTTGTTGATCATGAAGCTGACGTTGATACCACTCGTAAATGGAATCCTTCCAACATTCCCCAGAAATCTGGAGAAGAAACTGGGTGAACTAGAGATTAGAGGAAGAATCGAGACCATCCAAACCTCGGCATTTTAAAGACCAGTATGAATACTTAGAAGAGTCCAGGAGATCTGAGGAGACTTGTCACTTACACTCCAATGAAAAGAAAAACCAGATCCCCCAGTCCTAGCCAAAAGACCATATTTAGTATTAATTAACAAGAAAAAAAACTTGCCATCTAGTGGATTTTGCCCTCCCAACGGACTATAGGGTAAAAATAGAGTGAAAATGAAAGAGAGCGGAAAGATAGACCAATACTTGGATCTTGCTAGAGGGCTAAAAAAGATGTGGAACATGGGGGTGACGGTGATACCATTTGTAGATGATGAACTTGCAAGGATCTCCATAGGGTTGGAAAAAAAACTGGAAGAATTGAAGATAAGAAGAATTAAAACCATCCAAATCACAGGATTGACAAGATCGGTTAGAATACTCAGAAGAGTTATGGAGACCAGAAGAGATTTGCTATCTCTCAGATGTCCTCGGACGCTCTCAGGAACCTATGTATGGCACTAGACCTTGGTGTCTAGTTCAAGCCATAACCCGGCATACGTGCCCGGACCCACATTTGGGTTCGTGAAACTGCTTGCCTCATCAGGCTCACATTGCACCAAGTGAGCCGATGAGCAGCACAGACCAGCAGGGTTCGAGTCT
The DNA here is from genome assembly GCA_963585895.1 of Sepioteuthis lessoniana. NCBI lineage: Eukaryota > Metazoa > Mollusca > Cephalopoda > Myopsida > Loliginidae > Sepioteuthis > Sepioteuthis lessoniana. Next base: position 29,900,286 of record OY757922.1, on the reverse strand, counting down.
CGACTCGTTCCCGACCTTCCCTCCCCCTTATCATATTTACCCAACCCCTCCGCTCGGGCAGGATATGACACAAGGTCAATTTTTTAAGCGGAGTTTAACAGGTTTGAATTCAGAGTTTTCCTTCTCCTAGACTAGTTGCCTCACCAAGGCTGAAGAACCTAGTCTGTCCTACTATTTACCCATAGCTGGAGGGAGAATAATTGGATTCATACCTTTCCCAAGGGTATTAGTGCTATGTGAAATGCAATCAGTCCAGGATTTGAACTCGTGTCACCGTGTCCAATTCCTGCGACGATAACCATTACACCACGGGCACCTCCCTTATCCCCACTTTAATCGGCCTTCGGGCTTTTGACCTTGTGTCAAGTCCTGTCTGGTGGGAGGCAGCGACAAATAATTCTCAGACTTCAGCAAAAGCCACCAGTTGGAACTTGTATGAAAATCTCGCAATAATAAGAAGAAAAGGAAGAAGTGAAGGAGACGTAAAAAGAAAAAGTGAATAAGAAAGCGAATAAAGACTAGAAGTGGGGAAAGAAAGACAAAGAAGACTGTAGGAGATGAAGGAAGCAAAGAAGAAAAAAACGGAAAAAAGGTCCCCAAAAGAAGAGACTAAGGTGACTGGTGATCAGAGGAAGAATCGAGCCCATCCAAACCAAAGCACCATCAAAATCAACTAGTACACTAAGGAGAGTTTTGGAAACTTGAGGAGATTCATTGTCACTCAGACCTCAGTGAGAAACCACTAGTTATAACTGATGTTGAAAAAACTAGCAAGGAATAATAATAATAATAATAATTTATTACAACAACTATGAATAGAAAATATTTTTAACAACGGGTTCTCTGTAGTTAATTATGTCCGGGTTTTTTTATAATACGTCTCTATTACTTACCAAATTAATCTTTTTAGAACATGGCATAGAATTCGTAGATATAGTCTTTGCACATAGAACCAACCTGCTGAAGCCACTATTAATAACTTTATCAGCTTGTTTTATTTTTCTTCTCAATTAAGATACCAGCAAACACTGCAAGAGTCACTTATAATTAGAGAGCAACTTGTGAAGTAGGTGAGCCTGAAAAGAGTGCCGAAAAGGCAGCTGCTATTTCAATTAGTTTATCATCCAGCGAACACATCCAGATAAGACAGGATGTCAACCAGGATTGACAAACTAGCAATTTGCTGTAGCTTTGGTTGGTTGGTTGGGTTTTATGGCATATCAACCTTTGTAGGTTATTTAACGCCAAATCCATTTTTATGTAAATAGTTCTATATAAAACAATTCAGTTTAGCATGAGTACACAGTTTAATTGTCAAAAACATTTCTATTTCAAAACTATTCAGTTTATTCAAACAGTTTTAATTAAGTTAATTCAGTTTAGTATAAGTTGCCTACTAGCTTACGGCCTACCTAAAGAGACCGTAGCAGCAATAACGATCCTCTATAGAAACACCAAAGTGAAAGTATGCAGTTAATTGGAGGTGCCCGTGGTGTAGTCGTTATCGTCGTAGGAAATGAACACGGCGACACGAGTTCAAATCCTGGACGAGACTGATTGCATTTCACATAGCACTAATACCCTTGGGGAAGGTATGAATCCAATTATTCTCCCTCCAGCTATGGGTAAATAGTAGGACAGACTAGGTTCTTCAGCCTTGGTTAGGCAACTAGTCTAGGAGAAGGAAAACTCTGAATTCAAACCTGTTAAACTCCGCTTAAAAATTGACCTTGTGTCATATCCTGCTCGAGCGGAGGGGTGGGTAAATAGTACCAAAGTGAAAGTACGTTCACCTGATGGAGACACAGAATACTTCGACATTGTAGCAGGAGTACTATAAGGGGACACGCTAGCTCCATACCTCTTTATCATCTGTCTAGATTACGTGCTTAGAACATCAATTGATAAAATAAGAGAAAACGGCTTCGAGCTGACAAAGAAATAAAGCAGAAGGTACCCCGCAAAAACAATTACCGACGCCGACTACTCCGATGACATAGCGATACTGGCAAATATACCCAACCAAGCCGGAACACTACTGCATAGTTTGGAACGAGCCGCCGCAGGCATTGGCCTCCATGTCAATGCCCTCAAAACGGAATATATGTGCTATAATCAAATAGGCGACATTTCCACACTAGACGGAACCCCTCTGAAACTAGTAGACAAATTCACCTACCTAGGAAGCAGTGTCTCATCAACCGAAAAGGACATCGACATGCGGCTAACGAAGGCATGGACAGCTATCAATAGGCTTTCGATCATATGGAAATCAGACCTGACTGATAAAATAAAACGCAGTTTCTTCCAGGCAGCGGTCATATCGATACTGCTGTATGGATGCACTACTTGGACGCTAACTAAACGGCTTGAGAAGAAGCTAGACGGTAATTACACAAGAATGCTGCGAGTAATATTGAACAAGTCCTGGCGGCAACACCCCACAAGACACCAACTATACGGCCACCTGCCTCCCATCACGAAAACTATCCAAGTTAGACGAACCAGACATGCAGGACACTGCTGGAGAAGCAGGGACGAGCTCATAAGTGGTGTACTCCTATGGACCCCTACATATGGCTAAGCAAAAGCAGGACGACCAGCTCGAACATACATTCAGCAGCTATGTGAGGATATGTGATGAAGCCCTGAAGACCTGCCAGAGGCGATGAACGATAGGGAGAAGTGGTGAGAGAGGGTCAGGGATATCCGTGCTAGCGGCACGACACGATGATGATGATGAGTATAAGAATAGATTTTGTTTACTCAATTAAATGTCAAAACAGTTTGATATATAACAATTCAGTTTAGTGTAAGTACAGTTTCAAGGTCAAAAACTGTTCCATTTTAAACAATTCCGTTTAAAATAAGCACGCAGCTTAAATGTAAGAACAGTTTAATTGTCAAAAATATTTCTATTTCAGGCTATTCAGTTTAGTCAAACAGTTCTAAGTCAAACTCTTCAGTTTAGCATAAGTATGCAGTTAGTTCTATTTAACCCATAGATTGGCCCCTATCAGGTGCTAGCATTCCGGGCCAGAGTGGACCTGGGTGCAATGGCAATAAAGGAGTGCTCCGCATTTCCAAAAGCCTCAGCATCACTGGAACCTCACTATCAGGTTGCTTAGTGTCATATCTAGGACACTTGTTGAGTTGCAGTCGGTGTATTCTACACCCCAGCCCACTGGGCAATGTGTTGTATACTCATATGCAGATGCATACATAAATCATAACGACACAATAATAAATACTAGCGACACAGTTCTTAGAAAAATATACCTCTCACTTTATTTGAAAGTTTGCGTGTGAGAGGGGGTTGGAGACCAAACAGAACTGCAACATATTGACCCCCACTCTTATGGCCATCAAGGTTTCTTTCCCGTTCTCCTGATGCTGCTCAACCGGAGGCCCAGGGGCCCACTCCGCTGGGTCCCAACCTTCTCCACCGCATCCTGTCATCAACGGGTCTGGTCTCCAAACTGGACTGGTCTCCAAACTGTTCAATCAGGAGTCCCGAGGGCCCCTTCTGCCGGGTGCTGGCTTTCTCTACCGCATCTAGTCTCCAACGAACTGACTTCCTGTCCTCACCGAGTTATATAATATTTCAACGCCCCCTTCTTCTTGTGGGCGTCACAATTGTACTCACTCAACCCATCCACGGTCAAGGTTATAATTCTGATACTCCTCGACCGGATGCACCTGTTATTTACATAGGTGCATTTCCTATTTTGACAGCCCGGCCGGGTCGTAGGTCAATATACAACAAATGTTGCTTTGAATATAAAAGAAATCATGGAGACTTTTACGTAATAAGTAGTGTTGAGAGTCAAGACAAAATAGATAGATGAATAAGAACCAATCAGAAAATTTTTAAAAAAGAAAATATCTTTGATGTGCAAAGGTTAACTTCTTTAAATGGTGAGAGGGACCAACGAGGAAGAATTTCTTGTCTTTAACATGTCAGATATATGTTGATAACACTAACAATAACACCGCTCTGTCGGTGAGGCTTATAATATCCTAACTGTATCCCCCTGCAAAGGGGTAAGAAAAGGGGTATTCTGGGTATGACGCTAAACCGCATCTAGTTGTAAAGCTGCAGTTCTAAAGTTCTAGTGGCGTTTCATGATGACGCAGTCTCAATATGTTTACATGAATTGTGGAGGCGTTCGTGATGTAATGGTTACCGTCGTAAGAAATGGACACGGCGACACGAGTTCAAATCCTGGACAATACTATTTACATTTCACATAGTGCTAATACACTTTTATTAATCACGTCTTGAATATTGTGAGACAAGTGTCTGGAAAAAAGTTAATTATATCGTTCTCATGTATAATATACACCCATAACTTTTAGGCAGAAAAATGTGGAAAAATAGTGCGTCTTATACACAAATAATTACTGTAATATTCGTTAATAGGATGTCTCAGGCGTTCCTGGTCGGCGACCCGAGTTTAAATCCTGCACGACGCTGTTTACACTTCACATAGCGCTAATACCCTTGGGAAAGGTATGAATCCAATTATTCTCCTTCCAGCTATAGGCAAATAGTTGGACAGATTTGGTATGTCAACCGGTCTAAGAGAAGGAAAACTTTGAATTCAAACCTGTTAAACTCCACTTAAAAACTTACCTTATGTTGCATCCTGCTCGTTCGGAGTAATTGGGTAAATATATACATATATACATGAGCTTTGTAGAAAAGGTCTTTAAAAAGAAAGAAAGAATAAGAAAATACTTTTGATACACCTAAATCGCTGTCTAGTTGGAGCACTTTAGCACGGGACCACGTAAAAAATTCATCGTTGCTACAAAAACTGTCGCGACAGATAATTCATGAAAAACAGACAAAAATAATTTTCATTTATCGTGTGATATGGGAAGTGACAATGCATCATTTTTAACTTTTTGAATAGAGAGGCTTTCAAATTGTTATTTTTACTCCTTGCAACTTTTTCACATCAGCTTTAACTGGTGTTTTTTTTTTTTTTACTGGAGTCGGAGGGATAACAAGTCTCTTCAGGCCTCCAGGACTCTTCTGAGTATTCTAACTGATCTTAACAGAGCTTTAGTCTGGATGATCTCTATCTCTCCTCTGACCTTCAGTAACCACTGTCTCTTTTTTCCAGGTTCTTTGGGGACCGTTCCAAAAGCACCAACTGCTGGAATCACCGTCACCTTCACGTTCCATAGCTTCTTCAGCTCTTAGTCAGTTTCCAAGTATTAGTCTATCTTTTTGCTTTATTTTATTTCCTCTCTGTGGTCCACTGGAACGGCAAAATCCACAAAAATGACAAATTCTTTTCTTCTTAATAAATACTAGGTTTGGGCTAAATTGGGTGATCCGATTGTATCGCAAAGTCACTAAGAATTTTAATCATCTCATTCGCTTGGACAGATTCTGATTTTTGCATATACCACTTGTAAGCATGGTAAAAATTTTAATCGTCTCATTATCTTGGACAGATTCTGATTTTTGCATATACCACTTGTAGGCATGGTAAAATTTTAATCGTCTCATTATCTTGGACAGATTCTGATTTTTGCATATACCACTTATAAGCATGGTAAAATTTTAATCGTCTCATTCTCTTGGACAGATTCTAATTTTTGCATATACCACTTGTAAGCATGGTAAAATTTTAATCGTCTCATTCTCTTGGACAGATTCTGATTTTTGCATATACCACTTGTAAGCATGATAAAATTTTAATCATCTCATTCTCTTGGACAGATTCTGATTTTTGCATATACCACTTGTAAGCATGGTAAAATTTTAATCGTCTCATTCTCTTGGACAGATTCTGATTTTTGCATATACCACTTGTAAGCATGGTAAAAATTTTAATCGTCTCATTCTCTTGGACAGATTCTGATTTTTGCATATACCACTTGTAAGCATGGTAAAATTTTAATCGTCTCATTCTCTTGGATAGATTCTTATTTTTGCATATACCACTTGTAAGCATGATAAAATTTTAATCATCTCATTCTCTTGGACAGATTCTGATTTTTGCATATACCACTTGTAAGCATGGTAAAGTTTTAATCTCTTGCCTAATCACCAGTGGATAACCTTTCCCACTCAGTCATGCCTAGTCTTGTACTCTTTTTCTACTAGTTTGCTGTATTCGCTTATTGTGTTATTAACCGTTTCATTTCGGTCTTTGCCTAAACTGCACTTGCTTTTCTTTGACTCAGTCGGCTGGGACAGCAGTATACACCGACTGCATCTCTGTATCTTGCTGAGGAGCAAGACTCCCCAAACGAGTGTTCTGGTGGCCCAGTCGGCTGGGGCAGCAGAATACACCGACTGCATCCCTGCAGAGGAGTAAGACTCCTCCAACGAGTGACCTCGATGTGACACTAAACAATCTGATGGTGCAGCTCTAGGAATGCTTGAGCTTTGGGGAATGTGGAGTACCTTTTTAATACCATCGCTCCCAGATCCATTCTGGCCTGGAGTGGTAGCACCTGATAGGGCCCTATCTATGGGTTAAATAGAACCAACTGCATACTTATGCTAAACTGAATTGTTTGACTTAGAACTGTTTGACTAAACTGAATAGCTTGAAATAGAAATGTTTTTGACTATTAAACTGTACTTACATTTAAACTGCGTGCTTATTTTAAACTGAATTGCTTGAAATCGAACTGTTTTTGACATTGAAACTGTACTTACACTAAACTGAATTGTTTAATATAGAACTGTTTTGACATTTAATTGTGTGTAAACAAAATCTTTACTTATAGTAAACTGAATTAACTGAATTAGAACTGTTTGAATAAACTGAATAGTTTGAAATAGAAATTTTTTGACAATCAAACTGTGTACTCATGCTGAACTGAATTGTTTGAAATAGAACTGAATATTTGCATAAAAATAGATTTGGCATTAAATAACCTACAAAGGTTGATATGCCATAAAACCCAAACAGCACACTTTGCTCTTATTTGTATATTCCTCGAGTCTCTGAATTGTTGCCTCAACAAAGTCTACACAATGCTAGCAAGTCTCATTCGTCTTGCTTTTCTTGATACATAGTCTCTAATTATTTGCATAAACTTGCAAGGATTCCTAAAACATATTTGTCGACATAAGCCTTCCATAAGTCTTTTTTGTCAGTCTTTCTCCTGTTAGCCGAGATAATTTGCGTCTTCTCTTATTAGGCCACTCCATTGTTTTCATGGTCATCCTATAAGTCTTCTGTTAGTAAAATTGTTCTTTAATGGATCGTTGACATAACTGGCATTGTCTTTGCGTACCACGTGACCAAACCACTTCAATCTTGATAATGTTAATGATTTTATTTGGTATTATAAGGTCACTCCTTATATCGTCCATTTTGACATGATTCACGCGAGAAAAATCCGCAATGGTCCTGAGGCAGCCGTTCTCACATCCACTCAGTTTTCTGTTGTCTTCTTCCTTTGGAGCTCAAGTTTCTCCAGCATATACGGCTGTTGGGATTGTTTGCACATTGTATAGACGAACCTTGATTGCCTGTACACACACTAAAATAACAATAAAATAATATAACCCTACAAAGAATTCCACATATCATTAGCACATCATAAGATATAATTAAATGTTTGTTTAATCAATACTCAACAATTATATCTTAATTTTTCTCTATTGAAAAGCTTGCATTATGAAGCTTTGCAATGTGAATAAAAAAACACTTTATTATTTTAACAGCAGGTGTTGTGGCTGAAAGTCTCGCTGAAGTGTTTTACAAATATTCATCTTGTTCCTTCTTCATATGACAATGCCTTCGTAATTTTTCGGTAAAAAATAGAAGTGGACATATTGAGAACTGTTAAGGTCTCAACTATGGCTATATTAGATATGTTTGATTGGTTTTGTTCGGTTTGGTTTTATGGCGTATCAACCATTGTTGGTTATTTAATGCCAAATCCAGTTTATGAATATATTAGATATATACGATTTGAAAACATAAGTCAGCAAAGTTCCAAGTATTGCTATGTATCACTAACAATTCAATCAAATATCAGTCATTCATTTACATACATTTTAATAATCAAACAGTACTATTTCAAACAATTCAATAGAGCATTAGTCATTTGTTTGCGTTTAATTTAAATGTCAAACAGTTCTATTTGACCCATAGATAGGACCCTGTCAGGTTCTATCACTCAGGGACAGAGTGGGAGCGTTGGCAATGAAGGGTTACTTCGCATTCCTCAAAACTCCAGTATTACTGGAGCCTCACCACCAGATTGTTTACTGTCATATCCAGGACACTCGTTGGGAAATTCTTACTCCTCTGCAGAGATGCAGTCGGTGTATTCTATATCCCCAGCCGACTGGGCCACTGGACACTTGTTGGGAAATTCTTACTCCTCTGCAGAGATGCAGTCGGTGTATTCTACATCCCAAGCCGACTGGGCTGAGATTTGTTAGAAAATATATACGAGAGGATCAATAATTCTATATAGCACGACATGTAATTATTCGCTAAATTTTGACCTTAAATTTTCACTGTATAATGTTCAATCTATTTGATTAATACAGTGATTTTCTTATATTAGGTATCGCCTGATACTCGCCAAATGTTATTCTCCAGATTTACCTCTATGTCTTGAAGCACAACCTCGGGGTCCATGGTTTTTGACCAACCTGACATTGTCTGAACATCGAGGTTCTTAAAACCCGAGCGAAATTTCTTGAACCATTTGGTTGCTGTACTATGTTCCACTGCATCTTCATCTTTCGCACAATAAATGATTTTGGCTGCTTCCCCGGCATTATGACCTAGTTTGAACTCGTAAAGCATAACACACGCAGTGAAGCAATGCATAACGTGTCAGCGCACCACCTACCACGATACTACCGACTACAGCGAGTACCTACCACGGCTTGAAATGCTTCGATCGCGTGCACACCGCAAACTAGCACGATAAATCTATATGATTAATAGTGAAATTTGATTATACTTCGATGAGTCAAAAGTTTTGCAATACTTTATCAACATGAGGCACAATTTGGCAACTCCGGATATTTTTGCCGTGGTCGTTAAGGTTATGAACAATATTGGCCTGTGAGGCGCCGATCTCACCTGATACTCTTCGAGTGCCACTTTCCGAATCTTTCTCGTCGAATTTGCCTTTATAGCTTGGAGCACGGCCTCTGAATCCACGCTTTTAGACTTACCTGACCCTACCTGATCGTCGAGGTTCTTGCCATCCGCGCTAAATTCCTTCAACCATCTGATTACAATACTATGATCAACTGCGCATTCACCTTTTGCACAATGAATGTTTTTGGTTGTTTCTGCGGCATTGTGGCCCGGTTCAAACTCGAAAAGCATGAGTTCCCGAATTAGATTATGTTGCACAATCATCTGTGTCGCTTTCAAACTTACACACAGAATGGAGCAATGCACAACGTGTCAACGCACCAACTACCACGGTACTACCAACCGTAACGGGTACCTTTCACGGCTTGAACTGTTTCGGTCATGTGATATATGTGATATAAACTAGCATGCATTACCAAAATATTGCAAAACATTTTACTCATACTAGTTTCATCAATAGTCCAGCAATTTCCTCAGCATTTTTTTCGTTTCTAATCACGTCATTATCGGAAAAATCAATAAGAAAGTAATGAGACTGATTTTTTTTAAAATTTGGTTTGGTTTCTTTGTTTAATGGCATATCAACATTCATTTGTTATTTAATGCCAAATCCATTCTTCTAGAAGAACAGTAGTGGTACTATTTAACTCATAGATGGGAGGATAAGAAAATTCATATTTTTTCCAAGAGTATTTATCCGAAAGTGAACGTTATTGTGCGACTGGAATTCGAACTCGGTTACTACAATTTAGCAGTCCATCGTTTTAACCATTATACCACGAGGACACCCACCTTTTTTAAGTTGGCAACCATAATTGAAAATCAGCTAATCAATTTTGAACTTTAAACCGTGTGCAAAATATTCTGTTCAAAATACATATTAAGTTGCATAATCTTGGAATAATGCAAGAATGTATTTCCCCAACCATTCCACCACGGGCAGGGTGCGACACAAGGCCAATTATTCATGTGGCAGACTGGGTCCTTTAGATTTGTTAAAGAAACCGGTCTAGGAGAAAGAAAATGTCTTTACAACCTGATAAGTGTTTTTCGGAGAATATATGGTGCATTGGTGAACAATTTTTCTGTTATCAGCTCATCTTAAAAGTGTGGCTGGTCCTGCTCAAGCCTTCACATCAATAAACAAATCACCCCTGAAAGAAGTCTTGGGATTCACATCCAAACTGCTGGACACTCGTACATCGTGCTGGAGAGCGACTATAACTGCTAGTACTGTATAAGTATATATAAACCTTCCACCGCGTGCAGAATATGACACAGGGCCAATTTTAAGGAAGAATTTAATAGGTTTGAAGTTTTTCTTCATCAAGATAGTTTGCCATACCACGGTTAAAGAGCCCTGTCTGCCCTCCTATTTATCCATAGCTGGAGGGAGAATAGTTGGAAACATACCTTTCCGAAGGGTATTAGCACTATGTGAAATGCAAAGAGGTTCGTCAAGGATTTGAACTCATATCACCGTGTCCACTTCCTTGGGCGATAATCATTTCATCAAGAACGCACTCATATAAGTATCTATATATGTTAACTGTTGGTTGGTTGGTTGGTGTTTTATGGCATATCAACTCTTGAGAGTCATTTAATGCCAAATTCTGTTTATAATTAATTTTTAAACGAAGTAGAATTCATTGGTTAGCAAACAGTTAAATGGTTTCAAGTATTCTTATTTAACATTAGTAAATCTATTTATCAAGTATTCCAGTGTAATATAAATAATTTTCACACAGTTTTAAGACTTCAACAAACTAATGATAATCCTAAGTAAATGACTGAATTGTTCTATTTGACCAATACATAGGACCCTAACTGGGTTCTTCAGCCTTGATGAGGCAACTAATCTAGGAGAAAGAAAACTCTGAATTCAAACCTGTTAAACTCTGCTTAAAATTGACCTTGTGTCATATCCTTCCCGAGCGGAGGGGTTGGGTAAATATGGATAGGACCCTAACAGGTACTACCAATCCAGTTCAGAGAGGATTTAGAAGTAATAGAAATGAAGTACTCCACATTCCCCAAAGCTCTAGAATTGGAGCCTCACCACCAGATGCAATGTCATATCCAGGACACTCGTTGCGTGGGGGGATGTCTTACCTCTCATCGGAGGTACAGTCGGTGTATTTGTCATTTGAAACCATAGATCTGTGTGCAAATTATATATATACGAGGTGCATACGATAAGTTTCCAGACTTTTTTTTCTTATGGGCACTTTTACTGATAGTACACACATGAAACTCTAATCCCCTTCAAAGTAATCTCCTCCGGCTGCAATGCACTTGTATCGTTCCACCAACTTTTGGAAGGCCCCATCAAAGTCCTCTTGTGTGAGCGTGTCAATGACCTTCGTCATACCCTCTTTCATCTCCTCAATTGTCTCATAACGACAGCCTCTGAGCTTAGGGAATAAAAAAAAGTCACAGGGAGCAACGTCTGGACTATAGGGAGGGCGAGGAACTGTCTTGATGCCCATCTTGGTCAAATAATCTGTGACAAGGATGGAGTTGTGAACTGGTGTATTATCCTGGTGAAAATGCCACTGACCCGATTTGAAGAGTGCTGGCCTCTTCCGACCGAATCTCTTCCTGAACACCCTTAAAACCTCAACATAGTAACCCTAACCCTAACCCTTTGGCCAATCAACTGTGGTGTATTGACTTCCTTACTCCTTCCACACCTCTCATCATCCCTCACAGACTCCCTGCCTTTCTTGAATCTCTTATGCCACTCAAAAACTGATGCTCGGTTCATGTAAGATGGTCAAAAAGCAGTCTGAAGCATTCCATACGTCTCTCTGGCATTTTCCCCAAGTTTAAAACACAATTTTATTGCAAATCGTTCTTCTAAAGTGTCCTCCCGTCCAGATTGCATTTTTGAAATTCACCAGCAGTGACAATCAGGCTTTAGTAGGGTGTATTCCAATTGCTGCTGTAGCTGTTCATTTGAACGTGAAATCATAAAAATTGGTCAGTCATCTCATAAGATGTATAGCAATAAGATACTGAATTTTCAAGAGCCTACAACAATTTTAAATGCTCACACGAAAAAAGTCTAGAAACTTATCGTATGCACCCTATATATATATATATATATATATATATATATATATATATATATATATATGTGTGTGTGTGTGTGTGTGTGTGTGTATATATATATATATATATATATATATATATATATATATTAGACAAATGAGAATTAAAAATCGTTTAAAAAGTTTTTGATGAATTAAAAAGTGTTCAAATGCTAGCCTGCAGAGCAGTATAAAAACTAGAAATAATTAAAATCTGATCCTTTTACGATAATTTCAAAACTATAATTTTTCTGTGTCTTCGATGGAATAGAAAACACAATCATCAGATGAAAATTTATTTGGAGAAAATGAACAAAAGAATGAATTATAAATCCCAAAGATTGCTGGCTCAATACAATACAATACAATACAATCAATCAATCCATCCATCTATATATATATATATATATATATGTGTGTGTGTGTGTGTGTGTGTGTGTGTGTGTGTGTGTGTGTGTGTGTTTTTCCAGAAAAAATATCATTTTTATATCATTTGAGATGTACAGGATGTTTTTTTTAGGAAAACTGATATTAGTTTTTGATTTAATAACTTGACCAATTCTCGTTCAAATGATCTAAAATTTTAACAGCGTGTATAAAAACAGCTCAAAATTCAATGCTTAATGTTTTATATTTTTTCTCCCTTTTTCAGGTATAGAAATGGCATTCAGAGGAAAAGAAAAGGTATTTAAACAATAAACATAACATTGTGCGGTATTTCTACACATAGTGTTAAAAGTTTGAGGTCATTTTGAACGAGAATTGATCAAGTTATTAGATTACGAAATGATATAAATTTTCCTGAAACAGCACCCAATATATCTCAAATGAAATTAGAAAATTTACAAACACCTTATATATATATATATATATATATATATATAGGTTCACGAAGAGATTTGTGTTTTTTGTTTCATTTCATAGATTTATTTATTTATTTCGTTCTTTGATCCACGAATGAATTTGAATGTAGTGCTTTAGGATTTTATCTCATATAATTATGCTCTACACATAATTCAGGCTTAATGGTCTTCTTCGGGAGACTAATTATTGTTCGGGGAGCTATTTTCTAGCTTTTATTATGAAGACTGTTTTGATAGGGTAGTGGTTCTTTTTAATTTCGGGATCTGTCTGTGAATTGTCCCTGAAAACCTTTTGCCTCCGCAGATGTTATATATATATATATATATATATATATAAATATATATATATATATATATATATATATATATATATATATATATATATATATATATATATAACAATGTACTTTGTGTGAGTATGAGTGTGTTTACATTCGTATATAATATATATAAGGTGTTTCACCAATCAATTTACAGATTACTTGCAAAAAGAAAGAAGCACTTATAATCTACTAATAAAAAAGAACGTGTGTGTGTGTGTGTGTGTGTGTGTGTGTGTGTGTGTGAGTTCTTTTTTATAAGTAGATTATAAGTGCTTCTTTCTTTTTGCGAGTAATCTTTAAACTGATTTGTGTAGCGTTAGTAAAGAGAACGAACTAAACGTGGGTGGTTGAGATATGTATTCACCATGGTATTTGTTGAAAGGGTCTTCCGTTAGAAATAATGTGTGTGTTAAACAGGGTCACATGTCAGGTGGGCGTGCTGACGCATATCACACAGGGTGTCTCTATAAAATGTGTACACTTTGTTAATATTAGCTGTAGTTGGTACCTGAAATAACTTCCTTCAAAAATAAATGCTTTATTAGAAAGAAAAGAAAAAAATGTTTATTTTGAAACGACATAACTTGTTTCTTTTAACATAAAAGATCGGCTGAATTGACCTTGTTAAACATATCTGTGTAAAGATCTGTCTCTACTTCAGAAATGAATATCTTTCAATGTTAAATCTAACATAATGGGGAGGGAGTAATTGGTTACGCACTAAACTGCTGACTCGAAGTAAGCGAGTTCGAACTCCAGTCTTGCTATTGCGTTGACTTTCAGACTAATAATACCCTTCATAAAAGTATGAATCTCCTTCTTTCCCCAGTTAGAGCTAAACAGTATCACCACTATTCTTCTCCAAGGATAGCTTTGGCATTAAATAACCCAAGAAGGTTGATTTACCATTAAACCTATAAATGGTTACATAATATGGTGATCAAGGAAGCCCGTTCGGCGTGACAGCTATCGTTCAAGAAGATACACACGGTAAGCCAGGTTCAGTTCCTGGAGAGGTTATGTGTGTTTCACTTCACACTAATGTCCTTCGTAAAAGCAAGAATCCATCTCTTTTCCTCTTTAGCTATGTTTAAATAGTTGGGTAAATTGGGTCTCAAGCCTTGATAAGGGAAACTAATCTAGGAGAAGGAAAAAATTCTGAATTCAAAACCGGAATCTGTAGTTCTTAAGGCAGTCTGAATTTGTCTTCAGCGATGCCTAATTGTGTCGTTCGATGTTCTTCTCAAAGAAAACATCGGTGTGGTGGAGAAGGGAGACCTGCTGCGTTGGCAATTTCCAGTCTTCCATACAACATTTTATAGGCCTGTGATGGACACCAGCAATGGCGACCAGCTATATTACAGAATTTTTGTTCACTCATCTGGTCGGAGTACAAAAAACACACTTTGGTACATCATAAAACTTACACAGCTTCCTCATTATTGGATGGCTATCTGAAGATGTTGGTTTCTCTTATGGAGTGGTCAGCTGAAATAAATTTATAATAGCCAAATGACGGTCTTTTGAATTTGCTCTGAATGAAATTCTTAAATTCATATGTTACTTAACATACATTGAGCACTCCTGGAGATTTATAAAAATCCTCTAATATATTCTTAATTCTTGTGTGTGTGTGTGCGTGAAAATCGGTTTGGTTTGGTTTGGTTTCTTTGTTTAATAGCATATCAACCTTCGTGGGTTATTTAATACCAAAGCCATCCTTGTAGAAGAAAAGCAGTGGTACTATTTAAGCTATAGCTGGTGGGGATAAGGGGGTTCATGTCTTTCTCAGGAGTATTAGTCCGAAAGTGAAAGTAATTGAGCAACTGGACTTCGAACTCGCTTACCACGATGTCGCAGTCCAGCTGGTTGGCCACTACACCATTTGGACATTCTCACTAATAGCTTCAAGAAACTATTCTTAATACAAATAATTTGAACACAGTTATGTAGTTTCAAGTATTCATATTTGATACTAATAATTTTAAAACAGATCTATTTTACCCATAGACGATACACTAACAGGTACCACTCGGTGTCGGAGTGAACATAGCAGTGAAGGAATGATTTCACACTCTCCAGATCTCCAGAAATGGAGCCTCACCACTAGATACAGTTTAATGTCATAACCCAGAATGCCTCATTACTTAATAGACTAAACTTAGAAGTTGGAAATTGGGCAATGGAATAAATAGTCTTCCAGTAGCTGTCTATATTTTGTCACCGTTTTCTAACTAGAAAGTCCAATCTGTAGAAAAGTAAGACCTCCCCACAATGGGTGTCCTGGATATGACACTAAACTACATCTGATGGTGAGGCTCCAGTCCTGGAGCTTTGAGGAATGTGTAGTACCCGTTCATTGCCATTGCTCCCTGGTCCACTCAGACCCGGAGTGGTAATACCTGCTTGGGTCTCATCTATGGATTAAATTGAACTATTTAATCGTTTAATGTACTTGAAGCCATTCAACTGTGGGCAAAAAAATGATTAATATCAAATTGAATTATAAGTATTAGATAGCAATACTTGAAACAATTTAAATATGTGGAAACAAATTATCAATGTGAAATTGAATTATTAGTATTACATAGCAATACTTGAAACCATTTAACTGTGAGCAAGTATAACTATTAGTGTTAGATAAAAATATTTGAAACCATTTGACTTTATGCAAATAAATGAGCTCTGGCTCGTTTAATAATAATGTTACCTACAAACTATTCGTTTACAAATCATATATTTGATATGTCTACATATAGGATTTAGCATTAAATAACAAACCAACCAACCAACTAATTTTCTAACGAGTAAAGAATGATGAAGACAGCCTCGTTTTGACAACGAAGTTGTGGATAATAAGAAGTGAATAATGAGTGTGTGGACCATTGAGTCTTTTCTGTTTCTTTTTTTCTTTTATGTAAATTCTTGAAAGATTTTAATTAAGGCTCCAAGAAAAGGAGAGCTAAAAAACGGTGGGAGGTTTCCTAATTTTATGTCTTACGTCTGATTGAATTCATTCTTTCTCTCTCTCTCTCTCTCTCTCTCTCTCTCCGTGAGTGTGGTAAAAGCGAAGGGAGGGTCAAACAAAATCCAGGGACTTAAAACGAGGCTTATTTAGAATCTCATTTAAAATTTATTAGCGATATGGAGCTGTCCTTTCAAGAGAAAATAATTAGCGCGACTAATAAGATATTTGTTGCATTAAATAAGAGGTTTGAAAAAATTCGTTGCGTAATATGATCTTGAGAATTTTCTGTTTTGGGACTTAACCACAATACAGGGCATTTCAGAATAATGGACTTACTACTCAAGAAAAAGGAGCACCATTGAGAAATTTGATATTTTAAATTCTTCATCTGTATCTCTAATCCGGCACTCTGTATTTTTGGCAATTCTTAACATCCGGCAAGTCATGGGATTCCGTACATTTTGAGACTAAAGATAATTTGATTCCAGTAAATTTGGCATATTCAATAATTCACTTGTATTTCTCTAATCCGGCATTCTATGATCCGGCAACTTCTGTCATCCAGCAGGTCCTGATATCCGGCAAGTCCTGTTGTTCGATATGTTTTGAATCTAAAAAGAATTTGATTCAAGTAAATTTGATATTTTTAGTAGTTCTTTTGAATATCTCAAATCTGACACTACAGTTCGGCAAGAGCTATCTTCTAGCAAATTCTGTGAAGTTTATTTGACACAACTGAATTTGGTGATTTTAATAGGTCATTTACATCTATGTAATCCGGCTCTCAGTGCTCCGGAAGTTCCTGTCATTTGGCAAGTTTTGTGGTTCGGTAGCTTTTGAAACTGAACACAATTTATTTGCTTAATTAAATTATTAATCTATTTATTTGCTTTCTTATTTTTTTTCTATTCTATCAAAAATGCGCCCCCACCAAAAAAAAAAAAAAAAAAAAAAAAAAGATGCTGCATGATATGATCTTGAGAATATACTGATGTTTTCAGAGTGAACAAGAAATAGATGGAATTATAGAATGCTAATCTTACTAGTCAAGAACGCTGATGTCCCTTTAATGATTTTTCTTTTTCTTCTTTTTTTTCTCGCCCCCCCCACTTTCTTTAATAATTCAGTTGTACGGCATTCTGTAATCCAGTAAATTCCATGGTCCGGCACCTTTTAAAATTTGCCTCTATTAGTTTGTGCACAGGAAAATCCTTTCTTTCTTTTTTTTTTAATGTTACAAACATCAAATTTTATTGAGAGAATTGGAAATAAACTTAGAACTTGGAAATAGAAAGGATATATATATACATCTTTTCCTTTTTCCTTTAGTAAAATCTAAAGTTACTATCATAAAAGAATTGCAGATTGATTGATTTTAACGGCATGTCAACCCGTCTGGGGTTATTTTATTTCTAGAGATTAGGGAATTGCGTACATTGTACGTCTATGATTATATTTTTTGTGTAGTTTCTTTGTTTTGTTTTGTTTGTTTTTTGGTCCACGGTTATATGATATTAAATATTTCCATCTAATACAAATAATTTGCACACTGATCCAGTTGACTCATAGAAGGAACCCTAACGTTGTTTCCTATATGTATAGTTTAGAATCTTAACATCCAACTACATTTTTTTCTAAATACAATTCTCTGTTCCTGTGCAGGTTTGAACAGCCAATACTTGACAACTGACGTTGAGTCCAACCAAACTCCAGAACAAATGAATCGTGATGAGAGAATTTTTATTGCTAAGATAGATAAAGAGAATTACAATTCGGGCTGAAGCCGAAAAGACTAACAGTGCCTAAGTCGCCACTGTTTACAAGCGGAAAAAGATAAAGGTGACAACATCAAATATAGATTTGAAGTAATTTTCCTATCTTTTGGATGGTTATATAGTCATGTTTTCGATACAGTTTCAATGCCACGGGGTTTGGTAAAACCAAATAATAACATATATAAACTAATGTTCTAATGTTTGGAAAATAATAATTTTTTTTATTTAAAAAAATTGGTTGCATATAATTGTTCATTTTTGATGCATTTATTTAATATATCCTGATCGATATATATTAATTAGTGAGATAGAAAGTTTTGACGCATTTGTTATATAGAAATAGATATATTAATTATATATCGATATATATTAATTTGATAATTATAATATATATATGAGATAACTAATAGATATATTAATTATATATCGATATATATTAATTAGTGAGATAGAAAGTTTTGACGCATTTGTTATATATGTAATTATTTGAGGGAATGAATGTTTGAAGACATTTATCAAATAAATCCTAGCTGTTGAATCTCTTATGCTACTCAAAAACTGATACTCGATTCGTACAAGAGGGTCGAAAAGCAGTCTGAAGCATTCCATACGTTTCTCTGGCATTTTTTCCAAGTTTAAAACACAATTTTATTGCATATCGTTCTTCTAAAGTGTCCTCACGTCCAGATTGCATTTTTGAACTTCACCAGCAGTGACAATCAGGCTTTAGTCGGGTGTATTCCAATTGCTACTGTAGCTGTTCATTTGAATCTGAAAACATAAAAATTGGTCAGTCATCTCATAAGATGTATAGCAATAAGATACTGAATTTTCAAGTGTCTACGACAATTTTAAATACCTGTACAAAAAAGTCTGGAAACTTATTGAAGGCAATCCTTACCGTTAAATGTGTAATCATTAGAGGGAATGAAAGTTTAGACTTAGTTCTTAAATAAATCCTTGCCGTTGTATATGTATCTTTAGAGGGAATGAAATTTTAGACAAACTTGTTTAATTTATCCTGGCTATTGTATATAATCTAATCATTAAGAGGGAATGAATGTTTGGACACAGATCTAAAATAAATGCTGGCTGTTAAATCTATCATCATTGGAACGAGTGAAAGTTTTGATCTCTTTTTTTTAATATATCCTAACTGATATATATGTGATCCTTGGAGGAGATGGAAGTCTGGACAGAGTTCTTTGATAAATCTTCCAATATGTATAATAATTAAAGTGAATGAAAATGTATAATAATTAAAGTGAATGAAAATTTTTTCAATTAATCCTTGTCCTTATATATCTAATTATTAGAGGGAATGAAATTCTGAATGTATTTGTTTAACTAGCAAGGTGATTTCGGGAACAGTGGGTTGCTACAGTATAACTGCTTTTCTGTTCTTGAGTAACAGCTCTAGTAGCTTCTCCAGTTGTTTGGTCACGCTTCGGCTGGCCGTGCTGGCAGCGGCGCGGATCTGGCCGGGTGTGTCTCGGCAGCTGGAGATTTCTTTTGGCCTCAGGGGGCTTTCGCCCTAGGCTTTTACCCGCTTCGAGTGGTGTTGGTTTTTTTGTTCAGCGCCCCTAATAAGGGAAATGCCGACGGGGCCGTAGGTATTTTTGGAAATGCCGGGCGCGTGTGGGCTCCGGCCCTGCGCCTGGACCTACCTAAAAAAGGCCTTGTGCCACACTCGTCGGTGGTGGGTCGAAGGACAAATACCGCTACAGTATTTCAAATGCCTACTTAAAATTTGGGGATTGTTATCCGCCTTTTCCCGCCACATTTTTCCCCATATTTTCCCGCCACATTTTCCCACCGCCTTTTCCCGCAGCCTCAGTGCTTTTCTTTTCCATATCCTTTTGAAAATTGGTGATATTCATTTCTTAGTCCTCATGAATAAACAGATTTATCATCAACGGGAAATTCTCCTGGATAATTTAAAAAAAAATGAATAGAAATGAAAAGATAATATGATTAAGTAAAAATAAAACAAATGGTATGAAACATTGAAAATAGTTGTTTGTATTAAGAAACAACTACACAAAAAATGTAAATATGAACATACAGTATTGTCTATTTCCTTACCTCTGGGCATAAAATGA
>OY757922.1:29817559-29877559 GCA_963585895.1 Sepioteuthis lessoniana | reverse complement strand
TGTGTGTGTGAGAGAGAGAGAGTATATGTTTACTTATACCCCAGCAAAAGTTTTACTTCGCAACGTGATTTTTATTAGAGCAATACATTTGAAATGTGCTTGAGAATAAAGCAGTTTCCAGTTCTTGCCCAGTCGGCTGGGACTGTAGAATATACCGACTGGTTCTATACCGAAGGGGAAGACCCCCACCCCACAACGAGTGTCCTGGATATGACATTAAACAATCTGATGGTGAGGTTCAAGTAATGCTGGAGCTTTGGGGAATGTAGAGTATTCCTTCATTGCCATCGTTCCCAGGTCCACACTGGTCCGAGGTAGTCGCACCCGATAGGGTCCTATCAATGGGTCGAATAGAACTATGCTAAGCTGAGTTGTTTGAAATAGAACTGTTTTTGACATTGAAACTGTGTACTTATACTAAACTGAATTGTTGAAATTTAATTCGTTGTTAAATGACACGAAAAGGGTTGTTGATACGCCGTAAAACAAAGCAACCAACCATTTTCCAATTCAATTTGCGACTTGATAATGACTTTGTGAAGAGTGAACATCTTTTTTAATCATTCAACTTCTCAACATAACGGGATGGGGTGTCCTCGTGGTGTAATGGTTAAAGCGATGGACTGCGGAATTGTAGTAAGCGAGTTCGAACTCCAGTCGCGCTATTACGTTCACTTTCGGGCAAATACCCTTGGGAAAGGTATGAACCCCTCTCTTCCTCCCAGCTATGGGTTAAATAGTACCACTACTGTTCTTCTAGAAGAATAGCTTTGGCATTAAATAACCTACAAAGGTTGATATCCCATTAAACAAAGAAGCCAAACCAATCAACATAACGAACATGATTATTAAATGCTAATTAAAATCCTTCACTCCTTCCTAAATTGAAGCATCAGTATCATTATGGACAACTGTTACTCAAGTATAACGGATTCATGAGTAGTCTAGAATAAAATTTCTACTTTTATATTAATATTTATTGTTTTATATAAATATTTAATATATAATATTTCTATTTTTATATTAATAAAATTTCTCACCATATTTGTGCATGTGTACTATAGCCAGATACGGATATGCGAAACGTACATAGAATGTTATGTACATAGAATGTTCATAACATATATACATATGTGTGGAGGTGCCCGTGGTGTAGTCGTTATTGTCGTAGGAAATGGACACGGCGACACGAGTTCAAATCCTGGACGAGACTGATCGCATTTCACATAGCACTAATACCTTTGGGAAAGGTATGAATCCAATTATTCTCCCTCCAGCTATGGGTAAATAGTAGGACAGACTGGGTTCTTCAGCCTTGGTAAGGCAACTAGTCTAGGAGAAGGAAAACTCTGAATTCAAACCTGTTAAACTCCGCTTAAAAAATTGACCTTGTGTCATATCCTGCCCGAGCGGAGGGGTTGGGTAAATAGTATAATATATATACATAAAACATAGGAATCCCGAAACACGAAAAACACTTACGACTTCTTAGTTCAGGTACGAAACTTTTTATTACCTTTGAGTTTAAAGGTTCTTCGACATAAGGAGAGAGATACATACACATTCTTTTTATTCTGACTTTTCCATCTGCGCCCCCCCCATCTCGTGCGGTCACAACTACCATCTCCGATACCAGCGTCAAAGCCTATACTTTTGTGCACGACAACATTTGTAGTATCAAATGTAAAAATAATGATTAGTCTTATCCTGGTAACGACGCCAAATGCCTTTCTATAGTTTCACGGTACTTTTACTTTGGTCTTATCCTAATAACGGCGCCAAATGCGTTTCCAGATAGTTTGTTTATTAATCCATCCGGAACTTCTTCTGACGGTCGGGGTGATCCGTTGGAACAAAGTTCCCAGGGTGTTGGCAACTCAAAGACAAGAAGAACTCTCTGTCAACAATTAACAACAATTTATTGTTCGATGTTCAGATTGCATACAGTAGCACGAGAGACAGAGACAGAGACAGACAGAGAGATAAACAGAGAGAGAAAATCTGTAAGGGTCTATAAACAGACACAAAGAGACACCCACTTCACCTCCAGGCTCGACCGACATCTCATCCCCAACTGCTTCCAACTGACAACTGACAAAATTAGTTAATTTTGTTTATCTAAATTCAGGATATGGTTTGGGTGATATCATGTTGCTAAGTTATTGCGTCATCCCACACGTGTCCCCAAATATTTACCGTGTTTTCATTTCCCCTAATCAAACCTGTGACAAGATATGAATTTATTGAATTTATTTTATTTACATTTGGTCTTCCTGTGTAGAATGACAGTCCTCTGGTCGAGGTGAACTTGCTTGAACTTTCCCATTTGACTTACATTTCCGCTCAAACATTTCAGCTAAATTAACGGCCAACTGAAAAACTTCCGGCCTAACCAAATCAAATAATAATAAGTAACGATCACGGCAACTGGGTAATAATGGGAATCACCAGTAGTTAGGAAAAAACGAATAGCATAAAAATAGCATCCCAACTTAATAAAAGAAACCCAACAAATACCGATGTCTAGAAACTTAAAAAGCCCAGAAATAACTAACTCATATATACCAAAAGGAACAACAAGAATACATTCAAGACCAAATCAATAAAATCAGAAACTTGTTAGAAGGTAGACAATCACGATTAGCATGACAGACACCAAATGAAGCGAACAGAAAGAAGGGCACCTCGTAAGCAAAATTAAAATCTGCCAGCCAAGAAGAAAGAATGTATAAGTGGAAAGAACATTCCAAGAATCAGCTTGGAAACTCAGATAAAGCTAACGATAAACTTATCACAAAAGTTATTCATAGCCAACAAGACATCAAACTAGGACAGTTTACAGAGGTAGAACTAAACGTATTACTGACAAAAACTAAAAGCAGAAAAACCGCAGGCCTTGACAAAATACTCTCAGAAATATGGAAGACAAGGAAATTTGATAACATAAAAGTAAAGTTAGCGACCTTAGTCACGGGCAACCTGAAGGTTCCCTTTTCAATAGCTACAACACCGAGGTGTAGGGGAACGAGCCACTCCTTTCTCTGGATTGCTGCACTTTACCCTTAATAAGTATCTTATAATGCTGCGTATCAAGCAAGGAGGCCTCAAGTACCTTTTTTTGAGTATTTCGTATGACTAGACCATTTGCGAACACTTCAGGCCCATTGACCCATTGGTTAGAATTTTCGCCAATGGTCCAGGAAACTGGGGTTCAATCCTCGGTCGAGTCATACCAAAGACTAAAAAATTGGTACTTGATACCTCCTTGCTTGACACTCAGCATTATAAGGTAGGGACCAAGGGTAAGTGGAGCTATCCAAAGTAAGGTGTAGCGCCCTCTCCTACACCTCGGTGTAGTAGCTATTGAAAAGAGAGCCTTCGAGTCGCTCTCGACTACAGTTGATAACATTCTTCTTCGATTATGCAACGCTGTCGATAAAATAAAACAGAGATATGGACAGGTTGCATCCTCCCTTTACCTCAAGAAAGGTGACCTCAGAATCCCTAAGAACTCCAGAAGCATTACGCTTACTGCTATAGCTGCTAAGGTTTATAATGCTCTGTTTCTCAACCATATCAATCTTGAAATTGAGAAAATTTTTAAGAAATCAGAACAGCTTTCGGTGAAATCAATCCATAACTTTATAGAATCATTGAGTGTGAACATACAAGATATCTCGAGGCAACGCTATTGTTCGTAGATTTCTCCAAGGCATTTTATTCTATAGATAGATGGAAGATGGAGTAAATACTACTAGCATATGTTCTCCCCTAAAGAAACTGTTATAATAAATGCTTTATAAAGAAAATTAAAAGATAGGTAATTACTTGAATCTAGCCAGAGAACTGAAAAGTCTGAGGAACATGAAAGCGACGCTGATACCAAATTAGAATCTGTCCTAGAAAACGGAGCACCTGAAATTCACCAGGACTTTGACATACAAACGGATCCCTCAATTCAGGTCTGTAGACCAGAACTAGTATAATAGATTTTGCCAGAGAGCTGGAAAAAAAAAGGTAACGGTGAAACTAATAGTAGTTGGTGCCCATGGAACAGTCCTCAAAGACCGGGAAAAAAGACTAGGGGTAGTGAAAATCAGAGGAAGAGTGTGAGGCTATGCAGAACCACAACATCGTTAAAATCAGAATACTTTAAAAAGTCCTGAAGAACTGATAAGACTTGCTGTCACTCAGTCAAAACTGGGGTGAAAATTAGTGAATGCAGCCAACGAGTACAAAAGGATAAAAGAATAGACACAACTGGACGGGGAAGGTGATCTACGGGGATTATGCAATTATGCAAGAAACTAGAATATCTCCATACTAACAAACCAGAAGCTTCCTTTGAAAATGAAATGCATAAAATCTTCTAGGATTCTGCGATACAAACGGATTACTCAGTCTAGGCCTGAAAACCAGACTTAGTTTTAATTAACAAGAAAAGAATAGTTCATATAGTGGATTCGACTGAGATAGCAGATCCCATAGCGAAATTGAAAGAAAATGAAAAGGTGGGAAAATCGCTTACCCGATGAAGACATAGAATTCTTCGACATTGTTACTGGAGTTTTGCAAGGAGATACATTAGCACCATATTTGTTTATAATCTGCCCATACAACGTCTTTCGAACGTCGGTAGATCAAATTTAAAAAATATCTTTACGTTTAGAAAAAGAAGTAGCAGACGATACACGGCAGAAACTATAACGGACGCAGACAATGCAAACAATCTTGCGTTTCTGGCAAATACACCAGCCCAAGTTGAAAACATGGCTGCATAGCTTTAAGCAACCTGCAGAAGACAGTCGCTTCCATGTGAGCTTAAATAAAACAGTGCATGTGCTTTAAACGAGAAGGCGCCATCTTTACCCTAAGCTGCAGGCCTCTAAAATTAGTAGACATGATCACATATCTCGGCAACAATATCTCATCTACTGAAAATCATGTCAATATACGCCAAGCAAAGGCATAGAATTCTATCAATAGATCATAGTGAAATCTGATCACTCCGATGAAATAAAACGGGATTTTTTCCTAGCTGTGGCAGTGTCAATACTACTGTATGGATGCACCATATGGGCACCAACAAAACGCATGGAGAAAAAGCTAGATTGTAACGACACAAAAATGCTAGGAGCTTGAAGCAACACCCCACAAAACAGAAGCTGAATGGCCACTTGCTTCCCATCTCAAAAACTGCCCAAGTAAGACAGGTAAGATGTGCAGGACACTGCTGGAGAAGCAAAGATGAACTCACGCGTGACGTTCTTCAATGGACCCTTACATATGGATTGGATAGTTCATTTGAATTTCAACCTTATAAAAATATTTCATGTATTATTCGACGTCCGTTGTTGGCCTTCACATTTTTTTTGCCATTTCCGCAGATGTTTCCTCAGGTTATTCTGAACAACTTCCTTATATCTTAAACAAAGAACAAGCATATGCTAAAATGCCAAGTTAAAATCGTGACGTAAGTTTCATTAAGCAAGGCATAAAAGGCTGGAATTCCTGGAGATGACTTCCTGGCATGGCTGCCGGAATCATCGAACGGAAATGTTTTGAAAAAAGGCGACACCTTGTGTAAATGTCAGTAAAACTAAAAATTGGACAAAAGACCAAATGAAAGAAAGCGAAAAGATAGGTACTATTTACCAACCCTTCCGCTCGGGCAGGATATGACACAAGGTCAATTTTTAAGCGGACTTTAACAGGTTTGAATTCAGAGTTTTCCTTCTCCTAGACTAGTTGCCTAAACAAGGCTGAATAACCTAGTCTGTCCTACTATTTACCCATAGCTGGAGGGAGAATAACTGGATTCATACCTTTCCCAAGGGTATTAGTGCTATGTGAAATGCAATCAGTCTCGTCCAGGATTTGAACTCGTGTCGCCGTGTCCATTTCCTACGACGATAACGACTACACCACGGGCACGGGCGAAAAGATAGGTAGATACTTGAATCTAGCCAGAGAACTGAAAAGTCTGGAACATGAAAGCGAAGCTGATACCAAATTAGAATCTGTCCTAGAAAACGGAGCACCTGAAATTCACCAGGACTTTGACATACAAACGGATCCCTCAATTCAGGTCTGTAGACCAGAACTAGTATAATAGATTTTGCCAGAGAGCTGGAAAAAAAAGGTAACGGTGAAACTAATAGTAGTTGGTGCCCATGGAACAGTCCTCAAAGACCGGGAAAAAAGACTAGGGGTAGTGAAAATCAGAGGAAGAGTGTGAGGCTATGCAGAACCACAACATCGTTAAAATCAGAATACTTTAAAAAGTCCTGAAGAACTGATAAGACTTGCTGTCACTCAGTCAAAACTGGGGTGAAAATTAGTGAATGCAGCCAACGAGTACAAAAGGATAAAAGAATAGACACAACTGGACGGGGAAGGTGATCTACGGAGATTATGCAATTATGCAAGAAACTAAAATATCTCCATACTAACAAACCAGAAGCTTCCTTTGAAAATGAAATGCATAAAATCTTCTAGGATTCTGCGATACAAACGGATTACTCAGTCTAGGCCTGAAAACCAGACTTAGTTTTAATTAACAAGAAAAGAATAGTTCATATAGTGGATTCGACTGAGATAGCAGATCCCATAGTGAAATTGAAAGAAAATGGAAAGGTGGGAAAATATGTGAACCTTGCTAGAAAACCGAAAAAGCTGTGGAACTTGAAGTTGACAGTGATACCAGTCGTATTTTCTCTTGGAACAATTCTCAAAAACCTGGAAAAAAGATTCGATAAACTGATGATTAGAAGAAGAATAGAAATCTTCCGTACTTAGAAGAGTCCGGGAGACTGGAGAGACTTACTGTCGCTTAGGCTCTAGTGAAAAACTACCAGTTAAAATTGTTGCGAATAGTAATTTGACATCTAGTAGATTTTGCTGTTCCAGTGGACTACAGTATAATAAAAAAAATGAAAGAAAACGAAAAGATAAACAAATACTTGGATCTTGTCAGAGAGCTGAAACAATGTGAAACATGAAGATGACGGTGATACCAATTGTTGTTGGTGCACTTGGAACGATTCATAAAGGCTTTGAAAAGAGACTTGGAGAACTGGATATCAGAGGAAGAATTGAGACTATCCAGATAACAACATTATTAGGCTCAATAAGAATAATTTCCAGAGTCATGGACACCTGATAAGACTTGCTGTCACTCAGACTCCAATGAAAAGCCACTAATTAAAATTAACAACAACACCAACAGCAGCGGCACTCAATAATAATAATAATAATGATAATAATAATAATTTGTCATCTGGTGGATTTTGCTGTTCCAGCGGACTACAGTGTAAAAAAAAATAAAATAAAATAAAACGAAAAGATACTTAGATCTTGTCAGAGAGCTGAAAATCTGTGGAACATGAAGATGACGGTGATACCAATTATAGTTGGTGAGCTTGGAGCGGTACCCAACAGCTGGGAAAAGAGACTAGAGGAATTGGAAATCAGAAGAAGAATCGTGACCATCCAGATAACAGCATTGTTAATCTGAGCATTGTTGATCTGAGGAGACTTGCTGTAACACAGACTCCGGTGAAAGACCATCAACTAACGCTGGTGTGTAAAACTCCTAAAGAGTGAAATAATAATAATAATAATAATAATAATAATAATAATAAAAGGCCTGGAAGACTTCGAAATTGGCGGACGGACTTGGAAATTGTCATTTGGATAGTCTCTATCCAAACGACAGCATTGCTAAGAACGGCCAGAATCCTGAGACGAGTCCTGGAGACTTGAGGAGACTTGCTGTCACTCAAACTCCTGTGAAAAACCATCAGTTTACACTGATGTGAAAAACTCTAAAGGAGTAAACAACAACAATAATAATAATAATAATAGGGTATGTAGAAATCAGAATCTGTTCTAGAAAAGGAGACACAACTGGCACAAAAGGAATAGGCGTGACTGTATGGGAAAAGTCAAATATATGAAAATTATTAGCATTGGATAAGAATATTTGAAACCATATATGTGATAGTTGATTATATTAAGAATAGTTACCTGAAACTGCAATCCTTTATAAAAGGATTATCATTAGTTTCTGGAAGCTATAGAGCTGCTTGCAAAAAGATGTTGTCATCTGGTAGATTTTACCGTTAAAGCGAACTAAAGAGCAAAAAAATGAATGAAAACGAAAAGATGAACAAACGCAAGGATCTTGCCTGAGAGATGAAAAAAATTGTGGAACATAAACGTGACGGTGATACCAATTAGATTTGACGCGCTTGAAACGGTCCCCAAAAGTTTGGAAAGGAGATTAAAGGAAATGGCAATCAGAGGAAGAATGGAGACCATCCCGACAACAGAATTGTTGAGATCGGGTAAAATACTGAGAAGAGTCCTGGAGACGAGAAGAGACTTGGTGTCACTCAGACTTTAGTGAAAGACCACCAATCAAAATTGATGCAAAAAACTCACAAGGAGTGAAATAATAATAATAATGGAAATAATAATACCCAAAAGTGGCAGCAATATATATATATATATATATATATATATATATATATATATATATATATATATATATATATATATATGCCACTTTTAGGTATTGGTGATGAAGCTCCAGTCCTGGAGCTTTTGGGAATGTGGAGTACCTCTTCATTACTATTACTCCTTGTTCTACTCTAACTCGGATTGGTAATACTTGTATTGGTCAAATAGAACAGTTCAGTCATTTACGAAAGAATATTATTATTAGCTAAATAGTATATAACTGAAACTATATAACTGTGCGTAAACAAATGATTGATATCAAATAGAATAGGTAGGAATACGTTAAACCATCTAAATAGAATTAGATTGGAACGCGTGAAACCGTCTAACTTCATGCAAACAAATGACTAATATTGAATAGAATCATGATATATATGTATATATAACGTGTATAATCCCTACCTTCCTTCACCTTTGGTCGTGAGTAAAGACCCGGTGAAGATTTGGTTTGGTTTCTTTGATAAATAGCATATCAACGTTCGTGGTTTGGTTTGGTTTGGTTTATTTATCTAATGTCATATCAACCTTTGTAGATTATTTAATGCCAAATCTATTCTTCTAGAACAGTAGTGGTACTATTTAACCCATAGCTGGGAGGATAAGGGGGTTCATACCTTTCCCAAGGGTATTTGTCCGAAAGTGAACGTAAGAGGGCGACTGGAATACGAACTCGCTTACTACGATTCTGCAGTCCATCGCTTTAACCATTACTCCTCAACTTCCGTGGGTTATCTAAAGTAAAAATTATCCTTGTAGAAGAACAGCAGTGATTCTATTTAAACCATAGCTGAAGAAATAAAAGGTTCATAATTTTTCCAAGAGTATAAGTCACAATGTGAATGTAATAGCAGGACTGGGGTTCGAACTCGCTTACTTCGAGGCCGCAGTCGACCACTTTAACCATTACGCCACGAGGACTCCCTCGACCTTAGTGAAGGATTGTTAAAAACCGAAAGTAGAGCTGGAAGTTAAAAAAATAATGATAATGATAATATGTTTTTTATTCCTACGTTAGTTTTATTTTCAAATTCATACAGCCATCAGCATTTTAACCCTCGGATAGAAGTTACTCACAGTGCGGTTTCTTTACTTCCTGGTATTAAGCATTATTCATTTGTATTTTTATCACTTATAATAGTCGGGCTATTGTCTTCATAACGTTTGGGCCAATATGTCCTTCAGAACTCGGGAGCCAACACGGAATTTATTTACCTTCATTGGAGTGGAAGGCTGTTTTTCTTTTTAGCATTCGGTTTAAGGACTCATAACGTTTCGACTGATACATCCTCTGTCAGATGTTTCTTGTCGAACACGGGAGCCTACATAGAATATATTTATCCTCATTGGAGTTGATGGCTGTTTTATCTTTTTCCTTTCAGCATTCGGTTTAAGGGAAAACGCTGAGTCTTGTAACCGTATCCCCAGTAATTACTGCCTTCCATAGTTGTTGTCTATCGCACCACGTTTTTTGACTAAGCAAATCTCTGGCCGGCTTGGGTAGGAATTGAAACCGTTATCTTCTGACAATGCTCACCTGGAACCGTAGAAACTCAACGCCTCTATCTGCTGTGCCACGGGCCCCGAAGGGATTCGGTTACAAGACTCAGCATTCCTTTCCGAGGTCGCGGTTAATCACCTGAAGAAGGCCAGAGGTGAAATTTGGCTGAAACGTCGCGAGAAGAAACAACAAAAAAACTACCAAGATGAGGACAAAAAGTCCGCAATAAAAAAAAAATTAATTCTCAGATTTTCAAAAGCGGTTCAGCAGCAGGATCCTATTCGTAACAATATTTTATAGAGATATAATACGTTATCTCACTTAGATAATTTGTATGTCTGGTAGGAGGTCCTTAGCTTTCAAAAACCCATTCTCGATCTCATTTCATCTCCGGTCTTTGAACAGTAGAGACGTTGTCTATTATCCCTGAGAGGGAACGATTAATCCACATGGTTAAGCAACCTGCCTTTATCAAGTAAGCCTCTTGTTATTTTGTATCCCTTCTACATACTTCTTGTCCGTGTAACAATATATGTATAGGTCTAGGCTGTTGAGACACGTTTGTGTATTTTTCCTTTTACCACCCTATCAGCTAGAGCTGTAGAATATGTCAACTGCACTTCTGCAAAGAGGTAAGAAACTCCTCTCCAATGTATGTCCTGGGTATGATAGTAAACTGCATCTGATGGTATGGCTCCTGTCCTGGAGCTTGGGAAATGTAGAGTATCCCTTCATTACGAGTACTCTATGGTTCACTCTGACCTAGATTTGTAGTACATATTAGGGTCCCATCTGTGGGTCAAATAGGACTGTTCAATCATTTACTGAGGAATATTATAATTAGTTAATTGAAACCATACTGTTATGTGCAAATTATTTGTATTAGATAGGAATACTTGATAGATAGAATTACTAATATTGAATAGCAATACTTGAAACCATTTAACTGTGCGCAAACAAATGATTGATATCAAGTATAATTAGCGGTATTTGATAAGAGTATTTAAAATCAATTTATTATGTATAAACAAATCATTCATATTAAACAGAATGATTGTATAAGATAGCAATACTTGTAACAATTTAACGGTGTGCAAACAAATAAGCTCAAAAACTCGTTCCAAAATAAAGTTATCAATAAATTATTCGCTTGCAATATATATATATATATATATATATATATATATATATATATATATATGTGTGTGTATATATATATATATATAAACAGGATTTGACATTAAATAACTCACAAGAGTTGATATGCCATAAAACACCAACCAACCAATTACTTTTTTACTAAGATTCACGACGATAAGCACTGCACCACCCGCCACCAAATTCTGAACGAGACTGTTTGCGTTTCTCTCCGTGCTCACGCTTTTGAGAAAGGTATTAATACATCTCTCCTTAAAAAGAATTCTAACCCTCTATCAACGTGGTAGGATAACTTACCGCAGTTGAGAAGCAAAACCAGGAGCAGGAATCTCGAAGACAGTCTAACATTATATTCAACCTCGTTCTTGTAACTCCCGCAGCGTCACTGGTACCAATTTGGCTTTCTCTTGAATAAAATAGATGTCCTCGAATAAAGATATCTTCAGCATAGGTATCTTCCGGTATTCCATACAAGCTTGCTCTGGTATGTGTCAAAATTTAGGCGGGTGGAATCCATGATTTTGTGAAACTAATGGATTGATTGATTGATTTTAACGACACAACAATCCGTCTAGGGTTATTTTATGTGAAGAGGTTAGGGAATCGCCTTCATTGTACGTTTACATTTACGTTTTTTGTGTTGTTGTTTCTTAAGAGGCTTTTTTTTACACAGTCCTATCGAATACAAATAATTTTAAACAGATCTATTTGATCGAAAGATGGGACCCAAACAAGTGTTACCTCTCAGGCTCAGAGTTGACCTGGGAGTAATAGCAATGTAGAGACTGATAGATGTCGTATAAATACAAAGGGTAAATTGGCTACCTACAAAGGGTTACGACAATTTAAAAAAAAATCTCCTTAAATCATAAACAATGTGCCTGTGACAATTTTATAAGCTTGCAAGGTCTTCATCAGGGTTTCTCAAAGTAGGGATGAAAAAAATTCTGGCTGAGTAAATAAAAGCATAAGAGCCCACAGGGAATTAATTTGTGAGTTTGCAGTTATAAATCGAACAAAAATCGCTGGGTTGTATCGACCAGTTGCCAGATATTGTACATCTAGTAGAATGCATTGAGAACGCCTGATTGGGTGTGATGGCTGCTAGTAATGTGTATACAGGTCATTTAAATGAACGGTTGATCTTGATCTAACGAAAAAATCCAATATGAAAATATTTTCACGAAACAAAACCTTTAAAAACAATTATATCTTAAACGAATTATTTTATAAAAAAAAGTGAAGTCTAAAATATCCCTTTTTATAATAGGTTATGAGATGTCTTCATAAGAATAGCGGCTCGTGATTTTTCGGGATGCTGTTTCATGAAATACATAAAAATTATGTTGATATCATGTAACACATACACACTAAAAATACAGTGTGTATATATATATATATATATATATAAGAAGGGTGAATAAAAAATGTATGATACTTTTTCATGTTTTCAATTTTTTCTACACGACAAAGTTTCTGGAAAAAAATTTTAAATATTAACTTTATTTCATCATTTACGATTATCATATTCAGAGTTGTAAATACGTGGTGCATTCAAAAAGATTCCAGACATTTTTTGTATGGGCATTTAAAATTGTCGTAGACTCTTGAAAATTCAGTATTTTATTGCTATACATCTTATGAGATGACTGACCAATTTTTATGATTTCAGCTTCAAATGAACAGCTATAGTAGCAATTAGAATACACCCTACTAAAGCCTGGTTGTCACAGCTGGTGAAGTTCAAAAATGCAATCTGGACGTGAGGACAATGTAGAAGAACGATATGCAATAAAATTCTGTTTTAAACTTGGAAAAAATGCCTCAGAAACGTATGGAATGCTTCAGACTGCTTTTCGACCATCTTGCATGAATCGAGTATCAGTTTTTAATCATAAGAGATTCAAGGAAGGCAGGGAGTCTGTGAGGGATGATAAGAGGTGTGGTAAGAGTAAGGAAGTCAATACACCAGAGTTTATTGGCCAAAGAGTTAGGGTTAGGGTTACTATGTTAAGGTTTTAAGGGTGTTCAGGAAGAGATTCCGTCGGAAGGGGCCATCACTCTTCAAATCAGGTCAGTGGCATTTCCACCAGGACAATGCACCAGTCCATAACTCCATCCTTGTCAAAGACTATTTGAGCAAGATAGGCATCAAGACAGTTCCTCACCCTCCCTATAGTCCAGACGTTGCTCCCTATGACTTTTGGCTATTCTATAAGCTCAGAGG
The DNA here is from genome assembly GCA_963585895.1 of Sepioteuthis lessoniana. Taxonomy (NCBI): domain Eukaryota; kingdom Metazoa; phylum Mollusca; class Cephalopoda; order Myopsida; family Loliginidae; genus Sepioteuthis; species Sepioteuthis lessoniana. Next base: position 29,864,153 of record OY757922.1, on the reverse strand, counting down.
CTGTGGTTATGAGACAATTGAGGAGATGAAAAAGGGTATGACGAAGGACATTGACACACTCACACAAGAGGACTTCCATGGGGCTTTCCAAAAGTTGGTGGAACAGTACAACAAGTGCATTACAGCTGGAGGAGATTACTTCGAAGGGGACTAGAGTTTCATGTGTATACTATCAATAAACGTGCCCATACGAAAAAAGTCTGGAAATTTATTTAATGATCCTCGAACTCTTGAATTAATATCGCAAATTACACGTAAACATCACACATGAGATGATGCAAAAACACTACCTCCCAATCAATGACTGCCTTCATCCCAGACAATACCTGCTTGGCAGGGCTGAGTTATGCCAACGGGATCAAGCATTTTTGGTAGCACCCAAGAATGAGTCTTGATTCGTGCATGTCTCCAACAATAAAATGACCATATGTCAAATCCGGCCTGGTGCGAGTTTGGATTAATATCAAACAGTACGTCCCACTCAGCTTTCCTTGGGCCGCGTACGCACAACAAACAAACGTCTCTGTGGAGTAGACAGTCCCGCATACAGCATTTTTTTTTTTCGTTTTCTAGGAATAAGAAGTTTATTATTAACATTAAGTTTAAGGATAATTGATAATAGTATTAAATATCTTTTACAAATAAATAAGTATATTTTTCAGTATACATTAGGAGAAAATGCAATACTGCAGTTCAACTGTGTTTACAGATAAGCCATTACTGATCGGGAGAAAATAGCGGGTATTGCAGTTCAATTGTTCTTATAGATGAGTCACCATTGAATAAGAATTAGTAAATACATTTTCAAAATAAACAAAAATAATGAAATAGTAAAATTAAAATAGAATGCCGGAAATTTTAATTCTTGTTCATGGTAACTGGGCCATTGGCCTAATGAGTAGAGTGTTCGCCAATGGTCCGGGAGACCGGTGTTCAGTCCCAGGTCGAGTCATACCAAAAACTCAAAAAATAGTACTTGATGCTGCCTTGCTTAACACTCAGCATTATAAGGTAAGGATCAGGAGTAAAGGAGAGCAATCCAGAGAAAGGAGTAGCGCCCTCCCCTACATCTTGGTGTAGTAGCCATTGAAAAGGGAACCTTCGAGTTACCCTCGACTAAGGTCGCCAACTTTACGTTATTCCTTGTAACAGATTTTTCACCATCATCATCATCATCATGATGTCGTGCCGCTAGCATGGATATCCCTGACCCTCTCTCACCACTTCTTCCTATCGTTCATCGCCTCTGGAAGGTCTTCAGGGCTACATCCCGTATCCTCACATAGCTGCTGAATGTCTGTTCGAGCTGGTCGTCCTGCTTTTGCCCGGTCATTCGTAGGGGTCTATGGGAGTACATCACTTATGAGTTCGTCCCCGCTGCTCCAGCAGTGTCCTGCATGTCTGGTTCGTCTAACTTGGATAGTTTTCGTGATGGGAGGCAGTTGGCCGTATAATTGGTGTATGAAATTATTATTAACAGAAAATCTCGTTCTGATTTAAAAGGACCTCGATCTTCTTTGAAGTCATTATCAGTATTGCCAGGTATTTCATGGTGTGGGTATTATTATATGAATTAATATTCAATTTATAATAACATTTCGGTATTTTGTAAAAATGTCAATTTTATAACGGAAAACATTTTATAGAAATCAGCCCATCTTATCATGACATTCAGTGAGACCAAGAAAGATGATGGTAATATTCAATTTATTTCTGGGTGAATGGAAATTAAATGTAATTACAATGAGTCAATCAAGTAAAAAGTTTGGAAACGTTGTTTTAAATGAATCAATTGAAGGAGTATTTATTTATCCAACCCTCTGCCATGGGCAGGATGTGACACAGGGTCAATTCTTAAGTGGAGTAAAGCTGGTTTTAATTCAGAGTTTTCCGTCCCTGATTGTCTTATCAAGGCTAAAGAACCCAATCTGCCTAACTGTGTATCGATAGTTGGTGGAGAACAGATGGATTCATACCTTTCTTGAAGGTATTAGCACGAAGTGAAACGCAGACAGCTTTTTTCAGGATTTGAACCTGGGTCGCCGATTCTGTTTCCTACGACGTTGAAACGCTACACTAAGCGCGTCTCCTCAATTGAAGAAGGTGGTATAACGAATCTGTTGAAAAGTTCATAAGGTTGAATAGACTAAAAGACTGTAAAATTGAGAGTACGAAGGCAGGTGAGTCAAAGGTTTCGCAATATTTTGATGTGATGCGCTAGTTTGCGAATACGTATATCACGTGACCAAAGTAGTTCAAGCAGTGAGAGCTACCCCCTATGGTTGGTAGTATCGTGTTAGCTGGTGTGCTGACACGTCGTGCATTGCTTCACTTTGTGTGTGATTTGAAAGCCACACATATGAATGTGCAATGTAGTCTAATTGGGGAACTTATGCTTTGCAAGTTCGAACTGAGACGCAACGCCACAAAAGCAATCAAAAACATTTGACTTGAGAAAGCTGAAGATGCAGTTGATCCCAGTACAGTAACCAGATAGTTGAAGGAATTTTGCGCGGGTTGCCTGAACTTCGATGATCAGGAAAGGTCCCAGACCGTGGATTCCGAGATCGTACTCCAAGCCATAGAGGTAAATCCGGCAAGTAGTATTCGGAGAGTATCAGGAGAGTTCGGCATCTCATAGTCAAGTGTAATTGGTCACCTTCACGAGCTCGACAAAAGCCTTCGAAGCCATCGAATTGTGCCTCATGTTAACAAAATATAGCAAAAGTTTTGACTCAGACAATTATTTGAATGACCCTGGTCAGAAATTAGCATTTGTATCAACTGATGCATTTGATAGATGACGTTACTTATTCATTTTTAACTAGATATATATCCATTTATTGCTCCATTTGTAGATTATTCCAAAACCTTTACAAGTATTTGCTTCATACCTTGGTGGTTGGGTACTTTGCCCTAATTTGAAAACATAATTTAGTTTTCACAAAGGAATCTCAAATAACAAAATTTTTGCGACCTTGCATGAGAAGACAAAATTAATTTACTTGTAAAATATAGCGCCTACTCAACAAAAAAAAAAAAATAATAACACCCCCACCTGGATTTCTAGAAACCACTTGGCGCTAGCGCCAGATAGATGCTATTAAGGTCATCGCTTGGTCCCAAAGAGACTTGCCCCCGGGCAATACATGCTTAGCTGGGCTAAGTTTATCACTGGTTGCCTGAGGCAGTCCAAAATGGTGAATGCCAAGAGGATCCTTCACTTTTTTTAGACGATGACGCATGAGTCTTGATTCGTTTGTGCCTCCACTCAACTATACAATAACTATAGGTCAAATCTGACTTGGTAACAAGTTGGATAAAACTCCCTACCACCCCAAAAAAGGGTGCTCTGATTATGACACTAAACTGCACTCGATAGTGAGGCTCCAATTCTGGAGATCATGAGAGCGTGGAGTACCATTTCATTGTCATTACTCCAAAATCTGATCCCATACTTCCCCGGCTTTTTAGCAGGGCCCTCTGGTATTCGTGCCGGGTGGGGTATCAAGGTCGTTGATAGATTCCAGGCCGAATGCTCCCCGTCTTCGGCCATGCCACCTTCGGGTGGGCGATGAAATAAATGACAAACCAAGCATAGCACTTGACCACTCTGGTCTAGTTTGAGCAATGAGCAAGCACACATGCCGGACTCATGTTACATAGAGTGAGTCCAAGTCCAGCAGGCTCGTCTGGCTCACATTGCCCAAGGTGAGCATATGAAGTCCTCTTCCCTAAAACCCCCACTATAAAAAAGACTTTGTGTTAAATCCTATCTGATAAATATAACTCCCATATCTGACCCGAAGTGGTAGAACTTGTTTGGGTCCCATATATGGGTTAAAATAGATCTCTTTGAAAATTATTTGTACTATATAGGAGTACTTGACACGATATAACTGTGTGTAGATTATTTGTATAAAAAATAATTACTTGAAGCTATAATTGTTAAAACCGGGACATTGGCCCAGCGGTTAGAGTGTTCGCCAATAGCCCGGGAGACCTGGGTTCAATCCCAGGTTGAGTCATACCAAAGACTTTAAAAATGGTACTTGATACCACCTTGCTTAACACTCAGCAGTATAAGGTACGGTTCAAGGGTAAAGTGGAGCAATCCTGGGAATGGAGTAGCGCCCTCCCCTACACCTTGGTGTAGTAGCTATCGAAAAGGGAGCCTTCGGGTCACCCTCGACTATGGTCGCTAACTTTACTTACTTACTTTATAATTATTAACTACAGATTATCATTATAAGTTACTTGAAATCATATAAACTAATGACTATTATTAGATAGAAACAGTTACTTGAAACCATATAATTGTGTATAGTAAAGTTGGCAACCTTAGTCGAGGGTGACCCAAAGGCTCCCTTTTCAATAGCTACTACACCGAAGTGTAGAGAAGGGTACTACTCCTTTTCCTGGATTGCTCCACTTTACCCTTGATCCGTACCTTATAATGCTGAGTGTTAAACAGGGCAGCGTCAAGTAGCATTTTTTGAGTCTTTGGTATAACTCGACCGGAGATTGAACCCCGGTCTACCGGACCACTGGCGAATACTCTACTCATTAGGCCAATGGCCCGGTACAATTAATACCTGTATTAGATTAGATTGCAATACTTGAACTCATATAACTTTGTGCAAATTATTTGCATGAGATAGGAATACTTGATATCATTTAACTGTGTGCAAAAAAAAAAACTCCTAAAAAATAACTGCACAAAAAAAATGTAAAAATTAACGTATAAAAAACACGTTTCTCTAATTTCAAGGCATAAAATAGGCCTAGACGGATTGATAGGTACTCGAAAAGAATAAATAAGAAAATATAGTAATACTAGAATGCACATATGGATAGGCATTTTGAGATGTGACATCAATGGTGCCAGTCATCTGAGAACTTAGGAGTTTGGTCGATTGGAATTCTTTTAAATAATTCGAGTAAACTGAAGCAATAAAGCATCTAAAGAAGAAAGCAAAAAGGTAAGTTTAAAGATAAGAGAAACAGAGAAAAATTGGTCGGTTAGTTGTCTTCTACGGCATAATAACTCTCTCAAGTTATTTAATGTCAAATCCAGTTTATATATGTATATATATATATACATATATATATGATTTGTTAACGAATAGTTTGTGGGTGACACTGTTTTAAACGAGCCAGAGCACACAGTTAAATGGTTTCAAGTATTGCTATCTAACACTAGTAGTTTTATTTATATTCAATCAAACGGTTACAAGTATTGCAATTTAACACTTGTAATTCTGTTCAGCATAAATAGTTTTAGTCTAGTAAATGATTAAAGTTCTATTTGACCCTTTGCTGGGATCCTAGCAGGTACTACCACTCTGGGTCTGAGTGGACCTGGGAGTAATGACAATGAAGGGATACTCTCCATCCTCTTTCAGATGGTTTAGTATCATATCCAGGACACTCGTGAGGAGGATTTTACACTTCTGCAGAGATGCAGGGAAACATAGAGGAAGAATACGATGCAAAGAAGTCGAACTGAGTAGTCGAGCGGTCCTCAAGGGCCCCAAATACCAAAAGGACCCAGTATCAAACGTCTTATTTTTTAAGTGGACCCAAATGAATCAAAGTGTGTAAACTTTCACTTGAAATTTTACATCTGTGCAGTCGGCAGACGCATGGCTTCAGATGAGTATCTATTTGACTCTCCACAAAGTAAAATGTGATACAAGATCAGTTTAGATGGTACCCTAAAAGAATCGCGTCTCCTGCGAGGCGGGAGCAAAAATTGGTTTGGGTACAGGCTGCCAGTGGGAGTGGTGGAGGGGAGGCCTTCTCGTACTTTCTCGTACTAAGTTAGTGAAATTAAATCGAAAATGAAAATTCAGTTTGCTGACCTACAAGAAACTTTCCCACTTCTTTAATAGAACCCGGATATCAGCTTCCTTGTTTCTCTTGTTTTCTGGGAAAAAATGATTAAAAAAAAAAAAAAACAACAACGATAAAGCCTTCTCAAAAACCGAGTATTTTAGACTTGACAGTCAGAAAGCACTTTTCACAGAATCAGGTCCTGCAGAGCCTCCTTCTCTTTGCCTCTGTTTTTCTGTCTCTGTCTCTTCTTTCTTTGCCTCCCTCTGTCCGTCTGTATCTACCTCTCTGTCACTCTCTCTCTCTCTCTCTATATATATATATATATATAGATATATGTTATATCAGCCTATGGTCGCAAGGAAATAAATAAGCACAGTTGCAAAAACAAAGAACACGAAGGCACGTAAAGATTTTAACAATTGTATTGAAAACAAATGAGTAAAAAGTTCAAATAGCTGGGTTTGTTGATATAGAATTAAAAAGTAGAAAAAAATTCCTATGCTTAATAGTGGTAGGATTGTTGGACTTACGCGTACGCGGTCAATCAGATGCTACGCGTGCAGACGTAATATATTAACGTGACCTGCGGGTGTTGTTGACAGATACATTGATAAGATGGGAATGATTACCGAAATGTCACCATGCCCTGCAGGTGTTGAACACAGCAGATGTTGTTGACAGCTTCATCCGGCCGAAGATAATATCAACAAGGTGATTATTGGAATATCACCTTGACCTATGGATGTGGTTGAACTCGGCGAATGGTGGCAGATACGTCCGCCCATAGAAGTGAGCTTGGGCAAGTAGCCAATGGGGAACAAGCAACATATGGACGTGAACTGTAACCAAAGGAAAACAAAGAAGTGAGACGTAGGCATAACCATAACCAATGAAAAAGAGGAATAGCTGCAGGTCACGTGGGAGTTGTAGACTATATAAGTTCTTGAAGTCTGGCTAAAGTCAATTGTTTACAGGTTCTTCAGACTCCCGACGACCCCTTCGTGTGTGCGAACTCTCTAGGATTGCTTTTCTGCTCCACACAAGTATCATCGTCAAGAATAAAAATATAATCTTATATTTTTATATATACGTGTTCCTCGTTATTCATCAAGACACAGTTGTAATATACAACATACACGATTTGGTGTGCAGTGACTATCTCCGTTTAAAAAAAAAAAAACTGAGATTGTTAACGAACCTGGTTGCCATTGGCGAAAACAACGAAAAAACTGGACGATCATAGTGTCACGGACAACATCAACAAAAGGTAAAAGACTTTCGGTTTGACTTTGTGTGTATTCTGCTCTTGTATATATAATAGGAAGTTGCCAAAAGAAAATTTAAATGGAACAGCATACTTTTTCCGATTTTGTCCATAGTCTGACTGTAGAGTTGAGAAATGTGGCTTGTTCGGTGGCGAACACTTTAAGAGGGGAGTCCTTTTTGAAAAACATACAACCGTTGGTGCGTAAAGAAGATGGTGGGTTTAGGACCTGGTTGGAGGATATGGAGTAGTATTTTAGAGTTGTGCGCGTGGCAGAAGAAGACAAATATCAGGCGGCTCTCCTCACAACCAGAGGAACTGTTGGACGATACATATATAGATTAATGTCCAATAACCCACAACTCACATGGAATGAGTTAAAAAATTCTTTGGGAGAGTATTACGGGTTGGTTTCCAACCCTAAAGCTCGGCTACTTGAGTTAGCGAACATTTAGCAGGGTAGAACAGAAGGAATACAGGACTAAATACAGAGAGTAGTACGCTTAGCAGAGAGCGCATATGTTGGTGTTGACGGGAGGAATGAAGTTGTTGCAAAACAAGACCCGGGATTTTTTATTGAAAGGCTAAGGGATCGGGATATAAAGATGGCAGTGAAAAAGGAGGAGTCACAAACATTAGATGCTGCCTATCAGAAAGCGTTATCTGAGTTGAAATGGAAAACTCGACTCGATGCAAGCACTGAATATGAAGAGCCGATGGAGATTTGCCACTGTCGTGGACGGGTACCGATAGAAGCCATGAGCCCTGCTACATCTAATAATAATCATAATAATAGTAAGTGTAGGAATAACAATAATAAAAAGGGAAGTAATAATGGGGAAAAATACAAAACTCACGAGCAAGAAGGGAACGAGCGCATTGTTAGGTGTTGGAATTGTGGCGAAGAAGGCCACAGAGTGAGATTTTGTAAACGAGCCCCGGGAAACGGCAGAGGTCCGTTCGTAAGACGCCCAACGAACGGAACAAAAATGTACCAATGCACATAGTTGGTAATATGGGCGCTCCAAATTCCGTCTCGATTAAGATAGAACGTAGAACTTATAGGGCCTTGGTATATACGGGAGTAGAGGTATCGGTCATAAACATCAGGGTTTTTAAAATCTTGCGACCCAGACTTGAACTGCAAAAGAAGGACATTAAACTTTAAACTGCTAATGGATCCCCATTACACGTTGAAGGCCTTTGTCGTCTACAGATTCAAATAGGAAATAAGTTCACCCCTCATGATTTCTTCGTCGAGAAGAACCTTAACAGAAATGCCATACTCGGACGTGATTGGCTGATGCAAAAAGGGGTGAGAATGTATTTTGATTTGGGAGCCTTGTGGATTGGGGAAGAATACGTGGTATTAGAAGATGTCCATATTTCCTCTATTATTTGATTAGCACAAAAAATAACTTTAAAACTCCAACGTCTGCACACTTGTATCGGACAAACCAAATTTAGAAACGGAGCTGGCAAAGAATATGAAATTGAACAGTTGAGTAGTGGATAGTAGCCAACGCAGTTGTAAAAATTGCTAACTCACGTAGGTTTCCGTTACTAATAATGAATAATACACACCTAACGATTACCTTGAAGCGGGGATGTCCAATTGCTAAATTTGAAAGGGCGGGTAATATTACTGAAATTACTATGCCTGATAAACAAAATAATAAAAGTCCCGGTGTAGATTTAGAACAGGCACATGCACCAGAATTCAAACCCGAAATTATAAGCTACTAAAAATAAATAAGGTCTTGTTTGTTAGTGACGACAAAAACCTGGGCAGAACTGATACTGTTGAGATGCGGATCGATACAGGAACGCATGCGCCCATAAGAAAACGCCCATATCGCACACCCCTCAAACAAAGAAAGATGATTGATTCAGCAGTCGATGAAATGATGCAGGCAGGCATAATTGAGAGGTCCAATAGCCTGTGGGGTTTTCCTATAGTTTTAGTAGAAAAGAAAGATGGTAGCAAGAGATTTTGTGTAGACTTTAGAGCACTCAACAAGATAAAATATGCTCGACCACTTCCAGTCATTGATGATATACTGGCATCACTTTGGTTGGCAAGGTACTTTTCGAAGCTTGATTTAAAATCTGGGTTCAGGCAAGTTAAGCTCCATGATGAAGACAAAGAGAAAAGTGCATTCACTTGCCACAGGGGTTTGTTTCATTTTAATATTATGCCATTTGGGCTCGCAAATGCCCCCGGCATCTTCCAGTTGATGTCAATTGTTTTTCGTGGACAGGAAGATTTTGCGCTGGCATATCTAGATGATATTTTAATATTTTCAAATACGGTGGAAGACCACGTGAAGCATATAGACACAGTCTTAAGTAGTTTACGTAGGCACAATCTCAAATTGAAACCAGCTAATTGTGAGTTCTTCAAAAAAGAGACTCAATATTTGCGCTTCAAAATTAGTGGAGAGGGAATACGACCAGATCTCGATAAAGTCAAGGCTATAAAATCAGTTTCGAATCCAACCACTGTTAGATAATTAAGAGCCTTCAACTATCGCCGCTTTATTAGAAATTTCTCAGACATAGCCAAGCCACTGGTCAATTTGACAAGGAAGTATGCACGATTCCAATGGGGCGACGCTTGTCAAACTGCCTTCGATAATTTAAAAACGAAGCTCGCGGATATGGTGATACTAGCCTATCCCGACCCAAATAAGGACTATAGGATATATACTGACGCCTCCGATCAATCGATTGGCACATGTCTATCCCAAATGGTTTACGATAAAAAAATATGGGAAAGAGGTAGAAAAACCAATTTACTAACTATCCCATTAGTTAAGTGATACATAAACAAGATGGTCATCTATCGAGAAAGAGGCTTATGCGATATACTATGCCCTCCAAAAACTGAACCACTGCCTGCATAGTGCAGCATTTACAATCTACGCAAATCATAGATCCCTGGAACATTTACTTAATTCACCCATACAAAATAGGAAGATGCAGACTTGGGCTCTGAGCATGGCAGGCCACAATTGCAGCATACAGTATCTCAAAGGTAAAGACAATGTCTGTGCAGATCTCTTATCACGCGCTGTTGATGTAAAGGAGGATAATGTTGATTCTCCGGTAGATATTGATGATAGGAATTACTTGCTTAGTGCGATAAACTCGAATCTAATTGAACTGAAGGAATTTGCATCCTATAGAAATGTCAACGATTCATCAGTAACGCCTGAACGGTTCACATTTCAGGGGATAGACATAATCAGGGAACAAGAGTCGGATAAGGACATTTTAGACCAGAAGATTAGATTAAGAAATGGTAGGGCTACCAAAACAGAGCAGAAAAAATAGATAGTAATGGATGAGATAGTGTACTACTTGTCTCAGCCTGACAATGAACCTCTCATCAGACTGTATGTTCCGTCTCACCTTAGAAAAAGAGTGCTAGTTCAATGCCATAATGACAATGGCCATATAGGTGTGGATAAGACGTTCCATTCAATAAAACAAAAGTATTTCTGATCCTGTTTGCAAGAAGAAATGAATGATTTTGTAGGTAAATGTATTCCGCGCCAAACAAGAAACCTAAGGAAGCAGGAAACCCATATACAAGAATGCGATTTGCCTCCTTTTTTCCCCGCAAAGCTTGCTTTAGATATCTCCAGACCCTACCCAAAGACTCATTTGGGTAGCCAAAACATAGTTACATTCATAGATATGTACAGTGGTTGGCCTGAGGCTTTTGCGGTTCCTAACAAGAAGGCAGAAACAGTGGTGCATCTTTTAATTGATGAAATTTTCCCCAAATTCTGGGCACCACTTCAACTTTTAACTGATGATGGTCTAGAGAATGTCAACAACATAATGAAAAAGACATTAAAATCTAAATGTGGACCATGTGATAACTTCTTTTATCATCCTCAGAGCAACGGTAAGGTTGAGAGGTTTCATAGAACAATGCCTAATATTTTAGACAAGAAGATTGGCAACAACGAACAATCATGGGATATCTACATTAACCAGATGTTAGCGGCTATCCGGTTTCATGTAAGCGATACCACGAGTACTACAAGGGGACACGCTGGCCCCGTACCTCTTTATCGTTTGTCTAGACTACGAACTTAGAACATCGATTAACAAAATCAAAGAGAATGGCTTCGAACTGACGAAGAAAAGAAGCAGAAGGTACCCCGCAACAACAATTACCGACGCCGACTACGCCGATGACATAGCGATACTGGCAAATACACCTGACCAAGCCGAAACACTACTGCATAGTTTGGAACGAGCAGCAGCAAACATAGGCCTCTATGTTAATGCACACAAAACGGAATATATGTGCTATAATCAAACGGGGGACATCTCCACTCTAGAAGGAACCCCTCTTAAACTAGTAGACAAATTCACTTACCTAGGAAGCAGCGTCGAATCAACCGAAAAGGACATCGAAACGAGGTTAGCGAAAGCATGGACAGCTATCAATAGGTTATCCATTATTTGGAAATCAGACCTAACCGATAAAATGAAACGCAGTTTCTTCCATGCAGCGGTCACATCGATACTGCTATATGGCTGCACTACATGGACGCTAACAAAACGGCTGGAGAAGAAGCTAGACGGCAATTACACAAGAATGCTACGTGCAATCTTAAACAAGTCCTGGCGGCAACACCCCACAAGACACCAACTGTATGGCCACCTACCCCCTATCACGAAAACTATTCAAGTTAGACGAGCCAGACATGCAGGACACTGCTGGAGAAGCAGGGACGAGCTCATAAGTGATGTACTCTTATGGACCCCCACACATGGCCGTGCAAAAGCAGGACGACCAGCACGAACGTACATTCAGCAGCTATGTGAGGATACGGGATGTTGTCCTGAAGACCTACCTAGGGCGATGAACGATAGGGAGGAGTGGCGAGAGAGGGTCAGGGATATCCGTGCTACCAGCGCGATATGATGATGACTTACTTTATAACAGGGATGTTATTTTGCCTTTGGATAATATACTGAAGCCTCGTTGCATATATTATGGTGATGAGTATCATCAAATCGCCCTAAAGGAATTGCATCGTAGCTTCATTTTAGTTAGGAATAACATAAAAAAGCAAGGAGAACCGCGATAGATAAATCCCTAAAGATGTATCGTTTAAGGTAGGGGATTTGGTGCATTATAGGAATCACTATAAGAAAATGAAGCAATATATGCGCTGGTGGCTATATTATGTGGTTGCTGAAAAGACTGTCCCCGTCTCTTATAGAATTAGAGATCAGTTAACCGGTTCAGTCAGTAAGGCTCATGCCAAACATCTTCGGGCTGCGTCCATTGAGGAATAGGAAATTCCCACTACTGAGAGTCCGTTACGGAAAATTGTATTTGTTCCAATAGAATCCAGTGATTCTTATAATGAATCCGGAACGGAACAAGCCGACTTTCCAGTACGCAAGTGTCAATTAAATCGGAAAATTGTATTTGTTCCAATAGAATCCAGTGATTCTTATAATGAATCCGGAACGGAACAAGCCGACTTTCCAGTACGCAAGTGTCAATTAAATCGGAAAATTGTATTTGTTCCAATAGAATCCAGTGATTCTTATAATGAATCCGGAACGGAACAAGCCGACTTTCCAGTACGCAAGTGTCAATTAAATCGGAAAATTGTATTTGTTCCAATACATTCCAGTGATTCTTATAATGAATCCGGAACGGAACAAGCCGACTTTCCAGTACGCAAGTGTCAATTAAATCGGAAAATTGTATTTGTTCCAATAGAATCCAGTGATTCTTATAATGAATCCGGAACGGAACAAGCCGATTTTCCAGTACGCAAGTGTCAATTAAATCGGAAAATTGTATTTGTTCCAATACATTCCAGTGATTCTTATAATGAATCCGGAACGGAACAAGCCGACTTTCCAGTACGCAAGTGTCAATTAAATCGGAAAATTGTATTTGTTCCAATAGAATCCAGTGATTCTTATAATGAATCCGGAACGGAACAAGCCGACTTTCCAGTACGCAAGTGTCAATTAAATCGGAAAATTGTATTTGTTCCAATAGAATCCAGTGATTCTTATAATGAATCCGGAACGGAACAAGCCGACTTTCCAGTACGCAAGTGTCAATTAAATCGGAAAATTGTATTTGTTCCAATAGAATCCAGTGATTCTTATAATGAATCCGGAACGGAACAAGCCGACTTTCCAGTACGCAAGTGTCAATTAAATCGGAAAATTGTATTTGTTCCAATAGAATCCAGTGATTCTTATAATGAATCCGGAACGGAACAAGCCGACTTTCCAGTACGCAAGTGTCAATTAAATCGGAAAATTGTATTTGTTCCAATAGAATCCAGTGATTCTTATAATGAATCCGGAACGGAACAAGCCGACTTTCCAGTCCGCAAGTGTCAATTAAATCGGAAAATTGTATTTGTTCCAATAGAATCCAGTGATTCTTATAATGAATCCGGAACGGAACAAGCCGACTTTCCAGTCCGCAAGTGTCAATTAAATCGGAAAATTGTATTTGTTCCAATAGAATCCAGTGATTCTTATAATGAATCCGAAACGGAACAAGCCGACTTTCCAGTACGCAAGTGTCAATTAAATCGGAAAATTGTATTTGTTCCAATAGAATCCAGTGATTCTTATAATGAATCCGGAACAGAACAAGCCGACTTTCCAGTCCGCAAGTGTCAATTAAATCGGAAAATTGTATTTGTTCCAATAGAATCCAGTGATTCTTATAATGAATCCGGAACGGAACAAGCCGACTTTCCAGTACGCAAGTGTCAATTAAATCGGAAAATTGTATTTGTTCCAATAGAATCCAGTGATTCTTATAATGAATCCGGAACGGAACAAGCCGACTTTCCAGTACGCAAGTGTCAATTAAATCGGAAAATTGTATTTGTTCCAATAGAATCCAGTGATTCTTATAATGAATCCGGAACGGAACAAGCCGACTTTCCAGTCCGCAAGTGTCAATTAAATCGGAAAATTGTATTTGTTCCAATAGAATCCAGTGATTCTTATAATGAATCCGGAACGGAACAAGCCGACTTTCCAGTACGCAAGTGTCAATTAAATCGGAAAATTGTATTTGTTCCAATAGAATCCAGTGATTCTTATAATGAATCCGGAACGGAACAAGCCGACTTTCCAGTCCGCAAGTGTCAATTAAATCGGAAAATTGTATTTGTTCCAATAGAATCCAGTGATTCTTATAATGAATCCGGAACAGAACAAGCCGACTTTCCAGTCCGCAAGTGTCAATTAAATCGGAAAATTGTATTTGTTCCAATAGAATCCAGTGATTCTTATAATGAATCCGGAACGGAACAAGCCGACTTTCCAGTCCGCAAGTGTCAATTAAATCGGAAAATTGTATTTGTTCCAATAGAATCCAGTGATTCTTATAATGAATCCGGAACGGAACAAGCCGACTTTCCAGTACGCAAGTGTCGGCACAAACATGAGAAATCAGACGATGAGTCTGATCTTCCATTAATGGAGTGCCGTATCATGACACGACGTAAAACAGCAGATAAAACGTATCAACTGTTGATAAAGAGGTCGGAATGAGGGGGGGGCATAACTAGTTATTCATACACTCTCAAGGATGAGTGGCCAAAGAGTGGAACATCTGAATTTACATATGTTGATAAAGGAGTTTCTGACGGATCACCTGGCAGCGAGATGAGCGACGATGTCCAAGTGGGACAAACGTCTATTGGGGCAAAAAGAATTGATACGCCTACATGTTCCACAGATGAACGCAAAACTAAGAAAGAACAATTGAAAAACCTTGTGGACTTACTGGTTAGAGAAGAAACTGCGAAAGGAATAAGGATCGTTTAAGATAAAGAGTTAGGTTAGTTTCCTTGTTACAATGCATGCAGAAGATGCAACCGTGAGGGAGGAATAGCATCTAAAGTGCAAGCAGAGTTACTCGATTCATAACGAGACTAACAGCTATGATTCTCTCATTTCAGATGGGAAACCTTTTTCTTTTGGTCCTGTTGTTGTTTCCTGGGCCAAACTTAGCGATTGAGAATTACCAGAACGTTGTTTTTAGTGAGAAAAATGAAATATCACCCACACGAGCAAGGTGGCCGGTGACATTTTCAATCGATCTGACACCATACGACGCAGCGTTCCAGTTATTAAAAGAATGCATAAAAATGTCCGGTCAGGTTTAAAGGAAGACTTCTCACAAGAATTCCTTCGAGATGTTACCTTTGAAACGTTGATAAACTATGTAAACGAAGAATTTAAAGAGATTACAATAAAACGCGAACAGCTGTTATTGAAATACGAAGATTATCAGTCTCTTACTCACAGAACGAAACATTCGGTGTTGCCATCTGTGAGAAATGCTCTTTGCTACCTTTTTGGAGTTACGTCAGAAGATGATCTGCCTGTGATCAGAAAGGCATTGGGTATATTAGCAAATACACGGGGACAAATATTGCTCATGATAGAATATAGCATTTCTATTGTAAACGTTACGAGACGCGACAATAGACAAAATAAACGAGCTTATTTCTAGCCTTAAAAGTATTGCGGTTTCCATAGTGAATGCAACACAGGGATTGAACAAAAGAGTGCCGAGATTAGAAATCCTTACGCATAGATACTGGATATACAAGATTATGGTTGATAAATAAGGGAAATATTTCTGGCATGGCTTTAAGCTACTTGGAACAGCAGCTCAACTTGTTGTCGGTTGGTCATTTTTCTCCTAGTATAATCGCTCCGCACGATCTGAGGGAGTTAATGCATAGTATTGCCCAGACGCTCTTGGATAACTTTAAATTAGCAAGTGATCCAGATAAGGACATATGGTAATACTATTATAGAATATTGAGTTGTGGGACACTTTTTGACTCAAAATCTATCGTGGTTATGGTGGACGTCCGTCCCATTGGTAGATAGAGAACACTCCTATTTAGTGTATAGTATCTTGAATTTTCCTCTTCCGTTGCCCATACGCGCAGGTTCGGCGGACGGATCCAAGTTGTCGGCCAAGTTCGAACTGGAGTCAGAAATGATTGCGGTAAATAGGGCTGGAAGCCGTTACATTCTCTTAAGTCAGGCTGTAGCCGCGCGGTGCCCGAGAAGTACCAGCAAATTATGCGAGGTGTCCGGTCTCGTTTGCGCTACCAATTCAAGAGAGTCTTGTGAGATGTCGCTTTTTCGGCATAATCAAGCAGGAATAGAGAACTGCCGGGTCACAGTTAAAACGAACACTTGACTTTCAATTGCGATCAGAGTGAACCGGGGATCTTGGATGATAGCAGCAACCAGCGATCTGAACTTTATGGTACTCTGTAGTAACAGATCTCGGAATAAGCTTGTTGCTCAAGCCCCACTACCCACTATACAGATAGAGGAAGCGTGTACAGCTTACAATGATCACATGGTGCTGGATGCTCAGGTTAATAGTAACTCGAGATTTAAAAATGTAGGAAAGCTGCAGCTCACACCCATAAACGTCTCTAATCCGGTAGCTTGGTCCCCAATTACGCAGAAATTTTCCAATTTTTCGGTGGACACCATGCCGGTAGAACTGCGTAACATGGAGGAGATTCCTATCCGCAAACTATTAAATACCTTAAAACATATGGACAGATTTAGCGGGGGGGGGGGTATTAAGAAAACCCCAAAAAGTTAATTACAGTAGTTAGTTCTAGCATAGTTGGCATATCAATGATCTTTGGGATAATAGCTAGAAAGTGGATTGTTTGGTGGACGGGAAGCAAACGTACTTCAGAAAAGGAAGTCGAGTTGTCCCTTGAAGAGTGTCCAACACCCAAATTTCTCTGGGTTGAACAGAGAGATGTCAACAAATCAGGCGTACCTAGATCTGAATACAGATGAGGGGTCCCTAGTTAAAGGAAACGAGAACTTGGGACAACCTAGAGAATTACGAGTCACAGGCCCATTTTTTAGACCTTTTTGTTTGGGAATTAGAAGCTGTATGTGAAACGACTAATCCTCCTGATGGATCGTATGCCCATTATCAACAGATAGAATCAGTGATCTACTTCATTTTATATGGTAGTTTTCTCGGTCAGACTTTGAATGACGTGTACAGTAGATAATGGCAACTTTTCTGTATTCAAACATAGTATATTTAGAATTAAGAAGTTACATGTGTAACAATAAAATTCGAGCGAAGACACACATGGTGTTGATCGAGGGTCATTTACTCGATGTCAGTTTGAAAATTGGGGCGCGGTTACCGCATATGATTGTATGGTTGTGCACCAGGATGTCTACTTGTGTGACAAAACGCTAAAAAAATGAGCTTTCATTTTCTGCAGGCAAGTGAAAAAAAATCGGACATTGAGAAGATTATACAAAGGGGCATAATGGACATGAACACTGTGTAGGGTGCCAATTTTAGCAGCCCGATTTTTCCCCTTCTCCCTGTCCTTAATTTTCTTTTTTTTTATATATATATATACTTCAAGGTAAAGGGAAGGAGGAAGATAAGAAAAAGAGGAAAAAAAGAAGAACATTTTTTTTGGTTGTCTCTGAATATATATATGAAAATTTTTATACAATTACCTCGCTTGTGTGGAAGGATGAGAGAGTAGGAGAGTTGCACGTAAAATGTTCCCATATAAACATTTTGGAAAATAGGATGGAGATGAGTGTAATATATTAACGAGACCAGCAGGTGTTGAACATAGCGGATGTTGTTGACAGATACATTGATAAGATTGGAGTGATTACAGGAACGTCACCATGCCCTGCAGGTCTTGTTGTATCGGCGGATGTTGTGGACTGCTTCATCCGGCCGAAGATAATATCAACAAGGTAATTATCGGAATATCACCTTGACCTATGGACGTGGTTGAACTCAGCGAATGATGGCAGAAACGTCCGTCCATAGAAGTGAGCTGGGGCAAGTAGTCTATGGGGAACAAGCAACACATAGACGTGAACTGTAACCAATGGAAAACAAAGAAGTCAGACGTGGGCATAACCATAACCAATGAAAAAGAGGAATTGCTACAGGTCACGTGGGAGTTGTAGATTATATAAGTTCCTGAATTTTGGCTAAAATCGGTTCTTCACTGGCTCTTCCGACTCCTGTGGGGTTTCTTTCTTTTTTACCGTGAAAGTCACGGATTGGCCGAAAAATTACTTTTAATTATTTTTATTTTTTGACAACTTTCATCAACATTTCACTATGAACAGATCCTATGCGCAGAAACCCTTTTTTCCATTTTGAAGAAAGTCTCAGCACCGATTACATCCGTTGAATGTTCTCGTGGGCGCTAGTTGTAATCATTATTTTGTGTGTACGATAAATAAGAAAGAGATCTCTTTCGGTCATATAACATATAGTACACTTGCATACATACACCCTTGACTGGTGAGGTGTGCTTAGTGTAACGGTTATTGTCGTGTGAAATAGAATTATAACATGAGAGTAGATGATATCACCATTTAAACTTAAATGGCAGTTGACGTTGTAGAGTTATATCGCCTCTTGTTATATTAAAAGAAAATAAATAATGAAGGCGCTGATATTGATGGTTTTCAATTTAGAAGTTTAATGATAGCTGAGACGAAGTTTTCCTTTGTGCTGTGAGTACAGAAGGAAGTAAGACAGTTGTAGATAGCAGTGTAGGAATTCAGTACTCAACCAGAATCTTCGGGGTCCCTTTGATTTTGGAGGGAGAAATAACTGACAAAGAATGCTCTCCTAAAGGAAACAGAGGAACAAATGTTGAAATGTTCTCTCTCTCGAGATGAGAAGTCCCTCTGACTGCTGTTTGGAATCGTCCCGGGATATAGAGAGAATGTTCTCTCCCGTGTCGACTGGTCTCAACTTGGTGCCAGCAAGGAGGAAAGGAAAAGAAAGGCCGAGCATGGTTAGCGCTGCCTTTTATAGTGCCTGGGGAGGTGTGCCCAGGGAGAATAGCATCGGCCATTCTCATTGGATGAAATGTATAATTTCAAACTCCAACGGCCAAAGCAATTCCCGCACTAAATATTAATTTGTTATTCTTTCTGGTATAGAATCAACGATCCAATTTCGTATCCTGGGCGAAGCTGTTTGTATTTCACACTGCGCTAATGCCCTTGGGAAAGACATGAATCGATCTTACTTCGACTATAGGTGAATAGTAGGGCAAACTAGGTTATCTAGCCTTAGTAAGACAATCAATCAGTCAAGGAGAATGAAAAAACTGAATTCAAGCCAGCCGAAATCCACTAAAAACTTGACCTAGTGCTACATTCCGCCTGCGATGGAGGATCGAGCAATACATACTTGACTGAGACGTTTGTCGTGTTCGTTTAAAAAAAGACAAGTGAATAAGATGAGTGAAAATAAATCTTTTATCGGATCTCAAAAATAGAACTTGATTTACAGATATCAAGGCGTAAATTTTGTTGGAAAAGTAAACAAATGCAGAAGTACCCGTAAAAGAAAACTATGCGGACGTAGTTGTAAACAAACCACGTGATTCCAAAAACAACAATGTTTAAACCAATGGCAATAAAAGACCAAAAAGTCCAACTGGTTAACAATAAAAACAGCAAACAGAACCTTCTGTGACGGACGGAACACACTACGGTCAGTCGTGTTGGTCGGTAGAGGAATCTGGTCGGTTGTGTCCTGGTTCCAGTGACAGTCATTCGATGCCGTCTGATATGGATTCCATGAAGCTGACATTCATGCCGAGTGCACCAAGACCGGCATCCTCGAGCATCCGGGTGTCGTCCCCCTACCCAGGCTCTAAGCCTCTTTGGAGGGGCTATGTTTATTGCCTGGCACCTGAGAGGAATGCTAACGAGACCTGAGACAATTTTGGAGCCACCGGGCGTGTCTGGGCTACGGTTCTGCGTCTGGACCCACCTAAAACAAGGCCATGTGCCACACTCGCCCGGTCGGTTGGATGCACGACAAATACCGACCATGGCAGGCAGCAAGAAGGCGCTCAGACCACACAGAATTTAGTAGCCAAGAAGACACTTGAAAATCACATTAGACAACGGAAAATACCTGTAAGTAACCAGCCTAACGTGACGTACGATCCATAATCAAACAACACACCAGCGTAGTCGACAGGTTAACTACACTTCGCCGCTACATGCATAAGAACCTCAGCAGAGACATATTCACGCATGGACAGGCCATTACGAACAAAGCAACATTCTTGCCAAGTAACTCCATTATTATTGCCAGGAAAACATCGCGTGCTCACGGACAAGATTTTTCTCCTCCAAGAACTTTTTCTCTTGTAATGACATTCTAGCTTATATACACCTGCACACAAAGAACTTTTCTTTATAGTTTAAACATTTATCCATTTCCTCCTGTATAATAAATTTGGATTTTATAATCGTTGTCAACTTGTTCGTGTTAAGTGCACGCCTTTTTCTACTTCTCCTTTCGTTCGTTTTCTTACTTCACTAAACTTGGTTAACAGACCCAGCGACTAAATGTTAACTTCTCGCTATATGAAAGAAACTGAACGAATACTAATACATTTTTAACTCCCCATAAGTTCATAGACTTTTGATACTCGTACAAAGACTAAAAATGAACTTGTGTGTGAACAATTGTATATCAATGAAAACTTTTAAACTTATATTTAAGTTATATTTAAGACATTTAACGTCTCTGTTATTTATTGTCACGAACACAGTTACGCTAATTTTTACATTTTTTGTGTAGTTGCTTCTTAAGAGATTTTTTGCACATAGTCAATGATATCAAGTATTTCTATCTAATAGAAATAATGTGTATACCGAGGTATGGTTTCAAGTATTCTTATCTAATATAAATAATTTGCGTGCGGGGATGTCATCGCGATGTTAATGACTAACTTACTGGACTGCGAAATCATAGTAGGCGAGTTCGAATTCCAGTTACGGTATTATGTTCACTTTCGGACTTGTGGGGGTACAGTTGTTTGGTGTGTATTTTTGGTCCCCCATTTTGTGGTGGTATGTTTGGTTGATAGTTCGTTCCCCACAAACTATGTTTAGCTCCACAATTTATGTTGGCTCATTAATGAAAAGCAAATGAAGCATACGATGTGAAACGACGCGGACAAAAGAACATTCAAAACAAAGCAGTACAAACAAAATTAAATTTATATATCAACAAATACATGAAAAAGGAAACATAACAAATATTCTAATATAGTCTGTTGAATATTCCTCTGTGTGTGTGTGTGTGTGTGTGTGTGTGACTAACACGAATATTATGGAAAAAGACTAAATATTAAAAGTATCCTGTAGACTCTAAAATGTATGTGGACTAAGTATGTCGTTCGAGGTATCGATATACAAAAATACAGCAATGAATTCTAGGAGGAATGTGGCTTCTCTCATGTTGGTTGATTGTCTCTTTTGGGGTTTGACGAAATTTCTGAGGCTGTATTCGAGGCTGGAAGAAGTCTAACCGAAAAGGCAGAACAGGAAAGAAAAAGGTTGCAGAATGTATACGCAACCATGTTACGCGTATTGAATTGTGTCTTACTAAATAGCAAGGTCAAGCTGTTTCTGGAAGTCGAAATGAAGAGAGAGAGAGAGAGAGAGAGAGAGAGAGAGAGAGAGAGAGAGAGAGAGAGAGAGAGAGAGCACTGTCTCTGGAAGCCAAATGTAAGACAGTGAGAGTGTGCTGTCTCTGTTAGTGAAAATGTGAATTTTTGGAAGACGAGATTATATATAGGAAATCCTTGTCATGCAGTCGGCTCCAAATGCGCGGGAGAAAAATCAAAGTTGCGGACGTAGTTGTGAGTATTAATCGCGTGACTTTCCTGACCAATAGGTTCCCGAGACTGATTAGTTTACCGACGTCCACCATCTTTGTTTCTGGAACAATTGGTATCACGGCCATTTTAAAAGTATAGGGGTGTAAATCCTATTGACTCATACCCTTAGGAAAGGTATAAACTTCCTCATCCCTCCAGCTATGAGTTGAGTACTACAAGGGGACACGTTAGCCCCATACCTCTTTATCATCTGTCTAGACTACGTGCTTAGAACATCGATTGATAAAATCAAAGTAAACAGCTTCGAGCTGACAAAGAAAAGAAGCAGAAGGTACCCCGCAAAAACAATTACCGACGCCGACTATGCCGATGACATAGCGATTCTGGCGAATACGCCCAACCAAGCCGAAACACTACTGCATAGTTTGGAACGAGCAGCCGCAGGCATTGGCCTCCATATCAATGCCCACAAAACTGAATATATGTGCTTTAACCAAACAGGCGATATTTCCACACTAGACGGAACCTCTCTGAAACTGGTAGACAAGTTCACCTACCTAGGAAGCAGTGTCTCATCAACCGAAAAGGACATCGACACGCGGCTAACGAAGGCATGGACAGTTATCTATAAGCTATCGGTCATATGGAAATCAGACCTGACCGATAAAATGAAATGCAGTTTCTTCCAAGCAGCGGTCGTGTCGATACTGCTGAATGGATACACTACTCGGGCGCTAACAAAAAGGCTGGAAAAGAAGCTAGACGGCAATTACACAAGAATGTTGCGAGCAATATTGAACAAGTCCTGGCGGCAACACCCCACAAACGGCCAACTATATGGTCACCTGCCTCCCCACTCACGAAAACTATCCAAGTCAGACGAACCAGATATGCAGGACACTGCTGGAGAAGCAGGGACGAGCTCATAAGTGATGTACTCCTATGGACCCCCACATATGGCCGGGCAAAAGCAGGACGACCAGCTCGAACATACATACATCAGCTATGTGAGGATACGGGATGTAGTCCTGAAGACCTGTTAGAGGCGATGAACGAAAGGGAAAAGTGGCGAGAGGGTCAGGGATATCCGGGCTGGCGGTATGACATGATGGTGATGATGATTGTTACAACTGGTCTATCATTAAGACTGAGCCACTGATTACAGCGTTTAAGATTGTGAAAAAAAAGGTCCTTTTCTCATCCCTAGTTACAACCTTGTCCAAAACACGTCAGTGGCTGTCAAGGATCCAGTGACTCATAACAATCAACGTGATTTGCTACGAACGGACCATGTCATATTGGACTCATTTTCCAACCTTTGACACTTTTCCTAGTTTCTTTCCTTCAATTTGCGATGAACAGTCACGTGGCTATCATCGAATCGTCGGTAAAGTTACTCTAACTGTGAATGGGCGCCTTGGGTGTAGTAATGGTTAGCAAGCTAAACTTGCAAACTATTACGAGTGAGTTCGAGTCTCATTAGGTGTCCCATTCATACGGCCTTCTGCCACATCTGAGCAAAAAACTAATTACTATTCTTACTCTAACACCGCCTTGTCGGTTGGGACAGTAGAATACACCGACAGCACCATTGCAGATAGTAAGACGTCTGAACCCATTTTTTGTGACGGTAACATATGTCTCGAATCGTGCGTGGTTCCCCACGGTAAAACGACTTCATGAGATGTCGTATAAATCCATAGCAAGGAGACCCTCTTTGGCGAAGGGTACCCCTTATGCAGGGGATACAGTTAGTGTATTATAAGCCCAGCCGGTCGGGCGTAAAAGGCATAGTTGTGATCCCATTTTGATTTTGGTGAAATTTCTCCCACTTACTCTTTTTTCACTGCTGCTCACCGCCGAGGAACATTAACCTTTGATTTCTTCTTCTTCTTGAAGAAGGAGAAGTTCATCAATTATTTATTTGTTAGTTATTCTACAGAGCTGACCATTAAAAGGAATAATTGATTTTTGGTTTAATGGCATATCAACCTTTGTGAGTTGTTTAATCCATCCTTGTAGAAGAGCAGTAGTGGTACTATTTAGCCCATAGCTAGAGGATAAGAGTATTCATACCTTTCCCAAGGGTATTAATCTGAAAGTGAACGTAATAACGCGACTGGAGTTCGAACTCACTTACTATGATATCTCAGTCAAGCACGTTAGCTTGAAGAGGTTCAGAAGATTTGTTGTTGGTTGTTTGTTTCGTTTGGTTGGTAGTAGTCGACTTTGGGTTTAGATATCTGACTCCATTGGTTTCTTCTCAATTCTTCTTCTTCTTCTTCTTCTTTCTTCTTCCTCCATTTTAATTTGTTGGCATCTTCTAGTCTGTGAAGACTACAAAGGAAGAAAAGGAAGGAGACGAAGATAAGAGATACCTTTTGAATTTTAACATTATTTTGGGGCTTTCATACGTCTACTCTGTTGCGAGGAATGTCTTCCGGGGCTATTTGAGTACAGTCGTTTCTCCCAAATAAGGCGTCGAAATGCGCAAGCCATTTTCATTGGTTGATACGTCCCTGTCGGTGTTTATATATTGTTGGTTTTGGCGGTGTCGACTCGCTAGCAGCATACATGGTATCAGGCTACTAAACCTAATCAGCCACGTGTTCGCTGCTAGCGGCCGCGTGAAAAACAGTCCGTTCTGTGCTACGGTGGAGTTCTGAAGTGAGGTCGAATTTCGACTTTTCGCTGGGGCAGTTCCTTTTCCGGTCATGCATCGCCTCCACTTCCTTTCAGGAGCTTCTGGGAATTTCTGCACTTCTTGAACTTACTTTATTTTATTTATCTTATTTTCATTTTTCTAATCAGGACAAGCCAATAAGTTACAGGGATTGATCAATAAAGAGAAGAATATACAGAATTAAAATAATGAAATTGTGCCAAGTACCCAAGTTTTTGTTAACTTGTGCTAGAACACAAAATAGTACTTAACTGGATGTGAACACAAAAACGACTAAGTTAAATATAATAAAAATAAGTCTTATACAACGCATGCTAAAAAATTAAAATATGAAACATTATCAAAATTAACAAAGAATAAAAATACATCCCACTTAAATTAACTTATCAAAAAAATACAGAATTTGGAACCTACCAAGTATATATATATAAACAGCAAAATTAAAACACAAACACACGCCCATTCCCTCATTCAGGTTGACCTCAGTGAGGAGTGGGGGAGAGAGGGTATTGAGCAGTTTGAATGTTTCTAGCGAGCGGGGTGTCTTCCTCCAGGTAGTACCTGCTTTGCAGGGTTGAATTGATAACTTGGCGCCTGAGGAGATTCATTATGGGGAATGTCGAAGGGAACAAGTATTTTATAAAATAGCCACGCACAAGTCTCGATTTGAGTGTGGCTTCCCAGTATAAAACGATCATATATCACATAGTGGCTCAGTGGGCGGTGAGTTAAATACATCCAATACCCTCAGACATGCTCTCACGTGCTCACCTCGAGTAGGTGGTATTGAGCAGTTTGACTGGTTCCAAGGAGCCTTCCGTCAGCCAAAACCTACTTTGTAGAGCTGAGTTCATGGCTTTGAACCTGAGGTACCCTATTCTTGAGAATTCCAAAGGGAGCAAGGTTTTCTAAAAGAGCCACACATGAATTTCAATTTGTGCATAGCTTCCCACTATAAAACGGTCATGTGTCATATATTGGCTTGGTTGAAAGTCGGTTAAATCCCACGCACAAACCATCCATGCCCTCACTCGGTTTAACCTCGATGGTTGTTATCGAGCAGTTTGTCTGGTCCAAGGGCCCTCTCCTCAATTAATACCTAGTTTGCTGGGCAGAGTTGATAGCTTGGCGCCTGAGGCTCCTCGGTATAGGGAATGCTAAAGGGTGCAAGCGTATTTTGAAATAAACAATCACGAGTCTTGATTTGTCATATATCGGCTGTGTGGAAAGTCAGTTAAATAGCCACACAAATCCCCTATGTTCTCACTCGGACTCGTCTCGGGTGGATGGTATTGAGCAGTGTCAGGGTTTTTTCTCCGCAGGAAATACCTGCTTTGTAAGGCTAAGTTGATAACTTGAGGCCCGAGGTGTCTCATTATAGGAAATGCCGAAGGGAGCAAACATTTTTTGAAATAGCCACGTATGAGTTTCGATTCCCCACATATAAAATATGTATATAGCACTTTCTAGTTGGTAGGAAGTTCGTTAAATATCAGTCAACCCCACCCCCAAACGGGCCAACATACATCAGAGAGACCGACGTTACAGATTGTTATATACAAGCGTGTGGTTGCGAGAAAAATAAGACTGATAAGAAGATTTAGTTTATTTTGTTTATTGAATAAATAAATAACATAAACAAGTGGATGAAATATCTAGCTGGCTGATGTGGAGGTTGTCTATTCGACGACGAGCGGTTGCTTTGATCTGGTCGGACGGTGTTGTCGGCTGACGCTCTTAGGACGGCTGATGATTCAGCTGACATGTAACCTCTGCTTGGCCTATTTATATGTTCCCAACTTCAAACACCGGCTCCAGAAAATACTACATGTGAAAAAAAAGATGATTGGTTGAAAAATAGACCTTTTTTTATAACTAAGAATTTTCTGGGGATTTTGGATAGACTATGCGCAGAGCCTATACGCAGAAGCCATGTTTTTCTCAGTTTGACACTTGTCGTTGTTGGGTCAACATCCGGTAGCTGTTATTTTCTTCCACGGTGTCGACGTCTGTGGGTCTGTGTTTTTTGTGTTTTAGTAGTTAGGTGTGTGAAGAGTTAAGTGGGTGAATCAGAAGAGATTTGATGTATTTTACTATAACAAGATGAAAGATACATATACAACCAGACACTAGATGATTTCTTCATCACGCAAAGAATACCTTTATTTACCTTACCTTCTTTTTCTATATGGTAAGATAGCCTTTCTTTCTCACTTATTCCATGAAACATGAAGCTGAATGAACTACTGTAATAAGAAACTAAATTAACCTTGTCGGATATTAAACGAACGTTTTACTATGTTTCTAATAGGCTAGAAAATAAATGCTATCATCTTTTTTTTAAAAAATATTTCAATGTTTGTTAAACCTTTGTTTTTTTTTTTATATTGTTTGCGGATGTTACGGTTTCTTCTTTAACTAGTGTGGTCACCTCCCTATGCCCGGATAAATTGAGGCTTTCACTCCTTCAACACTTTTATGAAAAGAAAACGAAGAAAGACGAACCAGTCGCAACGATCCGCAGCAGATGCTATACATTTTGGCGGGCCGTGCTCTGGTGATGCAGATCTGGTCAGTTGTGTCGTGTCTCTGATGGCGGTAGTCGGTCGAGACTGCCTGACGCGGATGCTGAAGAGCCCAGTATTCGTGTAACGTAACAGACACTGACATACTCCTCGAGCCTCGGTGGGGGCGTCCTCTCAGGCTCTATCCTCGGTGGAGCTAGGCTTTACCCCCCTGGCGCCTGAGGCGCCCCTTTTTTAAATGAATGCCGATGGGGCTTGAAGCATTTTCGGAAATGCTGGGTATGTCTGGGCGACGGTCTTGCGCTCGGTCCCACCTTAAAAAAGGCCCTGTGCCGCACTCGTCCGTCGTACGAAAAATAACAGTCGTAACGATTAGTAGCAATGAAAGAGATAGAGAAGATTTCACAAAAATCAATGACGTCTAAAAAGGGACCACAACTATACCAATGAATCTATTTTGAAAAAAATCTAAATATTCTAACTACCCGACCAGGAATCTCTCTTAGGAGACTGAAGATAATTTAAAGAAAGGAAAAAAATTGCAGGTTTATTCATTAAATAATACAGATTTACGAGTCGATTGGTTAAGAAAAGACCAATTGTAAGAAAAAAAAAAAAAAATTAAATCGTTTTGTTGTTTTTCCTTTCAACAATTTAATTCGTGATAATGACAAAAAATAAAAGAAGGTTACAAGTTTTTAAATTTTGTTTTACCACTTTTTCTTTCTCTCACAAATTGAACGTGTTTTTTTTTTTTCAATCGTATAAATTTTATGGCATGAACCAAGCCTGAATATTTCTTTACTGTTCCCCTCTCACTTGTTTACAGCATGTCTTTTAAACAACGCAAACAAGTCAGTCAGCCGATATTTTCAATTAATTCATACAACACTTTCTTTAATTCATTAACTATTTAAAAAAACTCTTTAGACATTCATCTTTGATTATTATCTTAATTATTCACAATGTTTTTTTAAAAAGATTCTTTATAAAATAGAAAGAAAAAACTTTTAAGCAGATATTTTTAATAAGATTATTAAAGTTAGTGCACTAATCAAATAAGGGAATTGCATACTCTCTCTCTCTCTCTCTCTCTCTTTATCTTCTTCTCCTACTCCTTATCATTCGTTTATATTTTGATGACACTTCAGTGTTTGACACACCTCTTACTCCTCTTTCTTTTGACTATGACACCCTCCGACCCTCTTTATACAATGGTAAGTTCCTCCCCCTCTCCTTATGGTTCAACAGGAAGTCTATAGACGATGTGACGTCACAGGAACGGTCAGACCAAGATGGCTTCGTGGTTAGGATCGTGTTGTCTCTCTGATCATGAGAAAGTGCAGCGAAGTAAAAGTCGAAAAATTGATCGAATGCTGGCCAGGGATAAAATAATCATACGTCGGACAGTAAAGCTTTTGCTGTTAGGGGCTGGCGAGAGCGGTAAGAGTACGTTCCTTAAACAAATGCGTATTATTCACGGGCACGATTTTGATGAGGACTCTCTACGGGAGTATAAACCTACGATCTACATGAATATTTTAAGAGGGATGAAAGTATTGATCGATGCCAGAAATAAATTGGTGATTCCTTGGGAAGACCCCGCTAAGCAGGCAATTGCTTCTCGGGTATTTTCTGTGGACTGTAGCGAGACAATAGACGAGGCTCTATTTTTTCAGTATGTTGAATGTATAGATTCACTGTGGCAAGACCGGGCGATTAAAATAACATTTGATCGAAGGAGGGAATTCCAACTGGTAAGTAAAAAGTTTAAAATCAAATTAAAAACATAAAAAAAAAACAAAAAAAAACTTACCGTTAATGAAAATTGTTTCCTTTTTTTTTTTTTTTTTTACCCCCTTTTTTTTTTTTTGTTCCTTGCGCCTAAAACAAACAAACCAAAAAGTACTTGTTAACTTTTTATTTTTGTTAGAAAAGTTTTACTACTTGCACTTGTTTTAAATTTTCAGAATACGCCTTCTAGAGTTTGTTGCTGTTATTAAAAAAAAGTATTTTTCTCGACTTTCATTAGGTCTTAATCACTCTAAGATATTTTTGCTGCTTTTTTCTACTTTTAAATAAAACATTTGATACTTTCATAGTTTTTTTTTCTCTTCATGTTTGGTTTC
The DNA here is from genome assembly GCA_963585895.1 of Sepioteuthis lessoniana. Taxonomy (NCBI): domain Eukaryota; kingdom Metazoa; phylum Mollusca; class Cephalopoda; order Myopsida; family Loliginidae; genus Sepioteuthis; species Sepioteuthis lessoniana. The sequence goes on along the minus strand of OY757922.1, from coordinate 29,834,976 downwards.
ATTTTCATGGTTTATTTAATTATTGGTGTGTAGTCCTAGTCTAAAAGGTGAAAAGTTATTGAGGAGCCTTACTTCGAGTATTTCACTTCCTTTAATTTTCATATCATCACAATTGACATTTAAATATGATAAATTATAACTTTGCCCGCGTGTTTGTTTATAAGAGTAGTTTTGTAATCTCACATTATCTTTTTAATTAGTTTTAAAACGAAATCGTAGTTTTGTCTTCTGTTCATGAAGTACCTGTGTTTAAGATTTATTACATTCGCTTTCTTTCTTTCTTTTTTTTTTTTTTTTCTTTCAACTCAACTTTTTTCTAATGAAACTTTTTTTAAACATTAACCACTGTCGAATTTTTATTCGATTTCGCCTTAAACTCCAAAAATAGAATTTAACATTTTTTTTCCCTTGTCAAATATTTTCATTATTGACATTAACAGTGATTTACCTCAGGACTCTCTTTACCTGGAAAAGTGGAGAGAGGGTTTTTTTTTTTTTTTTAACTTTTTATCCTCAAAAAGTAAAAAAAAGCTACAGTTTTACTTTATCAAAATAGGTCAACAAATCATCTGTTTGTAACAAACAAAGCAAAAGAAAGTAACTGAAACATTTATGTAGCCTAAGTAATTTTAAATCACCTTGCGACGCATGGTACAATGTGTAGATAGTGGTCCCGAATAGGATACAGCTAAAACAATAAAGGATATTGTTTCGAATTTAAGTAACATAAACGGTTAAATTGCTTTACTTCTTAGACCCTTTTTTTTTTTTTTTTTTTTTTTTTTAATATAAAAAAAAGTTTGAATTTTCTGTGTATGTATCTTATAAACAAAGTCAGCTTCATTCCATTCAGAACAACAATCCATTCATTCTATGCACAAAATTTTAATAAAATAGTTATTTACTAAGCTTTGCTTAGTTGTGGTATAGGGCCGAATGTATGGAGCACCCAGTGAAAGTCAAACTCACTAGTAATGGTCTGCAGGTTCAGCTTGCTAACCATTACACAACGCAACATTTTAACAAAATGTCACAGGAAATTGTTTTAGTTTGGATTATCACACATTGTAAAAACAATCGACACGTGGATAATTTAATCTACTCTTTTAAGCAGTTTTTAAACATTCTGTTGAGATTTTTTTTTATTGATAATTTATTTTTTTGGGTACAACCTTAAAAATAAAACTTCGTGTGTTCTTTAAAAAAAAATTCGCAATATGAGAAACGATAAAAAAAATCTTGCGGTTATTTACTTTATGACTAATAGGAACACATTTCGTTTCATTCATTTTATTTTTATTTATTTATTTATTTATTTTTTTTGTGTGTGTCTACACACTCTGGGGTCACACCTGTTTTTTTGTTTTTTTTAATTTCATTTTATTTTATAACAGTAGCAACTAGTTACAAGCATGATCACGACTAAGTAAAGCAAGTTGTTGCGTAAAAGTACTTAATAAACTTTGTTTTAATTATTCCCAAATGCAACTCACTCGCAAATTGCTACACGCACTGACATTATTTCTTTAGTAAAGTTAGTGAAATAATTAGGTCATTGTTTGGCTCATCTCATTTTGGGACTATGAATTTAAATCTTTGGCTAAATCTTTCTTGGAAAAATACAGCTCATTTTAAAGTTTAAAATTGATATTGTTTTTTGTGTTTGGAGGAGATCGACGAGAAGACAATTTACAGAGAAATTAACTTAGTCACATATTCATTTGTCACAGTTTCTTATTCACCCAGAGGAAACATTTTCTGTCATGGTGGAAATTGAAGTCTAAATTTCTTAGGTGTAAGTTTTTTTTGTTTGTTTTTTGTTTGCGTCAAAGAAAACCTTTTTGAGTTTCAATAAACTTAACTGCCTACGATACGAATAAGAACAGAAATTAAAAATATCACTTAAAATTAGTGTAATCTATCTTTTTAAGTTAAAATTACTTCTTAGCTTGTGAAAATTTTTAAAAATTACCTGTTATTGTCGCGACACTTGATGTTGACTGTTTAATGTTTGTCTACCCCTAAAATGAAATCTTTGTTTACAAACATTAAGCAAAATACAACTATACAATTTAAGTAATTTGGTTGTTTTAAACGTAATGATAGAAATTAATTCAAGTAGTCAATTAACAAACTTGGAAATCTTAGCTTATCTTAATGAGAAAATCGTATGTTTGTTGTTTTTTCCCCTCTCTCACAGTAAAGGAAATATTTCCATTAAAAATAATGACAATAAAAAGAATTGGCGGTGGCTAAATTATCATTTTTCTTTTTTTTAAAAAGCGATATTTTGAACATTTTTATTAAAAAAAAAAAAAAAAAAAAACAACCTCCCCATAACTTTGTTTACTCACGCTACAATTAATTATAAACAGCTTAAAAATAATTGTATTTTAATCAATGATAATAATTTCTTAAAAATCCAGACAAGGACTTGAATCTAAATCCTCAATGAATGTGTAGCCTTACGCACTGGTAAAAAAAACAAACTTGACACCTAAATCGATTTTTATAATATAAAGTTTTATAAAAAGAAAAAGAATTTGTGATTGAAAATTCTTTATTTTTTCTTTCAATAGAGAAACGAACATAGAAACATGTCATTAAGAGTATAAATCAAATTAAACTGAAATTCATTTATCACCACATTTTAAAAACAAAATGACTTATTCTTATATCCGATTTTTCTTCAGGTTCCTCATAATTATATAAAATTTGATTAAACTCTCGTATGTGAAAAATTAGTTTTCATTGATTTATTATTGGTGCTTGTGTGGAATAGCACACTGTACATGTCTGTGGTAATGTGCCCCAAAAGCATTGAAGCTCCTGGGGAAAGGCATGAATCGATTTCTTCTCCCCCACAGCTTTGAGCCAATAGTAGGATGACTGGGTTCTTTTAACGTTGGTTCGGCAACCAGCCTAAGAGAAAGAAGACAATTCAAATCATAAATTGACCTTGTGTCACATACTCTCAGTAGCAAAGGGGGTTATCTTCACCATCCTGTTTTAATTTTTTTTCTTTTCACTAAAATTAACCCAGTTACATTCAAAATTCGCGTTTCCTACTAAGTTCACAATTCGCCATACTTTCTTTCTCTGAACAAAGAGGGTGTCGACTTATGGCTGATAACCAATATATAATTTTGGAGACATTAAATTTTGAGTGCATAACTGTTCATCAATAAATAAGACAATGATTGAATTTTTCTCTTATCTGATTGGTGGGATGTTTACATTCATTTAGTTATTTGTGACAGTCAGAAGTACGGAACACCAAATGAGAATAGAACTCGCTAACAATGGTTTTGCTTGTTAACCATTACACCGTCTAAGGTGTGCATGTATTACATTCCTATATAATTTTTTTGTAAATTTGACATTTCTTCCGCGGCTTATTCTAGACAAGTACTTACCCTCAATTTTTTTTTTTAAATTAAAAAAAACAAAACAAACTATTTTAGTTAATTGTTTTTGACAATTTACTTATACACGTGAATAACTGATAGTTTCTATCAACATCTTTAGAAATGGATGGGTCTTTTTCCTTTTAACAACATTTTAAATAGTATTTTTTACCGGCTTTTGCTTGAATATCATTGTTTCATTAGACGGATTTTTATTTTGATGGAATGTATTAAAAAGACAAAAAGTTTACTAACGTTTAAACAAATAAGGTACTAGACTGAAGAAAGGGTCCCTGGTGTTATGTGATTTTTGTGCTAACACAACAAACACAGGAATGTTCGCGCGTAATTCATTTTTTAAAACCTTTATTTAAAATTAAAACGATGAACACTAGAAGTTGGTACAGTGATGAATTCCATGTCTAACTTAGTACAAACAAAGATGTGCAACAGTATATCTTGAAAAGTAACCCTGTGTGCATAGGCATACTGAATTCGTCTAAAAATGTAGCATTAGAAGAATGCTCCCTCCCCATATAACAGCCTTGAATTTTTTTCTTGGATTTCTGCAGTGTAAGCACGTGTGTTGATGAAATTTCAAAGTAAAGCATATTCCCCTGTGTGACGTCAGCACATAGGTCACCACACTTAACTTCGAACCGTTTCTTCAGACACATTCCCGAATTAATTTTTCATGATTTAAGATGGTTTCTTCTTCGTCCTATATTACATTTAGAATTCCTTTGTTTTTTTTTTTGTTTTTTTTTTTAATCCAAGTCATTATACAAAATTTATAGTCTATTAGATTTCGTTGTTCGTTAATATTCAAGGCATTTTGCTTTGAGAGAAAATGGAATCCTTTTCTTAAGATGTTTTTTTTTTTTTTCTTTTAAACGAAACATTTTTAAAAGAAAATAAAAAAAGAGCTTCTCTTTTATTTTCTTGGTTTAAAAAAAAAATTACTTAATTTATGTTTAAAAAAAAGTTGTTCTTCTTTAAATGCTAAAGTTAGTGTGTTGATCTAATTTTAAGGAGAAAGACTTGTAAGAAAATTTGGGTTGTTTCTTGGATAGTTAATTTATTAAGCTTTGCTTAGTTGTGGCAAAAGGCCGCATGTGTCGAGCACCTTGTGAGACTAACTCATTTTGAGCAATATATCTGGAATTTTTTTTTTTTTTTTTTTTTTCTTTTTAAGTATTCGAACTTTATTTATCGTCTGAAACCTAGAAATGTCAGCTGTGTGAGTTTTTGCGTATTTAGGAACACAACTTCAGGAATTTGTTTTTGTGTCCATTTGGAACCTTTGCGTTTCCGTTTATACTTGTCGATTCTATTGACATGAAAGCGATTAAATGTGTTGATTTCACACAATTCCGTATTGCGTAATAGTCGCCTTTTTGACAAGTCATTTAATTGACTGTTCATATGCATCTATATTAGAAGAATGAACAACAGTTAACATCGTTTTTCTTTTTGTTTTAACTCTTCGAGAAAATGTCAAAAGAATAAAAAGGAACGATTTCTTGGATTAGTCATAGCAAAGTATCTGGGACGCACAACTATTCTGTTTAATTTCTAATGAAATTTATAAATTAGTTTCGGGTCATAAATTTCGTTGCCCAGTCGGCTGGGGCTGCAGAATACATCGACTGCATCTCTGCAAGAAGAGTACCCCCCCCCAACGAGTGTCCTGGATATGACACTAAACAATCTAATGGTGAGGTTCCAGTAATGCTGGAGCTTTGGGGAATGCGGAGTACCCCTTTACTGCCATCGCTCCCAGGTCCACTCGGGCCGGAGTGGTAGCACCTGATAGGGGTCCTATCTATGGGTTAAATAGAACTAAACCGTGCTTCCTTCACTATACTGATTTTTGCATTTAAACTACGTATTTATGCTAAACCGAATTGTTTAAAATAGAACTGTTTTGACGTCTAAACTGTGTACTTATGCTAAACTAGAGTATCTGAAATAAATCTGTTTGACATTTAATCTGTATTGCTCAGTCGGCTGGGGCTGTAGAATACACTGACTGCACCTCTGCAGAGGGGGATAAGACCCCCCCCCCATGAGTGTCCTGGATATGACACAAAACAATCTGATGGTGAGGTTCCAGTAATGCTGGGGCTTTGGGGAATACGGAGCACCCCTTCATTGTTATGCTAAACTGAACTGTTTAATTAAACTGAATAGCTTGAAATAGAAATGTTTTTGACAATTAAACTACTTACATTTAAACTGCGTGCTTATGCTAAACTGAATTATTTGAAATAGAACTGTTTTTTGACATTGAAACTGTATTTACACTAAACTGAATTGTTTAACAAAGAACTGTTTTAACTGTGTGTAAACAAAATCTGTACTTATACTAAACTGAATAGTTTAAAATAGAAATGTTTTTGACAATTAAACTGTTTACTCATGCGAAACGGAATTGTTTGAAATAGAACTGATTATTTACATAAAAATGGATTTGGCGTTTAATAACCTACATTGTTTGATATGCCATAAAACCCAAACAACCAATCAACCCATCATAAATTTCGCAATAATTTAGATTCTGGGGGGAAAATCATTTAAGATTAAAATTACCTTTTCTGTTTACTATAATGGATCCAGCCGTCTTTTTTTAAAAATTTATTTATTTATTTATTTTTTTGCAATTTATATTTAATGACTAATAAGCTACTGTTTATTTGATTTTTTTTTTTTTTTTTTTTTTTTTTTTTTTTTTTTAAATTTTATAGTATTTAGTGTGACTTTATTTTCAAGTTTGTTTTTGAAAATTAGGGTTGTTTATAGGGCCTCCTCAAGCCTTTACAGGACCCTTCGTTAAATCTTATTTGCCAAACCCTCATCAAACAGTATTGACTATACTTGGTGGTTCACCCACTTTTGAAATTAATCTAAGCTTTTTTTTTTTTTTCAGAATGGTCCACCAAAGATTTCGATTTTTTTTTTATTGAAAAGATTGCTCATACAAAGTATATACCATTTGACGGCATGTGTGTAACTAGCTGACGTAATATCACACACGCTAACACAAACTAAGCTTTCTTGTGCCCCCCCCCCCCCCCCGTCACTGGCGGTCACCGGACCTTAAGTAACCGCTTATATCCCACTGGCTGACTCTGGTTGTTCAGTAGTTAACCCCAGGACAAGAAAATTGACACAGAAACATTCGACTTTACTGTCATCATGTTATTTAGTGACAGTTCTCATGTTTCCTTTTTCGAGGGGGAAAAAGTTGTAAATTTCTTAATGAGTATGTGAGAACGCTCTCTTCTCATCGATTTGATACGGTTTTTTTTTTTGTTTTGAGTCTAAATTATCTGTTATAAAAGTAATTTTTTTTTGTTTTGCCTGCAATTTCAAGTGTTACTTTTTAATATAGCTTTCCGGAAATTAAATTTTTTCAAGCCTGATCAATTTTGTTGGGTATTCTTCATGACAAAACTATCATTCTGCACTAATACCTTTGTGAAACGTTTAAATCCATCTGTTCTCTTCCCCCCAGCCATGGGGAAAATAGTAAGACAAATTGGATTCTTTAGCCTTGGTTAAGCAACCAGTCGAGGAGAAGGAAAATGCAGAACCCTGACCAGCTCTACTATGCTTAAAAACTGGCCTTATTTTATCCTGTTAGTGGCAGAAAGGGTGTGTAAATTAGAGTTTGGCGGTTTGACAATATGTTTCGGTTTCGTTTCTTCCTTGATAACGCGATTTTCGATTTGGTTTTTTCGGTTTTTAATTTGTGCTTTCTACAGAAACTATTAATATACTTGTGTAATAATAGCATTTCCAGTTGATATCTGATTTCGTTTGAAATTGACAAATTTACAACTTCGTCTGTTAAACTTGCAATTTCTTGTGTATTTCTGGTTCAATCTTAAAAATATTTATATGGCTCGAAAGTAAAATAAAATCTTTCTAAATAATATCAAGGCGAAACTGGATTTTTTTTTTTTTTTTTTTTTTTTTTTTTTTTTTTTTTAAATTTTCACTCGCTATTAAATTAATTTTACCACAAAGTGTTTTTTTTAATTATTTTTTCAAAGACTGAAACAAATAGATGTCGTATTTCCCCCGCCTTTTTTTTTCTATTTGAAAATATTCTTTGGTACGAAAGATTTCCAAGTGCCATACCTGTCGTAATTTTTTCTTCATTTCTTTTGGAAACAAATAGATTTCGTATTTATTTCCTAAAATTAGTCAATTAAATGTTTATCATATTTTTGTTCAATCTTTTCCTCTTACAATGGTATAAAAATGTTGACAAATTTTATTGAAATCTAAAATTCTTTTTCAACAGTGTTTCCTTGGATATGGTCATTCCGTAGTGATAGCACTAAACAGAGCGACTTTGGTTCCATAAAAATTTTCGATGCGCTTTCACGGTGTGGAGATAATACCAAAAGAGGTTGTTTTTTTTGGTTAAACCACCCATCTCTAGCGTAAATACATGCTCTTCTTGAAATAACCTTAGCTATTAACTAAAGTAGAAATTTATACATTTTCCCATGAAGGTGAAAAGTGACAAGATTGAATTTGAATTAAGATTGAATAATATATATATATATTTACCCAACCCCTTTGCAACAAGAGGTCAATTTTTAAATGGGGCAAAGCTGGTTTGAATTCAGTTTTCCATCATCTAGTCTGGCTGCTTTACCAAAATTAGGGTACCCAGTCTACTCTATTATTTACTCCTAGCTGGGGGAGAAGAAAAATGCCTGTAATTTCAATGTATACTTTAATTTAGCCAACACCTGTTCTGAGGTGTTTTCAGAAACTCAAATTTTCTCAAAATATGCCAATATGCGCTTGCCATTTTTGACAAAATTGTAGTTCTTGACAAGAATTGATTTATTCACCTTCTCATGAGTGAAATATGATGCAAGATAGTTTAATTTGGGGCTTAGACACGCATCATCTAGCTCCCTCAGCACTTGTCTTGGTTCTAGCATTAGAATACATTGGGTAATGTCTTTACCCTGCAAATCTGAGGGAGAAGGTTCACTGAAATTAGACATAGTTTTTATGACCCTAGCTATGAATGACCAGGGTGGAGTAGTTGTAGTCTCTTATCTTTCTCTCTCACCAACATATCTTGAGATAAAATTCTCGAATTTCAATACTAAAGCCAATTTGCCTCAGACCTTTCCTTGGCATGTCTATCCCATGGCTGTTACATTTGTTTATTATGTTTTATATAGTCAATGTACCAACTATTTTGAGACAGTTACCTCAATTTAGATTTTGATTGCTTCTGAAATATTTTACTATAAATGATTTTAAATGGCTAAAGTTGAGTTTGTTTTTTTTCTTTTTCATTTATAATTGATTGTTTTTGTTGTTTTTCAAGAGAATAGTTGAGACAAAGTTGCACCGGTCAGAACAAGGTTGAAAATAAACATCATACAGCCTTAGAGACTTAAAATTTCAAAGGTGAATTAACTGATACAAGATATCCCTAAGCATCGATAGTAGAACGAGAAGTCTAACCTGGTGACTGGAATAAAACCTTCAGTTAAAGGTTACTAACTATGACAAGAGACACCTGAAGAAGGTTCTGAGGGTACAGCAACTGAAACAGTTTAAAAAAAACAACAAAAACAGAACACCAAGATGACAACAATAGTCAGACATATAAATAACTTTGTTTCAATAATTTAGACCAATAAAATTCCTTGGAGGGTACAGTAGATAAAACACTGTAAATAATAGCAAACAACATCTAAACAATCTGATGTGTAAATAGAGTAAATAAAAACTTTTTGTCCCAGAAATATGATATAAATTTGACATAAGGCCCCAAAGCAGGAGGGCAGGTTTGTTGATGAGGCTTAGAATACAGATTGTATCCTGACTTTAAAACCCCCTAATGAAAAAGGGGTGTTCTGGGTATGACATAAAAATGCATCTGATGGTAAGGCTCCAGATCTGGGAGTGTTGAATATTCCTTCATTGCTGTTACTCCCAGATCCACTTTGACCCAGAGTGGTAGTACCTATTAGGGTTCTATCTCTGGGTCAAATAAATCTGTTTAAAAAATTATTTGTATACATTGGGCTATGTAGTTAAAAAAAAAAAAAAATCTTTTAAAAACTTCTGCAAAAACTATACAAAAAATGTAAATAGGAATGTCCAGTGGACACATTTCCCTCACCTCTGGACATAAAATGACCCTGGATGGTCTGGCTGTTAAAATCAATCAGAAATTTAAACATTTACCTTTTTGCATCTTTGTTTTATTTGAAAGTGTTTCATATTGTCTCATGTTTGATATTTTGTGTTCTTACGGTGAATAAATCTTTATCTCAATATTTCTACATTTTAAAAAAAAAAATTTTTTTCCCAAGATCTATTTTGCATAACCCCTGAATTTATTTATATATTAAGTAATCTGATGGTGAGGCTCCAGTAATATTGGTGCTCTGGGGAATGCAGAGTACCCCTTCATTTCTATTGCTCCCAGGTCTACTCTGGCCTGAAGTGGTAGCACCTGAATGGGTACTATCTATGAGTCAAATAGAACTGTTTGACCATTTAACTGTGTAAACAAATGACAGATGTTTAATTGAATTGTTAGTGATGCATAGTAATACTTGGAACTATTTAACTTTGTTGGCTTATGTTTACAAATCATATATCGTGTGTGTGTGTGTGTGTGTGTGTGTGTAAATCAGATTCAGCATTAAAAATCTGACAATGGTCGATATACCATAAAACCAAACGAAACCACTCAAATTTTGAAAAATAGTTTAAAATTTAATCAGTTGGTTCCTAGGCATTGATTGAGTACATGTAAAAATAGTGGAAGCATATTTATCAATTTGTGGATAATAGGGCCAGCCATGAATGTAGTCAGGTTACATGTTAGGAAACAGATATTGCAGTGTAGATAAGGAGTAATAAAAGAAGTGTGCACACAAAAATAGCATAGTATTAATTTTTTCTAACAAGAGATCTCTGTATTAGAATGTCACTGTGTGTGGCCTGCAGTGAAAGAATGATGGGCCGTTAAACACAATGTGGAAGTAAAAACAATTATCCCCATCTTCTTAAGCAGTAATCCGAGTATCTAACATATGAAATATTGCTAATGAACTGTCAGAGAAAAAAATACTGAGCATCTCTGATTATAATTCACAGAATGATAGTTATATTCATGTCATAGCATGTATGATATGTAGCTTGGATGTTGACCCTAAACTGGCAAAGAAAATGTCGCATATCTGTAGAGATTTGGGAAAGTAAACAGGATGTCTTGTCCAGCAGGCTGAATATCATTTGTGGATACAGATCACATAATAGGATAAACAGAGAGAAAGGGAGCATATATACACACATACAGCACAAATCTTTTTCTCCAGTTAGAGATCACATGATAGGGGCTAGAGAGAAGAATTGGTAAATAAGGATAATTATTCCTTTTAAAAATTCAGACAACAATCTTATTAACATTTGTTAATACAACTGTGGTAAGAGTATTGGTAGATATTTACCCAATCCCTTCGCCATGACCCTAAATGGACAAAAAGGTCATATGCCTTCAGAAATTTGGGGAAATAAACAGAATGTCTTATCCAGAGGACTGAATGTCATTTGTGGATACAGATCACATCATCGGAGAGAGAGCAAGCCAGCATATATATATATATATATATATATATATAACCTCAACTACCCTGTCGAGAAGACTTACAATACACCTTTCTGACACAAGTTCAATAGCTCAGCATTTAAAAAAACATTCATGCCCAACAACACAATTACAGAAAATTCTCACCGACAACACAACAATATTAGAACATCAAAATAATAAACAAAAACTACAGATTCTCGAAGCACTACATATTAGAAACATGCAACCGATACTTAATAGAATTAATTTTCAAACCAGTGCTAATGTACTTAAATGTCTTTAGCTACTGACACTAATTATAGAAACCCATTTAAAAGCAAACGCCATAATCTTCAACGGTAAAGATGCTCTTACATAGTGGTAATATGCTAAAACAAAAGTTACATCACTTTTGTAATAGATCCTCCCCTAAAGATGGCCCAAAGTTGGGCAGAAAGTACTAGGGATACATACAACTATGGACAATACATAAATCAATCCCCCCCCCTGAATACGATAAAAGTAATACGGGAATTCAAACGGATCCAGAAGAAAATATGTCGACATAAAATGTCTTATGTTTAATGAAATTTGTATCAACGAAGAAATGCTGCATATATATATATATATATATATATATATTAATCTGACAATTTGAGAAGAAAAATTGACAAGTAATCCCAATAGAAAGGGGAGATTTTTTTTGTGTAAAGTTGGTTATAGAAGTCTTCTTGTTTTTGAGTAGGTCTATGCATCTGTGAAACATCTTGATGTTGTTGATGTGAGATATTGGAGTGGGAGAATGAAATATATAGCTAAGACATGTTTTGTTGAACATGATAGAAAACATTTCATTTATAGTTTTTGATTGTAGTTTCTCGAGTTGTCTTTCTTTCTCCTTTTTTTTTTTTTTTCTTTCCATATTTCAAGATCAAGTTGGTAAAGAAATTGTCCCAGGTAATCTATTCAGACCAATTATCTCAGATCCCTCCCCCAGTATACCTTGTATCAAAAACCCTTAACAATATAATGCAACCATATATCCCAAATAAATAAAACATTGTCAACATATGAATTCCTACAAATGGTAAAATCTACCCACCACCAACAAATACATAACAGCTTCAATCGATGTTGAGAATCTTTTTACTAATATTCCCATTCAAGAAACTATAAGAATAATAGAAAATGTTTACAATCACCCCTCAGTTCCTCCTGCTATAAAAAAAAATCCTTGGAAAGCTCCTCCTCATATATACTATACAAGTCCCATTTGCAATGTATACACCAAATTCAAGGGTATTTCAATGGGGTCTCCCCTTGGCCCTACTATATCCAAATACTACATGTCCCTCATAGAAAATAAATAAAATATTCAAAACAACAATAAATAAACCTTAGATATACGCCTGCTATGTCAATGACATTTTCATCACCACACAAACCAAAAAAGAAATCGACTTAAACAAACCCTAGGAAAAAAAACTCTGTCCTATACTTTACTCCCAAATTTAATATTAACAAAAATATCCCCTTCCATGATGTACTCACTGACTCCAGTAACAATAACAAATTCAATACATCCCCATATAAAAAACTTTCCTGCAACAATTCCACCCTACTTGACTACTACCGCGAATGTCTTAAAAATATAGAATAGCTGTCATGAAAAACTTAATTCATCGAACATTCTACATCTTCTCATCTAAGACAATATTTTACAAAGAACTCATTGACATAAAAAAACTCTAGTCAATAATAATTTCCCTAATAAACTAATTGATCAACAAATAAAACTAATAACAAAATTAGTTTATACTACTGGACTTGCATCTTCTGACAAGAAATTGCCCAGTTGGCTGGGGCTGTAGAATACACCGACTGCTTTTCTGCAGAGGGGTAAGAACCCCCCAACGAGTGTCCTGGATATAACACTAAATCTGATGGTGAGGTCCCAGCAATGCTGGAGCTTTGGGGAATGTGGAGTACCCCTTTATTGCCATCGCTCCCAGGTCCACTCGGGCCGGAGTGGTAGCACCTGATAAGGGTCCTATCTATGGGTTATATAGAACTAAATGGTGGTTGGCATTTACCATTTTTATACATTTAAACTGTATTTATGCTGAACTGGATTGTTAAAATAGAACTGTTTTGACATTAAAATTGCGTATTAATGCTAAACTGAATTGCTCGAAATAGAACTGTTTTGACATCTAAACTGTGTACTTATGCTAAACTGAATTATCTAAAATAAAACTGTTTTGACATTTAACTCTGTGTATTGCCCAGTCGGCTGGGGCTGTAGAATACACTGACTGCTTCTCTGTAGAGGGGTAAGACCCCCCCCACGAGTGTCCTGTATATGACACTAAACAATCTGATGGTGAGGTTCCAGCAGTGCTGGAGCTTTGGGGAATGCGGAGTACCCCTTCATTGTCATTGCTCCCAGGTCCACTCTGGCCCGGCGTGGTAGCACCTGATAGGGCCCTATCTATGGTTTAAATAGAACTAATGGCATACTTATGGTAAACTGAATAGCTTAAAATAGAAATGTTTTTGACAATTAAACTGTACTTACATTTGAACTGCATGCTTGTGCTAAACTGAATTGTTTGAAATAGAACTGTTTTTTCGACATTAAAACAGTATTTACACTTAACTGAATTGTTACATATAACTGAAACTGTTTTTCGACATTGAAACTGTATTTACACTAAACTAAATTGTTTCACATAGAACTGTTCTGACATATAAACAAAAACTGTTTTTCGACATTGAAACTGTATTTACACTAAACTAAATTGTTTCACATAGAACTGTTCTGACATGTAAACAAAATCTGTACTTTTACAAAACTGAATTAGCTGAAGTAGAATTGCTTGACTAAACTGAACAGCTTGAAATAAAAATGTTTTTTTTTACAATTAAACTGTACTTACATTTAAAACTGCATGCTTTTGCTAAACTGAATTGTTTTAAATTGAACTATTTTTGACACTGAAACTATACTTACACTAAACTGAATTGTTATATATAACTGAATAGTTTGAAATAGAAATGTTTTTGACAATTAAACTGTGTACTTATGCTAAACCAAATTTTTTTAAATAGAACTGATTATTTACATAAAAATGGATTTGGTGTTAAATAACCTACAAAGGTTGATACGCCATTAAAACCAAACCAAACCAAACCAAACCAAACCTGACAAGAAAAATACTTATGGATAATACAGCAATTACATATAAAAATAACAAATCCTAGAGGCAATATACATAAGAAATAAAGAAAATAAATATAAATAAAATAGCATTTAATACAGGCATCAATATATTAAACATCTTTAATAGGTAATATCCCCAACCCATTAGATTGACTCTGTATATTTATTTTAAAAAACTTCTTCAAAAAAAAGAATGCTACAACTCTATCAAACTTAAACTCGACAGCCACCAAAAATAATGACCCCTGAAGATGACCAAAGTATAGTTGAAAGCACTTGGGGGGGGGAGAAAACCTGGGACTGTTTTTATACCAACTTAACCCTGAAATACAGAAAAAACAAGACAACTCGAGAAACTACAATCAAAAACTAAATAAAATGTATTCTGTCATGTTCGTTGTATCACAACTCATCAGTGTGGCTACATAAGCAGGACACTTTAAGCTGGGATTGAAACCTGTCCAACTTTGTTAGACTTAGTATCATACAGCTTAGCCATCATTTGACATATATCCACACACACACACACACACACTTTTCCACCATCCAGAGATCACCTGATAAGGGCTATAGAGAAGAGATAGAATCAGTCGGGTCTCAACAACTGAATAGCAAACTATGTGGTTCACTTCAAGTAGATTTGAAAGCAGGCGTATATGCCTTCTCATCAGTCAGAACTTGTAAATTGACATCATCAAAGCCTGTTTGAAGATGACATAAAGTGGAGTGATAATTTTTAAAAGATGGTTGTGCCCTTTCTATCTCGGTGGTAATTTGATTGTGTATCACAATGATTCACAATTTTGGGTTTTGGCCTGGAACAAGAGACAGCAAGCAACAATCACTTGTTCACGTGACTATACAATGTAACTCTACTTTGAATAATAAAGGATTTTATTGGACCCGTAATATAGTAGGAGGCATACTTAGTCTAATGGTTATTGTCATAGGAAATGAAATTGGTGACCAGAGTTCAAACTCTGGACAAGGCTGTTTGTGTTTCACTTTGTATGAAAGCCCTTGGAAAAGGCATGAATCCATCTATTCCCCCCCCTAGCTATAGGTAAATAGTAGCCTTGTTATGATAACAGGTATAAGAAAACAAAACTCTAAATTTTAACCAGCTTTACTCTGCTTGAAAATTGGCCTTGTCATATCCTGTTCATGACAGAAGAGTTTGGTAAATACACACAGTCATTGTTTTGACTTCTGTAAAACCAATCACTCTAATGCCTTAATTGGTATAGTAGCTGCCTTGATTTACTAAACTTCCTTGAGGCTAAAGGAGACATGAATTTTGAGTCTTACCGAGAGTTTATCCTTTATTGTGTAGTATAGTCACCAATGACTGCTATGTTGGTTATGGGATAAAAACACAAAAATGCAACTCGCCTCAAATTTTGGATCTCTGTTGTTTTATTCCCTCTGTTCAGTTTTTGAGTGTTTATAATATTGATATCTGAATTTCTGAGAGGAAGAATTATCCATATTCACTGGTATGCTCACATTTTTGTTGTCAATGACAATTTTTTTTGCCCTTGTAACCTCCAGGTGTCATTTGAATTTGGTAACCTTCTTAGAATTTTGATCCAAACCCTTGATTCAATCCATGGAGATAAATTGTCCTCATTCCACAGTTCACATTTAAAGGGGTATCTTGTATCAGTAAATTCATCTTTGAGATGTCAAGTGTCCCTTCCACTGAATCAAGGTATATGACCTTTTATGTATTTAACTCACGATAGTTGGGTAACTAGATATATTTACCCAATGTTTATATTGCCTGGTTTCTGTCTGATGGTGGTAAGTTGTAGGCCTTAAACCCATGTCATTTCATCTGCTCCTTCAACTGAATCCAGTGTTAGGTGGTGGAATGAGAACAATTTACCTTTGTGGATTGAATAAAGGGTTGGGTTTAACCCCCCCCCCCCCGAAGATGACCCACTATAATAAACACTTAAAGAAGGTTAGAATGTACAATGGCTAAAATGATTTTACCTTAACACAAACCAAGATAAGAACACTAGTCAGAATATGTTGGTGAATAGTCTAAAATAACTTTTGGCCCAGTTAGCTGGTGCTGTAAAACATGCTGACTGCATCTCTACAGAGGGGTAAGACCTCACCCCACCTCACTCCTGGATATGACACTAAACAATCTGATGATAAGGCTTCAGTAATGCTGAAGCTTAGAAGAATGCGGAGTACCCCTTCATTGCCATCGCTCCCAGGTCCACTCTAACCTGGAGTGGTAGCACCTGATAGGGTCCTATCTATGGGTCAAATAGAACTGTTTGACATTTAAACTGTGTACTAACAAATGAGTTATACTGAACTGAATTGTTTGAAATAGAATTGTTCAATCATTTAACTGTGTAAACAAATTACTTGTATTTAATCAATTTGTTAGTGTTAAATAGCAATACTCAACATTAAACTATGTACAACCAAATGTTTAATAATAGAATTATTCATATTAGATAGAAATAAATGAAAGCATTTAACTGTAGTAGTAGTAGTAGTAGTAAGAAAAAAGTTATCTACTAAATGTTTAGAAATCATATTTAATATATATGTATAAAAAGGATTTAGCATTAAATGACCTACAATGGTTGATATTTTGTAAAATCAAACCATCAAAAATAACTTCGATATTTTTCTGGATTTAACCACAGGATTGATATATTATGATTTACATTGACTCAAACTGCATTGTAGATGCTTCGGTTCTTTTGCTTGTGACTTGCAGTCTTCTTTTTTAAAGAAATTTTCTATTGTCTATTATAAAGTTGGTTTGCATATATTATATAAACTTGATATCAAAATAACTGCAATTTATATCTTGTTTTGGATACTGTCTCACAGAATTTTTCTTATATCTTGGTTTTTGCTTAATGAGGATTCTTAATTTTCATATACAACTTTGAAAATCAAACTCCTAATGGTGTTTTTATTCATTTTCAATCATTCTTTTTCTGTGTGTGTGTGTGTGTGTATATATATATATATATATAATATATATACACACGTAAAGTTGGTGACCTGAAGGCTCCTTTTTTTTCAATAGCTACTTCACAGAGGTATTGGGATGGGCACTACATCATTCCCTGGATTGCTCCACTTTACCCTTGATCTTTACCTTATAATGCTAGGTGGCATT
>OY757922.1:29765059-29812559 GCA_963585895.1 Sepioteuthis lessoniana | reverse complement strand
AGGTGGCATCAAGGACCCCCCTTTTTTTTTTTAGTCTTTGGTATGACTCTACCTGGGATTACATCCTGGTTTCTCAGACGATTGCCAAACACCCTACTCATTATTTTTTTGAAGTAGTCTTATGTCTCTTCATTATGGTCCATCATCATTTATTCCTTCATTATTGGTATATAAAATAGTTGGTCAGTGAAAGTTATACCTCTCCGTTTAGTTTTATCTGCTGATTATATCCTCTATGAAACCCATAGTTGAAACATGAAATGTCTTGTAACAACATAACAAAAAAGGGATTTAATTATTTTCTTTTTGTGTGCAAAAAAATGTGAATATAAATCTACAATGAATGCAATTCCCTAACTTTTTGGTATAAAAAAAAAATAACCCTACACAGGTTAACAGGCTATTAAGATCAATCAATCATTGGGAAATTTTGAAAGTTTGTGTTTGAGTATCAAGGGATCATTATAAACAATATAGCACCTTCACAAGTGGAATGCAAGTTGTGTATTAGGGTTGCCAGTAAGATTTATTTTGACCATATTTTGAGCCCTCTCTAACAGCAAAGTGGCAACCAGCATCCATGTTATAAACAATCTGTCATTGAAACCATCTCTTATTATTATCATCATGGTGTGTTGATAGCACATTTGCCCTGTTGGCTGGGCTTAGATGTTGACTGTATTTCCTGTAGAGCAAAGACCTCCTCCAAAAAAGGGGTGTCCTGAATAAACTACATCTGATTGTGATGTTCCAGTTCTGGAGATCTGGATAGTGCGGTGAACCCCTTCCTTGCCATTTCACTCGGATACAGTGTGGTTATACGTGAAGTCCCATCTATGGGTCATTGATCTGTTTAAGAATTATTTGTATTAAATAGGAATACTTGATACCATATAGATTGATTGCAAAAACATTATTGGTATGTAAATATAAATGGTTATGACTATAACAATTCATTTAAAAATTAATCAAATTTCTGCATTAAATAATCCATAAAAAGTTGATGTGCCATTAAATAACCAAATCAAATTGACAGCGTGGATTCCTTTGATTTTTCTCACTATTTGTCCGACTGATCATGGTAGGTCCTCTAGATGGCATTCAGTGTATATACAGAGCTAGTGAATGTAAGTTTTTTACTAGTTTGCCAATACTGGTGTGTCCATGGGTAGGAGTCTATAGGAGACTACTGCTTATGAGTTCATCCTTGCTTCTCCAGCAGTGCCCAACATGCCTTGATTGACTTACTTGGATGGTTAGTAAGATAGGAAATAAGTGACCTTATAGCTGTTTTTTAGGAGTGCTGCTTCAGAATTTATTCAAAACAGAGTTTGTGTAGTTCTCATCTAGCTTTTATTCTAAGCATTTTGTTCAAGTTCAGTTGGTGCAGCCATACATTAGTACGGACAAAGAACTTGGAAGAATTCCCATTTTATCAGAGAGAGATCAGATTTCCATACAGTCAATAAACAATAGCAGTCCATGCTTTACATATGCATATGTTGATTTTGGCAATCTGCTTGTCCATTAAAGAAACTAACAACCACTTTTGTAATTTACAGTTGGCAAAAGATTGTCAGGTTGCCAATTGTATCATGAGGATGTTGGTGCTAAGGGAGGAAGAATTTTAAGTACCAAAGAGGAAGGATACAGACTGATCAGCTCTGCTTTAAGTTCTGCAATTATTTCTTGAGTCGCTGCCTTGATCATCATAATGAAACCAAAAAAGAATAACCAAAAATGTAGAACTCTGATTTCCTCAATCATTGACATTAGCAGCCGCTTTGTCAAGTGTTGTATAGTTTTTTAATTTTTAACTTTGTTCACTTTTTATTTACCTTTTTTCTTTTTTATATAACTATAAGTGTCTACTTAAAATTGTATATCAAATTGCTATAAGCAACTTGTTCAAAGACAGAGAAAAATAGTGTACAGAAGTATTATAAAATGTGCTCATGTTATGCCTAATTGGGCCTATATTTTAACTGTGACAAAAGTTAGAATTTATGTCAATAAGTCAGTTATTGATGGTTCATTTGGAAATAAGTCATGATTAATTAATGCTCTGGTTATAATTATTGTATTGCCAATAATTGTGTGTGTGTGTGTGTGTGATATATAGGCCAATTGGGTAGAGTGTTCACCAATGGCCCAGGAGACTGGAGTTCAATCCCTGGTCGAGTCATACCAAAGACTAAAAAAAAAAAAATGGTACTTGATACTTCCTTGCTTAACATTTAGCACTATAATGTACATATCAAGGGTAAAGTAGAGCAATCCAGAGAAAGGAGTAGCACCCTCCCTTACACCTCTGTGTTGTAGCTATCAAAAAGAGAGCCTTCAGGTTGCCAACTTTACTCATATATATATATATATATATATATATATATATATATATATATATATATGTGTGTGTGTGTGCATATACCTGTATATATTTTTAAGTAAATTTTATATACATATACACATATGCTGTAACTTGATATATTTAATAGTTATACAGTCTGGTTTCCGTATAGGGTTATGAGAAGTTCAGTCCTGGTAACATTGAGCACCACTCAGTGCATGTCAAAGTAAGAGAACACATAACCTGGTAGACTACACTACTTAATCTCCCTCTCTCAATCCCCACCTCCATAAATTTTTTCATACTTCGGTCTTAGTCATTTTGTTTTTTCTTTTTTTTAATTTTCTTTACTCTTAACTCTCTCTCTCTCTCTCTCTCTCTCTCTCTCTCTCTCTCTCTCTCTCTCTCTCTCTCTCTTTTTTATTTTTTATTTTTTTTTTAAGCAGAGTAAAGTTGGTTTGAATTCAATTTTCTTTCTCTTAGACTAGTTGGCTTCCCAAGGCTGGAGAACCCAATCTGCCTTACTATATATCCATAACTGAGGGGATAACAAATGGAGTCATACCTTTCTCAAGGGTATTAGTATGAAGTGTAATGTAAATAGCCTTGTCCAGGTTTGGGTGGTGGATAGTCTCCATGGTTAAGTGTCTAACATGCTGGACGGTGATGTAATAAGGGAGTTCAAACTCCAGTTACAGTATTATGTTCACTTCTGGACTAATACTTTTTGGAAAGGTATGACACCATTTATCCACCTAGCTATGTGTTAAATAGTACCTCTACTATTATTCTACAAGGATGACTTTGGTATTGAATAACCCATGAAGGTTGATATTCCATTAAACAAAAAATCAAAACCAGAATTTGAACACTTGTCACCAATTTACATTGCTCTAAAATGATAACTATAATTAATGCTAAGTACGCCTCCTAGTACAGTACCTCTAAAAATCAACAGGGTTATGTGTAGAGTTCCACTTCAACCCCAAAACAGAACATCTCGATGAACTACACCTAAATCAAAGTATCTCTCCTTGACCTTCTGCTTAGGATCAGTGTAGTATCTGTACACGCTTATTATTTCTACATCGGATATTTGAATGCCAAAGAAAATAATTATTTAGATGCTGGAACTCTAATAACAACCACAATGAAGCATTAGTCTGAATACATCAGCGGTAATGCAATAGCATTTGTATATTACTAAGTTCCTATGTTTGGAACATGATATTGATAATTGTACATTTGGTTAAATTCAATCTAAATATATCGCTCGTATGCTTACATACGTATGAAGACTTATGTCTCTCATAATAAACTGTCTTGGGAATATTTATATACTTTTAATGCTCCAATTCTTTTGATAGTTTGATGTTATTTTGACCTTTAGGCTTAGTTTGATATAAATGTACAAGCCATTATTGTTTCAAAGTGATTATAACAATGAGTAATTTCTCATTATCTTAATATAATTGGAAGGTTAACTAATTGATTAGAAAAGTAAGCTCTGTCAGCAGGATTTAGAATACACCGATTGTATCCACTGTACAAGAGTAAGACCTGCCCCACTCCCAAAAAAAAAAAAAAAAAAATGGTGTCCTGGATATAACACAAAACTGAATCCAGTCTGGAGCTCTAGGGAATGTAGAATTACCTCTTTGTATGTATTTACTTACGCCTTCCTCTGGGTCAATTTTTTTTAGGGGAGTATTGCTGGTTTGAATTCAAAGTTTTCCTTCTCTTCAATGGGATGCCATACCAATGCTAAAGAACCTAGTTTGCCCATACTATTTACTCATAGCCGGCTTTAAGAACAGATAGACTTATTCATCCCTTTTCCAAGGGCATTAGTGCAAATTATTTATAGAAATATTTGATATCATATAACAATGTGCAAACAAATGGTTCGAGACAAATAGAAGTGTACTTTTAATGCAGTCCTATCCAGGTTTTGAACTTTGTTCACCAAGTTTATTTTCTATGGTGAGTGCATCTCCTAGAATTACATCTTTTTTTTTTTTTTTTTTTTTTTTTTTTTTTTTTTTTCCATTATTTTCAGGTCCACTCTGATCAGGAATGATAGTACTTTCTAGAGTTCCATCTATGGTTCTAATAGATCTGTTTGAGAAAATTTCTGAAATGATTTTGAGCTACACCTAGCACATTAGCTCTTAAAATATTGATGTTGCAACTAAATATGAAGTTTTTACCAGTTTAAAATGATATAATAGTACTTTTAGGCTCCCATCTATGGGTCAAATAGATCTGCTTGGAAATTATCTTTCTTAGATAGGAATATTTGAAACCATATAATTGTGTACAAATTACTTGTATTAAGTGTAGTTACTAGTAGCCATAGTGTGTCCTGGGTATGACATTAGTCTGTATTATGGTAATGAGGCTTTAACTCGCACAAATATGGAATACCTTGTCATTGCTATTACTCTCTGGTCCACTCTGACCTGGAGTGGCAGTATCTGTTAAGATCCCATCTATGGGTCAAAGATTTGTTAAAAACTTACTGTTATTGGATAGGAATGCTTGGAAACCATATAACATGATTATTATTAAATAGAATTATTAATGTTGGATAGATAATTGAATTTATTTAACTGTGTGCAAATTATTTGTATTAGATAGGAATACTTGATAGAAATGTACTTCTAAAAAAATGCAATGGAACATAAAAAATACAGTTATTACAATCAACCATTTACAACTGAATCAAATTGAGGCATTAAATAATCCATGAGGAGTTATGTCATTAAACAAATAAACCAAAGGAAACCTATAATTATTTATAGGTACTAGAAACTAATAGCTTGCAAAAGAAAAAAGATGACTAATATCTTTAATCAATATATATATATATATATATATATATATATGGGACAAGGACATAGTTTTAATTGTAAAATGAAATTAAAATAAATCTGAGGTGCCTTTCAACTGATTCTTCAAAGAAATCATAGTTAATCAATATTTAAACAAACCAATGTGTGTGTGGGGGTGGGGTTTTTTTTGTTTTTTTTTTCCTTTTTTTTTCCCCTTTATATTAAATGTCCATTAATTACTGATGATTTCTTTGAAAAGAGTCTAATGAAAAGTGCCTCAGATTTATTTTAGTCAATTTCATTTTACTTATTAAAACTCTCTTCCTCCCTTTTTAACCTAATATACCATAGGAGTTGTACCTCCTGAGATATATATATATATATATATATATATATATTATTTTTATTTAAAAAAAAAATTTTTTTCATGCAGCATCTCATCTATGCAAAATGACATTAATATGCGACTAGCGAAAGCATGGACAGCTATTGATAGGTTATTGGTCATATGGAAGTCAGACCTATCTGATGAAATAAAACATTTTTCCCCAAGCAACAGTCATATCAATATTACTATATAGATGCACCATGTGGATGCTGACTAAGTGTATAGAGGAAAAGCTGGACAGCAATTGCACAGGAATGTTGTGAGCTATATTGAACAAATCCTGAAAGCAACATCCCTTAAAACAGTAGTTGTATGGCTGCCTACCTCCCATCTCTAAAACCATCCAAATTAGATGAACAAGTCATTGCTGGAGAAATAAGGACAAACTCATAAGCGACATTCTCCTATGTTCACCTTCAAATGGACAAACAGGTGTTGGATAACCAGCTAGAACTTATTTACAACAGCTCTGTATGAACACAGAATGTTGTCTAGAGGACCTGCCTGAAGTGATGGACAATAGAGAGGAATGGCGATAGTGTCTGGGAAATCAGTGCTACCAGCGCAGCATGATGAGATATAGGTAGATATAGAGTGGTTCTCTGTCTTGCCTAAGGCCTTGACCAAGGGTCATTTGAATATTCTAGAATCTGTTATAGTTACCATGCAACATCCATCCTTATGTAGGCAGAAAGTTTGCTCTTAAAGATTTGTCATAATAGCCCTTAAAATTTTTTCTCCTCTTCCTTTTCTCATTGTTTCAATGTCTATTAATTAGTGACAATTTATTTGAAAAAAGTCGGTCAAAAGGCACCTCATATATTTTAGTCAATTTCATTTTACTTATTAAAACCATGTCTTCGTTCCTTTTTAACCTAATATATCATGGAAGTTGTACCTCCTAACCTTTATTCATTTTTATTTATATATATATATATATGGGGGAATGTGGAACACCAATCATTGCCATTACTCTCAGGTCCACTCTGATCTGAAGTGGTAGTACCTGTTAAGTTCCCATCCATGGGTCAAATAGAACTGTTCAGTCATTTATTAAAGATTATTAGTTATTTAAAACCATACAGCTGTGTACTAATTGTTTCTATTAGATAGGAATATTTGATAAATAGAATTACTATTGTTAAATAGAAGTACTTGAAACCATTTAACTGTGTGCAAACAAATGATTAATAGTAAGTAGAATTTTTTTTTTTTTTTTTTTTTTTTTTTTTTTTCAGATAGTAATACTTGAAACCATTTAATTGTGTGAAAACAAATCTGATCTAACTCCCTTAAAAATAGTTACCTGCATACTATTCACTTACAAATCAAATATATTTGTATAAATAAAACAGGATTTAATATTAAATGATCCTCGGGTTGATATGTCATAAAACACCACCCAACCATCAAAAACAATTTTTTTTGTTAAAAAACGAAACTATTATGCAAGATTTGATTGCATAATTGTACAAACACCTGGTATCAAATTAAAAGCAAAAATCAAGACATGCCCTCATGATGAACTTTTTCCTGTAACATTGCTAAGAAGAATCATTAGCATACCAGAAATTATTTGGGCTGTTAAATTTCTTTGTATTCTTGGTGTGAAAACGAGATTTTTGCTGGTAAAAGGGAGAGACTGTTTTCTTTTTTTTCCTTTTGGAACTAACATCTTCATGATAATGATTTCACTTTTTGGTGTGGGTCTTTCCAGTTTTGTAGAGAATTGAATATCTACCCTATAATTATGATAATTAGTTAAAAATATTTTATTTCTTATTTTAAGGAAGTTAAATGATTTAGAGCTGTGCTTCTCAAACTATGTGTTCTGGCCAGATATTTTCAATCTGACACAAACCAGTTCTGTATTTGTTCCATATTATTTATGATTCTTGAAAATATTGTGGTGGTGTTCATTTATACTGGAAAAATAAAATCAATGTAATAAAAGTTAGTGAAATTTTTAAATTATATATTTTTATCATTAAGGGTTTTCAGACTATTGTCTTCATCTTTATTATTTCCATAATGTTTCGGCTGATATGTCCTCCGTCATATTGGCCAAAATGTTGTGGAAATAACAAAGATGAAGAAAATAGTCCGAAAACCCTTAATGATAAAAATTAACAAGCTTAGTCTCAGAAATTTAGACAACTAATACTTATTATATAATGTGAAACTGTAAACTCGCCATGTATTGGCCCGAGGGGAGTCCCCATGGGGTCAGGGCTAAAGTACTGGACTGCAACCTCAAAGTGAGTTCAAACTCCATTTGCACTATTTATTTATTTATTTATTTATTTTTTTTTTTTTTGAGTAATACCCTTGGAAAACATATGAAACCCCTTATCCCTCCAGTTATGGGTTAAATAGATTCACTTCTACAAGAATAGCTTTGACATTAAATAACCCAGGAAGATTGATATGCTATTAAACAAAGAAACCAAACCAAACCAGGCTAAACCATACTGGCAGTTGTTGACTTGCGTACCAGCACTATGAGTAGCACAGATTTTAGAGAACAGATTACTAATAAAAAAAAAATACCTGTTCTGGAATTGATTTTTAAAAATTCTTATTCTTAGATATCTTTTAATGTATAACATACACCGTGTGTGTGTGTGTGTGTGCGCGCGTGTGGGCTGTTATTATAGGAAATGCAGATCGATCCGAGTTCAAATCCTGGATGAAATTTTCATTTCGCTTCATGCTAATGCCCTTGGAAAGGCATGAATTCATCTTCTCCCTCCCTCCCCAGCGATGGGTAAATTGGACTGACAGGGCTTTTTTTTTTTTTTTTTTTTTTTTTTTAAGCTTTGGTTTCACAACTGGTCTAAGAAAACTCTGAATTCAAACCAGCTGGACTCTGCTTAAAAATTGACCTTGTCAAATCCTGTCTGTAGATAAGGGGTTTGGTAAATTCATATAAAATAACACAAAAGATTAAACTTGTAACTAAAAGTTTCACTGTATTTTGATATTTTGTATCTGGCTGAGTATCAACTATTGTATTTAATGGCATATAAGACTCACCCCAATTTCAGCAGAGCAAATCAAGAAAAAAAAACAAAGTACTAATATTAAACATGAAATTAATATAAATATTATCAATGATAACACTTTTTTACATAATAACCTTTTTAAATAATGACAATTGGTATATGAAAGTTACTCTAAAGTCTAAGCTAATCGGAGTTGCCTGGTAGCTAAATTTGGCCAACTATTGTGAATTTTAAACCTACATATGGCATAAAAGACGCAGGGAAATTTTAATAGATTTTAGTAAAAAAAAATTTTAATAGATTTTAGTGAAAAAAAAAAAAGGCACCTGTCAAATACGGTAAATACTTTGCTCTTATAAGGTTTAAGGACTCTGTTTACTAATGAATTTTTTAAATGAAAAATTTTTTTCATTAAGCTTAATTTAGTCTGGCACAAGCTTTTTTGTGATGTAGCAGTCAGTAGAAATTAAAATCGTTATATTAGTGAAGTGTTCTGTGAGATGAACTTATTAGTCATTGTATCACAGGAGATGCACAGGACTTTTCTTATTTTCCAATCTTAGTCTAGTATGGCACAAAGCTGCAGTTTTGAAGAACTTAGACATTCTGCTATGACTGGTACCGAAGAATTTTTCTGAGAAATAAGACTAATGGTTGTTTTTAGAAAAATTGTATAATCTTCAAGTTTGTTGATTTGGTTTCATTTTCAGAATTTTAAGAATGTTGCAAAAACACAAAATAGAAACCCACCCTGTGATTTTATATCCAAACATACTGATATTGTTATAATTGAACCATATTGTTTTCATTTATAATTTTGGCTGGAAATTTTGTCAACCACCTAAAATCTTTCTAAGCAACAAAAAAAAGTACTTTTGAATGATTTATTTCAAAATAAAAACTTATGTTGAAATATTTTTAACAGGACATTTTTTGTGGTTAAGTGGGAGACGTCAGGATTTGGATCACAGTTGGTTATTTGACAATCCTTTTTAATTATCAAAATTTATAACAAACTGTTAAAAATGATAATTTTTTTTTACTTAAAAAAAAAATACTAGATCATCCTATTCAGTAAGAAATCCTGTCAGTGGGGCTAACAATATTCTGTTTCCTCTGCAGGAAAAAAGGGGTGTCCTGGGTATGACACTAAACTGCATCTGGTGGTGAAACTCTAGTTCTGTAGTTCAGAAAAAGTTTGTAGTACCTCCTCATTGGCATTACTGTCAAATCCACTCTGGCTTTGAGCAATAGTACCTGTTAGGGTCCCAAAGGTTGATATGCCATTAAACAAACCAAAACAAACTAATGTTGTTCAACCTAATTATTTTAGTCTTTATGATCAAGACACAATGTAATTTACACATTTGTTGGTCACGTAATCTGATCTCATGGTAGAGTAGAACTTCTGTGAAGCTTTTTAGAAATTCAAATATAGCCATAATTTTTTTATGGTAAGCATAATGGTTATTATCATAAAAAAACAAACTTGGGTTCAAACTCTGAATGTGGCTGTTTACATTTCACTTGAACCATTTCCCTTGGGAAATGTCTAAATCCATGTTTTTCCTCCTTGGCTTTAGATAGATTTTGCTCTTTAATCTTAGTTGGGCGACCTATCTAGAAGGAAAAACTTCTTATTCAAACTGGCTACATTGATGAGATCATGCTAATGTACTTCAGAATGTCCTAAACAACTTTTTTAGTTTTTGCTCTTTCTAGACTGGTTTCCCTACCAAGACTAGAGAGCCTAGTCTGCCGTACTACTTACCATATATATGCACACACATTTCATCTGAAGATTATTTTTTTATATACTTATTTACCAACCCCTCCGCTCGGGCAGGATATGACACAAGGTCAATTTTTAAGCGGAGTTTAACAGGTTTGAATTCAGAGTTTTCCTTCTCCTAGACTAGTTGACTCACCAAGGCTGAAGAACCTAGTCTGCCCTATCACTTACCCATAGCTGGAGGGAGAATAATTGGATTCATACCTTTTCCAAGGGTATTAGTGCTATGTGAAATGCAATCAGTCACGTCCAGGATTTGAACTCGTGTCACCGTGTCCATTTCCTGCGGCGATAACCATTACGCCATTCATGAAACTTATAGCTATCAGACTGACATAAGGAGGTGAGGAAACATTAATTTTAAGTTTTATCTTGCTCTGCTGGCCAGTATTTGAGAACTTTGCTGATTTAAGAAAAAACATTTGTTCATTTCACACACACACACACACATACATATATATATATATATATATATATATATATATATATATATATATATACACAATTTAAGATGTTAATTCAAATCTAAAAAGCCATCTGAGTATATATTGTAATAAATGATATTAAATTTATCATTTCCAATTTCTAGTTATTTAAACAAGATAATCAGAAACATTAATCATGAGTTCGTGTTTTTGTTGCTTATTGATGTGACCTGCATAGTTTTTAAGAATGACTAATTTTATTTATGCATAATACAGGGTTTTTGTTTTTTCTTTCTATTTTCTATAGTAATTCTCTTTGGATTGATTAATCCAACTGTAAGTATGAAATATGCAATTTCTGTATATAATATTTGGTATCCCCTATTTCAAAGCTTTCTTTCTTTATCATTTTTTATCTCCTTCCTCCCACACACTGACTGCTATACACTTGATGTGTTCCCTTGTTTTTCATGTTGTCTATATTACCAGTAGCACTTCCAGTGTTTGTAGCTTCCAAAATTATCACATCACCCTGCTACACTCATGCTGAATAGAAAGAATGGATGTGGAATCCATTTTTGTTGTTTGTTTGTTATTATATTTTTGATAAGACCTTTCCAAAAAAAAAAAAAACCTTCACCAAGAAAAAATAGTGTTCTGCATCTTGTGCTGAGGCTCCAGTTCTGGAGCTCTGAGGAGTGTGGAATACCTCTTGCATTACTCTCAGGTCCACTTTGACGGAGTGGTAGTACTTGTTAGGGTCTTATCTATGGGTCCAATAAATCTTATTAGTGACATGAAACTATATAATAGCAGGGTGAGTCCCTGTGGTGTAATTCCTAATGTGTAGGACTTAGTAAGCAAGTTTGAACTCCAGTTGTACTATTACGCTCGCTTTTGGACTAATACCTTGAGATAGGTAGGTATTAACTCCCTTAGCTGCCTCAAGTATGTGTTAAATAGTACCACTTCTGTTCTTTTACCAGGATGGTTTGGGCATTAAATTACTCATGAAGATTGATATACCATTAAAAACAAAGAAACCAAGCCTTATAATTCCTTGCAAATTAGTTGTTGGTTGGTTGTTTGGGTTTTATGGCATTGTAGGTTATTTAATGCCAAATCCATCTTTATACAAATAGTCAGTTCTATTTCAAACAAATCAGTTTAGCATGAGTACATAGAAGTGTTTTTGACAATTAAACTATTTCAAGCTATTCAGTTTAGTCAAACAGTTCTAATTCAAACAATTCAGTTTAGCATAAGTATGCAGTTTAAATATCAAAACGGTTTTATTTCTAGAAATTTAGTTTAGCATAAGTACACAGATTAGTTCTATTTAACCTATAGACAGGGCTCTATCAGGTGCTACCACTCCGGGCCAGAATGGACCTGGGAGCGATGGCAATGAAGGGGTGCTCCACGTTACCCAAAGCTCCAGGATCACTGGAACCTCACCATCAGATTGTTTAGTGTCATATCCAGGACACTTGTTGGCGGGTGTCTTGCCTCAGTGAATTCTACAGCCCCAGCCGACTGGGCAAGCAAATTAATGGTGTTAGATAAGAATTCCTGGAACCATGTAACAGTATGCAAATTAATGATTATCATTAGATTGTAATTGTTACTTTAAACCATGTAATTGCATATAGATTATCAGTACAGTGAGGCTTCTGTTTTGAAGCTTTACAATGTTGAATACCCTTTCGTTGACATTACTCTTAGGTTTGGAGCAAGAGTACTTGTTAGGATCCAATCTATGGGTCGAATAGATTTTTTTAATTATTCAAATTAGATAGGAATACTTGATACTATATAACTGTGCAAACTATTTGCATTAGGTTATGTGACGATACAATCGTTTAAGTATTGTCATGATTAGTTACTTGAAACCATATAATTGTTTACAAATATTGGTCTTGGATAGGAATACTTGAAATCATAACTCTGTTCAAACAAATTATTATTAAATAGGATATCTATTTTAAAGCATGTAATAGTGTGTGAATTATCAATATTAGATAGGAATACTTGATGAAATAACTCTGTGCAAATAGTTTGTATTAGATAGGAATACTTGATATATGTTGTATAAAGAAAACAGAAAAATACATAAATGGATGAGAAAAAAAAATTTATTACTAAGTATTAATTTTGATCCACTGACATTTCGATAAGATATTTAAGATATGAAATTACAAAAATTTCAGGTAGAAAGTGTTTTAGGTCATTTTTAGGGTGGGAATTATGAATTTAAAATAATGGTTTGAATGAATACAGAAAAATATTCTAAAAATGTCTTGTAAATTTTTAAACAAGTTAATGAGAAACATGGTGTTTATAAAAAGTCAGTTTGTATTGGTGAGGAATGAAGGAAAAAGAAATGATGGGAAGAAAGGGGGAAAGTATGAAGAAAAGGAGAAATATTCTGGACAGATGGAGTCTGTTTAATTATTGTTAGTGTGAGTGAGTTGAAATCCTTCAACATAATTTTAGCTTAGTAAGGTGTGTAAACAATTGATTAGAAACAAAAATGAAATGGAACATTGAAAATAGTTATGATTACAATCAAACATTTACTAATGAATC
The DNA here is from genome assembly GCA_963585895.1 of Sepioteuthis lessoniana. Lineage (NCBI taxonomy): Eukaryota > Metazoa > Mollusca > Cephalopoda > Myopsida > Loliginidae > Sepioteuthis > Sepioteuthis lessoniana. The sequence continues at coordinate 29,799,179 of OY757922.1, read as the reverse complement.
AAATTTTGGCATTAGGTAACCCATAGGGAGCCTCTGTACTATTAAATAAACAGTCACCTTGGGTGGGGTAATGGTTAGCAAGCTAGACTAGCAAACCTTCACGAGTGAGTTTGAGTCTCATTGCATGCTCTATTCATATGGCCTTTTGTCATATCTAAGCAAAAAGCTTAGTAAATTAGTACCCTTACATAAACCAAAGCAAACTCGGTCCATTCAGCTGGGGCTATAAAATACACCAATTGCATCTCTGCAGAGGAGGAAAATTCCCCTCCTTCAACAAGTGTCCTGGATTTGACATTAAACCATCTGATGGTGAGGCTCCATTCTTGGAGATTTAGGGATTGTGGAATACTCCTGCATTGCTATCTCTCCCAGGTCCAGTTTGGCCGATGTTAAATTGTGATTGTTATATAGTAATACTTTAACCATGTGTGGAAAAAAAAACTGAACTCAGGCTTGTTTAAAAAATATCAATAAAATGTTTGCAAATCATATATACTTAATGTGTAAACCAGATTTGGCATTAAATAACCTACAATAGTTGATATGCCATAAAACCCAACCCAACCCAACCAAAGCAAACATTTTTGATTGTTCTGGAAGTGTTGTTTTCTGAAGCAGGAATTTGAAATAACCTGTAAACAATGCCCCCGCTGCTCTAGATACCTCTGTGAAACTTCCAGAAAATAGCAGATAAGCTTGAAACCTTTAATTCTATGGTATACCACAGGAACACCTTTGACCACAATTTAAGGAGCTTGTCTCTAGTCAGAAAGGAAGTTAATTTGTCATGGTGAAGATGTATAGAATGTGCACTCATTCATAAAACTACAACCATTAATTTATGGCTGGGTTTCTACAATGTATCCCCTGTCCTCAGTAAATTAATACTTAAAGAACTAGAGAGAGAGAGAGATGAACAAAAAATAAAACATAATAATCTAAATAAAAAGGTCCAGTATTTAACCAATACAATCTATATTTGTCACTGCAGATTTTGTTTCTATGAAATAAGCTTCATTGCTCAAGAAGCTCTATTATAAGACATTAATTTGACTTTCTGTATTGTTTTGAGATATATCATTTATACTGGAAACAGGAGTGAGTTCAAGTCTCATTGAGTACCCCATTTAAAAGGCCCTGTGCCACATGTTCTGACGAAAGCAACAAGCTGGAAACATACATATATATATATAACATGTATGTAATAACAAAATAAATTCAAAAAATACAAATCTCGCTGTGGATCATCTCATTTTAAATCATATATAATGTGGGTGGGGCTAAAGATTTTGTGAGGTTATATTTACTGTTGATGACTTTTTGACCAATGGGATCCAAGCACTGTAATACCAACGGAAGAAGCATGTGGACTGCAAGGGAGACTGTTTAAAAATAAACCTCATTTGGTTACATTCCATGAGAGTATCTTGGTCACCCTATGAACTTTTTAGTTGACCCTCATATATAATTGATATCACTGTTACCTTCATGTTCCAAACTCTCTGGCAAGGTCCTGGTATTTATCTAGTTACTCACTTACCTTTATTTTAACTGTGATCTGCTAGAATGGCTGTTCGCTGATTGACATGGTGTTGTTGTTGTTGGTGGTGGTAGTAGTAGTAGTAATCATCCTTTATATAAATTTTCTTTATTTGAAATTTTATAAATGTTAAAATCATTATGACTTGATAGATATTTCATTTAAAAAAAAATTGTTTTAATTATATATAAATGAGAGATTCAAATTCCTATTCAAAAGCTGAAAAGCTAAGATCTGATTCTTGGCAGAACTATTTGGAGTAATACTTTGATCCTTCTACGAATGGACAGATACTATGCTCTAATCTTAGGCAGAAGAACCTATCTAATATAAATAAACCTGTCATTTTTTACAGGAACTATGTTAATAAGACTATTAAGACAGAAGTAATTTCCCAAATCAATAAACAGGTAATTTGAAATATTACCTGTAATATTTACAGTGGCCATTCATCAAATCCCTTTGAAATTTAAATTGTAAAGAAAAAAAAATTTGTAGCTCAATATTCTTTGATTTCTTAACAAATTCTGTTTTGGTATTCAAATTTAAGAATTTCGATATTTATTTTTTTATTTTAATTTATTTTTTCCTCTTAAAACTTAAACAGAAAAAATGAGATCCTTGTGAAAAAGATAAACAGGAGAGAAGAATAGAAAAATCTAACTAATATGGGAAGTTCATCAAGCTACATATGTTTAATTCTTATGTGTTAGATATTTTATTTCTTAGAAATAGTATTTTCTCTTTTTAACCTTCCATAAATGTTTGTTTTTATGACTTTAAACACTATCAGTGTGTTAATTTTCTAAATATTCAATATGTCCCAATACTTGGTTTTAATATATTGAGCTCCCTTACGTGCACACACACACACACACACACACAACATAAATAGTTAATAAATTTCTTAAATATTGAAAAGCAAACTGGAATATGAAAGTGACAGTAGTATTAATCCTACTCGTAGCCCTTTGAAGAACTTGGAAAAGAGACAGGAAACTGGAAATTCAAGGTAGAATGAAAACTATCCAGACCACAATATTGTTAAGATTGGTTGGGATACTGAGGAGAGTTCAGAAGGATTGAGGAGACTTGCTGTTACTTGGACTTTATTGAAGTCCACTAATTACTACTACAACAAACTATGGAATTAGCACACTGTATGTTCAATTTGTTTCTTTTTTTTTATATAGTAGTAAATAAACTAATTAAAGATAAGCTGCAAAACATAATTTATTTAATAGCTGAACATTCTAGCTTTATAAAATATTCTTTAAACAAACTAGATTCAATTATTTGAATTGTCTTATTTTTTCAAAGCATGAGAATAATCAATTAAGGAAAAAAATTATAGGATTAGAAAAAAATTAGGATTAATATTTACTTGCCTCTCTTTGAGCTTTTATGACGACCTTAATTTTTTCATTTACAATTTCACTAATCTAAAAGGATATTCTTTATTAAAATGGTTCTCTCTTTCCTGAATAGCACTCAATAGATTTTATTTGTATGGAATCTTCTCATGGACTATTTATATAAAATTAAAAAAAAAAAAAAGTTCCTACCATAAATTTTCAATTGGATTTAGATACAGACTGTTTGCTAGCCATGTTGATTTCTATAAGCCTTTCCTAAAGAATAGATTTAACCCTATTTGCCTTGTGTCAAGATACATTATCATCCTGAAAAGTGATTTCTTCATCACTAAATCAATTTTCTATCAATAGAATGAGAACATTATCCTTGATTTTAATGTAAACATGTGCATTGTTTGTCGAGGTAATAGTTGCCATCTTTCTGAGTCCTTTAAATGATATGCATCTCCACGTCATTAATGATTTAGGAAATTTATTGTACCAGGTACTACTAGTGTGACAATTCCCAAAGAGTGTGCTGATAATGGCATTATCAAGGCATGCTGACAATGTAGATTCCTTTTGATTCTTTTGCTATTCATTCATTTTGGCCATTACTCTTGGTAAGTCTTTCTAACGGCATCCAGTGTCTACACAGTGCTGATGAATGTAAGTTTTTGCTGCTAACCCAACACTGGTGTATCCAGAGGAGAACATCACTTATGAGTTTGACCTTGTTTCTCCAGCAGTACACAGCATGTCTGTCTTGTCTTGATGATTTGTGAGATTGGGAAGTGGCTATTAGCATTCTTGCATAGTTCCTATTTAGCTTTTTCTCTAGGTGTTTCATTCAAGTTTTAGTGGTGCAACTATTAATAGTGCTGACATTTTTTGTCTTAATCTGCAAAATACTTACTTTAGAAATTCTTTACTGGAAGTTAAGTTAATTGGTGAAAATGTTAGTTATAAGATCTGATGTTGGAAGTACATACCTCTGCAATGTAAAACCTGCTGGCCAAGATGACATAACTTCAAAATGAGTATATCTCTATGATGCATGTTTGTTGGTTTTTTTTTTTTTTTTTTTGCCTTCATATAGATCTTTCAGATATGGTTGGTTTTATACGATAATCCTTGCTTAATTAGAAGTGGTTTCAAATATCCACTAAATTGATGCTTATGATAATTTAATTATTTCCTGCTTCACTAAAAACAAAATTATTACTTTTGGGGTCCAAGCTAAGCTTCTTCCCAGGACCTGTAACCTGGTTAGGTCATGGGAGCACTAGTCATGTCTTAAGCACAGGAATAATGAGGTAGAGCCCATCCCTTTCCAGGTTTATAACTGGTTAAAATTAAGAATTTTCCATCTCCTAGACCAGTTGCAGTACCAAAGTTAAAGAGCCTAATATTTCCTACTTTTTACCCATAGGTGGAGGGAAATTTTTTTTTTGATTCATACCTTCCTCGAGTATTAGCACTATGTAACCTGCAAACAGTTTAGGCCTTGAACTTGGATAGCCAAGTCCACTTCCTATAAGGATAAGCATTGCACTATGAGTAAAGCTTATAAACAATAAGAAATTGTTGATTTACCATGCGCAAGATTTTAATTGGTTAATTAATTCAAGAAATAAAAACTTGCATCTATTTAGATAAATCATCAATTAGTTGAAATGTGGTTGAGAACCTAGCAACTGCCATTTTAGAAGCCATATAAATTGACTTGCACAACTATAAATTACCAAATGCTTTTTTATTTGTCTATTATTGCATAATACAAGGACAACAAGAGATTTGACAACCAAATTTTCTACAGTTAGTAATGGGATCCTGGAATATATTTTAGCATATCAGTTTTTTGAGAATTTTAAAACTTAAGTTTCTAGTGAGGGCTTTGGTTTACATTTTAACTACTTTGTCCATCAAACTACCTAAACTAAATCTTTGCCTTTTTGTTTACCCATATAAAGTAGACATGTAGCTTAAAATTTCCTAGTCAGAAGCTAAAATTAAGAATTTTTTTATTTAAAAAAAATATTTTGATATTTTTCCATTCTCTGGAAAATCAAGACTTAAGGAGGAAGTATTTTGAATGACTGTTAAATTGATATACAAAGGATCAGTAAATAGAGGGGGTGGGGTATATATTTTATTTAAAAAAGCTGTTATCTTTTTTTCTTTCATAAATATGAACTCTGCCATGTTTGGAATTGGTTTAAAATAAAAATTATTTCAATTTTACAAAAATATTTTTGATCCTATTCAAATTGGCAACAAATAAAACTGAATCCTCCCAGCCTGAACAGAGATCTGGCTGAGAAGTGCAAAACATGTGAAATTTACTGAAGAGTGTGATGGTTATGAAGAAGTTTGTTTTAATTTGAAAAAATATTCATAAATGGGGTAAACATGGATTTGCCACTACAAACCTGAATCAAAAACAGTCATGGAATGGAAACATACTCTCTGGTAAAGAAAAAGTTCTGGGTGCAGTTGCCAGTAAAAGTGATACTGATACTCTTCTGGGACATGAAAGGATCCATCATTATTGATTTCCTTGAAAAAGTACAACTGTAAGCAGTGCTTCCTATTCCCAACTCCTTAGGCAAAATTCACCTTATTTACTGAATGACCCTTGTATTTACCTGGAGAACTGTCACTTGTATTTTTCTTTGTGTTTCTTTTGTATCCTTTCAGTTATTCAATTTACTTAGTACTTCTGAATCACTGGCCTAATAGTTTTAAAGTAAACGTAATCTGGAATTCCTTTAGTTGAAAAAAGGAAGCGCTACCTAGTTCAATTAATTAGTTCTTTTTCCATTTTAAAAAATGTCTTTGACAGTAGACATGGGCTTTATTACTTGACATGTGCATCTGATTGATGAACTATTCATGAAACAACAATGAATTCCGTAAGGATTGGTCCTGAACCCAGGTTACTCATTTTGTTTAATAGTCTGAAAACTTATACCTGGAGAAATTCCAGAAATGACCCAAAACCTGATGGTGGCGGAGTCCCTATGTCGTAGTGGTTAATGAGCAGGACTACAACATCCTCATAAGCAAGTTCAAACTTGAGTCACTCTATTACATTAACTTTTGGACTAATATCCTTGGGTGAAGTATTACGTCCATTAGTCTCCCAACTCTGGGTTAAGTAATACTGCTGTTGTTCTTCTACAAGGATGGCTTTTGACATTGAATAACCTACAAAGGTTGATATGCCATTGAAATAAAAAAACTAAAGCAGATGTGAGCTTAACTTAGAATATGTTTCAGTATCTAGAGTACACCTTATATTTAGTTATCCTTGGTATAATGCTATCTCCTGTGGTGAAGTTCCAGTTCTGCGTTTCTGGAAAGTGTGGAGTACTCCTCTATTTTTATTATTCTTAGGTTCACTCGGAGTAGTAGTATCTGTTAGGGCCCCATCTAATAGATCTATTTGAAAATTATTAGTAATAAAAATACATGAAACCATATAATTAATTATTATTAAATAGAATTATTAATGTTAGATAGGAATATTTGAATCCATTTAACTGTATGCAAATTATTTGTATTGAGAATAGTTACTTGAATCTACAATTGTCTTTAAAAGATTATTATTAGTTATTAAATGCAACTATATGATTGCAAGTGAATCAGTTTTCAGCCTTAAAATAACCCATAAGGAATTGATATGCCTTTTAGATAAACCAAAGTAAACATTGTTTAGCATTTTATTTATATATATAAATTGGTGGAAACTTGGTGATTAGGTTAATCACTAAGTTCTCACTAATATAACAAGATGCACCTATTTTTGCACTCAAATAGCTTCTACCTGAGCCCAGGGTATTTATTAAAAGACCAAATGCGAAACATAGACTTTACTCCAGAGTGCAGACATCTTCGTTTAAAGCTGTCCTATCATTCCATTAAAAAAAAGACTGAATATTTGCTATTATAAATCTTTGTTGAGCACCTCATGTCATATAAGGGATTGCAAACTAGATTATCAGGCTATTGTTAGTGAATGTGATTCTCACTGGGTTCCCCATACTTCTGACTTTGTCGCATTTAAGCTAAACTTAAATAATTATAATAAATCCTTGTTTATTAGTATCTGACATGACCACCCCATATCCAGTAAAATGGTGTCCAGTAAAATGCCACTTGGCTCAAAATATCAGGAATAGTTTCAAAGGGTTAAGTAAATGACTTCTGCAGATTTGGAGAAATTCCAAAAAAAGTCTTAAAATAGTCTAAAATTGGTAAATATTTATTTATTTATTTATGTCTTTCTTTTTTCTTTTTCTTTTCTCTAGTTTTCTCCCTGCTGGGGGAAAACTTGTAGACCTCCAGGCTTAACCGGTTTTTTTACTATGTTGGATTCAGGGTAATTTTAAGGGCTGAATCAGGTGCATCTTACCTGTTACAATTACAAATTTCATTTTTGTTTTGTGACTTTTACCTTTTTATTGTGATGTGTTAAACAAGAAACTTGTACTTCAAATCTTCTGAAAACTGAAGATTAATGAGTTCCATCTGCAGTTGTTATGGTACTTTTTCTCAGTTAACATTGAAAGGCAATGAGAAAATTTTGAAAGTTGGTTGAAGGGATTCATAGATGAACCTCAAGCTGTATGTCGCCCCTTGTAGAATGACAAACTTAGTGGGTTTAAATTTTTTTATCAATAAATGAATAAAAATCAAAGTAAAATTTAAAAAAAAAATGAATATAAACAATGATGATAATAATGGTTATCTTCTAAAAAACACACAAAAAAAAAAACTATTAATACTACTAGTTTTTAAATCAGTAATAACAAATATGGTACCAAGAGATATTGAAAAACAATGTGGGAGGAGTTTAAAGGTTTAATTTTGAGCTTCTGCAAACCTATAGATCTTTGTAGTTGGTAGAGCAGCTGATACATTTAAGCAGGCTTAAGAGGTGACTTTGAATCTTACTGAGCATCTTTTGATAACATGACCAGTGGCAAAAAATAAGGATAAAGACATGTTGAATAAATCAGTGCATAATAATGCAACTGTTTATCATTCATGTTCTACTGAAAGGTATAAATAAAACTTATTACTCTATTAACAAAGATCTGTCACTAGCATATCACAATGTTTGAGTAGGGTGATGAGTGAATTCATGAGCAAAAAGCTGTTGCCTTAATTATCTTCTTTGACAACAATATCAGCAAGTCTTCCAAATCTGTTCCAAGGTCCTTAATTTAACTAGATAAATTTGTAAATTATTCTTTTTATATCAATCCTTGTAAATCTGAAAGTCAAAGAACTGGTATAGTAACTTATCTTCCAGCTCTAAAAATAATTCCTTATTTATTACTCAGACCATATTCTTGAGCACGGACAGACAGGAATCCCAAAGTTTAAACCAGAGACACAAACCTTTTTCAAGCAAATGCTGTGTATGACACTAAACTGCATCCAGTGGTTAGACCTTTCTGGAGAGTGTGGAGTCACTAATTTGTTGCCATTACTTCCAGGTCCACTCTGGCTGTTAGGATCCTCTCTATGGGTCAAATAGATCTGTTTGAAAATTGTTTTTATTGAATATGAATACTTGAAATCATGTAACAGTGCATATTAGATAGGAATACTTGATATTTTATAACTCTGTGCAAAAAAAATTATTACTTGTTATATCTACTGTATTGTGTAAGAACCATTTATTGTGTCACTCTAGAAATAACCTTTTTAGTCCATGAATGACTTTAGAATTAACAGACAATTCTTGTGTTGATTTGATCTAAAGTTGAGTTTGTTTTGGCCTCTTAATACAGATTAGCACAGCCTGGTTAGTCTGGTGAGGATTTTAAGAAATTGTCTTATACAATTAATTTCATCATTTTCAGTATTTTATGTCTGTTTCAGTAAGATATTAAAATTTACTAACTTGGTATCGTAGACGTCTGTCAAATAAGCTGTCTTTGTTTTGTTTTTAAGTACTTGGATTTTAAGTCGTATTCACTTATTTTTTTATTACAAAACCTGTAAAACATACACAAAATTATATATCTCTCATGTCTCTTTTCAAGATTATAACATTTCAATGTTTAAAGGCATTCCCACCCAGTTGTTAGGTCTTTTTTCACCATTCATAACACTGATATATTAAAAAAAAGTTTTGCATTTCTTTAAATTTCTTGACTGGGCCATTATTAGTTGGTGACAATAGAGGACAACAATATTATACCTATCACCAAACTCCAACTCTGAGGAGTATGGAGTACCCCCTTCATTGCCATTACTCCTTGTTCTATAGTTCAGATAGATCTGTATGAAAAATTATTAGTATTAGATGGTAGCACTTAAAGCCATATAACTGTGTGTAGTAGTTTCAAGTTACTAATAAGTGTTTGTATAGCAAGCCCAGTCATATGTGGTTGTAGAATATGCAGACTGTGTCCTGGAAATGACACTAAGCTATCTGATAGTGAGGCTCTGAATTCAAATAATTCAGTGTGTAAATTATTTATATTAATACTTATTTGAAGCTATTATTGTTTACAAAGAATTATGTTACTTGAAACCATATTATTGCTTGAAATACTTGAAACCATATATTTGTATACAACTTAATAATGAAAGTAAACTAGCCCATTGGCCTAATGAGTAGAGTGTTCACCAATGGAGAGTGAGGTTCAATCCCAGGTTGAGTCATACCAAATATTCAAAAAATGGTACTTGATGCCGCCTTGCTTAACACTTGGCATTATAAGGTAAGGATCAAGGGTGAAGTGGAGCAATCTAGGGAATGGAGTGGAGCCCTCCCCTACATCTCAGTGTAGTAGCTATCAAAAAGGGAGCCTTCGGGTCACCCTCGACAAAGGTCGCCAACTTTACTTATTAGTAATAGATAGGAATATGTGAAACAGTATAACTGTGCGAACAAGTTATTAGATAGGATTAGTTATTTGAAACCAAATAATTGGTATAAACTATCAATTGTTAGATTTGTTAGTTGAAAGCTATTGTTTATGAGTTTCTTGAAATCATATAATTGCTAAGGAAAAAGACTGACTTCAGCATTGGTCATCATCATCAAGTTGTGGTGCCAGCGCAGATTTTCCCTGACTCTTTCTCCATCCATCCTTATCAACCATCCCTCTTGCAGGTCTTCTAAACTACACCCTCTGTCCGCACAGAGCTCATGTAAATAAGTCCTTGTTGGTTGGCCAACACTGGCACATCCATGTGTAGGGGCCCATAGAAGAACATCACTTATGAGTTTGTCCTTGCATCTCCAGCAGTGTCTTTTAGGTTTTGTTCATCTTACTTGGATGGTTTTAGAGGTAAGTGGCCGTACAGCTGTTGTTTCATGAGATGCTGCTTCTAGGATTCATAGCATTCTTGTGTAGTTTCCATCTAGCTTTTTCTGTGTTTTGTAAGCATCTGTGCTTTGTGCTGCTTGGAAGAATTCTTCTCTTTATACCTTGTTTAGTCATTAGTTGTTCACCATAGATAAGAAGACTATTAGAAGTTAATACAGAACCCCTCATACCTCTGGGCTAATTTCCATTTTAATAGTTATGCAATGAATAAGGTAGTGGAGACAGTAATTGCACAATTGACTACTGGAGTATTAAAAAGATCATTGAATTTAGTTTCCTTTTATAAACTTATTGAATTAAAATATCTTTCTACATATATAATTAAGAGCATCAAAAATCAAGAATGGTGAATACTATAAAAAGTAAACATTTTGTATAAGCAAACCCTGATGTTTAAAGGGGCTTTTTTGGAGGGGGGCGGTAAACTAAAGTTTTAGCTTTTTGGTTTTGCTGAAGTAAATCTTAACCACTTCTCTTTAACAAGGGTTGACATGTCATAAAACCAACTAACCTTTTTCAAGTAGTTAGAATGAGCAATATATCATGAAGCTAAATTGAATCACTGCTAAAACAAAATTATGAAACCTCATATTGAGTATGTATTTATCTAACTGTTCCGCTGAGACCAGGCTGTGACAGAAGGTCAATTTTTAAATGGAATACAGCTGGTTTGAGTTAAGTGCTCTTCTTCTAGACTGGTTGCCTTACTATGGTTAAAGAACCCAGTCTTCCCTACTATTTACCCATAGTTGGAAGAACAGATGGATTCTTACCTTTCCCAACAGAATTAACTCAAAATGAAACCAAAACGGCTTCTCATGCTAAATGTGCATCCAACATCATATTGAGTACCAAAATAAAACTAGCCCAGTAGGCTGGGGCTGTAGAATACACCGATTGCATCTCTGAAGAGACGTAAGACTCTCCCAATGAGTGTCCCGGATAGGAAGTTAAACAATTTGATAGTAAGGCTCCAGTAATGCTGGAGCTTTGAAGAATGCAGTGCCCCTTCATTGCCTTTGCTCTTAGGTCCACTCTGATCTGGAGTGGTTGTACCTGATAGGGTCCTATCTATGGGTCAAATAGAACTGTTTGACATTTAAACTGTGTTCAAACAAATGACTTGTGTTAAATTGAATTGTTAGTGATACATAACAATACTTGGAACCATTGAATTGTGCAAACAAATGTGTAATGTTCAATAGAATACTGTTTAATAGCAATACTTATCACCACTTTACTGTAGACAAATGAATGAGTATTGTTGAATAGAATAATCAGTGTTAGAAAGCAATAACTGAAACTATTTAACTGTGTAAAAAAAAATAGCAATACTAGTATGCAAATTAGTTTTAACTCATTTAAAAGTGAAGTTACCAATAAATTAATCTCATACATATCATATATATCTATTTAAATTTGTGCAAACAAATGGTTAATGTGAAATTGTTACCTTTACATAGCAATTCTTGAATGAGCATTTAACTGTGTGCTAAATAAATAAGCTCAGGCTCATTTAAAAATGTTATCAACAAAATGTGTTTACAAATCATATTTAATGCAAATTTCATTAAACATAATAGACATTTTATGTCTACATATTTTCTTCTGGATCCATTCGAATTCCTGTATTACTTTTATTGTATTCGGGGGGAATTGATTTATGTATTGTTCATAATCGAGGGAGAGGAATTATTTCTAATGACTATATTTATGAGCTGCAGGATCATGGAGTTTAAAATATGTATATTTAGGCAGCATTTCTTCGTTAATGCAAATTTCATTAAACATAATAGACATTTTATGTCTACATATTTTCTTCTGGATCCGTTCGAATTCCCGTATTACTTTTATCGTATTCGGGGGGAATTGATTTATGCCTAAATATACATATTTTAAATCATATTTAATGTATGTATAAGCAGTATTTGTCATTAAATAAACTTCAGTGGTTGATGTGCCACCAAACTAAATTATTTTTGAAGAAAATTCATAACTGAGAAGTATTGAGACTAAGGCCTTAAAATAAAATAAAAAAATTAAAAATTTAGCCATTTGTTCAGTTGAGCAACTTTTATAATAAAGTGATAATAGCTAGACTTGGGATGTTAAATTTGTTCATCCAGATTAAATAAACTAGATCTCATGAGTAGGATAAGGGCAATAATCTTTAAAAGTCCTATTCATACTATAGGTCAGAGTAAATGGACAAAGAGGTCAATATCATTGAATCATGTTGACTGCATGAATTTCCTTGACTCTCTCTCTGTGTTCATCATCCATTGCTTTCAGCATGTCTTTCAAACTACATATAGTGTTTACACAGAGCTGCTGTAAGCATGTTCTTTCTGGTTGGCCAACACTGGCACATCCATGTGTAGGAGTTCAGAGAAGAACGTTGTTTACCAATATATATCATAACAACTTTATTGACAATAAAAGTAAGTAAAGTTCGCAACCGTAGTCAAGGGCGACCTGAAGGCTCCCTTTTCAATAGCTACTACACTGAGCTGTTGGGGAGGGCACTACTCCCCCCCCCGGATTGCTCTACTTTACCCTTGATATGTACCTTATAATGCTGAGTGTTAAGCAAGGAGGTATCAAGTACCATTTTTTTAAAGTTTTTGATATGACGCGATCTGGGACTGAACCCTGGTCTCCTGAGCCATTGGCAAACACTATACCCAAACAAAATGAAATAATGTGGGTTGTTTGTAAATTTTGTGTGCAGAGATGTGAGAGGTAGAAAAACTTGTATACATGGTGTATCTACAGTCTTGGACATGTCACATGGTGTAATGGTTAGTAAGTTAGATTAATAGTTCAATTTTCACTAGGTGTCCTTATATTTCTGACTTTGTGTCACATCGAAACTATACTTAGTAAATAACTATGTAGTCTTTGGAATTAAGAGTCCTTAGAATGGAGATAGAAATTATTCCAAAGTATCTATAATCCATAACATCTAATGTTTAAAAATGAATTTTTAATTACCCAACCTAAATATGATGCATGGCTTGATTAAATTTGACCACGAAAAGTCTGGGGGTGTCCTCATGGTGTTATGGTTAAAGCAATGGACTGCGGAATCGTAGTAAGCGAGTTCGTACTCCAGTCGCGCTATTGCATTCACTATCGGGCAAATACCCTTGGGAAAGGTATGAACCCCCTTATCCTCCCAGCTATGGGTTAAATAGCACCACTACTGTTCTTCTAGGAGAATAGCTTTGGCATTAAATAACCTACAAAGATTGATATACCATTAAAACAAAGAAACCAAACCAAACCACGAAAAGTCTACTCATTCACTTACATCTTTAGACATGTCAGGGTGTCTTTAGACACCCTGACATGTATTCATAAGAACAGCTACAAGAAACATTACACATAAAGCCCACCAATGCAACTATTTTCATTACAGATCTTAACTTGAAACATCTCAAAGACAGCCTTTACTACTCACAAGTGATTAGACAGAAGAATCTGCTCAAATGACAATGAATTAAAGACAATGATAAACTTTGGCAACAATTCTCAGCACAAGAATATTTCCATGTGTTAATTAAAAACCAGATAACCAAAGCCATCTCTAGGTAAAGTAAGTTGTTGGTGACCATAGTTGAGGGTGACCCGAAGGCTCCCTTTTTGATAGCTACAACACCGAGGTGTAGGGAAGGGCGCTACTCCTTTCCCTGGATTGCTCCACTTTACCCTTGATCCATACCTTTATAAGGAGGCATCAAGTACCATTTTTTGACTCTTTGGTATGACTTGACCTGGGATTGAACCCAGGTCTCCCAGCCCATTGGCGAACACTCTAACCACTAGGCCAATGTCCGGTTCTACGTAAGACACCCTAAAACTAAGACCAAAAGTGAATATGAATTGCATCCCCTTTATAACAACAGTCGACAACACTCTCCTACCATTAGCCCAAATAATCAAAAACCCTTGGGACATTTTGAAAATAAACCTCAACTTATAAGATATTTTTCAAGAACCAAGTATACTAACCTATAGTTGACCAAATAACCTTGGAGAAACAATTGGTAACAGCAATATACTAAACAATAAAGTAATCCATTAGATGTCCACCATAAAATATGCTAAATTTTGGCAACCATGCAATATCAAAAATGACCTATGCTGCAAACACCTCAAATTTACCAACTCATTCACTAGTTTCACAACCAAAAAGACTTTGAAAATTTACAAATCAAACTGCAGAAGTAAAAATGGAAATTTATTTACTAGAATGTACACACTGCCAAATGCAATATATTTAGTTAGAATGGCCATTGTATTTTAAATAACTAGACACAGGATCAAATTCATGAATCAGAACCAATCTAATATTCGTTGAACAGCACTTCCACACAAAAGTTCACGACTTCCAACAGAGATGCAAAATTCACAATCATTGAAAGAATTGAAAAAGATATTAACATGAAATCAATAATTGGGGGAGGGGGGAAGGAGTAAAAGTCTGAAAACTTGTCAAACTTTGTGGAGGTGCTCGTGGTGTAATGGTTATTGTCGTAGGAAATGGACACGGCGACCCGAGTTCAAATCCTGGATGAGACTGATCGCATTTCACATAGCATTAATACCCTTGGGAAAGGTATGAATCCAATTATTCTCCCTCCAGCTATGGCAAATAGCATACTAGGTTCTTCAGCGTTGGTGAGGCAACTAGTCTAGGAGAAGGAAAACTCTGAATTCAAACCCGTTAAACTCCGCTTAAAAATTGACCTTGTGTCATATCCTGCCTGAGCGGAGGGATTGGTAAATATGAAAAGTCTGAAAACTTGTACCATTTGGTCTTGATATGAAACTGAGAAACCTGACTTGGAAAAAAGGTTCGACAATCACAAACATCTATACAAACAAATAAACCTGACAATAAGTTACTGCTGACTTTAAAGGTTTTCTCTTGAAAATAACACTGAAAAAATCTGCATAAACAAACAAGCTTAAGACAATTAATTTGAAATGCACTTCTCCCACACCTAATGAAAACGCATAAAAAAAAAAATGCTCTCATATATAAACTAAAGACACTTTGATGAGACAACATTCTTCATTAGATCAATGGATATGCTAGGCCAACAGTATACTTATATATATATATATATATATATATATATATACCAACCCCTCTGCAGGACCAGGATCTGACACAAGGTTAATTTTTAAGCAGTTTAACAGGTTTGAATTCAGTTTTCTTTCTAGATTGGTTGTCATACCTAGGTTAAGGGTCTTTGTCTTCCCTACTATTTACTCAAAGCTGGAAGGAGGATAGTTGGATTCAGACCCTTTCTCAAGGGTATTAGCACTATATGAAAAATCCAAGCAGCCTTGTCCATAATTTGAACTCTGGTCGCCATGTCCATTTCCTGTGATGCTAACTGTGTGTGCGCATGCGTGCGTGCTTATTTTTGGACTGCTATGTATTTATATTTTTGGTTAGTTTCAGTTCAGGAGACTTTGGTAATAAATATTACCTAATAGTGTTTCCTATATTTTTCTACTAAAAATAATTGTAATCTTCAAATCTTTGTTTTAGGTTAGTTGGTTTTATGGCATGCCAACCCTTGTTACTTTATATTATGTCAAAGTCAGTTTAATAGTTATGGGCTCCAATTATATTGAGTACAAAAACGTATCTTCACAATCATTTTAAATCAAAACACTTGATACTTCAATGTTTTAATAATTAGTGTATTAATAAAGTTTATTTTAAACATGATCTTAAACAGATATTCTGTCTCCCTTAGGTTTGGTTGGTTAGTTTTATGGCATGTCAACCCTTGTTGGGTTATTTTATGCTAAAGTCAACTTAAGTCATGGTCTTTAATTACATACAATATGAAAATGTATTTTCTTAAGTGTTTATCTGTTTAAAATGATTATCTCTAACAGGTCTGTTGGATGCTAACAGTTACTATCATTCCAAGTCCGAGTGGACCTGGAAGTAATAGTATTGAAGGTGAGATGGCACACTCCCTATAGCTCTAGAACTGGAGTCTCACCACTTGATGCAGTGTACTGTCATATCCAAGCCCCCTCCCTTCTTTTTTTGACTGCTGGAGTCTCTCTACACCACAAGGGATGCTGTCTGTATATTCAAAGTCCTGCTGACTAGGCAAGTTGGTTTAGAAGGAAAAACAATTTTTAAGATACTGTCATGGCTGTTCTTATTTATGGATGATATTGTACACATATACTTACTAGTTTTTGATGTTGTCATGTAAAGACTAATAGGCTAGTTACTTTATTAGTGTATTTAGTTTTAATTTTAATTGTCATGTAATGAAGAAGTGGGGAGATAATAATTGCATAATGACTAATAATGTATTAATTTGATGAGTAAACTTAGTTTTCTTCATAAGCTTATTGAATGAAAGTAACTTTCTATGTATATAATTGAGAGTATCAAAAATCAAGAATGGAAAATGCTAAAAACAAACATTTTATATCGGCAAATCCTGATGTTTTAAGAAGGTTTTTTTAATATAAACAAAAGTTTTAGAGCTGCACCACATTTTGGGGTTTTTGTGGAAGTAAATTTCACACCTCTTATATATATTTATTTTTTTGTTGTTGAGTTAAGCCTGAAATGTTTGAGATAGAATTGTCTACATTGAGTCAAAAACAGATGAATATTTTGAAAGTTTCTGAAAACCATTCTCTTGTAAACATATATATATTTTAGATTGTAATTATGTATATATAAATGAGAGATATAACTCTTAAGAGTGTGGCATACCCCTTTATTGCCATTACTTCCAGGTCAACTCTGAGTCAGAGTGGTAGCACCTGTTAGGGTATCATTTCTGGGTCGGAATTTACTTTTATAAGCCTATTGAATTAGAATTAGAGCTTTAAAAAAATCAAGAATGGTAAATACTTGAAAAATTAAACATTTTATATAGGCAAATCCTGGCTATATTTTTTTTTTTTTTTTTTTTTTTTTTGGTTTAGCAAAAATAAATCTCCTTCACCTTCTCTTGTAAGTTAATTTGTCATATGATGATCTATGTCTTGTACTAAACATTCAGAATGGTAAATGGCAAAGGTATAAATTATGATCTGTCACCCCAACCAATGATAAAATTACAAAATTTATCTTAACATTTAAAGTGTCACTGTGTGTATGTGTGTGTTATATATATATATATATATATATATATATATAATGTGTGTGTGGGGGGGTGCTTGCCTGTGAGAGAGAGAGAGAGGCCTCTACAGTAAGGAATGTTGTCCTTATCTCTGGATTTTAGTCATTTTGGAGATCCTTTCTAATTATCTAAGTTTTCTGTTCATCCATCCTTTTCAGAAGAGACTTAAAAATGTTATTTTCTCTTCCTTCACTCTCTATCTATCTATCTATCTATCTATCTATCAATCTTTCTCTCTCATATATAATGTGTCCAGCCATTCTTGCTCTTTGCCAAGTGATACCATATTGTATGCCTAGATTTGTTCCTGTTATGTGATAAGCCCAGATACTATTTTACTGCATACCATCTCTTCCTCCTCAGGATAAGTAATCCTCACAGTTAGTTGTAATTAGATTAGATCTCTACAGATTCCAGGCATGTGCCATTTCTTCCTAAATGTCTAAAATTCACAACTTAGTAGATATCCTAAGTTTAACCAAGTCATGTACTGAATATATATATATATATATATATATATATATATATATATATATATATATATATATATTGAAGAGTAACTCCCTATTTTAAAATATTGAAAATATCATTTTTTGTAAAAAAAAATTATAGTTAAGAAATAAATTCTAAGAATTTTCAAATAGGGTGTTACTATTCAATCACTGTGTGTGTTATATCTGAGTGTGTGTATATCTGAGGTCTCTTTTGGTATTTATTCATCTCCTTCATTCTTATATGCTGACCACATCAGATAGATTGCAATTTTCTCTCTCTCTCTCAGGAAGATTGCATGAAACTGGTAGTATTATGGCAGGCAAGGAGGTGTAGGTGAACATTGAGTTTTATCCAGCTCTGCCATCACATGTTGAACACTTTCATTTTTTTTTCAAATTCTGGATGATGTTTGTGTTTCACTTTGTTTTAAAGGCATAAATCCATCTTTCTCCTATTAGCCATAGGTAAATAGTAGGACTTACTGGCCTTGGTAAGGCAACTTGTCTAGGAGAAGGAAAATTCTGAACTGAAACCAGCTGTATTTACCCAACACCTCCAGAGGAGCAGGATGCAACACTGTCAATTTTTAGTGGAGTTGAACAGGTTAGAGTTCAGTTTACTTTCTCCTAGATTGGTTGCCACCCCAAGGTTAAAAATCCTAATCTGCTCTACTATTTACCCATAGCTGGAAGGAGAATAATTTGATGCATATTTTTCTCGGTTATTAGTGCTATGTGAAATGTAAACAGCCTCCTTCATGATTTGAACTTTGGTTACTGTGCCCATTTCCTATGGCAATGACTGTTACACCACAAACAACTTAAAACCAGCTGTACTTGCTTAGAAATTGACCTTGTCTCCTCTTCAACCTTTGGCCGAGGGGTTGGGTAAAATATATACCCAATATAGAATTTTTGAAATTTTTTGTCTTTTAGTGAAATATAGCCTGAAAACTTTATATTAGCTTAGTAGCTTTTGTTCTTGAGCAAAACAATTAAGAAATTCTTAACTTTTTTTTTTTTTTTTTTTGTTTCTGTCATGTTAGCAAGGCTTAGAATATGTCAATCTGCCTGCACTGACACATTCTAAATAAGGGTATCCTTGATATGATACTAAAATTTATACAGTGATGGAACTCTGGTTCTGTGACCTCTGGTGTAGTTTGAAGTACCCCTTCATTGCCATTACTCTCGGGTCCACTCTGACCTGTAGTGAGAGTACCTGTTGTGAGAGTACCTGTTGTGCTCCTATCTATGGGTAAAAAAGAATGATAACTCTGAATCTGAACCAACTGTACTCCACTTCAAAATTGACCTTGGATTACATTCTACCTGTAACAGTGGGATTGAGTCAATACATACATAATCGATATTTATTTTTTACTTGGACATAGTATAAATATTCAGTAGCTTAAGCCCCCCCCCCATCTGGTAACTTTGTGTGTATATAATCATTGTGTTGCAATTAATATTGTCCCGTCTTTATCCTATGTATTGTTGGAATATTCTGCTAATAGAAAAGCTAAAAGTGATACATTTGTATAAAATGAAAATAATTTGAAGATTTTTACTTGGAAATTTGGAATATGTTATAGGACCCTTAGCTTTCCAAGAAAATTTTTGCATGAATGAAAGAACAGGAGAAGAGATCAAGGAATGGGGACAACACCACACCTAGAAAAAATAAATTACTTACTCCTCCCTACTTTTTTTTTTTTTTTTTTAAATTTTTTTCAACTCAGTGATAACACAAACCTCCTTTCATTACTTCCCTGGACCATATATTTTAGTATTTTCTTGCTTTTCTTGTGTTTATCACATTCCTTTTACAAGTCAAGATTATAATCAGTTATCAATTGAATCTGCCTTCATTTCTCTACTCTATACTTCGGTATTTTTTTTTTTCTATGGATGTAAGTAAACTCATTTTGTGACTGAATAGACTAAAAAGTTGAATAATGAAGATATATTAAAAAAAAAAAAAAAAAAAAAATAGGTCAGTACTACAGCTGTATTTTACTAATTGTTTTCTGACCAACTGTTTGCAACAGTCAAACTTCATGAAGTGAATTGACTAGAAAATGACATTTACTCCTTTCAGAATTTGTACTCATAGGATTTTAGAATAATGGACGAATAAAAATGAACTATCAATTTAGATTTGTCTTATATATATCTCATTCAATACATGGTCTGTCTTTTTAACTCAAGGATGTTGTGGCAAACTCGTATTTAGCTTTTTTTTTTTTTTTTTTTTTTTTTTTTAATAGTAAAATATACTTCTCTGTACACATAACACATTCTTTTGTAATTTTTACATGATCTGCACTTCACCAGCAAAAATTTGATGACAGATCTTTGTCCAACCCTGGAGCTTACCATTTGATTTTCTATTTTGAATAGCCTCAAAAGATATATTTTTGAGAGATTAGAATAATTTTTGCAATAAGCCAATTGCATTTATAGAAATAAATTTTGAAAAAATGAACTCTTTTGCTTTTTTACAAAAGAATTCTCCTTATTTATTGAATAACGCCTCCATATATATATATATATATATATATGAGGTGCCTACAATAAGTTTCCAGACTTTTTTTTATATGGGCACTTTTATTAATAATACACATGAAACTCTAGTCCCCTTCAAAGTAATCTCCTCCGGCTGCAATGCACGTGTTGTACTGTTTTAACAACTTCTGGAAGGCCTCCTGGAAGTCCTCTTGTATGAGGGTGTCAATGACTCTCATTACAGCCTCTTTCATCTCCTCAATTGTCTCATAATGACAGCCTCTGAGCTTAGATAATAACCAAAAGTTACAGGGAGCAAGGTCTGGACTGTAGGGAGGGTGAGGAACTGTGTTGATACCCATCTTGGTCAAATAGTCTGTGACAAGGATGGAGTTGTGGACTGGTGTATTGTCCTGGTGGAAATGCCACTGATCCGATTTGAAGAGTGCTGGCCTCTTCCGACTGAATCTCTTCCTGAACTCCCTTAAAACCTCAACATTGTATTCCTTGTTGACTGTCTGTCCAGTGGGAACCCAGTGCGTATAGATCATGCCAGTGCTGTCAAAAAAAAGATTATTAAAAGTTTATGGGTAGATTTGCTCTGTCTGGCTTTCTTGGGTCTAGGAGAGCCAGCATGCTTCCACTGGGAACTCTGTCTCTTGGTCTCTGGGTCATAGCAGTAGATCCAGCTTTCATTGCAAGTCACCAGAGCATCAAGAACTACGGGATCTGAATTGATCAGCTAGACCATCTCCCTGCTGTCATGACAACGTCTTTCTTTCTGATCTTCTCTGAGTACCCTTGGGACAAACTTTGTGCAAATCTTCCGCATCTTCAGTTCCTCGCGAATAGTTGTGTGTACAGTTCCCGCACTGACATCAAACTGTGCACTTATTGTCTCTATAGACACACGACAGCCCTTATCCATGAAATTCTTTATTTGGCCAATCAACTCTAGTGTTCTGACTTCCTTACTCCTCCCACACCTCTCATCATCCCTCACAGACTCCCTGCCTTCCTTGAATCTCTCATGCCACTCAAAAACTGATGCTTGATTCATGCAAGATGGTTGAAAAGCAGTCTGAAGCATTCCATACGTTTCTCTGGCATTTTTTCCAAGTTTAAAACAGAATTTTATTGCGTATTGTTCTTCTAAAGTGTCCTCACATCCAGATTGCATTTTTGAAATTCACCAGCTGTGGCAATCAGTCTTTAGTAGGGTGTATTCCAATTGCTGCTGTAGCTGTTCATTTGAACGTGAAATCATAAAAATTGGTCAGTCATCTCATAAGGTGTATAGCAATAACATACTGTATTTTCAAGAGTCTACGACAATTTTAAATGCCTGTACAAAATAGTCTGGAAACTTATTGAAGGCACCTTGTGTGTGTGTGTGTGTGTGTGTGTGTGTGTATGTATGTATATATATATATATATATATATATATATATATATATACTCACTAACATGCATCTATGTGATAGTGATGTTTTTATTTATGAAGGATTCTCTTTGGAATTTCATTTACGTTATGTTAAGGACCTGAATGATGTTTTTCTCCTGATCTGTCATCCCACAAAATTTAGATTCAGTTTGAAATTATATGGTAAATTGATTTATCTTTTAAGGTAAAGCATTTTAAGTTTATTGCTCTCATAAAAATGATGCTATAATGTGCTGTTTTAGCTGGTGACTATTACACATTCACATATGCAAAGGGAAATGAACAAGGGAAATGATAAATTTTTTTAATGTGAAAAGTGCTTAAATACTAGCTAGTAAGATAGGATAAAGCATAAAATAGTTTTCTCACCTTCTCTTGTTAGTCTTATGCATTTTTTTTGGGAAAAAAAAATCCAGTTTTCAGGTGAAACATAGCTTGTGTGTATATAACACAATGTTATGTATTGACCTTCGACCGAACTGTCAATCAAGAGATGCACCTGCATAAATAAGTGGAAGAAGAGCAGAAGCAAGTGGGTGTTATGAGAGAATATAGACAGGTGCTGGTGGCCGTTAAGTCAGTTGGAGACAGGTATGCCAGAGCGAGGACCAGCTTGCAGATTGAGAGGTACGGCCCTCATCGCCCCCCCCCCCACCTCGTTGAGCAACCCTAGCCAAGATGCGGAAGAAGAGCTGCTATGGTCAAGAGAAGAACTTGGGTCAATATAGCGGTTTGTTCCTATCTCTACTCATCTCTCACACAACAGAAACATCGAGAATAAAGTGTGAGAGTTATATTATTTGTAAAGAAGTGTTCGTTCGTCATTATCTTTACTTATATTATCGTTGACTATGTTTCCGTGTATATGGGTATACAACAATATTATCGCAAAAATTACAGATTTCATTAGAAATAAAAATCCTAACCTCAATAAAATTAATTTTGAATCCAGTGCTTATGTACTCAAATGTTTTAGCTGCTGTTGCTATTTATAGAACAAAATTTGAAAACAAATGCTACTATATGTGACACCAGTATAAACACTAAACACTTAATTCTTACAAAGTTGTAACATAATTGCAAAGGTTGTATTGCTTTTACAATATACACACTCCCGACAATGGCCCAAGACAAATCTGAAAGTACTTGGGAACCGATTAATTATGTAAGGTTTATTATCAAATTTTGGCCAGATAGTATCACATCCATACAGCGACTTGAAAAGATCAAAACAAAAATATGTAGACAAAAGATGTCTATGGTGTTTAATCAAATGTCTCAATGAAGAAATGCTGCCCAAATACACACACACACACACGTGTGTGTATGTATATATATATATATATATATATATATATATAATACCTAAAAGAGCCAGAAACTACCTAGGTTTCATCTAACGTATCATCAGGATAATGCTGACTAAAGAGGGTTGGCCCAAATGACATTTTATTTAATTGTCAGTGTTTTTTTCTTTTGGCTAGACATTACAATACTGGTTGATTATTTTCAAACAGTTTTTAGTCTTTTCTTTTTTATTTACCCCCACCCCCATATCAATTTGTTTAAATATTTTTCATTTACAAATTTTATCTGTTTTTCCTTTTTTTTTTCTCTTCTTTACTCTGCCAGAGTTATGACACACACACACACAGGTCATTGCTTGAAATAATGACATGTCTGTCATTCTTTTTTTATAAAATGTTAATTTTTTTTTTTTTTTTTTTTCATGCCAAAGATACCAGAATCTTATTTTTAATCATGTCATATTGATAGCGTGGAATTTTGACTTGCTTGCTATCTGTTCGCATCATCCATTGCTCTTGGTAGGTCCTCTAGATTGCATCCTGTGTCTGCACAGAACTGATGTAAAGCCTTATTGATAGGTTTTTTCCTTTTAAGTTATGTGGGTACATTTTTAGCTTTAAAAAAAAAGGAAAAATGATATAAATATAGAATTATCACCTATAAGTTCATTCCTATCAAATATATCTAGAAAGTAGTTTTTTTCCTTGTGCGTATGCAAATGAATGATTAATATTAAGTAGTATTAGTTTTTAGATAGGAATACTTATAACCATTTGTGTATAAACAAATGAGCTCAGGCTTGTTTAAAATAATGTTACCTACAAACTATTCACTTACAAATCATTCTCTCTCTCTCTATCTATTATATAAGGATTTGGTATTGAATAACCCACAGTGGTTGATATGCCATAAACACAACCAAACCAAACCAAACAAATCTTTCTTGCTCAGAGTTGTCTTGAAGCAAAAAAAAATTTTTTTTTTTAACTATAAAATATTAGTAATTACTTATTTATTCAAAATTAAACAGTTATCAGTGAGAAACATTATTTTGATATTTCTTAGCGTTTTATTTTCTTTTATATTTTGATGTACATGAGGTCAAATATTCTCATTTCCTTTTCAATGCCCATAAGTCTTTCTCTCTACTTTTTTTTTATTTTCTATTGGTAATAGAAAATAAAACTCATACCAATAAATCATGTCGTGCCACTAGCACAGATATCCCTGACCCTCTCTCGCCACTTTTCCCTATCGTTCATCGCCTCTGGTAGGTCTTCTGGGCTACATCCTGTATCCTCACATAGCTGCTGGATGTATGTTCGTGCTGGTCGTCCTGCTTTTGCCCGGCCATATGTGGGGGTCCATAGGAATACATCACTTATGAAGTAGAAAAATGGATCCAAATTTTTTTTTTTTTTTTTTTTTTTTTTTTTTTTTTTTTTTTTTTTTTTTTAACCTAATTCTAAAAGCAACTAGAATTTGAAAGGTGAAGGATAATAATAAAACAAAAATAAATTTTGATAATTCATACAGCCTCATAAAAAATTTGTATGTATAGATTTTTGTGCTTCATCATACTAAATGATTAATGTACATGATTGATGGGCAATGTGTATTTTATGTACCTCAAAATGGAACTTATCAGTTATGGGATGTCTAATTTGTATAATGATTTTTTAAAAGATCCTATGGTACATACAGAATTTTAGAATAGTTTTAGGTAGAGCATACAGTGACTTCTAAAAAAGTAGACTGCTCAATCAGCTGAGGCTGTAGAACACACTGACTGCAGGTCTGCAGAGGGGTATGACCCATCCCTCCATTGAGTGTCCCAAATATGACACTAAACAATCTGATGGCGAGGTTACAACCTTAGAGATTTGGGAAATGTGGAGTACCCCTTCATTGCCATTGCTCCCAGATCCACTTTGACCTGGAGTGGTAGCACCTGATAGTCTGATCTATGGGTTAAATAGAACTTTGACATTTAAACTGTGTGCACACAAATAACTTATGCTAAATTGAATTTTTAGAAATAGAACTTTGATCATTTGATTGTGTGTATCTCCAAAATGTGTTTACAAATCATATATTTGCAATATATAAAAATAGGATTTGGCATTAAATTACCAACAATGGTTGATATGCCATAAAACCAAACCAGACTAAAAAAAGTAGAGCATACATTGAGTTCTAAAAAAAATACCCTTCTGACAAGACATGATTGAAAAAAAAAAGTTCTTTTTCAAGAATTCACAATGTATTCTCTGCTTAAAAATATCATTTTAGAATAGCTTTAAGTATGTTTTAATAAATAACATTCTTGTGGTGTTCATTTGTAATTTTATTTATGTATATGTGACACTATTGATGGTAGTATACAAGCTTAGCTCTCTGTGAGTACATGCATGTGTAGGTGTATACATGTGAGTTGACCATAGGTATGTATATGTTTGTCCATATAGAGGCTGGGACATATCTGTATTGGAACCACTCAATAAGCCCAACCAGTATAAAATGTAAATGGTCTGATATAAGTGGATCTGCAATTTAATGAACTTTATCACATTTTCTTTGTCTCCTGGAGACATAGATTCTAACTGTATTTTTTATGTCCAGTCTATGGGTGGCCGAAAATTTGGAAATAGGAATATTCACCCCTCTCTCTCTCTCTCTCATATATATAAATGAGAGAGAGGTTTAGGCAGAAGATATGACACTAAACAATCAGGCTCCAGTAATGCTAGATAGAAATTTGGGAATGCGGAGTACCCCTTCATTGCCATTGCTTCCAAATCCACTCTGTCCTGGAGTGGTAGCACCTAATATGGTCCTATCTATGGGTCAAATAGAACTAAACTGTGTACTTAGGCTAAATTGAGTTGTTTGAAATGGAACTGTTTGACTAAACTGAATACCTTGAAATAGAAATGTTTTTGGCAATTAAACTGTACTTATGCTCAACTGAATTGCTTGAAATATAAACTGTTTGTTTGTATAAAAATAGGTCTGGCATTAAATAACCTACAATGGTTGATATGCCATAAAACCAAAATAAATAAATCAGAGAGTCATGGAGGTGGTGATGTCATGCTTAAAATCTAGCTGTCAGCTTTAGTATTTTGTGAAGGGGACTTTGTTGTGAAGTCACACAAACCTCCTCCTCTTTAAACAATTTTTAATCAACTTTTGGTTTTTGCCTATTTCTTTTTGTGGAACTCTCTCAGACTCCTGCATTTTGACTCGACCTACTGAGAAAGACAATATGATATGGGGTCTGATGATTATGCAGTCAGAGATGCTTGGCCTGAGGACATATTCCTACACACATATGTGTGTGTATATATATATATAATATATATATATATATATATATATATATAGCAATAGTTTTGGGTATAACTTGTGTAAGAAAATATTTAGATAAAACAAAACTTTTAATTATCATTAGTTAATTGAAACCATATAACTGCTCCCCATCCCTTGAAAAAGACTGACTTCGGCATTAAATAACCCAACGTAGACTAACATGCTATAAAACCAACCAACATGTCATGTAGCATTAGACATGTGAAAATTGCAGTTTTGAGGGTGTGACACTAATTGGGTATTTTTGATATATTGGTTAGTTTTCAGTTTTGTTTCTCTTACTCTAGTTATTTTTGTTAATTAGCAGTTAATTAGGATGTATTGAAAGTATTTTGATATAATCAAAACAAAGAATTCGTAGGAACCTCTTAAGAGTTCCTCTATGTTTCTGGTGCTTATATAATGCTCTACAAATGGTATCCTTGACTGATTCTTGTTCTGCTGAACAGTTTTTGAACCTTTTTTTAATGTTCTACAAATGGTATCTTTTTGATAATCCAAGCTCTTTTGAAAGATTTTTAAGCTTATTTACAGATTTTCCTAACCCCTCCACTATGGTAAGGATGTGATGCAAAGTCAATATTTAAGCAGATTACTGGTGGTCTTTAATCCAGTTTTCCTTCTCTTAGACTAATTGCCTTACCAAGGCTAAAAACCAAGCCTGTCCAACTATATAGCACTTCAGGGAGAAGAGATAGATTCATGGCTTTCCTAGTGCTAAATGAAATGTAAACAGCCTTGTCCAGGATTTGAACTCGGGTTGCTGATTCCATTTGCCATGGACATCTCCAGTGTTCTACATAAGGCTTCTTCTCATGATCCTTGCTTCTTCTTTTTTTTTTTTTTTTTTTTTTTTTTTTTTTTTTTTTTTTTTTTCTAAAGCCTCAGCATCATGATTGACAATCACTGGTCATTCACTTCTGGATTTTATTTCATTAGACAAATCACATGTTATGCAGAGTCTTTTTAATAAAAAAAAAAAAAATCTTATTTTCATTATTTGTTTATAATGCTTCCTTGGACATCTCTTCTTTTTTACTGTCTTCTCGGATTAAGCATAGAAAAAAATTGTTTGTCTCCTTGGGCATTTTTTTTTTTTTTTTTTTTTTTTTTTTTTTTAACCATCTCCTCATAGCAACTTAAAAAAAAAAAGAATCTTTGTACAGAACATATACCTTATTAATACAATATCTATATACTGAAGTAATTTATCTAAGTTAATTATAATTCTCTTGATTTTGTGGTAAAGAATCAAGTAGCTTTATCTTGCACCAACACGAGATTGAGCATATCACTGATGTTTGTGGGGAGTTCCTGTGGTATAATGGCTAACAAACTGGACTATAGCCTTGATGTAAACAAGTTCACTCCAGTTGCCCTATTGCGTCCACTTTTGGATTAAATACCTTTGGGGAAAGTTATGAATCTCCTTATCCCTCTAGCTATGGGTTAAATTCTACCATAACTGTTCTTCAAGGATGGCTTCGGCATTAAATAACCCACAAAGGTTGATATGCCATTAAGCAAAGAAACTGAGCCAAACCAAACAACCGTTTGAGCCATCACTTCAGATTTTTATCAGTTTTGACTAACTGAACCTGTTAGGGACTTGAATGAGTGAGTTTGAGTCACATTGGGCGCCCCATTCATTCAACCTTGTGCCACATCAAAGCAAAGAGCTTTATAAATTACTACTTGCAGAAGTTCAGGAGGCACTCTTTGCTGAATGGTTATCATCATAGGAAATAATTGAATCAATGACTTGAGTTCAAATCCTAGATGAAGCTGTTTGCATTTCACTTTATGTTAATACTCCCAGGTTATTTAACACAGGTTTGGCTAAGGATTTTGGAGAAGGAAAACTTTTAATTCAAACCATCTCTACTTTGCTTAAAAACTGACCTTGGATCACATCCTGCCTCTGGTGGAGGGGTTGGGTAAATATCTACAACTGCAGAAGGAATAATTCTAGAGGAAGGAAAAAATATTTGAAGATTTAATTTTTAATTTATTAAAAAAAAAATTTTTTTTTGTACATGTGTATATAGTTTTTACTGAGAAAAAATGTACTCTCAAATTTACTCTAATACATTTTTGTGCTTCTAAAATTTCTTAGATGTACTACATGTATACTTGAATGCATAATCTAATGTTTACAATTGTTGCTTCATGTAAACTGAAAGTTTCTTCCAAGGAATTTTTTTCCCCCGATCTCATGAGTCATTTCTCTGGTAAACATTCCTAATTTCTGCTCTGGTTTCTTTTCAGTCTTAAGTAAAAATGTGGTACAACTTTCTTAGTAGGATGAAAAAAAAAATTATAGTTTTGTATGTGAGCAACTTCTGTAAGAAGACGGGTTCTCTTGCCAAAATTAAAGAACTTGGCCGACCCTACTAGTTAGCTATAGGAGAACAGAATTATGACTGTCCCAAGAGCATTAGTATGAAATGAAACACATACAGCCTTGTCCAGGATTGAACTTAAATTGTTGAGTTAATTTTCTAATGGCTATGACCATTGATTCATGTGCTTCCTTTATAATGTATATATATATAGTGTTCACCAATAGTCTGTGAAACCTGGGTTCAATGCCAGGTCAAGTCATACCAAAGACTTAAAAAAAAAAAAAAATGGTACTTGGTGTAACCTTGCTTAACACTCAGCATTATAAGATACGGATCAAGATTAAAGTGGAGCAATCCAGGGGAAGGAGTGTGTGGTGGCTATTGAAAGGGGAGCCTTGAAGTCACTCTTGACTAAGGTTGCCAACTTTACTTATATACCTTACAGAGGAGTAAAGTCCCCTTAAAAAAGGGACATCTTTTGTATGATACTAGACTCCATCTGGTGGTGACTCTTCAATTCCAGAGAGTGCAGAGTACCTCTTCATCACTGTTACTCCCACGTCCACTCTTACTGAGAATGGTAGTACCTGTTAGGGTTCCATCTATCGATCAAACAGATTTGTTGGAAAATTATGAGGAATACTTGAATATATAAAACTGCAAATTATTTGTATTAAGAGTTGTTACTTAAAACCATCTTATTGATTGAAATACTTGGAACCATTTACTTGTGTATGGATTATTAGTATTAGATAAGAATACTTGAAACTGTAATGATTGTTTCAAATAACTATTTCTATTTAATAATATTGTGCACAAATTATTAGTATATGGTTTCAAGTATTCCAATATAGTACCAATATTTGACATATTTTTTTTCATTCCTATTTGATGTTCGTAAAGTTACATGGTTTCAAGTATTCCTATATAACTGTAAATTAATTGTATTAAGAATAGTTACTTGAAGGGATAACTGTTAAATGATTATCATAAGTTATTTCAAGCCATATAATTGATTAAAATACTCTCAATTATATAATTGCCCAGTCAGCTGGGGCTGTAGAATACACAGACTGCACCTCTGCAGAGGAGTCAGACCCCCTCCAACAAGTGTCCTAGATATGACTCTAAACAATCTGATAGTGAGGTTCCAGTAAATGTGGAGCACCCCTTTATTGTCATTGCTCCCAGGTCCACTCTGGCCCGGAATGCTAGTACATGAGAGGGCCCTATCTATGGGTTAAATAGAACTAAACTGCATACTTATGCTAAACTGAATTGTTTGAATTAGAACAGTTTCACTGAACGGAATAGCTTGAAATAGAAATATTTTTGACAATTAAACTGTGTACTTAGATTTAAACTGCATACTTATGCTAAGACAAATTGTTTGAAATGGAACTGTTTTTGACATTGAAACTGTACTTACACTAAACTGAATTGTTTAATATAAAACTGTTTTGACATTTAACTGTGTGTAAATAAAATTTATACCTATACTAAACTGAATTAGCTGATTTTTATCATTATGGGTTTTCGGACTATTGTCTTCATCTTTATTGTTATTTCCACAATGTTTCGTCCGATATGTTTTCCGGCCTTCTTCAGGTGTTTGTCGAACTTGGGAACCTTCACGGAACTTCGAACTACTTCCTTTATTGAATCCACTGGGGTTGCCTGTTCTGATTCCGTTAGCCATAACTGGGTACAAGTGTTAAGTATTCCTGTATTGTTACTCGCCTGTAAAAGGACGTAGTTCGAAGTTCAGTGAAGGTTCCCCAAGTTCGACAAACACCTGAAGAAGGCTGTGGACATTAGCCGAAACATTGTGGAAATGACAATAAAGATGAAGACAATAGTCCAAAAACCCTTAATGATAAAAATCAACAAGCTTCGTCTCAGAAATTTTGACAATTAAATTAGCTGAATTGAAAATTTTGTACTAAACTGAATAGGTTGAAATAGAAATGTTTTTGACAATTAAACTGTACACATGCTAAACTGAATTGTTTGAAACAGAACTGGATTCTTTGTTTAAAAATGGATTTGGCTTTAAATAACCTAAGGTTGATATTTCATAAAACCCAGATAACCAACCAATTATATAATTGCATATAAATTATTAGTATTAGATAAGAATTATCATCATATCACACTGACAGTACAGATTTCCCTGACTCTTTCTCTTCATCTGTCCCTATCATTGTTGGTAAGTCTTCCAAATTACATCCTGTGTCTACACAAAGCTGATGTAAATAAGTTCTTGCAAGAATTTATTTACATAAGCATGTGTTGGGGTTCATAGAAAAACATCACATGAGTTTGTCCATGCTTCTCTAGCAGTGTTCCTGCATGTCTTATTACTTGGATGGTTTTTGAGATGGGGGAGGTTAGTGGCTGTAAAGGATATTTGAAAGCATATAATTTCTAATAAAATATTAGTGTTAGATAAGAATACTTGAAACGAAATAATTGCTTGCAGATAAAGATTGACTTTGGCATTAAATAACCCAACTGTTTGACCTGCTGTAAACTCATTGGTCTAGTGGGTTGTGTTTGTCAATAGTCTGGGAGACCTGGGTTCAATCCCAGGTCGCGTCATACCGAAGACTTTAAAAATGGTACTTGATACCTCCTTGCTTAACACTCAGCAATATAAGGTATGTATAAAGGGTAAAGTGGAGCAGTCCAGGGAAAGGAGTTGCACCCTCCCCTACACTTCGTTGTAGTAGCTATTGAAAAGAGAGCCTTCTGGTCACCCACAGCTATGGTTGCCAACTTTACAACATGCATTTTTAATACCAATGAACTAGAGCCTGCTTAGTGCACTCAAATATTTACACCAGTAGATATGACACTTTGTCATGTATAGTGTAATCATTTCCAGGAAAATGTCTGTACTCATTTTTCATTGGTTTGATTTGCACAGAGAAGCTGATCATGCTGTTCTTCATTACATGATTGATTGATTTATTGATTTTTAAAAGCATGTCAAGCAAATTATGTCAGTTTGTTTCTCTTTACATTTATTGTATAGGTGTTAACTTTTCTGTCCACAGTTAAATTTTTTAATTTGATGATAATCATTTGTTTGCACATGGTTATATGCTATCAAGTATTCTTATCTAATACAAATCATTTGTTTACAGTTTCTAATCTAATACAAATCATTTGCATACAGTTTCTAATCTAATACAAATCATTTGCATACATTTTCTTATCTAATACAAATCATTTGCATACATTTTCTTATCTAATACAAATCATTTGCATACATTTTCTTATCTAATACAAATCATTTGCATACAGTTTTTTATCTAATACAAATCATTTGCATACAGTTTTTTATCTAATATAAATCATTTGCATACAGTTTTTTATCTAATATAAATCATTTGCATACAGTTTTTTATCTAATATAAATCATTTGCATACAGTTTTTTATCTAATATAAATCATTTGCATACAGTTTTTTATCTAATATAAATCATTTGCATACAGTTTTTTATCTAATATAAATCATTTGCATACAGTTTCAAGTATTCTTATCTAGCATTAATAATTTATACAAAATCATAGTGTTTAATGTAACTTTCTAATTAATAATTTTTGTTGGTTTCAAATAACTATTCTTAATATAAATAATTTAGTATCAAGTATTCCTATCTAATACAAATGCTTTTCAATAAGATCTGTTTAACCTATAGAAGAGGTACCACCACTCTGAGTCAGTGAAGCACACACAACTTTGAACTGAACCCTTTATTTAATCCATAGGGGTAAATTGTTTTAATTCTGTCAACCATGACTGAGTACAAGTGTTAAGCTATAGTTAAGCAGTCTGAAGTGTCCAGGGGCCCAGTCAGCTGGGGCTAGAGAATACACAGACTGCATCACTACAGAGAGGTAAGACTCCCCCAACAAGTGTCCTGGATATGACATTAAACAATCTGATGGTGAGGCTCTAGTAATGCAGGAGCTTTGGGGAATGCAGAGTACCCCCTTTATTGCCATAGCTCCCAGGTCCACTGTGGCTTGGAGTGGTAGCACCTGAAAGGATCCTATATATGGGTCAAATAGAACTAAACAGTGTACTTATGCTAAACTGAATTATTTAAAATAGAGCGATTTTGATATTTAAATTGTGTACTTATGTTAAACTGAATTGGATGAAATAAAACTGTTTATGTATAAAAATGAATTTAGCATTAAATAATCTACAATGATTGATGTGCCATAAAACCAAAATAAACCTGAATTGTCCAGCAAGACACATGGCACAACAGATACTGGTGTTTGGTTGAAAAGTGCTTCTAAGTGAAGTCATTTGAAGGTTGCAGGTTCAATCTCAACTACAGGTAAATAATAAAGAATATTTACTATAGTTTAACACTTGTATCTGGTCATGGTTAACAATTAGAATGATCTGCCTTTGTGAATTAAATAAAGGGTTCAGTTCAAAATTCTGTATAGGCTCTTGAGTTCAACATGAAACACCTCAAGGAGGCCGAAGGACGCATTGGCTGAAACATTGCGAGTATAGCAATGAAGATGAAGACAATAATCCGAATATTCTAAGTGATAAAAATGCTTTGAGAGAATTCCTCATACAGTCACATCTCAAAAACTATGCTAGATAAAAACATAAACCAATTAATTAAATTGATTGATAATTAAATAGAGTAAATAGAATCAATTAATACACAGACTTTATGCTCACCCAATGTTAAGAAAGAAAGAATGAGTAGATATAAGGTTGTTGTGAGACCCTTTTGAGGTATGAATTAAGAAATGGTTATTAGGTGTGGTTCTGTTTACAAAGCATGACATTAAACTTCGAGAATTAATTATTCATATAGATATAATGAAACATTTACCCTGACCTTCAAAATCTTCTGTCAGTGCTTTCCAATTTCTTTTTCTTGTAATGTTACTGTGGTTGTAGTGCTGGAAATGCTTGAACACCAAGGAGATGTCAATTGTATCAGCCTTACCTGTAGTCTACTGTATTCTTTGCTACTGATTGTCTTTTTTCAAAAGTGCAAATTTTTTCATCTCACTGACTTCTGAAGGAAACCCAAACACCATGTCAATGTTTTATTTCTTAGTTTGAGAAAGTTCAACGTCTTTATCAACCAGATGATAGAGGGAAGGAACTTACAAAACTTTCAGTGGGGGGAAATAACTTCTCAACTTGAATTTAACAATTAAAAAT
>OY757922.1:29657559-29762559 GCA_963585895.1 Sepioteuthis lessoniana | reverse complement strand
TACTTACATTAAATTCCACTCTTTGGATCACCTTATTTTTCAATTTTCTATATGTATAATTCAGACTACAAGAATCTTAGCATCCAACTACATTTTTTTCTAAATACAATTGATCAAATCTGTGCTGTGCAAGTTTGCACAGTTGATACTTGACCACTGACTTTTCTACAAAAGCTAAAATATTTTCTCTTTATCTTTTGTATTTTTCAAAAAATGTTTTTTATCCAGGTTAAGCAACTGTCTCAGTTACTACTGGAATCTTTGATGTTAACTGCCCAATATCTGAATTGACTGAAAGGATCATCGACCCACATTCTTCTGAGTTTGAAATGATATTTGATTCCTTGATGAAACCCTATCAGGAACTATTTCTCTTGGTCAGAGTGGACCTGAGAGTAATGGCAATGAAGGGGTAAATCAGAAGTGGAGCCTCACTATCAGATGCAGTTTAGTACCATACCTAGGACACTGCTAATGAGTCAAATTAATATCTCAAATAAATTAAAAGCTTTTATCTTAAAAACTGATTTTATTTAAAGTTTCATGCAACCATTGTTAGAACTGTCATGTGAAATTTGATTTTTGCAAAAACAAAAACAATATTTAAATGACTAGGGATGAAAATTATAAAAAAAGCTGATTTGAGGGGTGGAATTTGAAAGTTATAAAAATGGAAAAAAATTATCGAAAATATTTAAATGGTTTGAAATTTTTTGAGTTTCATGCAACTATTGTAAGAACCGTTATGGGAAATTTGATTTTTGCAACATTACCATGCAAAATATTGATTATTTGAACATTTTACTATCAATTTTTTATATTATCTGTCTTTTATTTTAACATTAGGTAGGTATTATCTTTATTTTAACATTAGGTAGGTATTATCTTTATTTTAACATTAGGTAGGTATTGAATAGTTTGTATTGTGATATTTTTTCTCAATTGTCTTCTGTAGACAAATAATAATTATATAATTGTCATAATAGTGATTGATATGATTGTTATCATGTCGTGCTGGTAGCACGGATATCCCTATCGTTCATCGCCTCAGGCAGGTCTTCTGGACAACATCCTGTATCCTCACATAGTTGCTGAATGTATGTTCGTGCTGGTCGTCCTGCTTTTGCACAGCCATGTGTGGGGGTCCATAAGAGTACATCACTTATGAGTTCGTCCCTGCTTCTCCAGCAGTGTCCTGCATGTCTGGTTCGTCTAACTTGAATAGTTTTTGTGATAGGAGGCAGGTGGCCATACAGTTGGTGTCTTGTGGGGTGTTGCCACCAGGACTTGTTCAAGATTGCTCGCAGCATTCTTGTGTAATTGCCGTCTAGCTTCTTCTCCAGCCATTTTGTTAGTCCATGTAGTGCATCCATATAGCGCATCCATATAGCAGTATCGATGCGACTACTGCCTGGAAGAAACTGTGTTTCATTTTATCGGTTAGGTCTGATTTCCATATAATCGATAGCCTATTGATAGCTGTCCATGCTTTCGTTAATCTCGAGTTGATGTCTTTTTCGGTTGATGCAACGCTGCTTCCGAGGTAAGTGAATTTGTCTACTAGTTTAAGAGGGGTTCCGTCCAGAGTGGAGATGTCACCCGTTTGATTATAGCACATGATTGTTATAATAATAATTTATATCATAGGTTATCGAATTATTATTGACTGAAGTTTTTGGATGAATGTTATTTGGGATTAATATAATAGCCAGAGTACATTAGCCTGTGTTAAAAATTGTTATCAGAAATTCAGGCCCCCTCCATCCAAAAAAGTCATCTGATGATTAGATTTTTTTTCTCTCTTCTAAGCTTTATCATCTAAATTGTAAACATGTAGATATTGTATATCTGTTATTCTGATGATAAACTAAGACAAATGTATATAAGAAGAATATGCTAATTGGATCGTACTATTGTAATGATCAAATCTCTGACTTGTACAACCAGTTCTACACAATTCAGTTTATAAATATTTTTTAGACCTTGAATTTAAAAAAAAAAATGTTCAAGCTGTTACCAGTTAAATTTTAAAGGATGACGGTGAATCTAAAGAATTTTTACAGGTAATCAATATTTACATAACAGACAAGTCACGAGTGAAATTTTTTTTTTTTCTTTCTTAATGAATACTAATTGCACCTATGGAACTTCTTTGGTTTAATTGATTGCATTTATTAATATATTTTTGCATTGTATATTCTATTTAGTTATATAAAAAAAGCCTATTGACCCTTTGGTTTCTCTCGTAAGTTTATGTTGATGCTTCTGTTTAGAAAAGAATGAAGGATTCTAATTAGTTGTCTAAATTTCTGAGATAAAACTTGTTGATTTTTTTATCATTAAGGGTTTTTGGACTATTGTCTTCATTTTTGTTATTTCCACAACATTTTGGCCGATATGTCCTCCGGCCTTCTTGTGGTGTTTGTCGAACTTGGGAACCTTCACAGAACTTCGACAGGACACATGGTGTAACAGTTCCCTAAGCTTCTAAGGAGACAATCATCTGGAGGTTGCAGGTTCAATCCTCACTACAGGCGAGTAACAATACAGGAATACTTAACACTTGTACCCGGTTATGGCTGACGGAATCAGAACAGGTGACCTCTGTGGATTCAATAAAGGACATAGTTCGAAGTTCCGTGAAGGTTCCTGAGTTCGACAAACACCTGAAGAAGGCTGGAGGACATATCGGCCGAAACGTTGTGGAAATAAAAATAAAGATGAAGACAATAGTGTGAAAACCCTTAATGATAAAAAAGGATTTTAATTAGTATTTGATAGTTATTACAAATTTTTTTTTGTTGTATTTTGTAATAGTGGAAGGTTGTTTTAATTTTTTTTTTTTTTTTTTTTTTTTATTCCCCCTACATTTCTTTCTCTATTTCTGCTATAACATGCAGGCAATTTTTCTTGTATTGTATAAGGAATATTCAGTATTTAGTGATCCTTTGTCCATTGTATTTTTTTTTTTTTTTTTTACAAATACATGATGGCCCAGTCGGCTGGGGCTGTAGAATACACAGACTGCATCACTACAGAGAGGTAAGACTTCCCCCAACGAGTGTTCTGGATATGACATTAAACAATCTGGTGGTGAGGCTCCAGTAATACTGGAGCTTTATGGAATGCAGAGTACCCCTTCATTGCCATTGCTTCCAGGTCCACTATGACTCTGAGTGGTAGCAACTGAAAGGATCCTATCTATGGGTTAAATAGAACTTTCTGAGTGCAAACAAATGATTTATGCTAAATCAAATTGGTTGAAGTAGAACTGTTTGATCATTTAACTGTGTGTAAACAAATGACTGATAATCAATAATTGTTAGAGATACATAGCAATACTTGGAACTATTTAACTCTGTTGACAAGCTAAACTGAATTGTTTGATCATTTAACTGTGCGCACGTTAAGAGTCAATAGAATTATTTGTATTATATAGGGATAACGGAAACAATTTAACTGTGTGCAAAAAAATGGATTCAGGCTCATTCAAAAATGTCATCTACAAAATTTGTTTAGAAATCATGTATTTAACATATGTATAATATATAGTTTAACATATATGTATAAAAAGGATTTGTTCTAAATAACCTACAATTGTTGAGATGCTATAAAACCAAACCAATACATGAAACTTTTAGGAATGAAGTTAACATGAGGATGTAAGATAATTTATTTTAGAATTTATCTTAAATTCTGGCTTGTATTTGAACACTTATTGATTTAAGAAAAATGTTTTTATGTTCATTCACTATAACAGTACATAGCATTCTTGTATAGTTCCAATCTAGCTTTTTTTTCCATGTATTTTTTTTGTCAGTGATTGTATGGTGCATGTCAAGCACAGATTTTCTCAACTTCATCTGTCCCTATAATCCATCGCTCCTGGCGGGTCTTCCAAACTGTATCCTATGCCTGCACAGAGCTGATTTAAATAAGTGCTTGCTTGTCGGCCAACACTAGCTTGTCCATGTGTAGGGGTCCATAGAAGAATGTCACTTATGAGTTCATCCTTGCTTCTCCAGCAGTGTCCTGCATGTCTTGTTCATCTTACTTGGTTTTGAGATGCGAGGTAAGTGGCCATACAGCTTCTGTTTTGTGGAATGATGCTTCCAGGATTTCTTTAAAATAGCTTGTAGCATTCTTGTGTAGTTCCTATCTAGGTTTTTCTGTGTTTTGTGAGCATTTATGTGGTGCACACATACAGTAACATTAACACAGCTATGACTTGGAAAAAATTCTGTTTTATTTTATCAGAGATCAGATTTCCATATGATCTATAACCTGTCAATTGCTGTCCACACCATTGCTAGGCATATGTTGACTTGACTTTCAATTGATGAGATATTGCTGCCGAGGTATGTAATCTTGTCTGCCATTAGAGTGGAGATAGCTCTTTCTCATTTAAAACACATGGACTTTTATTTGTGTTCATATAGAGGTTGATGTCTTCTACTGCTTGCTCTAGGCTATGCAGAAGGGATTCAGCTTGGGTAGGTGTATTAGCAAGAGTAGAGAGTGTTTGCCAATGGTCCGGGAGACCTGAGTTCAATCCCAGGTCACGTCATACCAAAGACTTTAAAAATGGTACTTGATATATCCTTGCTTAACACTCGGCAATATAAGGTATGTATCAAGGGTAAAGTGGAGCAATCCAGGGAAAGGAGTAGCACCCTTCCCTACACCTCAGTGTAGCAACTATTGAAAAGGGAGTCTTCTGGTCACCCTCGACTATGATTGCCTACTTTACTTACTTTATTAGCAAGAAGTGCTGGATTATCTACATCTGTTATAGTTTTTACAGGTGATCATGAGATACTCCTTCAAAAAAGGAAAACTGTAAAACATACTCCTATCTTTTTTTAGGTATACTGACCTAAATTCAAGAGAAAAATCTGCTACATATTCCCTATTTCTGTTTGGTGAATTGTGGAAGCAAAATTAATTTGACCATTCATGTCTCCATTAAAACATTGTGTTTGGGAATGTGTTAGATGAGATAAGATAGCTCGTCATAGATGATGTCCATTTCATCACTGATATTGGTGGGACTGTAGCAAGAGGTGATTGTTTTGCAGTTGCCATTAAATGAAGCATGCACCATTCTTTGTTGGATTCTCTTAATTCAGTTTACTTTTTTCTTTTTTTTTTTTAAGGCATATAGGCTGAGAACCAATTCTATATTTCCTATAATGGCATTGATGGAGTTTTTTCAAAGCAGATGCTGAAACAAATGTCTATCCATTACCAGTATTATATTATTTTATTTCTAGTTTGCTAAGGTAGTATCTGTTCTTGTATGCATAAGATCTCTGTATTGTACTCAGCTGCAGACGCTGTTATTTGGTTTTTTGCATCTAAGTAATTTTGGTTTGGGTTTGGGCTCTGTAGCTGATTATTTTTTTAAAACTCTGGGGCCAGAACTCCAACCTCAGCAGAACATTTCCCATGTTTACCTGTGTGAAGGGCAATGTGGTTTAGACATATGGTTTGAATTAGAAACAGTCAACTAAAGATTAATGTGACTTTTTCCTCATCAATAGTCACTACTCTTATAAATGGGTAGCTGTAGTTTCCTGACAGAACTATTTGGTCTTGGCTGTTGATCTTGGAGGTTCTTCTGCCCAACATCTGGTGAAGTGTGCTGTTTGCCAGTCTTCTGATTCATCTGGCTTACTTCACATCCACCATGCTGCTTCCCATGGTTTCTGTTATATATAATATGAATTTATCTTATGGGGGTGGTTAATAGGAGTATTGAACTTCTAATTTTTCCCTATCTTTATGGGCTCAAACTCCAGACTTTATTCTTTATGCTTATAAGACTATCATAAGATGAATTAGGATTTGTAAGTTTTAAAGTGTGTATAAGTCCAACAATCCCTTTTAATCTTGTTCTTTACTTTAACAATTAACCTTCAATTTAATTATTGCCCTTATACACACACACACATCATTTGGCCTTTATAATTTCTAAGTTTTAACTTAGTATTGTTTAAACTCTTTTTTCTTTTTTTTTTTTAGTCTGATTTTGTGCGGGTCTTAATCTTACATCCATATATCTGCTGCTACTTTTTCTTACTGATTTCTTACATTTATCAATTTTTCATAACTTTTTTATCTGAGTCCCTTTTTGTATTTGAACCTCAGCACCACTAATTCAAGTCAAACGATTGACAGTTTAACAATACATATTTCTAGTTTTTTAATAGATTTTATTTATTTATAATCATGGATGGGCTTATTAGGTTTGTATGAAAGTTCTACCACATAGCTTCTGGGAGGTTTGTTCATTTTATTTTTTAAAAATTTTAATTCGATTCTTAACTATACTCTTTTTAAATATTAGAAAGACTGATTTTTACTTCGATCATTTACATTAATCAAAAATATATAGAAACACATATACACATTTTTTACAAATTAACAAATTTAAACAAAGTTTTTCTCGTCACCATTATTGCTATCACTACTTATTACTATTAACAATGCTTATTTTTAGAATGTAAAAAGGTAGGAATTAATGTTAGAATTTGTGATGCTTCTCCTACAGTTTGAGTAAAGTAACTTTAAAAAAAAATACCAATGATAAATTAAAAGAAAATATTAAATCTTATATATACACAGAGTTATTGATAATCTAACTTGAAGAAAAAGTAGCATGACTTAATTTTATATTTTAATGTACTGTGAAGATGTATACTTTAACTATTGCGAAATAAATTGTGTAAATTTAAGATCAAAATAAAAAAGAGTGATGTAAAAATCCTTTCCTTCCTCCCAAAACATGCTGTAGGCTACTGTGACATGCTGGTTTGTGTTTACAGTCAGTGCACCAGCTGTTAGAAATAGTATGTGATGTAGCATTAATATAATACTTAATTTGTATTACAGTTGTATTATTAAATATCAATCTGTGTTAATTTGTTAATATTTTAACCAAAGATGAGTTGAAGTTGGAAGTGTTTGTGGCAGTCTGCTGGACTTAGGGTGAGTGTTGTTTATTGATTGTTAGGAATTTTGTTGTACTGGATAAAGGTTTAGATTTTAGCCCTGGTGTACAAATAATTTTGTAGAGATTTTTTCCAAGCATAAAAAGTCAACTTGCACAAGTAATTTACACTATCTTATATATATATATATATATATATATATATATATATTTTAAGGAAGTGCTTTAGAATAAATGGTTTTCTTGGCTAGATTTTAATGGCTGGTTTTCATATCCTGCCATCTCAACTTGTTGATATTTGGTGTGCCATTTTTGTTTGGAGTCAAGTTATGTTAATAGACAAACTCACAAACATTTTCCATAGACTACACCTTGGTGTAGTAGCTATTGAAAAGGGAGCCTTTTGGTTGCCCTCGACTATGGTTGCCAACTTTACTACTTACTAGTCAGGTGGTGTTATGGTTAGCAAGCTAGGCTAGCAAACCTTCACAAGTGAGTTCGATTTATTTATTTATTTTTTTTATTTTTTTTAATTTATTGGGTGCCCCATTCATGTGGCCTTGTGCCATATCTAAGCATCAAAGCTTAATAAATTACTAGTCTTTAACAGAGTTCAAATTCTCCTATTCTGTATAATTCACTCCAAATCTGTAATTTAGCTGATATGAAATTACTTAATATTTTTACTTGAGTATATTTTCTTTATCATTGTCTATTCAAGAGTTAAAAATCCAAATGGATCTCCCCCTCCACCCATCAACTTTCAGTGTGTTTCCATTGTTATAATCAAATCTTATTGTATGAATATAAACATTATACTTAGAGTGAACAATGTCAGCTCCCTGACTAACAAGTTTTCTCTTTTATATGTAGATCACTTGAATAAAAAGTATGAGAAATGCCCATCTTAAGAACTATGGTAATCAGTTTCTAATGCTATAATTAATGCTTTATAATTAATTAAAACAAGTATTTAGCAAATATTCAAATTAGAAATGCTTCTTAATTGTTCTATTTTGACTTTGGTATTTGACTTGAAAGGAGATGCTGATCATTTGTAACAAAACAATTCGTCAGTATTAAAATCAATATCAGAACTGTTCAAGAATATTTCTATATTTTTATTTTGTTGCATGATATTTTAAAAAAGATACTCATCTCATTATTTCACTACTTGTGAGTTTTCATAACAATTTTAATTTGTGGTTTTAGAATGGAGGCTGAGTGACAACAAGTCTTTTCAGATCTCCAGGACACTTGTAAGTATCATAGCTGATCTTTTACAATGCTTTGGTCTGGATGATCTTGATTCTTTCTCTGATCCCCAATTTCTCTTCCAAGTCCTCCAATCACAATTAGTGTCACCTTTAATCTCTTGTACAATTCCCTGTGGGTTACATTTCTCACCCAGTCATGCCTAATCTTGTATTTCTTTTGTGTCAGTTTGCTACATTCACTTATGTGATTTATTGTTTTATTCCTGTCACCATATAAAATTGGTATTCTTCTTCAGATTATCAATTTTTGCTTTGACATAATTGGTTCTTATGGCATTAGTTTG
The DNA here is from genome assembly GCA_963585895.1 of Sepioteuthis lessoniana. Classification (NCBI taxonomy): domain Eukaryota; kingdom Metazoa; phylum Mollusca; class Cephalopoda; order Myopsida; family Loliginidae; genus Sepioteuthis; species Sepioteuthis lessoniana. The sequence continues at coordinate 29,754,046 of OY757922.1, read as the reverse complement.
TGCTGCTATTAAGTGATTTAGTTTCTCTTGAGGTTTCTCCTCCTTTGCCATGTCAAGGTCATCTTGTGTGCCTTTCTTGTTATATCCTAATAATATAAAGATATACATGAGATAATAGGTATTTATTCTTGGAATAAATGTACGAGGATCATTAAATAAGTTTCCAGACTTTTTTCATATGGGCACTTTTATTGATAGTACACACATGAAACTCTAGTCACATACGAGTTAGGAAATAGAGAATATTATAAGTATTCAATAATGTCCTTTGCTAGCTTCAGCTTTTTTTTTTTTTTTTTATGGGCTTGGATTAGTCCATTCTTATGTGAGTGGTTCCACACATCACAACAATTTTATTATTATTCCATGCCAGTTGAAGTTTACGTTCTTATTACATTTGGTTGATCCCTTCTTTAGCCTTCTCAAGCTCTGAGGAGTGTGAAGTACCCTTTCATTGCCATTACATCAGTCATTTGTTTGCACACAGTTGCTATGTTACACCAATAATTCAATTTTTACACACAGTTAATTAGTTTCAAGTATTGCTACTCAAAACTAATCATTCTATTCAACATTACCCATTCATTTGCACAGTTCTATGATATATGATTTTGTAAACAGTTTGTAGGTAACATTTTTAAACAAGCCAGAGCTCATTTGTTTGCACACAGTTAAATGGTTTCAGATATTGCTATTTAATATTAACAATTCAATTAAACATGTCATTTGTTTGCACCTAGTTAAATGGTCAAACAGTTCTATTTGATAGGACCCTTTCAGGTACTACCATGCCGAGTCAGTGGGCTTGGGAGTAATGGCAAGGAGTACACCATATTCCCCGAAGTTCCAGGACTGAAGCCTCATCATCAGATGCAGTTTGGTGTCATATCCAGGACACTCATTGGGAGCAGGTCTTAACCCTCTGCAGATTCAGCTGGTATATTCTACAGTTCCAGTTGACTGCTGTGTAATTTAAATGAAGATATGTACAAAGCTGAGCAACTTCTATGATAGTGATGATGTCTAAACATCTAGATTACTGTCGAGATGTGTTCAATGAAGCAGTTTATATGATAAAGTGATGTTTGTGCCAATTGAAAAAGGAAGACTAGCTTTGATATTTTTTAACACTTCTCTGTGAAACACAAGGTTGTGCAAGTGCAGCACCCACCACACTTACCAGACCTAGCCTCATGAGACTTAATCTTATTTCCTAAAGTGAAAATTCATCTCAATGGTAAGATATGAGGATGTGGAGGATATTAAAAGAAATACAATGGTACAACTTCACACCATATCAGAGATACCTTACCTAGTGAAAAACTCAGTGGAAAATGTTGAATTTTGAAAAAGAAAAAAAAATGAATATTTCCTTCATAGGAGATGCATCTTCAGACTTTAACCTACCTCATATTTCCCCTCACTTATGCATAAGATTTGCAAGCAGATACATGCTGTCGTCTTCAACTTTCTCACTCTACAATGATGCACTGTGTCTATTATCTGGATAATATCTTTCTCCCTTGGATTATGCACCTGAAAAGTGCTGAAGAAGTCACTGAAACATTAACATTATGAAGAATATGAAGATTCACTTGTCTTGACAATTTCTGGTATGTTAATAACTCTTAAGTTATAGACAATTATGTCATGGCTTTTAGAGAAGTGGCATTTTTCTCTCTTGTCATTATATTACTAATCTTAATCTGTCTCGTAATACACTGGGTCAATTGTATTTGACTTGACCAAAGAAATTTTTTGTTTGCTCTCAAGGTAGGAGAGTTATGGATTTATTTGGTTGCAATATGATGGATCTAGATCTCAGCACATGCCTGGGAATTGTATAAAAGACAAGCAGTTGCCTATACAGTAAGTCTCCTCTCCCTGCAACACTGATGTTTTTACCAAAGGGAATGGCAAAGGATTATACAACTTACCACCAGTACAGCAAATATCTATATCTGTTTCAAAGAGTTTTTATAGCACTGTTTCTCTGTCTGTATTATGGGAATTCTATTGAAAATTCAATCAGAATGTCATTCTTCTATCTATGTGCAGCTATTAGGCTCTACATATCCTAAGACAAAGTTATTACTAATCTTTTATATACTACTTTGTAAGAGTGGAAGTTTTTTTCATTGTCCCCCCCTCCCCGCCACCTATTTCTCCTTTGACACCATATGATTATTTTTTGTATTGTTGGTGTATTGTTAGTTATTCTTTAATTTGTTTCTTTTATTTAACTTTTTTTTTATCTATGATTGTATTTGTTCAGTGCATGAAACTTTAATGATGAAGCTGATATAAGGAGGTGAGGTAATGGCTTCCTCTAGATTGCTTTACTGACCAGTATTTGAGCACTTTTTCTTTTAAAAAAAAAAATTTTTAAACTTGTTCACTTTTTCACTAAACACACACACACACACATATATATACCAACCCATTGTCCTTGTAGATAGTGTTCACAACTGGCCTAGGTTGAGTTATACCAAAGACTCAAAAAATGGTACTTGATACTTCCTTAACACTCAGTATTATAAGGTACAGATCAAGGGTAAAGTGGAGCAATCCTAGGGAAAGAGTAGCGCCTTCCCCTACACCTTGGTGTAGTACCTTAGGAAAAGGGTGCCTTCAGGTCACCAACTTACTTATATAGTGGGGGGTGTAAAACGTGTCATTAATTTAAATTGATCTCGTTTAAGGAGTATTTTTATGAATCCAGATTATTTGGCTATTAAAGAAAAAAATTTTTGTCTTTTGTTATGAGTTCACTTGCTGCTAAATTAAAAAAAAAACAAACTTGGAACATCCTCAAAGTGTGCTAATTCCATAATTTTTGTGTGTGTGTGTGGGTGTGTGTGTGTGTGTGTGTAGATACACACACACACACACACACACACACACACACACGTGAGATGCAACACAGTCAATTTTTTTAAGTGGAGCTTACCAGGTTTGAATTAAGTTTTCCTTCTTGAATAGTTACAATACCAAACTTGATGAGTCAAGTCTGTCCTACTACTTATCCATAGCTGGAGGGAGAATAATAAAATTCATACTTTTCCTAGGGTATTAACTCTACGTGAAATGCAGTCTTATCCGGGATTTGAACTTGGGTCATCATGTCGTCTTTTTTTTTTTTTTTTTTTTTTTCCCTTTAACCTTTTTGAAAGGATTTTAACTTATTTAGTGAACTTTTAAAATTTCCAAGACTTCACATGATAAAAATATTTTTGCCCATCTATCATCACTTAAGTCAAGGACAGCTGATGTTTTTGCTATTAGATTTTCCCTGATTACTTATGCGACAGTACAGTATGTTTTAATATATTAGTTTCTGAAAATTCTAAAACCTTTTTTCTTTTCATTTTTATAGTACGGGTTTAATTTTTAGAAGCATCATTACATGTTGTCAATGTTAATTTGTTTAATATATGCTTGCTTTCAGATTGTAGATAAAAAAATGGAATTGCCGGTATGTAAATCAACTCTAATCTTTTCAACTAATCCATGCTGGGTTCAGTAAATCCCCCCCCACTTCCACCACTTAAAAAAGTTTGTATTTAGTTATTTGTGCATGCCTATATCCACATGATTTCTTTTTGATTTTTTTTCTTTCACAATACTTACCCATTCAGCTTAATGCTACGCCATTCAGATCTGCTTTTGTTTTATCGCAATGATCATCGCAGTACACAAAATTTTATAAAAGAAAATACCATATTATCATTTGTGGTGCTGTTTAAGTATCTTTGTAATAAGTTTTTTAGGCTTTGATTTTTTTTTTTTCTATAAGATTTTTTTTTTTTAACTTTGTTTTATTTTTTGTGCTATTTTTGCTATACTTTTTTTTCCTTTTTAAAATCTCTACCTCCTTTTTTATTTACTTTACTGCCCATAAATAAGCCTACTTTTGCCAAATTTTTTTCTTAACTAAAAATACCTGGATTTTATTATGTCTAATGGAACATTATGCAGTCAAAGAGGATATCATTAGGTATTATATATTACCAAACTCTTCAGTATTGGTAGTGTAATTTATCATGGATTTGATGATTTAAGTATGAATTCTAGATTAGGCTGTTTGCATTTCATATACTCTTGATACCCTTGGGAAATATATAAATCTACCTCTTTTCTTGGTTTCAATTTCATAGGAGATGCCTCTGTACATGCCTCTTGAAAAGGTCCCAGTGATTGCTGGTACATTGTATTTGCAGGCAGCAGATTTTACACAGACACAGTGTGCCAATATACAACCATTGAAGGTGAAGCAGCTGCAATTACCTGGGCATTAGACAAGTACTGCATATTTATTATAGGTTTGATTTAATGGCATATCCAGCCTTGTGGGTTATTTTATGCCAAGGTATATCTTTTCCCTGGTTAATAGTCTGAAAGTAAATGTTATAGCATGACTGTAGTTTGAACTCTCTTAAAATTTCACAATACAGTACATTAACCACTACACCAAAGTGAGGGGAAAAAACAACTCTGAATTCAAAACAAGGAATTGGGTTTGGTTGCAACCCTATGATCCTTATAAACTGTCTACTGGTTCAGCTATAGAATTGAAAATATCTGTATCCGAAAATAAAATTGCTTAGTTATATATGGAATTTTTTTTCTTTTTTTTTTTTTTTCTGTGATATTTGCAAGGTGTTTCAGAAATATTGATATCATTTTGTAATTCTAGTTCAAATGATCTTAAGTTTTAATGGTACATGTAGAAACAACTCAAAATTCTGTTAGCCTCGTTGACTGGGACTGTAGATGACACCAACTACATCTCTACTGAAGAGTAAGACCCCCCTTCCCCCCAAATAAGTGTCCTGGATATGACATTAAACAATCTGATGTTGAGGCTCCAGTAATGCTAGAGTATACAAATTCTTCTGATGTGTTGTATTTATAGTTACAATGTTTCACTATTGTAGAATTTGGTAATAAATAATACCTAATAATGTTTGTTTTGATTGTATAATTTTTTCCATTGGAAATGGTAAAATTTTGATATTTGGTTCAGAAGAAAATAAACTTTTCATGAAAAATTGTTGGGAGTGTGTACTTATTTATGGCAGATGCTTTGTATGTTATCTTTTTTTTTTTTTTAATTAGACTTTTTCTTTGAATTTTTGAAATTTTTTATTTCTGTGCATAGTTGATTGTTAAAAAATTAACTTCTATTAATATGGCTTGTATATATTTATAAACTAATGAAGGATGCAAGATAATAATGACTTAATTATAATTTTATCACTATTATCAATAACTTACTGAATACTCATTAACATTGCATCCCACCCGCTGACAATTCAATCACTTTATTTATATGATTTTGTAATTACAACTTTTCAACCATTCTATTCTATGACTTTCTTCAGTACACTTTAAGAAGCCTACAGAATAGAATAATACATCATGTAGTGTGAAAAGAATACTTGAAGAAGCTCTTGCCCAGTCAGCTAGGGCTGTAGAATACACCGACTACGCCTCTGCAGAGGGTAAGGCCTCCCCCTAACGAGTGTCCTGAATATGACACTAAACAATTTGATGGTGAGGTTCCGGTGATACTGGGGCTTTGGGGAATGTGGAGCACTCCTTCATTGCCATTGCTCCCAGGTCCATTCTGGCCTGGAATGATAGCACCTGATAGTGTCCTATCTATTGGTTAAATAGAACTAACTACATACTTATGCTAAACTGAATTGTTTGAATTAGAACTGTTTGACTAAACTAAGTAGCTTGAAATAGAAATGTTTTTGGCAATTAGAATGTGTACTTATATTTAAACTGTGTACTTTTGCTAATCTGAATTGTTTGAAATGAACCTGTTTTTGACATTGAAACTGTATTTACACTAAACTGAATTGTTTAATATAGAAGTGTTTTGACATTTAATTGTGTATAAACAAAATCTATACTTATACTAAACTGAATTAGCTAAATTAGAACTGTTTGAATAAACTGAATAGCTTGAAATAGAAATGTTTTTGATAAACTGTATTCATGCTAAACTGAATTGTTTGAAATAGAACTGACTATTTGTAAAAAATTGGATTTGGCATTAAATAACCTATAAAGGTTGATATGCCATACCACCAACCAACTGAAGAAACCTATAGAATGGAATATTTCATTTGTCAACAGTACACCTGATGAAGGCCATAGAATGGAATAGGTCATAAGTTGTAATTACATTATGATAACCAGAAAAAGACTGAATTGTCTAAAGGAAAAAATTAGGGTTTAACAATATATTGTTATCTTCCTATAATCAAAATTATGTAATAAGCTGGCAACTTCAAAATTATCAATTTTAAGTCTTTAAGTTCAACTGACGTATTGTGTTCATATCTATATAACATAATGTGGCTTTTCCATTTTATTATGTTTGTCTTTGACTTCTGCTAGAATAAGTGAGTAGTATCTGTGCACCTATCAGAAGATCAGTGTAGTTTCAATATCTGGGAATTCAATTATGAATGACTAATTTTTAGGCACGAAAAGGTGTTTTTATCATGTGTAATGAATGACAGTAAGCTTAGATGTATTCAAAAACATCTCATGGAATGAATGACCCTTTATTTTTGTGGTGAAAGATTGGTCCTAAAAAGTTTTTCATTTATAAAAATATATATTGTATTAGAAAAATAAATAAATAAGATTTTAATGTTTATGTATTCGTCTTTTCTTTTTTTTTCTCCTTGTATTTGTTTTTTAGGAAGTATTAAAGTTTTTACTGTTAAGAATAATATTCATGTTCAGGTTTTCTATTAGAATTTTTAAGAAAACCATTTTCCCAAGTTCAAATACTATACTGATCCAAACCAAAAATTCTGATCCATACATAGTGTTGTACTTTTTTATGGGACCTTTTCTAGCCTTGAGAATAATTCATATAACTTATAATATAAAAGTATCGTTGATAGTGCACTCAACATAAATTATAATAGGAAATGGAATTAGGATCCAGAATTCAAGTTCTAGACAAGGCTGCTTGCATTCCACTATTGCTAATGCTCTTGGAAAAGTCACAAATTCATTTCTTCTGCTCCTGTATAAATAGTAGGGTAGACTGAGTTTTTTAGTGTTGGCATGGCAACTAGTTTTATTCACTTCAACAGTCACTAATCTCTTCCTGTCATTCTCGGTTAATTTTTTGTAATAATTAGTCTGTATTTTGTACCATTCTTCCTGGCATATTGTCTTCAGATTACTGATGTTTGCTGGTGCTCTTTTTCGGATTTGAATTTTCAAAAATCATCAAAAGTTCCCAATTAGATTCAAATCTGGGGACTGATTTGGCCATTGCAAAACATTGACATTTATTTTCAGACAACCACTTCTTCGTTAATTTAGCTGTATGCTTGGGATCATTATCCTACTGGAAAATGTAATCAGAAGGTAGCTCAAGACTCTCAACAGAAGACATCAAATTTTCTTGCCAGTTCTGTTTATGCTTTTGGGCATTCATTTTACTATCTATTACTGATATTTTGCCCACACCTTTTGCTGAAAAAACTCCCCAAATTATTATACTGCCTCTGCCAAATTTGACAGTTGGTACCGTGTTCTTTGGTGAGTAGGCTTTGCCATCTTTCCTCTACACATGATTTCGATAATTATGACCAAACAACTCAATTTTAGTTTCATCTGTCCATAATACTCTTTCCCCAAATGAATTTTCCTTTTACTGTCTTAGAAATTTCAACCTTGCATCTCTGTCGTTTCAATAGAAGAGGAGTTTTCTTTGGTCTCTGACTTTAGACCTTTTCTCAGCATTTCATTACTTATTGTTCATTTGGTTACACTACATCCTGATGAATGCAAATCTTCCTCCAGCTCTTCGCATGTAACCATTGGATTTTGGGTAATCAGGTGTCCTAATTTTCTTGATAATCTAGGAGAAATCTTCCTTGGAGCACCTGATCTTTTTTGGTTTTCAACTGTTACGTCTTTTAAACCTTGCATTGAATTAGCCCGGTTGGCTGGGGTTGTAGAATACACCAACTGCTCTCTGCAGAGGGGGTAAGACCCCCCCCTCAATGAGTGTCCTGGATATGACACTAAAAAAATCGGATGGTGAGGTTCCAGTAATGCTGGAGCTTTGGGGAATGTGGAGTACACCTTTATTGCCATCGCCCCCAGGTCCACTCTGGCCCGGAGTGGTAGCACCTGATAAGGGTCCTGCCTATAGGTTAAATAGAACTAAACTGTGGTTTGAGTTGACTGCTTTTTGCATTTAAACTGCGTATTTATGCTAAACTGAATTGCTCGAAATAGAGCAGTCTTGACATCTCAACTGTGTACTTAAGCTAAACTGAATTAAAACTAACTCCGTATTTCCCAGTTGGCTGGGGCTGCAGAATAAGCTGACTGCTTCTCTGCAGAGGGGTAAGACCCCCCTCCCATGAGTGTCCTGGTAATGACACTAAAAAATCGGATGGTGAGGTTCCAGTAATGCTGGAACTTTAGGGAATGCGGAGCACCCATTCATTGCCAATGCTCCCAGGTCCACTCTGGCCTGGAATGATAGCACCTGATAGGGCCCTATGTATGGGTTAAATAGAACTTACTACATGCTAATACTAAACTGAATTGTTTGAATCAGAATTGTGACTAAACTGAATAGTTTGAAATAGCTATGTTTTTGACAATTAAACCATACTTACATTTAAACTGCGTGCTTATGCTAATCTGGATGGTTTGAAATGGAACTGTTTTTGACATTGAAACTGTACTTACACTAAACTGAATTGTTTAATGTAGAAGTGTTTTGACAATTAACTTTGTGTAATCAAAATCTGTTCTTATACTTAGCTGAATTAGAACTGTTTGAATAAACTGAATAACTTGAAATAGAAGTTTTTTCGACAATTAAACTCTGTACTCATGCTAAACTGAATTATTTGAAATAGTACTATTTACATAAAATTAGATTTGGCGTTAGTGTTTTGTTTTGAAGTTGTCGGTTGGAATGTTTTCAGTGTTTTGTTTTAAAACATTTGCTACAAATCATTAAAACAGTAAAAATTCAAGTCAACTCAAAATTACGCTATCCCTGATGGCCAAAAGTATGGTTGAAAGCACTAAGGCAGAAGATATGGGACAATTCCTTTACTATCTACATCTTAACACGAGAAAAATAACAAGGAGTCTTCAAAAAATTAAAAATAAGCTGTTCTATCTTCTGTAACAAAACTTGCTTGATATATATATATATATTTGGTTTAGTTTCTTTGTTTAATAGCCCTATCAACCTTTGTAGGGTATTTAATGCCAAAGCCGTTCTCCTAGAAGAACAGTATTGGTACTATTTAACCCATAGCTGGGAGGATGAGGGGGTTCATACCTTTCCCAAGAGTATTTGCCCAAAAGTGAACGTAATAGCGCAACTGGAGTTCAAACTCACTTGCTACGATTCTGCAGTCCATCACTTTAACCATTATACCACGAGGACCCCTCCCCATATATATATATATATATATATATATATATATATATATATATATAAAGCTGAGGAGGTGTAATGGTTATCATCATAGGAACTGGACACGAGTTCAAATCCTGGACAAGACTGAGTGCATTTCACATAGCACTAATACCCTTGGGAAAGGTATGAATCCAATTATTCTCCCTCCAGCTATGGGTAAATGGTAGGGCAGACTAGGTTCTTCAGCCTTGGTGAGGCAACTAGTCTATGAGAAGGAAAACTCTGAATTCAAACCTGTTCATCCTTCTCTGCAGTTTTATTTTGAGTTGTTTTAATGCTGTAGAGTTTGGTAATAAATCATCATCATCATCATCATGTCGCGCCGCCTGCGCGGATATCTCTGACCGTCTCTCGCCATTTCTCCCTATCATTCATCGCCTCCGGCAGGTCTTCAGGATTACAACCCGTGTCCTCACATAGCTGCTGTATGTAAGTTCGTGCTGGTCGTCCCACTCTTGCACATCCATGAGTGGGGGTCCACAGGAGTACATCGCTTATGAGCTCGTCCTTGCTTCTCCAGCAGTGTCCTGCGTGTCTGGTTCGTCGAACTTGTATAGTTTTTGTGATGGGGGGCAAGTGTCCGTATAGTTGGAGTCTCGTGGGGTGTTGTCGCCAGGACTTGTTTAATACTGCTCTCAACATTCTTGTGTAATTTCCGTCCAGCCTCCTCTCCAGCCGTTTCGTAAGCGTCCATGTGGTGCATCCATATAGCAGTATCGACACAACCGCTGCCTGGAAGAAACTGCGTTTCATTTTATCTGTTAGGTCCGACTTCCATATGATCGAGAGCCTATCGATAGCTGTCCATGCCTTCGTCAGTCGTGTGTCGATGTCCTTCTCGGTTGATGAGACGCTGCTTCCTAGGTAGGTGAATTTGTCGACTAGTTTCAGAGAGGCTCCATCTAGTGTGGCAATGTTGCCTGTTTGGTTGTAACACATATATTCGGTTTTGTCAGCATTGACATGTAGGCCAATGCCAGCTGCAGCTCGTTCCAGACTATGTAGTAGTGTCTCTGCTTGATTAGGCGTATTCGCTAGTAACGCCAAGTCCCTGATAACATCCATTATGATTGTATGATGTTCTTCTAGAAATAATAAAATCCTAGTATCTTTGTTTTAGAAGAAAATTAACTTAAAAAAAAAATTTTTTTTTTAATTGTTGGGGTGTACTTATTTCTGTATGACAGTATGTGTGTGTGTATATATATATATATATATATATATATATATATATATATATATATATATATATCTATCTATATATATCCATATGTAACTACTTATAGAATCATATTTATTCTGTGTGTTATATATATATATATATATATATATATATATATATAATGTAGCTTAGTCTAACACCAAAACACTGTTTTTGAGCACTTGCTGAGAATCGCACTCACTATATATAAGTAAGACCTTTTTGAGAAAAGCTTGTAAAAGACACTTCATGGCAAGGCACCTATATTTGCATGCATACACACATGCACAACAGTATGTAATTTACACTTAGTCAGTCTATTATAAACCCAGTTGGCTGGGGTTGTAGAATAAACTGACTACATCTCTATGGAGGGGTAAGACCCCCTCCTCCTGCGAGTGTCATGGATACAACACAAAACCCATCTGATGTTGAGGCTCTAGTTCTTGAGCTTTGGGGAACAAGGAGTACTATGGTCGTACCCGTTAGGGTCTAATCTATGGGTCAAATAGAACTGTTCAATCATTTACTATGCTTGAGACCACTTAACTGTACAAAAAATGATTAGTATTAAATTGAATTATTAGAATTAGATAGCAATGCCTTAAACCATTTAACTGTGTGCAAATAAAGCTGTTAGTGTTAGATGGCAATATTTGAAACCATTTAACTGTGTATAAAGAATAAATAGCAATACTTGAAACCATTTAATTGTGCAAACAAATGAGCTCTGACTTGTTTAAAAACATTACAATTTGCTTAGAAATTATATATTTACCCTTGATACGTACCTTATATTGCTGAATTGTTAAGCAAGGAGGTATCAAGTACTATTTTTAAAGTCTTTGGTATTACGCGACTTGGGATTGAACCCAGGTCTCCCGGACCATTGGTGAACACTCTACCCACTAGACCAATGAGCCAGTGTTACACACGCATGTAACTTATCTCTCTGCAGTAGTAGAAAATGAAAGTTATATTTTTGATATTTGAATAAATTTAACTTTAGTTTTCACATCTACTCTTGTAAAGCACAATTACTTTCAAAACTCAATGCATACATTTATCTGTTTTTGGGATGCATAACTTATTGTTGCAATATTTGTTATGTTTTTATCCATTAAATGTCTTAAATGTTTCCATGTTTTCATGAATTTCCCTCATCTTTCCTTTCTGTGTATTCAGTGTCATTATCTGTGACTATATGCACTTATGCTAATATCAGAACCTGGTGAGTTGGAAATGATTTAATATCCTTCCTAGCTCCAAGTTACCAATAAATTATAACTGGCATAAATCTTTTTGATGCCATAAGAGAGGTTGATATTTTAGATGTTATTGGTTTAAAGATGAAAATTTTTATAAAAGTTATTATAAATGGAATACTGAGTTATATAATAACGCTCGTATTAACAAATACCTGGTAATACTGAAACTGACATAACAAATGAAGATCAATATCTCTTTGGTCAGAGTTTTTTCATTTTTATTTATTAAAGATCTGTTACTGTGGCATTGTATTTTAATTTCATTTTTTCTGCATATTTTTTTTATTTTATTTTTTTAAATCTCTAGTTTTGTTCTTAACTAAATTTTTTTTTCTAGAGAAATTTTTAGAAGTCACTATCTTTATAAAATAATTTGTTTAAAATATAATTGGTATTTATTTTTTTTTGTTTGTGAAAATGTTGACAATGCCCAAAAGATATTGATCATTCATTTATTTAAATGATCATATTTTTTAACAGGAATCAGGAATAGACATCACACCCATTCAGTCATTCTGCTCAGTGTACTGCTAACCTGCATGACTTCATAATTTTTCTTATTCTGTTATCAAGTATTTTGCAACAGCATACAAGTAAATTATAAGTAAATTCACCTCCTTTGTGAAACCCCTATGACAGTCTCCTGCAAATACAAGTTCAAGTCTTGTTAAATTTTTTGTTTCTAATCCATGTTAAACGGATCACTTTCTTATACTTAAAGGTTGTAGAATAATGACCTGAGTATTTTAAGGCCAAATACAATTTTTTAAAAAAATTAATAAAGGAAGTGAAATTCAAAGACCAAATTTATACTGATGAACAATTTGGTTTTTGAGAATAAAGTTTATTCAAAGCCATATCATGCCTGTTGTTGAAGCTTTGAATATACTGACTGTGTCTCTTGCAAAGGGGTATCCTCCTCCCCACAAAAAAAAGTGGGGTGTGTCCTGGGTATGATACTAAACTGCATCTGATGGTGAGGACCTCTGAGAAGTGTGAAGCACTCCTTCATTGCCATTACTCCCAGGTTCACTCTGATCTAGAGTGGTAGTACCTGTTATGTTCCCATCTATGGGTCAAATAAATTAGTTTTAAAATTATTTACATTTGATTAGACCAGGTGTAAAAACCAAAACTTCAGAAATTACATTAAAAAAATGTTTATATGGACTCAGTTCTATAACTTCAGGCTATAAAATAATCCTATATGGATTAAAATGCTATTAAGATCAATCAGTTAACCAAAATATTATTCCCTTTATCACATTATGAACTAAAATCTATTTATCTTAATATTTTGAACCCTCAGATATTCAATACCTGAACTTACAAAATTCACAAAAAATGAAGTACAAGGCACATTAAAAGTTTGCTCCTGGGTGCAGACATCTTTGGTTGAAGTTATCCCAAGATTCTATTAAAAAAAAAAGCCGATGAATGATTGCTAAATTAAGACTTAAGTGAATGCTCAGAACCTGAAATATTGGGTTCATAATATATAGTAAAATAGTGCTCAGCCAAATGGGTTTGTGGGTTTAGAGAGAGAAGTTACTCTTTTTTTTTCTCTCTTTTAATATCCTTTTTAAGGAATTCTCACTTTGAGATAATTTTTAATACCATCACATGTTTGTAGATAAAATCAACTGTAGATATAACTGAACATAATATGCAGGTGAAATAATAAGCAAGTAAATAAGGCCAAGAGAGAATCTTTGAAAAATTAGAGAATGTTATTACATAAACTGGCTTTTTAGCTTAGTGGGTAGAGTGTTCACCAATGGCCCTGGAGACCAGGGTTCAGTCCCAGGTCACATCATACCAAAGACTGAATGGTACTTGATATCTTCTTGCTTAACTCAGCATTATAAGTTACGTATCAAGGGTAAAGTGGGAAGGAGTAGTGCCCTCTTCTACACCTCAGTGTAGTAGCTATCGAAAAGGGAGCCTTTGAGTTGTCCTTGACTACGGTCGTTAACTTTACTTATAATTACATATAACATTCCATTTTTGAAATTTCCATTTTTCGTTTCTTTTTGTCCTCTTCATTCTATGACTAATACTTGATTTCCCACATTGCTATTTTTAGTCTGTGGGGTAATCCACATCATTCTATTCTTAGCTGGCACGTTTAGATGACATTGGCATTGAAGGTGTTAATATATTAAGAAATTATTTGTCTTATAGTTCTTGTTACAAAGCTTAAAGAATTTAACCTTTCTACAGATTTTAGAGGGCGGATGGATGAATATAATTACTTGATATACCCACTCAACTTCTACAAGTAAAATGAATAGATAGAAAAATATGAAGAAAAAAAGAAAATGCTTATAAAAGGATCTGCTGAATATAATGGTTGATTCAGGAAAATTATTCATTTCAAAACATTTTGGTCTTTTAAAAAACAAAAAAACTTCAAATGGTTTTGCACTTTATCTTCATTTTATTGTTGATGTATTATGAAATAAAATTTAATTATTTCAAGTTACTTTTTTTTATCTCTACCAATTTTTTTTTCTTAGTTAAAAAAAAATTAAAAAATCTGTAAATGAAATATACTTACGTCTGACCTTGTACATTGTTGAACTACTTAATAAACTTTCCCCCACTTTTCCTTCAAGGCGCAAAAAAAAAAAAAAAATTAGATCCTTAGGATATGTTCAACCTCTTAATATATTGGTGTTGTCACGGAAACAGGATTTTCTTAGGTTTCATGTGTATAGAGGGGGAGGTAAGATTTAAAACTTAAAGAAACTTCATCTTAATTGGAAAAAAAGGTAGTTTTTTCCCCCCCTCTTAGAATATTTAATCTTTCTCTTTCTCTCAAATTTTCTAAAAAAATTTTTTTTTTTTTGCTTTCGTTTTTGTCAATTAAAAATTCATACCTAACAGTTACAAACAGTAATTGTTCCTATAGAAGATAAATCCACTTAACAGAAAACAGATTTACCAATTATATTTTTACCATCTACTAAAGTTAATATTGTTCTATGAAAGATGTTATGGAGTTTTGAGAAATAGTTTTTGTACAACTTTTTTTCTCTTTACTTCCCCTTTCTTTCTCTTTTTTCGTTTCCCCTTTTCCTTCCCCCCCTCTTTCCATCCGCTTTCCTCTCTCTTCCTCCTCTTTCCTTTCTCCCCTCGCTCTTTCCTTTCTCCCATTCCCCGCTCTTTTCTTTCCCCCCTTCCCCGCTCTTTTCTTTCTCCCCTTCCTCGCTCTTTTCTTTCCCCACTTCCCCGCTCTTTTCTTTCCCCCCTTCCCCACTCTTTTCTTTCTCCCCTTCCCCGCTCTTTTCTTTCTCCCCTTCCCCGCTCTTTTCTTTCCCCCCTTCCCCGCTCTTTTCTTCCCCCCTTCCCCACTCTTTTCTTTCCCCCCTTCCCCGCTCTTTTCTTTCTTTCTTTCTTTCCCCGCTCTTTTCTTTCTTTCTTTCTTTCCCCGCTCTTTTCTTTCTTTCTTTCTTTCTTTCCCCGCTCTTTTCTTTCTTTCTTTCTTTCTTTCCCCGCTCTTTTCTTTCTTTCTTTCTTTCTTTCCCCGCTCTTTTCTTTCTTTCTTTCTTTCTTTCCCCGCTCTTTTCTTTCTTTCTTTCTTTCTTTCCCCGCTCTTTTCTTTCTTTCTTTCTTTCTTTCCCCGCTCTTTTCTTTCTTTCTTTCCCCGCTCTTTTCTTTCTTTCTTTCCCCGCTCTTTTCTTTCTTTCTTTCCCCGCTCTTTTCTTTCTTTCTTTCCCCGCTCTTTTCTTTCTTTCTTTCCCCGCTCTTTTCTTTCTTTCTTTCCCCGCTCTTTTCTTTCTTTCTTTCTTTCTTTCCCCGCTCTTTTCTTTCTTTCTTTCTTTCTTTCTTTCCCCGCTCTTTTCTTTCTTTCTTTCTTTCTTTCTTTCCCCGCTCTTTTCTTTCTTTCTTTCTTTCTTTCTTTCTTTCCCCGCTCTTTTCTTTCTTTCTTTCTTTCTTTCTTTCCCCGCTCTTTTCTTTCTTTCTTTCTTTCTTTCTTTCCCCGCTCTTTTCTTTCTTTCTTTCTTTCTTTCTTTCTTTCCCCGCTCTTTTCTTTCTTTCTTTCTTTCTTTCTTTCCCCGCTCTTTTCTTTCTTTCTTTCTTTCTTTCTTTCCCCGCTCTTTTCTTTCTTTCTTTCTTTCTTTCTTTCCCCGCTCTTTTCTTTCTTTCTTTCTTTCTTTCTTTCCCCGCTCTTTTCTTTCTTTCTTTCTTTCCCCGCTCTTTTCTTTCTTTCTTTCTTTCCCCGCTCTTTTCTTTCTTTCTTTCTTTCCCCGCTCTTTTCTTTCTTTCCCCGCTCTTTTCTTTCTTTCCCCGCTCTTTTCTTTCTTTCCCCGCTCTTTTCTTTCTTTCCCCGCTCTTTTCTTTCTTTCCCCGCTCTTTTCTTTCTTTCCCCGCTCTTTTCTTTCTTTCCCCGCTCTTTTCTTTCTTTCCCCGCTCTTTTCTTTCTTTCCCCGCTCTTTTCTTTCTTTCCCCCGCTCTTT
The DNA here is from genome assembly GCA_963585895.1 of Sepioteuthis lessoniana. Taxonomy (NCBI): domain Eukaryota; kingdom Metazoa; phylum Mollusca; class Cephalopoda; order Myopsida; family Loliginidae; genus Sepioteuthis; species Sepioteuthis lessoniana. Next base: position 29,737,618 of record OY757922.1, on the reverse strand, counting down.
TCTTTCTTTCGCTCTTTCTATCCCCCGCTCTTTTCTTTCTTTCGCTCTTTCTTTCTTTCCCCGCTCTTTTCTTTCTTTCGCTCTTTCTTTCTTTCCCCGCTCTTTTCTTTCTTTCCCCCGCTCTTTTCTTTCTTTCCTCGCTCTTTTCTTTCTTTCCCCCGCTCTTTTCTTTCTTTCGCTCTTTCTTTCCCCCGCTCTTTTCTTTCTTTCGCTCTTTCTTTCCCCCGCTCTTTTCTTTCTTTCGCTCTTTCTTTCCCCCGCTCTTTTCTTTCTTTCGCTCTTTTCTTTCTTTCGCTCTTTTCTTTCTTTCGCTCTTTTCTTTCTTTCGCTCTTTTCTTTCTTTCGCTCTTTTCTTTCTTTCGCTCTTTTCTTTCTTTCGCTCTTTTCTTTCATTCGCTCTTTTCTTTCTTTCGCTCTTTTCTTTCTTTCGCTCTTTTCTTTCTTTCGCTCTTTTCTTTCTTTCGCTCTTTTCTTTCTTTCGCTCTTTTCTTTCTTTCGCTCTTTTCTTTCTTTCGCTCTTTTCTTTCTTTCGCTCTTTTCTTTCTTTCGCTCTTTTCTTTCTTTCGCTCTTTTCTTTCTTTCGCTCTTTTCTTTCTTTCGCTCTTTTCTTTCTTTCGCTCTTTTCTTTCTTTCGCTCTTTCCTTCCTTCCCCGCTCTTTCTTTCTTTCCTTCCTTCCCCGCTCTTTTCTTTCTTTCCCCCGCTCTTTTCTTTCCCCTGCTCTTTCTTTCTCTCTTTCTTTTCTTGCTTCTTTCCTTCCTTGCTTTTCTGCTAGGATTCATCTATAAACTTTGAGAGAGACTGTTTATTAATATCACATAAAGCAATAATAATACTTGAAATATTTTCATTTTAAGAAAAAAAAATTTTTTTTTTCTGTAAATCATATCAAACCTTTTTTGCTCTCGCTACAATTAATAGTCAATTTGAAACAAATCCAATAGCAACCAAATCCTTAAATCTCCAGATTTAGATTATTTGTGGATTCTGAACAATTCTATTTTAATTTATCCTTTGATGAAACAAAAGACTAATTATACTCTTTAGTTCAAGGAACCTTACCTCTCTCCAAATAGCTCCTCCTCTTTGCACTAAAAGGGATAATGTTGCAGTCAATTCCTGATGTCTGATCATCCTAGAAAAGGAAATTCAGACAGATTTTGCCAATTTTTATCCTTGATCTCACGTGCATGAGATTTCCGGTATTTAAAAGAAAATGGCTTCTGTTATACTCTACTTCCATAGAAAAGTAAATAAACATCTGCTTGACTTGTATATTCATGTCAGTTTGAACTGAGAAATAATTTTGGTTTTTGTCTTTATCATAAAAACTAAACTCTTGAATTTAAGTTGTTTCTATATATATATAGTAAACAGATGAGAATAAACAATTGGTTGAAAAATGTTTGATTAATCAAAAAGTGCTCAAATGCTGGCCTGCAGAGCAGTATAAAAACTAAAAGAAATTAAGATCTTACTTTATTACTTTTTAGCTTATTAATAGTTTTGTCTTGAATTTTATAACTTGGGTAAAAAGTCAGGGAAAGATAGTTTCATACCTTTCCTCAAATAAATTAGTGTAAGGTAAACACAGTCTTTGCTGGAATATGAACTTGGCTCTTGAATTCCTTTTTTTTTTTTTTTTTTTTTTTTTTTTTTTTTTTTTTTTTTTTTGTATCAATAGAAATGGATCTGCACTGCTAACGGCTTGCTAGATATATAGTCATCCACAGACTCTTTTGTTGTCACAACTTGCTCAGCCAACAAGCAAACACGTCAGCTTGGGAATTATAAAGATTTTATATTTATACCTTACCAGATACCTGATTGCTAAAATAAATGTGTGTGTGTGTGTATGTATATATATATATAGTTGGCTGACTGTACTACTACTTTCTCTGGATTGCTCCACTTACCCTTGATCTGTACCTTATAATGGTGAGTATTAAGCAAAGAAGCATTAAGTGTCTTTATGACTTGATCTGGGATTGAACCCTGGTATCCCATGCTATTGGCAAATACTCTAACCGTTATGCCAATGGGGTGTTGTGTATTACTTATCCAATAAAAATTGTTCTGTATAAAATTTAAAATGTCTTTATTCAAGTTTAATGTTCTTCATTTAATTTGTATTATACAGCTCTTAGGTATAAAATTTGAGTCTCTCTATTGTAATGAACACTTGAAACTTTTAAGTAGAAATTCACCTTAGAAAATCTGTATGTCTGATATGCAAAATTCAATTTGCAGTGATCTCTTTCCCCAATATATGGACTAGATTTAAGTTTTTTGTCAATGAGTACACATAGCATTTAGCTGCTGCTTTATTTGCTGGAAGGAAATTTTTTTTCCAGTTGAATCCCTAGATAATTTAATGATACAAATTGGAATTAAAAATCAATGGTTTAAACTTTATTGAATTTGTTAGTGTTTTTTTTTTTTTTTTTGAGATTCCTGTTTGGTGTTTGTAAACATAAATACTGTAAAAAAAATTCAGTTGACATTTCAGAGGTAATGTGATGCATTTAATCTTCAATTACTGTTCATTACTTTAATTCCATTTGTTGTTACTTTGCTTTATTGAGTTGATGTATACAACTTGTACATTAATAATATTTTAGTAAAGAAAAAGTGTAACACATTTTTGTCTGAAGAGTGTGCAGCGCCCCTTCATTGCCATTTTAAAATGGTAACACCTGTTAGTACCTTGACATGAAATAACCCACAATGAGTTAATATGCCATTAAAAAAATATTAGATGGTAGTTGCTGTTAGGGTCTCAGCTATGGCTCAACTAGATCTGTTTTAAAATTATTTGTATTAGATAGGAATACTTGATGTCATATGCGAGGTGCATACGATGTTTCCAGACTTTTTTCGTATGGGCTTTTTTATTGATAGTACACACAGGAAACTCTAGTCCCCTTCAAAGTAATCTCCTCTGGCTGCAATGCACTTGTTGTACCGTTCCAACAACTTATGGAAGTCCTCTTGTGTGAGCGTGCCAATGACCTTCCAAGATCTGGACTATAGAGAGGGTGAGGAAATATCTTGATGCCCATCTTGGTCAAATAGTCTGTGACAAGGATGGAGTTGTGGACTGGTGCATTGTCCTGCTGGAAATCTTCCAACGGAATTTCTTCCTGAACTCCCTTAAAACCTCAACATAGTAACCCTAATCCTTTGGCCTGTCAACTCTTGGTGTATCGACTTCCTTACTCCTCCCACGCCTCTCATCATCCCTCACAGACTCCCTGCCTTCCTTGAATCTCTTATGCCACTCAAAAACTGATGCTTGATTCATACAAGATGGTAGAAAAGGAGTCTGAAGCATTCCATAAGTTTCTGTAGCATTTTTTTCCAAGTTTAGAACAGAATTTTATTGCATATTGTTCTTCTAAAGTGTCAGATTGCATTTTTGAAGTTCACCAGCTGTGACAATCAGGCTTTAGTAGGGTGTATTCCAATTGCTGCTGTAGCTGTTCATTTGAACCTGAAATCATAAAAATTGGTCAGTCATCTCATAAGATATATAGTAATAACATACTGAATTTTCAAGAATTTTAAATGCCCATATGAAAAAGTCTGGAAACTTATCGTATGCACCTTGTAACTGTACATTGTTTGGTTTGGTTTCTTTGTTTAATGGCAGATCAACTCTTTTTAGGTTATTTAATGCCAAAGCTCTTCTCCTAGAAGAACAGTAGTGGTACTATTTAACCCATAGCTGGTAGGATAAGGGGGTTCATACCTTTCCCAAGGGTATTTGCCCGAAAGTGATTGTAATAGCGCGACTGGAGTACGAACTCGCGTACTAAGATTCCGCAGTTCATCGCTTTAACCATTACACCACGAGGACACCTCCCCTGTACATTATTTGTATTGTATTAAGAATAGTTACTTAAAGCTGTAATTGTTTAAGGATTATTATTAGTGACTTGAAACCATATAATTGTACAAACTAGTGACTATAATTAAATAGAAATATAAGTATTTGAAAACATGATCATTGGCTTTAGATCAGAATACTTACAATCATACAACTGTGCAAATTGTTTGCATTAGATAGGAATACTTGATATCACATAACTGCTTGCAGAAGAAATGATTACAAAAAAATGTAAATATAAAAATGTACTTTGAACATTTTCCCTAATCTCTAGGCTAGTTCATTCAGCTGGTGTTAGATACTAACCATCGCATAGACTGCAGCTTTTGCATGTAATATGCAAGCAAATAAAAGCTTGAGGAAAATTGTAAAGCCATACATATTCCAATGTTTATTCAAGAATAACAACAAATACTAACAATTAAAGATATATTATCATAGTAATGTAACTTTTTCATTATAACTATTTGATACTTAACGAATCAAGTATGATGCTGACAAACTTTATATCAAGGACATGGCTGCATAAAGATATAAATGTTTTTGAAAATACAGAAAGTAAAACAATTAGAAAAGAAAAATGAGAAATATTGATCAAATCAGATAACACTTGAAATATGTGATTCAGCCTTTTTCACAGTTGTCAATAATCAAATCAATATATACTGACAGATAAAGATCCTGACTTCTGGTGAATATCAGCAATATGATTTTAATTTCATTAAAATCCAAGGTATTTAAATTTTCACTGGGCACGTTTGGCCCCCTTTAAAGCCCCCAAATTGAACTGGAAAGTAAATTTCATGTATCTCATTGTCTTTCTCATTAAATTTCACATTAGAATTCATACTTTGTTTTTTATGTATCTTCCATGTAAAGTGGATGTATTTGCACTTTCAAAGGGGCTTTCACTGTATTATAGACCTTTTAGGGAGGGTTAAATATTATTGTAAGATAGTGAAATTTTGGAAATTAATTTTACCTAGTGCCTAGTAGTTACGTTTTTATTTTCACTGAAATTGGAGGTATTTGAGGTGTTTGCTCGCTTTTAATCCCTTCTAATCGAACTGGAAAGTTAATTTCATGGAGCTCATGGTCTTTCTTGTAAAATTTCATTTCAGAATAAATACTTTGTTTTTAAGTATTTACTTTTGTCCTATGAACACACATGCACAGACATTGATATTGTTGTACTCCCTACATAATGGAGTTGCCCTCCTCTATAAATATACGTCAACAAGAGCGTCAGATGGAGTTCACCAATCAGCATGACACAATCACGTGTAATACCATTTGTTTAGTGGATGGATAGTTACTACCCCACTGGACTCTCAGCTTCCTATCAAGTAACTATTGTTGAACCAGGTTCGCTTGTATCTTGTTTCTCTTACTTGAATATGTTTTTCTATCAATGCTTTTTGTGTTCTCCATGTCTTTCTTTTGTCAGCATCACAACAATTATATAGATATGATTTATAAACATAAGCCAACAAAGTTAAATAGTTCTAAGTATAGTGATGTATCACTAACAATTCAATTAAACATCAGTCTTGTTCTGTCAGCTGGGGCTGTGGAATACACCGACTGCTTCTCTGCAGAGGAGTAAGACCCCCCTCCCCCAAACAAGTGCCCTGCATATGACACTAAACAATCTGATAGGGAAGTTCCAGTGATGCTGGTGCTTTAGGAAATGCAGAGTACCTCTTCATTGCCTTCACTACCAGGTCCACTCTGTCCTGAAGTGGTAGCACCAGATAGGGTCTTATCTATGGGTCTTTAAACTGTACTTATGCTAAATTGAATTGTTTAAAATAGAACTATTTATTACATTGAACTCTGTGTAAACAAAAACTATACTTGTACTAAACTGAATAGCTTGAAATAGAAATGTTTTTGACAGTTAAACTGTGTACTTATACTAAACTGGATTTGGTGTTAAATAACCTACAAAGATTGATATGCCATAAACCCAAACAAACAAACATCAGTCATCTGTTGACACACAGTTAAATGATCAAACAGTTCTTTTTCAAGCAATTCAAGTTATTTGTTTGCACAGTTTAAATGTTAAACAGTTCTATTTGAACCATTGATAGAACCCTATCAAGTGTTACCATTCTGGGTCAGAGTGGACCTAGGAACAATAGCAATGAAGGGATACTCTGCATTGCCCAAAGGTATGGCATCACTGGAGCCTTACTATCAAATTGTTTAGTCATATCTAGGACACTCATTGGGAGAGGTTACCCCCTCTGCAGAGATTTAGTCGGTGTATTCTACAACTCCTGCTGTGACTTGGCTGCATATGTAAATTGTGATTTGTTACATGTTATCTAACATGAACACTTTAGAAATTACCAAGTAGACATTTTAAAAATTGTTTCTTTTAAAGCTTGTCTAGTAATGTTTTTTGAAAATATCTACATAACTGTCCTGTCATTAGTGAAATGTGTCTCTTTTGAGTTTTCTGCAATATGACCTGGTAATTACCAATTACTGGTGTTGTGAGGATGCCAGTCTATATAAGCATTTTGTGTGTGTGTGTGTGTGTGTATATATATATATATATATATATATACACGCACACACAGTTGTATCCACCTACCAACAGGATGCTAGTTCCATAGCAAACAGGACATGCTTCATATTCCAATCCCTTCTCCCACATTTAACTGAATGGCTCTCTCCTCTCAGGCCACATTCTGCAGGCTTTTCAAGTGATACCAGAATCTTTGACATCTTAGAAACCAATGCTTGACAAGAAGCCCCTTTTTATATATATAAACAAGTGATAAGACAAATAGGAATATTTCTTTTATGTTTTTTTTTATTTCTATTTGTTGACTGAAAACCACCTTATAATTTCAGATTTCTTTAATTGATCTTCAGCCCATTGGACTAGTGGGTAGAGTGTTCGCTAATGGTCTGGGAGACAGGTTCAATCTCAGGTTGAGTCAAAAAATGGTACTTGATGCCGCTTTGCTTAACACTCGGCATTATAAGGTATGGATCAAGAGTAAATTGGAACAATCCAGGGAAAGGCGTAATGCCCTTCCCTACATCTCGGTGTAGTAGCTAATGAAAAGGGAACCTTTGAGTCGTCCTCGACTACAGTTACCAACTTTACTTATATATAGGGTGCTTCAGGAGGTGTAATGGTTAGCAAGCTCGACTAGCACACCTTCACGATTGAGTTTGAGTCTCACCGAGTACATCATTCATAATGCCTTGTGCCAAATCTAAGCAAAAAAACTTAGTAAATTACTTATATATTATCCGAGAAGGAGATCCAAGGGGTTGGAGTATCTAATTGGAGTGCTCAGTGTCAACAGCTATTGGTGTATATGCAGAGCTAAAAAATCTTTTTATATAAAAATAAAAATAAATTCCCTTCCTTGGTGTCATAAACTTATTTCTGGTCGTGAAACCATCATCAGATTTAGACAAAAGAAAGCTTTTATTTGGGTGTTCTTGTGTTACTTCTAGTGAGAATGGGATTTGGAAAAAGTTCTTTGTTTCTATCTTTTAATTAAAGTAATTTTTTAGTGTATTTTTGATTTAAAAGAATTTTTTTTTTTTTAAATCTTTTTATTTTTATTTAAAGATTTTTCGTTTTTTTTTAAGAAAAATTCTATTTTTTAACAGTGGAGATATATCTATTATTTTTCATTGATACAATGTTTATACAATCCTATAAAAAAAAAAAGAAAAGTTATCCTTAATTTAAATACTAATTCTGGAAAAAGTAAATTTTGGTATGCAACTTCTACAGTCATACTTCTGTTGAAACTAATGTTTTATCAATATCAAATGATATAATTCATGTTAAGTCAATAGTAATAAGCAAATAATTAATGTAATTCACATATTGAATGTTAAGTAAAGAATTAATATATAATTGATAGTTTATTAAATTATATAGATATTTTATCAATGTAACTGATAATTTTTAATAAAAATAAATTGAATATTTGCTTCCTGAATTTTTTATCTATAGAAAAAAATGTGTAATAAGAACAGTGTTGTACTGGAATAATTCCTACTTGTTATAAGTCTATTGATCTTATTTTTTATTTAACTTATTATAAAAAACATATACTTTATCCATTTAATTTAATTGTATTCTTTATTAGAAAAATCTATTTTAAATTAATTATTTAGTCAATTTTCTCAAAATTATGTATTAATATTCCAATATATAAAATCAAAAATATATAAATCTCTAAATTAAAGGTAGTTAAATATATTTAATGTTAATAATATATGAAGTTAAATTATACTAAGAATTTAGTTCTGTCTTTATGCCAAAATCATTTCTGTTCTATTATTAAGCAAATTTCCTTTTGATATTTTATTATACATATTTGATATTATATATTACAATCCCCTATAATCATTTAAAAATCAAACTGCTCTATCTAGGTATTACTGTGATCTGATAGAACTAGGACTAACACCTATTATAAATTGGAAGATAATTAAAACATCCTCCTCGATAAACAGATTTACATGGTAAGTGTAATTTATACTTAGAAGAGAAAATATGTATAGTAAAATGATAAGCAGACCGTGGTAGGTGAGATTGATTATCTAGCTTGTTAACCATTACACTATATGAAGTGCTTTGTAGGAACCGTTTTTTTTTTTTTTTTTTTTTTTTTTTTTTCCCCCCCCCAAGCATCTCCTGAGTATGACAGTAAGCTGCATCCGATGGTGAGGTTCCAGTTCTAGAACTCTGGGGAGTGTGGAGTACCTTTTCATTACCATTACTCTTGGGTTCACTCCAATGTAACTGTTAGGGTTCCATTTATGAATCGAAAAGATCTGTTCAAAAATTATATTTGATTGGACTGTGTGCAAAAAAAACATCTTAAGAAATGACACAAAATTATCATAACTTCAGACTATTGACCTTATGTTTGGAGTCCTCACAGAATCTTGGACTGAACCATTTATTTGAACCGCATAGGTAGACTGTTTCATTTCTGTTAACCATGACCGGGTACAAGTATTAAGTTATGATAAGTATTCCTTGTTAGTCTCCCCTGTTGTTGGGATTGAATCTGCAACCTCTAGATGATTTCACTGAGAAGTGCCTAACCAAATGCCTTATCCACTGCACCATGTGTCCTTGACGGACAAATACACAAAAAATGTAAACATGAATATACAATAAATGCGATTCCTTAACCTTTAGGCATAAAATAACCCCAGAGGGGTTGACATGGTGTTAAAATCAATTAATCAATCCCAGGTTTACTCTGACCCAGAGTGGTTCCATCTATGGGCCAAATAATTGTTTAAAAGTTATTTGTATAAGATAGGAATACTTACTATAACTGTGTGGGGGGGGGGCAAAAAAAGACTTAAAAGCTAGATAAAAATGTAAATAGAGAATCATGTTCAGTGTATGTTTCTAACTTCTAGGCATGAAATAACTCCAGACAGGTTGACATGCCATTAAAATAAATCGGTCATTAGATGAGTGTAAGTAGGTTTTTATGTGTGGAGCTGCTAGCTCCACACTCTCTGGTTTTGATATTAATTTTTCTTTCTACATTAGTTTGCTAACAAATCTTTTTTTTTTTTTTTTTTTTTTTTTTTTTATTTAATTTCCTCTTCGATATCTGCTGTACCCCCCCCCCGCACTTCCCCAATAAAACTGCTCTGCTGAAGTTAGTTATTGATTCTATACAATTAGTAGATGTGTAATGACTAGTGGTGTCATTATCCATGAGGTAACTTGTATTTTATTTTACATGCTGTGGTTAAATTTCCATGTTTTCAATGGTAACCGATAGCAGCCTCACATGGATATTTCTTTTAGCTAAATCATAATATTTATTAGTTCTAACCTGTAATTTGATTTTGCATTAGGTTTATGGTTATCACAACTGTTCTTTGTGCTTTATCCTATATTTCTGGTTTTTTCTATCTTTGCTAAATCTTATTTACTCTCCTCTCCCCACAAACGTTTTCATTCTTGTGAGTAATTGGCAAGAACAAATGTCCAGAACTTGCAAAATGTGTATCTTTATCAATATCATAGTCTGATTTTTGTATGTTACCCTCATGCAGCATAAATGGCTCGTTGTAGCAAGAGTTTAGTTGATGCAATGGTGTCAAATGACTTTAGAAAATAAGAGCAATTTACTGTCCATTTTGTAATAGAATAATTTTTTGGTATCTGTATTCATGCTGAACATCATTTAAAAAAAAAAAAATTTATCTTTTTTATTTTATTTTTTTTTTTTTTTTCATTCAAATTCTCAGTTTAATGGAGATAACTATAAATTGCTAATCGGAATCATTCACTCCTTTTTAAATTGAAGCATCACTATCATCAAGAAATGCTGTTACAACAGTTATCAAGTGTGTGTGTTTTTATATATATATATATATATATATATATATATATATATATATAGGAAATGAAAAATGTTTGAAATTCTGCTAACGAATGTTATTTGAGCTATAAATTAAAGGATTTAAAAATATTACTATCATGTGTGAAGTGAAATGAAATATTTTTTTGTTAGAAATTCTAATTATTCTATTTAATTTGACATAGGTTTAAATAATCATAATTATAACCTATTTCCAGCATTCACTAATTCTAATGTACCATTTAATTATAATCCTATCTAAAACTAATAATTTGTCAACAATTATATAGTTTCAAATAACTTTCTATTTAATGTTAATCATTTGCTTGTGCAATTATATGTAGTATTTTTTATCTAATACTAATAATTTTTAAACAGATTTATTTGATTCATATATATATATATATATATATATACACACACAACCCCCTTCCCTGCATTAGCTGGATGTGACACAGTCAGTTTTTTAACAGGTTTAAATTGAGTTTTCCTACACCTAGACCGATTGCTATACCAACGTTAAAGAGCTCAGTCTGACTTATTGTTTCTCAATAGATCTCCTGGACTGGAGCCATAACACTAGATGCAATTAAATGTCTAAGCCAGAACCCTTTTGGGGAATGGGGGCTGGAGATGTAGTTAAATCTTATCCAGAACACTTTTGTGGGGATGGGACACACAATGCAGTTGGCACGTTCTAAGCTCTACCAACAGGGTGGTCATGATTAAAGAATCAATAATGAAAACTTAGATTTAAAAAAAATAGTTTTAAAAATCAATGCTTATCTTGTATTATTTCCTTCCTGAATGATCAAGTTTTTTTCTTCTTTCTGTGAATTAAGCTGTTAATTAGTATATTGAAATACTTAATGAATACTTGTTCCACTCAAGATGGAATGTTTTCTTCTACTTGAATTTCACTTGAACTCAAAAAATATTGGAGCCTTATTAAAGGTGGGGGCGTTGGTCAGCTGGCCAGTTAGTGTTTCGAGAGCCGATAAATAGATGACAAAGGAAGCTTTAACTGAAGATATAACTGTAGAGGTAGTTGTGTTCAGAGAAGTCACAATTGACCAATTCTTTCATCACAGATTTTGAGTGTTATACTTTTTTTTTTTTTTTTTTGTGTACTATGCATATCATTTAATAATATTTGACTACTCTGCATCATGTAATGGTTAGAATACGAGGCTACCAGACAATTGTTTGTGAGTTCAATTCTTATTGATTGAACCATATTTTTGACTTTGGTATAATGGTTAAGGAGCTGGGGTAATAGAAGACCATTGTGAGTTAGTTTGATAAACCTAATAAATTTTTAGAATAAATTATACAGCCCTGGTCACCATTATTGGTATGCTTTCATTTCTTTGCTATATCTTCAGAAATAAACAGAAAATAACCAGTTATATCAACTTGTTTTATCATTTGCTGTTCTTTATCAACTATGAATTGTCAAGTGACCAAAGCTGTTTCACTAGAGTTACTTTCCCTCATCCCAGGAGATATTTTACATTACATTTCATGGGTGTTGATAATTGTGATCAGGTATATATAACTTAAAGTTCTTGTGTTAAAAAGCAAATTGGACTCCTTTTTTTTTCTTTTTTTTTTTTTTTGTTGTACTTAAACTGAAGCTAAAATAACTGCTTCTGTTAAATTTTCTGATGAAATGATTTGAATAATTGCAAGTCTCAGACTTTCTTAATCTGGCCTATAGATTAGGATAGTCTAAGTGTATGAATTTTTTTAAAAGATACTTTATTTTAATCCTAATCTGTAGGCTAGATAAAGGTTTCAGACTTAAAATAATTCAAATCATTTTATAAGACAATTTAATTGAAGTAATTATTTTATTTCATTTTAGCTTAAGTGGTACAAGAATGAATCCAATTTGTTAAAAGTAATCTTTTCACTTTGTTGAGAACCAAACATGGTTCTCAAACAGCATTTAAAACAAAGGATAAAATCTTGTGAAAATGTGAGTAGATGCCTATAAGTTACCTTGAATGATAAAAGGGTTAATGCATCTTACAAAGTGAGTGCACCTCACATGGTGTAATGGTTAATGAGCTAGGCTAGCTGCAGAACATTATTAGTAATTTTTAATTCTGGTTTATATAAAATGTTAGAACATGTTTTGGCACTTCATATGTAGTTGTAGTAAAGTTGGTGACCATAGTCGAGGGTGAACCAAAGGCTCCTTTTTCAATAGCTACTACACCGAGGTTTAGGGAAGGGCGCTACTCCATTCCCTGACTTCATATGTAGTACATTGAAAATCATGAAAGGATTGTCAGTGGTCAAGAATTAATGTAAGTGCTTCTGGTACATGATTGGGCAATTATTTATCTATTTTATTTATTTTTTATTTGTGCCGATTGTCAATAGGTTGCTAAGCATTAAAAAAGCAGCAGTTATTCTCCCAAGTACTTTCTTCTCTCTCCCCTATCTTCTAAATGACTGTAATTATCTTAATTAAGGAATTGTAAATGAAGCTAATTTAGGAAAGTAACAAAAAAATTCTCTCTTCTGTCTTGTATGTTTTGAAGCCATGTTTGTACTTTTCTTTCCAATTTGATCATGCGTTTGTTTGATGACCCTCTTTTCTGTTTTTAATGAAAATAGATCTGACTAATGATACTGTCCAGAAACTGTAGATAAAACTGGGTCTTGAACAAGGTGGGGCTTTTTTTTTTTTCATTTACATATGAGTTTCCTTAGTCATTTATTTATTTCTAATGAAAGAAAACCTGAATTAGACAATGCAGCCCATGTTGGATTTACAGTTAATTTTGAAGTAGCGTGAAATTATGCCTGATTATATGTGTAAGCTGGTTTTCATAAAGGCAAATGTGACTTTGGCAGTAATAAAGAGAGGAAAGAAATTTGGGGACAATATGAATTGATTGTTGATAAGGCTTGTTTTTTGAAATCAGGAGTGTTTTTGTTTATTTAAGTGTAGGGTGGAAATTTCTATCTTGCTTCAATCTAAGATGCTTACTGTATTTCCTGGTTTTGAAGGCGCTCCTCAGTTTCAACTTGTTAAGTTCAGAGAGGGGATAAGTCTGTTGTTTTTGTGGATTTGGGTTTATAATTAAACAAAACAAAACAAAAAACATAAGTTTTATGGATGATCTAGTCTAGAGAAATACTTATAAAATGAAGTAACATTCAGCTAGTAGAATATAAGGTAATTCTTATATATGATGAAAATAATTCCTACATGGATGTAGTAAATATAAGGTAGTGGGACAGATATTATAAACTATATATGGAGGAAAAAAATTAACCATAGCTACATATAATAAACCAAAGGAATTGCCTAATCAAAGGTCTGAAATATCTAATATTTGCAAAGGAAAAATTGGTTAATTAGTGGATAAAAGGATTGATAAATGTTGTTCAATATAGAAGAAGGAAAGAAAAAAATTTTTTAGTATACTAATTTCTGTATAGGTGGGGGGGGTCTTTTTAATCAAATGTATTTTATCCTCACCCATTTCCCCAACGCAATCCTGAAGAACTGTTTAGGTGAAATCGAGGTAGACTTGCTCTTGGCCATGTAGGAATTGTTTTTATAATATTAGCTCTATCTTGTGTATTAAGCACTTTATTACGTTTTAGCTTAGGTGATTTTGTCTGTTTTTTCTTTTAACTGGACATATGTGCTGTTTAATTTTCAAGTAGCATGTATGTTTTTCGTCCCCCCCCCCCATCAGTTAGTAGAATTTGCAAATTGTACAATCTGGGTTTTTTTCTCACCCCAACACAATCATAGATTAGATATAAAGATTAATAAATATATATATATATATATATATATATATAAAAGGAAAAAAAAATACCCCCCTTTTTTTTTTCTTTGAAGATGAAAGATACACATGTGAGAGAGAAATATTGTATGTGTTTGTGTGTGTGTGTGTGTATATTCCTGTGTATGTAGAATTTTAAAATTTATACTCATGAAAGCTTATTTTTCTGTTTATGTAAAAGAAAAAAAATGATTCCCCACCCATTCTTTTTATACTTTTGTTTCTGTTGATGGTAATAAGTCTACGGCTACTATATTTGCTGAAGTTACCATTTGTTTTAAGACAGCTGTATATTTATGATGTTCATAAATTGGGTCATGTTCATTTTAAACTATAATTAACCCCCCTAAGTAGTACCAATCCCTTTAAATATTTTTAATACTCTCCCCACTGAAATTGGATGAACTATTTTTTTTATTGGTCTGGAAAATGTATACATTTTTTTTTTTTTTTTTTTTTAAATTTATATAGTTATTTTGTCTCTTTGTAAAACTCTAACATGACTTGAAACCAAGTTGATACTTGTAATATGTTATAATTATTTTCTAGATGACCTATGATCAGTTTGCCTAGTTGGCAAGGCCTAGAACATGCCAGCTGTGCACTCCGTGCAGAGGGTAACATCTCCAGCACACAAAAAAGGGAGTATCCTCTGTATTACTTTAAACTCCAGTTCTGCCATTGCCCTCAGGTCTGGGGTGTTATTACCTGTTAGGTTCACCTCTCTGGGTCAAATAGATCTTTTTAAATATTATTCATATTAGATAGGCATATTTGAAATTGTATAACTGTGTGCAAATTATTTGTATTAAGACTATTTACTTGAAGGTATAATTGTTAGTTGCTTGAAACCATATAATTGCTTTCATATTATTGGTATTAGATTGGAATACTTGAAACCCTTTGTGTGCAAGTAAATGATTATCATTAAATAGTAATTGTTACTTTAGACCATATAATTGTGCATAAACGAGTGAGTTCGAGTCTCATTGGGTGCCCCTTTCATATGGCCTTGTACCACATCTAAGCAAAAAGCTTAGTAAATTTCCATAAATTATTATCATCAGATAGGAATACTTGAAACCCTACATCTATGTCTAAACAAATTAGACAAAAAGGAAACACTGAAGATATAGTTATGATTACATTTAGAAATGCATTAAATAAGCCATAAGGAATTATGCCATTAAGTAACCTCTTTTGAAAATCTCTGTTCAAATATCTAGATATTGAATAATAAGCAGGTATGTTGATATAAGTGTCTGTTCAATCTGTGTTCTTAATATCAACCACTGGATTAAATGTATTGACAAGGAATGAAGCTACCGACTTAGTGATGTGCCTATGTATATATTACTATAAGTTCAATTGGATTATTCTCATTCTGTTGTTCATGCTGGTGGGTGGATATTATGTATCAGTTAATTCTTCCTATTTAATTTGTCCTTAAGAATTCACTTGTCTTATTCTTACTCTGAATCAGAGTATACATCTTTTTCTAAGTATGGACAATGGGATAAGAACTATTCAGGACTCCAGACTAACTTTTTTTTTTTTTTTTTTTTTCACCATTGTCCCAGAACTGTTCCGAAAAACAATTTTAAACTGTCCCCAAAAATCAAAATGGTGTTTTGTATTTTTTCTTCACTTTACCGTCTATAGCTGTTAGTAAAAACACCATTAAAATGTTTAAGAAGTAATATTTATTTTGGCTCCCTACCCTTTTTTCTTTTTAAGAAAAAATCAAAAATTCAAAAAGGGGAAGAAGACCATTTTTAACTTCATCATCATCATGTCGTGCTGGTAGCACGGATATCCCTGACCCTCTCTCGCCACTTTTCCCTATCATTCATCGCCTCAGGCAGGTCTTCTGGACAACATCCCGTATCCTCACATAGTTGCTGAATGTATGTTCGTGCTGGTCGTACTGCTTTTGCACGGCCATGTGTGGGGGGTCCATAAGAGTACATCACTTATGAGTTCGTCCCCGCTTCTCCAGCAGTGTCCTGCATGTCTGGTTCGTCTAACTTGAATAGTTTTCGTGATAGGAGGCAGGTGGCCATACAGTTGGTGTCTTGTGGGGTGTTGCCGCCAGGACTTGTTAAAGATTGCTCGCAGTGCTGCGAACAATTTTTAAATTAAATAAGGGCAAATTTTTAAATCATTGGAGAAAGTTGAAAATGTTTCTAATTGATGATGCCAAAAGTACAGAGTATAAGAAATAAAATAAAACTTAATAATTATGGTTTTATACAAGTTCATGTCAAAGCTTTTACAATAAACCAAAAATTATGAAAAATGTGGTCTCTATTCCTTAACATGTTGTTTTAAAAAAAAAAAAATTTGGACAAATTACCCTGAAATGACATAAAAATCTGCAAAAATTTGTCTGTTTCATAGGGTGTCCCTGGTTAATATTCAGGACGATGTAATATCATTAGTCTGTAGCCTTGGAACTATGTACCTCTGTGCATTGAACAAAGGGTTTGGTTTAATATTTCCAGTAGGTGACCAATTCCTGAAGAAGGCCTCGAGAATACAGTCTGACTATAGACAGCTAAGATAAGGACACTAGTCAATGAACATGTGTGAATAATAAACTTTCTCTTGTTGACATTTGCTGCAAATGTTTTGGTGAATTAGCCCATGACAGAAAACGACCTTTAATTATTAAAATGAAGTTGGTATGCATATCGTATGTAAGTGTTTGTCAGAATATAATTGAGTTCATTTGTTGTCTGCATTTTTAGTCTTGATTTCAAGTGTCCTGAGAATAACACTAAACTGCATCTGGTGGTGAGGCTCTTATTCTAGAGCTCTGAGTAGTGTGAAGTCACCCCTTCATTGCTATTATTTCCAGATCTACTCTGATTCAGAGTGGTCGTACCTGTTACAGTCCAATCTATTGGTCAAAATGATCTTTTTGGAAATTATTAGTATTAAATAGGAATAAGTGTACAGATTATCTGTATTAAGACTAGTTGCTTGAAGCTATAATTGTCTATAAATTATTATTATTAGTTACTTAAAACAATATCATTGCTTGCTTGCAAATAGATATTAACTTTGGTATTAAATAACCTAATAAGGATTGACATGCTATAAAACTAACCAAACTATATTTAAAAAAAAGTTTCTATGCTTATAGATTTTGGCAAAAAAGAAAACAAAACTTGTGCTGAAAAATAAAACACTTGATAAACAATGAACATATTGAGATTGATAGTAATTAACATATATATATTTACATGAGGTTTTTCAAAAAAATTCTAAGCCTCACCCTGATAGAAGAGACATAAGTGGACATTTTTGTTGTGGCTACACACTAATTCTTCTAAAACTAGGAAAAACTAATTTAGATTTGTCATGGTTTCTGCCCCCTTCCATCAAGGGTAATTGGAACAATCCAGGGAAAGAAGTAGTAGGTGTAGTAACTATTGGAAAGGGAGCCTTTGGGTCGCCCTTGTCTATGGTTGGTTAATTAGGTATGTTGTTGTTATAGGAACTTTTCAGTCCACACTTGTATATGAAACTGTCTAAGAAGATTGACGTCACACTTTATTTTTGTTTGGCCTGGTTGACTTTTCACATGCTTAATAACAACCATGTGATCAAAAAAATCTTCAACACAATTTTAGTTTTGCTCCGATTATGCCATGCTTTCTTCAGATATCAAAACTCAGGTGATTTTCGAGCCAAGTTGGCTTGGGCTGTAGAATATACCAACTGCATCTTTTGCAGGAGGAAGTAAGACCCCACCCAACGAGTGTCCTGGATATGACATTAAAGTATCCAATAATGAGACTCCAGCCTTATTTAACACACACACACAGCATATATGTTTATCTAAACCATCTGCTATGGGTAGGATATGACACAAGGTCAATTTTTAAGTGGAGTAGTTGATTTGAATTCAGTTTTTCTTATCCTAGGCAGATTGACTAACCAAAGCTAGAGTACAGCTTGCCATACTATTTACTTATAGTTTGAGGGAGAAAGATGGATTCATGCCTTTCCCAAGAACATTAGTGTGAAGTGAAACACAAATGACCTCATTGAGGATTTGAACTCTGGTTGTCATGTCCATTTCCTAAATGCTAAACATTAAGCCACAAGCACCTTAGTATGTAAGTGTTGCACACACATAGTATGCAGGCATAGTGTATATATATATATATATATATATATATATATATATATATATATATATATATATATAATATACCCAACCCTGCTGCTGGCCCAGTCTGCTGAGGTTGCAGTATATTCTGACTGCGTCTCTGCAGAAGAGTCAAACTTCCCCAATGAGTGTCCTGGATATGAGATTAAACAATCTGATGGTGAGACTCCAGTAATGCTGGAGCTTTGGGGAATGCAGAGTACCCCTTTATTGCCATTGTTCTAGGGTCCACTCTGGCCCAGAGTGGTAGCACCCAATAGGGTCCTATCTATGGGTCAAATAGAACTAAACTGTGTAATGTTAAACTGAATTGTTTGAAATAGAACTGTTTATATGTATAAAAATGGTTAATATGCCATAAAACCAACCACCCCTCCTCATGTGCAAACAAATGAAATCCTGCCCATAGAAAATTTTACCTATTAAGTATTCGTTCAGAAATCCTTGGTTGGATGTATATACATGTAGTCATAGTTTTAATACCGGACATTGGCCTAGGGGTTAGAGTGTTCGCCAATGGCCCGGGAGACCTACGTTCAATCCCAGGTCGAGTCATACCAAAGACTCAAAAAATGGTACTTGATGCCTCCTTGCTTAGCACTCAGCATTATAAGGTACGGATCAAGGGAAAAGTAGAGCAATCCAGGGAAGGAGTAGCGCCCTCCCCTACACATTGGTGTAGTAGCTATCGAAAAGGGAGCCTTCGGGTTACCCTCGACTATGGTCGCCTACTTTACTTTTACTTACATATAGTCAGAATTTGGTGTTAAATAACCTACAAAGGTTGATACGTCATAAAACCCAACCAACCAACCAAACAAACCCTCTGCCACAAGTAGGTTGTGACACAAGGTTAATTTTTTGAGTGGAGTGCTGCTGGTTTAATTTCAAAGTTCTTCCTTCTCCTAGAATAGTTGCCTTACCAGGGTTTCATTGCATACACACAGTGTGTTGTCATAGCTCCTGTGCACACAGTATATTGCTATCACATGTGTATACATAGTATATACATGTGGTACATACAAAAATTGGATGTTGTTAGAGGAAACTAACATTTACAGTTTGATAATGTGAGTGTACTGGCAATTATTTTACATTTTTTATTTCTTAAGTTAGTCAAAAAAAGAAAACCTTTTAAATGGGGCTATGAACTAGAAGCTAGGTAGGATGACATGTAACTTTTTTTTTTTATAAAGCAAGGAAACATCTTGACAATTGGTAGAGAAAAAAATCATAAAGCATGTAAATGCGAAATAAAAGAAAATACTCTGATTTTTAAAGAACATTTGTGGGGTTGAAGTGTTTTAAGATGGTGACCCTATTTACTGGGGTTTAGAAATGGAGGGTGCAGTTTGGTCACTCATTGTCAGTTTTACTTTCTGTAGCTCCTCCTTAATTTTTGATACTTGATATGCGAGAGAGAGAGAGACGGGTACCAAAGTATATTTTGCAGATCCCCAAAGGAGATCAGTTTGTCTCTTCATCCTCTTTCCCTTACTGAATCCCAAAAATTGTGAGACTTTTTTATTTTATTTAACCTTCTCTTTATACTTTGCCCCTCTTATCATGTAAACATTTAGAGAAGATCCCAGATGTAAACATTATAGAAAATAACTTAAAAAGGATTCACCATTTCTCAGTTATGCCTGTGTGTGTCTCTCTCTCTCTCAAAAGAAATCTCATTTTTAAATAAAGCAGCCTTTATATATATATATATATATATATATATATATATATATATATATATATATATATATATATATGCTCTTGTTTTGCCACTGGTGATAGTATGAGGTTCATTCAATAAATATTTTTTTTTTTTTTTTTTTTAATTTTATTTTATTTTATATATAAAATATAAACAGCGTTCTGGGATATGAAAGAACTATCACTATTGCTTTCTTTGAAAAAAGTGCAACTGTAAACAGTGCTTCCTATTGTCAAATCATTAGGCAATATTTCACCTTGTTTTTTGAATAAGCCTCGTATTTTGTTGATGAATGGACAAGACAAGGTAGTAGATATTACAACGTTGACTTCTCTATTATTTTTACGGTATAAGAAGTTAGATTCTGAGATTTAAACATTTAATTCTTTTTGTTATAAGTAAAGTGAAATTGGCAACTGTAGTCGAGGGTACCATTTTTTTAAGTCTTTGGTATGGCTTGACCTGGGATTGAACCCGGTCTCCTGGACCATTGGCAAACACTCTACTCGTTAGGCCAATGGCCTGGTTTTAGAATACTTGAACCATATTGTGTATAAATTATATTGAAAACATAATTATGTGTTGAAATAATTTGCATTAAGAATAGTTGCTTGAAACTAAATTTGTTTGGTTTGATTTCTTTATTTAATGCTAAAACCATCCTTGTAAAAGAACATTAGTCATACTATTTAACCCATAGCTGGGGGATAAGGGAGTTCAATCACTTTACAAAGGGTATTTGTCCAAAATTGAATATCAGCACAACTGGAGTTTGAACTTGCTCACTATGATGTGATGTTCCAGAACATGAGCCACTACAGCAAGGGACCTCCATCAGCATTAGTTGTCAAAGGATTATCATTAATTAAGTAAAGTTGGCAACCGTAGTTGAGGGTGACCTAAAGGCTCCCTTTTCAATAACTACCACACACTTTCCTTGGATTGCTCCACTTTATCCTTGATCTGTACCTTAAAATGCTGAGTGTTTAGCAAGGAGGCATCAATTTTTTTTTTTTTTTTTTTTTTTTTTTTTTTAATGACGTGACCTGGAACTGAACACAGGTCTCCCAGGTCATTGGTGAACACTAACCATTATGCTAATGTCCGGTAAAACCATAAAATTGCTTGCAAAAATTCTATGTGTAAGGATTATTATCATTGATGATGATAATCCTTATACATCATTAGTTACTTGAAACAATATAACTGTTACCGGACATTAGTATAATGGTTAGTGTTCACCAATGGCCCGGGAGACCTACGTTCAATCCCAGGTCAAGTCATACCAAAGACTCAAAAAATGATACTTGATGCCTCCTTGTTTAACACTCCGCATTATAAAGTACAGATAAAAGGTAAAATGAAGCAATCCAGGGAAAGGAGTAGTGTCCTACCCTACACCTTGGTGTAGGAGTTATCGAAAAGGGAGATTTGGGGGTCACCTTCACCTACGGTCACCAACTTTACAACTTTTTTACATTTATACGAGTAAAAGTAAAGTTGGCGACCATAGTCGAGGGCGACCAAAAGGCTCCCTTTTCAATAGCTGCTACACCGAGATGTAGGGGAGGGCATTACTTCTTTCCCTAGATTACTCCACTTTACCTTCAATACGTACCTTATATTGCTAAGTGTTAAGGAAGGAGGTACCGAGTACCATTTTGAAAGTCTTTGGTATGTCATGACCTGGGATTGAACCCAGGTCACCTGGACCATTGGCAAACACTCTATCCACTAGGCCAGTGTGTAAATTATTTGTATAAGATATAAATATTTGATATAATACAACTGTAAAGTAAAATAAAAAAATTAAAATTTTACAATAAATGCAATTCCCTAACATCTAGGCATAAAATAACAAGACAAGTTAATATGCTGTTAAAAATAATCATGATAAATTTCAATAGTTTATCTACAAAATCATGAATTCGAAAAAAATTTTTTTTCAATAAACTTTTGAAACTATTTCTTTTGTAGATATCCTGTGTATGACACAAAACTTAATATGGTGGTGAGGTTCCTATTCTGAAGCTCTTGGGAATATGGACTACCACTTAATGCTAGGTTCACTCTGATCTAGAGAGGTAGTACCTGTTAAGGTCCCATCTGTGGGTCAAACAGCTCTGCTTGAAAATTATTCATATTAGGAATACTTGATATAAGTATATGCAAAAACTTAAACTACACAAATATATAAATATACATCCATTGTATGCAATTCTTTAACTTCTAGGCATAAAAAAAGCCTAAAATAGATTAAAATCAATCTCTTCGAGATATCTTGCACAACTAATAAAGAATGAAAATGTTTCTAAGAGTTATCTTCTGGAATTTCAATAACTTAAAGATAAAAGGAAACTCTTATGAAAGAAGGTATCAGTTCGTAAGTTGAATATGTCCGTTCTTGAATTTGATGCCAATCTGGAATCTTCTGAATCATCGTTATTCAAATGTTTACTGGCTTATTCCATATTTTCTGAATTAACATGTGATTCTCCTTTCAAAAATGATTCAAAGATTGTCATTATAAAACTGAAACAGGATATATTTCCTTGTGGTAGAGAAAGGTGAAAGTTTTAATATAGTACCAATTTCATGGTGGATATATATATATATATATATATATATATATATATATATATATATATATATATATATATATATATATATATATAAAAAACAACTTACAAGTTTGGATGAGTCAATAAGTAATTTTTTTTTTTTTTTTTTTTTTTTTTTTTTAAATTAAAGAAATAAAAATGCTCTAAAAGAAAAAAAAAATTAACAGGACTTTATCAGATCAAATACAAAATGGAAATAAAACTGATTGGAATTATTCTCTATTCCGGATATGCTGGATTGAATGATATATATATCATCAAGGCATGCTGACAGTACAGATTCCTTTGATGCTTTATCACCATCCATTCTTATCATCCATTACTTTCGGTAATTCCTTGAAATGGCATCTAGTGTCCACACAGAACTGATGAATGTTTTTGATGGTTAGCCAAGACTGATGCCTCCACTTGCAGGAGTCTATAAGAGAATATCACTTAGGAATTTCTCCTTACTTCTCTAGCAGTGCCAAGCACATCTTGCTTATCTTGGATGATTTATGAGTTGGGAGATAAATGGTTGTAGGGTGTTACTTCCAAAATTCACTAAAAACATGGAGCACCCTAGTATAGTTCTCATCTACCCCCCCCCAAGTATTTTGATAGTGTCTAAGTAAAATATTCTATTTACATGAACTCCTGGGCTAATTGTCCTATCTTAATGAAACTTAGCATATGAACTTTCACCTCAAGGAACACTTTAATGAGCTTAGTTGGTGGGAGGGGTATCACTGACTCCTAGAGCTTTTTGGAACATTCGAGCTTGAACAGTTACAATTAAATCCCAAAATTACAAATCAGCCATAAGTCATCACTTTAATAGTTAGAGGAGGAAAAGACTAAAGAATTATGGCAAATAGCTGAATTGTAAGAAGTTGATGTAATTTTAGGATTTAACTGTTCAGTTTTAGAAACAAAAATGGAAGCCAAAGAATGAAACTTACTCCTGTTAGTTTGGTTTGGTTTATGGCATATCAACTATTGTAGCTTATTTAATGCCAAATCCTGCTTATACATATATATCAGATATATGATTTGTCACTAACAAAACATTACTCATTTGTTTAACCAGTTTAAATGTCAAACAGTTCAATTTGACCCATAGATAAGGCCCTATCAAGTGCTACCACTCAAGGTCTGAGTGAACCTGGGAGTAATAGTAATAAAGGAGTACTCCACATTCCCCAAAGCTCCAGTATTACTACAGCCTCACCATCAGATTGTTTAATCATATCCAGGACACTCATTGGGAGTGGGGGTTCTTGCCTCTCTGCAGAGATGCAGTCGGTGCATTCTGCAACCCCAGCTGACTGGGCTAATTCTTGTTGGATGAAAATATTACATTTCTGTACAATTTGTTGTACATTAAAAAAGAAATTAACGTAAACTTTCACAGGTGGGCTAATCTGTACAAGCATCGAGTAAAACATTACCTACATGTGAGCCAGTGGACTTATTAATAAAATCTTTGGTCGAGCCATGCCAAAAACTCAAAAAATGGTACCTGATGCAGCCTTACTTAGCACTCAGTACTAATAGGTGAGGATCAAGGGTAAAGTAGAGCAATCCTGGGAATGGTATAGTAGCTATTAAAAAAGGAGCCTTCAGGTTACCCTCGACTAAGGTTACCAATTTTACTTGCTTATTCCTATCTAATAGTAATTTTCAAACAGAACTCATTGGCCAGTCAAGGAGATCCCTACCGGTACTACTACTTCAAATTGGAATGGACCTGGGAGAAATGGCCATGGATGGATACTATACACTCCAGAATTGGAGTCTCATCACCAGATTTTCGTACCACTCAGCAGTTGAAGTTAGCATATTTTAAGCCATGGTGACAGCATAGGGAAATTTATTACTGCTGTCACGTGATAGCCCACGGAGACGTAGAGGTAAGACTAATACTATCCTCCCGTATTTGAATTGACAGTATCAAGCCGTCAAACAAGTGACCGTTAGGAAGGAATGTGGGTCACGCAGGGGAGACCAGGTGTTCGTACTTAGTGACCTCAGGTCGCCGGACATCGGAAGGGGAAAGAGAGAGAAGCCATATGATTGGCTGGGACCCCAAAAACGGAAGTGGGACTCCCTTCCCCTCAGCGGAAGTAAATAGGAAGAAATTTAGTTTTTGAGCAAGGCTCGTGGCAGGCGAACCATAGCCATTTTACTCCGGGCTGAAGACAAAAGATTAACTGAGACACGAAGGACTCCAAATCCTTCAAGCCAGTATTAAAAACAGAACAAAGTCTAGTAGCCCGTGAAAGAAGAAAATTCTCCAGTGGAACCCCGTCGAAAATAAGATAAGTAACTTTGGGGACATTTTTCCTTTATACTCAAATTTCGTTTACCACTCTCTCTCTCTCAATTTGAAGAAGGACAAAAGTCAGAAAAGACGTTTATATTCGTGGACTGTCCAATTATATGTTTTGACACTCTGAATGTGTATATATAAGTAGTAAAGGAATTTATGTATTTTCATTTTACCATGTGGTCTATGTTGTTACTTCATGCTTTCTTTCCAGCTTCTATTCGCCTTATGTTATCTTGCTTAGAATTGTCCTATTAATTCCTAAAGTATCACACGGGAAACCGGAGTTGCCGATTGCTACAATATTAATATTATTACGACTAAGACCTATAGGCCCGTATTCTTCTGTTATCTAAGGGAAAGAAGTTTAGCGGCCTGGTGGGTGTGTGATAGTGTGAAATTTGGAACCCCTTTGCCAGCAGTGGTCAGTCTGCCCCTTAATTATTCCCTCACGTAATATGCCAGTTCTTATGTGCCTGAGAGAAGAACTCTGAACAGGACTTATTCTGTAGGGGATCAAGTGCCAACCTGCCCCGTCTTCACACGTGCGAAAATAAAGTCCCGTTCTGGGATTTTAGTCGATTTGCCGTCACACTGCCATTTAGTCACCATTGCTTTACAATTTTCTTTTATTTCAGTACAGAAATCAGGATGTGTACTTTTGTCCTGGTCACTCAGATTGATTGTAAGGAATCATTTTAAACCATTTCTACGAGAATTTTCCTAACAATCTGGTGTGGAATTTTTAATTCTTGACTTGCCTGCCTCGTGGATTTCTGTGGGATACAGCAATAACTCGGAATACAAACATTCTGTTATTTCAAATTTTTTGTACCAGTTGTAAAGACTGCATTTGACACAATGTCAGTTTTTTAAGCAGTATACAGCAGATTTGAATTCAGACTTTACTTCCTCCTAGACTGGTTGTGTAACCCAGAATGTCTTACTATTTACTATTCATACCTTTCCCAAGGGCATTATCACAAAGGGAAACACAAAAACAGACTTGTTCAGGATTTGAACTCTGAGGCTGAGTACATCCACTACATCTCTGCAGATTAGTAAGACCCCCCCCCTCCAACAAGTATCCTGGATATGACATTAAACAATCTGATAGTAAGGCTCCAGTAATGCTGGAGCTTTGGGAAATGCAGAGTTACATTTCATTGCCATTGCTTCCAGGTCACTGTGGTCTGGAGTGATAGTACCTGATAAGGTCTTATCTAGGAGTCAAATAGAACTGTTTGACATTTAAACTGAGTGCAAACAAATGACATGATAAATAGTTATTTGAAATAGGACTGTTTGTTATTTAACTGTGTAAACAAATGACTGATGTTTAATAGAATTGTTTGTTATACACAGCAATACTTGGAACCATTTAACTTTGTTGACTTCTGCTAAATTGAATTGTTAGAAATAGAAATGTTTGTAGATACACACAGTTAAATGATCAAAATGTGATTATAAATCATATTTAATGTATCTAAAAACTGTATTTGGCATCAAATAACCAACAATGGTTGATGTGCCATAAAGCCAAAACAAATCTGGTTTCAGATTCTATTTCCTATGGCAATAACCATTACATTACAAGCATGCTTCTGATTGAGTAGACAGTCCCCATGATGTAGTGGCTAACATGCTGGACTGCAACATTCTAGTTAGTTTAAACACTATGTTCACACTTTCAGACTAATGTCCTGGGGAAGGTATGAACCCTCTTATCCCCCCCCTACCAACTACGAGTTAAATCGTATCACTATTGTTGTTTTTCTTGGATGGCATTAAATAAACCATGAAGGTTGATATGCTATTAAACAACGAAATCAAATCAAACCAATTTTAGGTGTATTGTCTCTTTGACTCCCCCCTCTCCCCCAAATCTGTTCTAAAAACTGTTGCATCACAGTAATAGAATTCTTTTTGAATAATTGAAGCACCTAAAATGCCTTCTCAATAGCTATAGTTTTTGACCTTCAGAATGACAATGCTACATCTGCTGTGGAAAGATTTTTTACCAAAAAACTGAGTTTTATTATCTTTTAAATAGTTTTTTTTTTCTTTTGTAGACCTGCTGTATTGCTATCAAAATGACGAAAACAAACTCTGTGTAATAAGACCCGCTGGTTGAGTTTGTCTGTATTGGAAATTTACTTTCTATAAATAGGTTTTAACTGCTTTCTAAGAGTGGGGTGGGGGGATTGTAAAATATCAAAAATAATTGTGTACAGATGAGGCAAATCAAAAGAATTCTCTGTAAGGATTGGATTTCTATGTCTGTGCATTTATCATAGCTCAGTTAAAATAGTACATTGTTGAGCAATTTTTGTTAGAGCAATTCTGTTAATGTTTCAATTTAAAGAATAAAGTTGTCTGGTTGGGCCGCCAGTTCCAAATCGTTTTTAATTAAGTATAAATTGACCAAACCTGTCAGAGATAACTTCAAGTATATTAAATGGTAATTACAGTTTTCCCATTTTCTGAAGAAAACTATCAGAATAAGCAAAGAAGAATCCTTAAAGCTTACTCAGAATTAGGATTAAATTTTATAAATAAATACTTTGATTTCGAAACCATATAACTGTCAGCAAACAAACCATTATTATCAAATAGGAAGAGTTACTTGAAACCATATAATTGTGTATGAATTATTGGTATACAATCAGAATACTTGACACTACATATAACTATGCTGATTATTTGTGTTAGATAGGAATACTTAATACCATATAAATGTGCAAACAGATGATTATTATAGTCAAAGAAAAAAAGTGCAGTTAAAAACAAATGATTGCAATGGAACATTGAAAATATAAATAATTATGATTTATAATCAAGCATTTACTAATGAATCAAATTTCAGCATTAGATAACCCACTAGGGGTTGATATGCTATTAGATAAACTGAAAATAATCCTTGGTCTTCATCTGTTATTAAACATTCACAGTGGGTTGTCTTTACCAGTTTATAGGTCTCCAGTTGCCCAGTTTTTTTTATCCAAACCTTAATGATAAAAAAAAATACAGAGTACCCATACATTCAAATTATGACACACCTCAATGTGGTAGACATAAATCAATTTTTACTGAGTTATGAATTTAATCCTCCTTAATTTTGGCCTTATACACTGCTTTTTTTTTTTTTTTTTTAATGCAGTGTAATGGTTCGTGCATTAGGCTTGTAGATCAGTTCTTGTGAGTTTAATTCTCACTAGGTGCCTCAAACTTTGGAAGTATTCTTAACATAGGAAATGGAATCGGTGACCCAAGTTCAAATCCCATGTATAACTGATTGCATTTCATGCTAACACTCTTGAAAAAGCATCCATCTCTCTGCGGCTCTGAGTAAATAGTAGGGCAACCAGTCTAGGAGAAGAAAAACTCTGAATTCAAATTAGCTGTACTCTCTTTAAAAATTGTTGCATCCTGCTTGTTGACAGATGGGTTGGGTAAATACATAGGTGGACTGAAAAGTTTGTAGACTGACATCTGCAGTTGATGACTTTTTTGACAAATGAAATCCAAGCACTGGAACACTAACAGAAGTCTATGGACCACTACATTGAAAAATAAACTTCTTTTGGTTACATTTGATGAGAGTATCTTGGTCAGCCTATGAACTTTTTGGCCAACTGCTCATATTTATGACTGTGTTAAACTGAGCTACCCTTAGTCATCTTAATTTGGCACAACTAAAAATATGGGACACCAAGTAAAACTCTAGCACACAAACTAAAATTTGCTAAGCTATATTAAGTAAATCATAACTGCTGACTTTGATTCTCACTAAGTGTCCCTATACTTGTGATTTTGGGCTTCATGCTCAATTACAAATGTATTTTACATTTCATGATAAATATCATACATGTGACTGCTAAATCTTAGTCTCTCTCTCTCTCTCTCTCTCTCTCTCTCTCTCTCTCTCTCTCTCTCTCAATTATTTTTTTTATTTAAGAATAAAATTTTTTATCATGTACTTAGTCTGGAGTCAAATGGTTAGTAAGATTGGCTAACAGACCATTATGGGTGATATCAGTTTTCAATGGATACCTTGTACAAAATTAAGCTTAGTAAATTAATAAACCCAAATTATCTAGATACTGATACACCTGCTTATAACCACATAACTATCATTCATGTGCCATATTGTCAGTTATTAATATACTTTTGGTGTTGATTGCTTTTTGTTAATCTAAAAGTTTTAAAGTCTTAGAGGGCGAGGAAGGTGGGAGAGAGAGAGAGAGAACTTGTAATAAACCAGCATGTAGAAAAAAGTAGGGGAAGATGAGCAGGTAAAGAGTCAGGTGGGGGGATGAAAGTATGAAGAAAAACAGGATTTAAATTGTCAGTATATGAAAATAAGCAAATTAAGTTTTTATGAATTTTATTCCAATGTGATTACAGAATTATGGTAAGTGTCTCTTGTAGTGTAATGGTTAATGAGCTACACTATTGAGCCATTGTTAGTGAGTTTGATTCTCACTGGTGGTTATATCTTACTTTGTGCCAAACTAAGCTGAAGAAATCAAGTTATTTCATTTTTGTCAGATATTCATGCAATTATGTGTGGACTCTGGAATTTTCACATTTTGATTACTGAAAAAAAATTTTATACCCAATTTCTCAAGATAAATATTACTTCTACAGGCTTTGCCATTAAATGACCCATGAATGTTGATATGTCATTAAACAAAGAAACTAACCAAACCTTATACTCTATTTAGGTATAGAAATTGATTGATGGAATAGAATTTTGGCATTTTTAGTTTCACTTTTCATTGAAAAATAAATCCTTGTAGCCTCCTTTTGAATTTCTCCATTCATATTAAATGACGTAAGTGAGTCTTTTTATAACAGCTAAATGGATTTTGAACCAGACTTTTTATTCAGTTCATGGTTATAAACTGTTCTCATTCCATTGTTCATACTTTGGAATAATTAATTTGCCTATAATGAGAAAGAGAGTGGGGGGTGAATTAAGACCCAAAAAGTATACATATTCTAGTCAAAGGAAGTATACTTTGTGTAACAGTTATCAATGTAGGAAATGGAATTGATGATATAATAATTTTATCATATATATATATTGTTTTTGTTTTTTCCGATACCGTGAATACTGGTAGATATTAGATTAGTAAATATATATATATATATATATATATATTTTAATGGTTGGTGCTTGTGGTGTAATAGTTACCATCATAGCACTAATACCCTTGGGGAAGGTATGAATCCAATTATTCTCCCTCCAGCTCTAGGTAAATAGTAGGGCAGACTGAATTCTTCAGCCTTGGTGAGGCAACTAGTCTAGGAGAAGGGAAACTCTGAATTCGAACCTGTTAAACTCTGCTTAAAAATTGACCTCGTGTCATATCCTGCCCGAGCGGAGGGGTTGGTAAATATGAATAGTTACCACCATAGGAAATGGACACTGTGATGCAAGTTCAAATATTGGATTAGTATGTTTGCATTTCACATGGCATTAATACCCTTCAGGAAAGTATGATTTCAACTATTCTCCCTCCAGCTATGGATGTATAGTAAAGCAGACTGGACTCTTTAACCTTGGTTAGGCAACTAGTCTAGAAGGAAAATTATGATTTCAAACCTGTTTAACGTCGCTTAAAAATTAAACTTGTGTTGCATTCTGCTTGTGTGGAGGGGTTGGGTAAATATGTGTAATAAAAATATATTATGATGATTGTATTGTATATCATATTATCATAAGTAGTAAGTGGGCTAATCATAGTAGAAGGCAACCTGAAGGTTTCCTTTTCAATAGCTATTACACCAAGGTGTTGAGAAGGGCTCTATTCTTTTCTCTGGATTGCTTCACTTACTCTTGATCTTTACCTTTATTATGCTGAGTATTAAGCAAGAATTTTTTTTTTTCTTTCTTTTTTGTATGCCATTATGCCAATTATCATAAAAGACTTTAGTCGAAGGTGACCTGAAGGCTCCCTTTTCAATAGCTACTACACCGAGGTATTGGGGAGGGCACTACTCCATTCCCTGGATTGCTCCACTTTACCCTTGATCCTTACCTTATAATGCTGAGTGTTAAGCTAGGTGGCATCAAGTACCATTTGTTGAGTCTTTGGTATGACTCTACCTGGGATTGAAAACCAGTCCTCCGGACTATTGGCAAACTTTCTACTTATTAGGCCAATAATCCGGTAATATACCATTATTTTTATCATATATAAGGTTGGTTGGAAAATATTAATTTTAGAAGAAAATCCCCGTAGCAAAGTGGCTAACATGCTGGACTATGACATATAGTAAGCAAGTTTAAACTCCAGTTGTGCTATTAGATTCATTTTTGGACTAATACTATTGGGAATGAGCCCTCTTATCCTCCCAGCTATGGTTTAAATAGTACTACTACTGTTCTAAAGGAATGAAATTGACATGAATTTTGATATGCTATTAAACAAAGAAACCAAACCTGTCCGATTTTAGTATAAAATGTTTACATTCTATTCTAACATTATTTTCATAGTTGTATAAAAAAATTCACATTCCTAATGAGTAAAGTGTCCTTTTTGTATTTTTTATTTTTTTTTTATTTTTACATCACTTCTTTTGGTATGTGATTTTGAAGGTTATATGCCTCAAATCATGAACATGGGGGGGGGGGGAAAGCAATGTTTACTTTTTTCCATGAGTTCAAGCTTGGTTATAATTTTGCTTCATGACATTGCTCGGCCATGTGTTGCCAGGATGACTCTGCAGATGCTCACCGATTTAAAATATGAGACTTCGTCACATTCACCAAATTCTCTTAATTTCTCAACCACTAACTACCACTTTCCCCCCGACAAACCTCCAGATACATTTTTATGCTAAAAAACATTCTGTTCCAAAGGAGAAATGGAGAATCCATTTTAAAGATTTCTTAGCATCAAAACTTAGAATTTTATCAATCAGGCATAAATAACTTTATTAATCAATGGTAGAAATGCATAAATTTTTAGGGATCCTATTTCGACCGATTAAAACACTGTTTAAAGTTATTAATTCAAGAATAAAAGTTTATTCTAAAGTCAGATATTAGTTTCAGAACAACTTATGTTACTCCTTGAGAGTTCTTCACACCACTGGAGTTTGAGTGACAGCAAGTTTCCTGGACTTTTCTCAGTATTCTGGCCGGTCTTAATAATGCTGTAGTCTGGATGGTCTACACTTGTCCTCTGATTTCTAAATCTTCCAGTCCCTTTACCAAGCCTTTGGAGATTGTTTTGACCACACCTATTACGATTGATATTACTGTCACCTTGATGTCTTATAGTTTTTGGGTTTTTTTCTTTTTTTTTTTTTTTTTTTTTTTTTAATTAGGTTTAAGTATTTATCTCTTTTTACCTTTTTTTTATTGTCACCTTGTGGTCTGCTGGGATGGCAAAATCCACTATTCAGCCAGTTTTCTCTCTCTCTCTCTCTTCTTTTCATTATCACTAGGTCTGGTTTGGTTTTCTGCCTGAAATTAAGTAATCTGTATCTCAAAATCCCTGAGAATTTTGTGCATTTCATTCCCCAGGACATATTTGGGATTGTGCATATACCACTTGTTTATATGGACAAATTTAAATTTCTTCCACAATTCCCAGTGGATCACCTTCTCCACCTCGTTGTGTCTAGTCTTATACTCTTTTTGCACTAATTTGCTGCATTTGCTTATGTCATTGTTTCATCTCTAATCACCACATAACCTGCATATAATAATGATAATAATTATCATTATCATAATAGTAATATATCATTAAAACTATCTGGCTATATCTCTTCTTTTTAGCTGTTATAATGACAGATGAGTATTGTGATTCTGGCAAATTTGAAGCATTTTTTAAACTGGAGACTCAAAGCTGCTGAAGCTGCCTGCACAGTTAAGTTGAAGCAAGTAGTATCTGACCCTAGTGACCAAAATAAGGTGAAGTGTTGACTTAAACTAAAACCCAGAAATATATAATCATCACTTAGCAAATATACTTAAAAATGTTTGCATTTGAAAACTTGAAGGATTATAGGATTATGAAAAGATATATCTAGAGCATTATATAAGCTTAAAAAGAACATACAAAGCTCTTAAAAGGTTTCAACTTTCAGTTGATCAAAAAATAAAAAATACTTTGTACCTCATAAAAGCTATTCTTTAACATGGTGTTAAATGTCTGTTTTTTTAAGTGGTGTGTTTATCAGGGTTTCAAAAAAATCAGATTCTGCTTGTTTGTTTGATTTGCTCATGTAGGTTTTTCATGGATAGCACACAAGTAACAGCAACCAACATAGGTACAGTATATATATATATATATATATATATATATATATATATATATATATATATATAAAAAC
Source organism: Sepioteuthis lessoniana (assembly GCA_963585895.1). Classification (NCBI taxonomy): domain Eukaryota; kingdom Metazoa; phylum Mollusca; class Cephalopoda; order Myopsida; family Loliginidae; genus Sepioteuthis; species Sepioteuthis lessoniana. Next base: position 29,704,361 of record OY757922.1, on the reverse strand, counting down.
CAATGAAAAATTAATGGGTATGTCTCAATCTTCATAAATATGTTGGATACTTTTCTAAGTGGGAGTAATATGCTGACTTAGTAGTTCACTATTAACAGTGGTTTACCTTCTTTACACCGCTGGCAAGTATTGTGTTTTGTTAATGTCATTTCCTACCTCCATTTTGGTTACATCTCGTTCATTAACCTTTTGTTGGGTTACAAACCCCCCCCCCCACACACACACACTAGCTCTAAACAACAGAAATTGAAGAGGTTGCAGTTCTAGAAAATACTTAAGGGTACAGAAAAATAAGACAAATAATTTGATAAAATAATAGCTTAATTATAAATACTAGCAGAAATATGTGCCTTGCAGGCACAAGCATTAAAGTTTTGATGTAAAAGTTAATTCCATTATATCAAGAATTTGGATGATTAAAAAATAAGTGATAATATTAATAATTCAGTACAAGTGCAGACCATATAAAATTATCCTTCAGTTTCAAATTGAGTTAGAAATTGCTTTATTCTCTTAGATCATTTTAAATATATTGCTCTAATAAATGTCTTGCTATGATGTGCTGTTTCATTGTGACATACATACATGTATATGATAAAATAAGTGGAAAAGTGAACCCATTGTTTGGTTTATCCACTTTCCACTTATTTTTATCATCTTGTCAGATTTATCTAAATCTACCATTTCTCCATACATGTGTATAGACACCGAGAATTTAAGTAAAACACATGAATAAAAATCAAACTTAGCTGTTTTAAGGCTGTTGATTGTTATTTACTAAACTTTCTTAATCTGACACACAGGCCTTAAAGTTGATGATTGCATCTGCTGTTCTTAAGTGATCATTCATCTTAGAACTAAACAGGCTCATCATTACTTAACTTTGGTGATCTGACAGGAGGAGGTACTTTAATCTTGACTTGATTGTCAAGATCAGCAATTTTTTTTTATTTTTTTTAATGTTTAAACCCCTCTCCAAAAATAGATCCCTAAGATTTGATATATGTATTTATCTAACCTCTCCACTATGAGCAGGTCGGTTTTTAATTTGAGTAAAGCTGGTTTGAATTCCTTCTCCTAGATTGATTGGCTAACTGAAGCTAAAGATCCTAGACATACCTACTGTTTACCCATAGCTGTAGGAAAAACAGATTCATGCCTTTCTCAATGACATGAGTAAAAGTGAAATACAGTTTCAGCTCAGATTTGAACTCTGGTTGCCTATTCCGTTTTCTGTGCCATTCAGTGCACCTCCTTGTATTTGATGTAGTTAATGGATATGTTAGTCTAGCTTATTAACCATTACACCAGTTGAGACCTCTTGTCTATGACAAGGAGCTGGTTAATGATTTTGGTCCACCATAAAATTCAAGGTCTCCTTGTAATTAATATAAAGTTACTTAGTGTATCAGGTTTTTACATTAATGTCATTGTAGGTAGTAAAGTAAGTGACTTGGAATTCTCTGCCTTGGTATGTAAATAAAAATAAACTATGAAAAATAACTTTTTCACTGTCAGTTTTACCTTAAATCTGTTGCCTCTTGTACTCAAATAGTTAAATGTCAAGTATTTTCATTGTTATTTGTGTTGTTATTTGTGTGTGTTGCTTGATGTTTGTGTGACTGTAGTATTGTTTTTTTTTTTTTGTTTTTGTTTTTTTTTTTTTTGTTTGTGTGTGACTTTTGTTTTGTGCATTTTGTTGTATGTATATTCTTGTTACTGCATATGCTGTTATGGTATGTTGTCAATAGACAAGTGAGTTACTAAAAATTCAGTCTAGTGTATTAAGGATAATATCTACTGCAATTTTTGTTGCTGGGGAAAGAAATCAACAATTTTGTATGATTTTAATCTTTTTAGGAATATTATGCATTTTTACAATATGAAATATATATCACTTTATTCAATGTATTACTTTGATTTTTAATATTAAAATTACTTAGTGAAGCTTATATCAATTTTTGACAAGTAAAATCAGATGAAATTTACATGAAATATTTGTTAAAAATTAAGTTTGTATTACTAAATTAGAATAATACTTCATTCTAATATCCCTATTCAGTCTGAATTTCCAAGACGAGGAATTATATTTTAATCATACTAATGTTCAATTAGTTATGTTTCAGGTATCTGTTGTATTTGGAATTTTGTATAGAATCCTTTATTCAAAATGTAGGGTAAGAGTATCCTTGTTCTGTTGTCATGCAAGATCAAGAACTGTAACATGAAGTTGAGGAGGCAGAGATTACTAGGGCAAGACCAGTCAACCCCGAAAAATATAGTTGGAAGAACATTGAAAAGCCTTAATCAAAAAGATATTTGGAAATCAAGCCTGGCTGATCATGTATAGAGAAAAAAATGGGTCACCAATCTCTGGAATAGAATAGACTGAAAGAATTAGAATAGTTAATAACTAACTTAATGGCTGGCCAAGCATAGAAATGAGGATCTCGGTTTTGGAAATTAGACATCAGGCTCCTTTTTTTATATATAGAGGAAGAGGGATGTTCTGATATCTGTCTCATGAGACTAGATCTCACCACAGACCTTATACCTCCCTTATACCTTGGTGTAGTAGCTACCAAAAGGGGAGCCTTAGGGTCACACTCAACTACAGTCGCCAACTTTACTTACTTTTATACAATTGTGTGCAAACAAATGATTGTAGACAAAATATTTCAATTAAGACAAAAATCAATGGAACATTGAAAATGTAGTTTATATTACAATTAAGCAATTATAAATGAATTAAATTTTGGCATTAAATAACTCATAAGTTGATATGGAATTAAAAAAATAAACCTTACAAAACAAGCCACAACTCTTCATTTTAGCACACCACTGTGGTAAATTACTTATCCATAGAAGATTTTTCTGGTAGAATTTCAGGAATTGTTAATCATGATTGGAAATATTTTAGATTATGCTAGATCTAGCTCAGACCGTTCTTCTCACTTTGAAAAGTTGTCTGTTTCAGAGTGCTTACCCCCACTCTCTTGGTAATCATTACAAGAAGCATGTGAAACTCTCCCTTCCTATATGCACTTAAATCATCTCTCTCTGCCAGCTATTACACTAAGATAGAATCTATTTCATTTCTATGATTGTCCAGCCTAAAAAGGATTAAAAACTCCTTTGTGGTGTTTTTAAATTAGGATTAATAGTATCCCTCCTAATCTGGAAAATAGAATTGATAGATATAATAATTATATAATAATAATTGATAGATATTTCAAATAGTTTTGATTCTTTATGTATTTCAAAGCTATCAGAAGACCAAAGAAGCTTGAAGCCATCTTTGATTCACCACACTTGGACAAAGACATAATGGATAAGTATTGGCAGAATGTTTATAGTTTGATTTTGGTCAGTTGTATATTCTAGTTCAGTAAGAAAAAAAACAAAATTAGCATAATCATGTATTCAGACTTTCTAGATAGGGGATTCTCAACCCTGGGTATCTATTCATCTTGAGATTATTAGAAGCAAATTCTGGGTGTATGGAACATAACAGTGAGATAACTGAAAAACTCACCAACTCTTTATGATATCCTTCTTATCAATTATAAAAAAACATATCTGTTTATACACTCAATTGGTTTAAGAGTTCTAATTAGCAAATTCAAGGGGTACTTCAGATATTGATGATCTGTTGAAAGAATTGTTGTGACATATATAACGTACTCATATGCAGATGCATGCAGAAACATATTCAACACAATAAAGATGAGCGGACACAGTTCTTTAGAAAAATATACCTCTCACTTTATTTGAAAGGGTTACGAAAGGTTTTATGTGTGAGAGGTGATTTGGAGACTGAACAGAACTGCAACATATTGACCCCCCAACTCTTCTGGCTATAGCAGCATTTCTTTCCCATTCTCCTAGGCTGCTCAACCGGGGGCCCAACCTCTGCTGGGACATGGTTCTCATTCCAGCATCTTCTCTCCAACTCACTGACTTCCTGTCGCACCCGGGTTATATAATTATTTGACGCCCACCTACTTCCTGTGGCATCACAATTCGCACTCAATTCAACCCGTTGACAGTCACGGTTATCCCCCGATATCTTCGACCGGATGCACCTGTTATTTACACAGGTGCATTTCTCATCTGACAGCTCAGCCGGGTCAGAGGTCAATATGTTACACATATCCATGAGTGACAAACAATCTGAAAAAAGATGGTTTGATTGAATTTCAAGAAGATCCCAAAAAGTAAACTGTTTCTTAGAAGTCTGACCTGGATACCAAACAATTGTGATTCTGAGCAAATTACATCTTCATCTAGTTTGGTGACAAAGGCAATGATAGTTACAATTCCTTTCAAGAGTAACTATTTGTGTTAAGTGGGGGTTCTCTACATAACTGACCTTGAAAATCAACATGGAGTATCCAGCTTGATATTTCTGCTGGCATATGAGTAGCATTATAAAAAAAACAACAAAAAAAATGGCAAGATTTCATATTTTGTCTGAGAAAACAAAATGAAAAAAATCACACTGAGAGAAATGTTTGATATTTTTAGTGTGTGGGTGTATATATATATATATATATATATATATATATGGTGTGTACATTTTTCCTTTCTTTAAAAGAACAATGCTTATGGTATGTTTAGGTGAAGAGGGTATGGAGATATAACGGGGGTCTGGAATCATAAAAATGTAAGGGCCCATGATATTCCTACTCTTGATATCACCTTTATTAATAATAACAAAACATTCAATATAACATAAGTTGTAATTTTTTTTTTATTGTTTTAAAGGCTTATTTTCATGATTGAGTGAAGAGGCCGTTAGGAAATAATAGACAGAATATTGTAGGTTTGGGATCATAGAAATAAGAAATTTTCCATTCAGCCAGAATTTACTGTTAAATTTATTATTTTAAAGATTTAATTTTTAAACAAAAGAATATATACTGTTTGAGTAATAATTCAATAATAATTTTGAATGATAGAAAGGAGTAGTAACACTGCCCTTCAAAAATTATTTCTATTAATGAGTTTATGATCATAAATCAAGTTCGTGTTGAAATCTAGGCTAGATAGAGGTGATACTAGACTTAATATCAATTTGGCTATGTTAAAGTGGCCATCTTTGTTGTTTACCTACAGATCCTCAACACACTGGAGCCTTTTTGTAGGACATGTACAGTGTTTCTGCAATTATTGGAAACCCATGCCGCCTTTGCTCCAATTGGAAGCAAGACTGGTAACCTGATTAATGTCAAAAGTTGTAAGCCTGTTTCTTACTAAGCCTATGATGACCTGTATGGATTGGTGAAATGCCATCTCAAAATCTTGGTTCTAAACAAAGTGTGAATTTTGTTAGATAAGGTCTTGAAAGGGGGACATTATGGGGCTTAAAGAATATGCTCATGCCACTTTGTTGACTAATCAAAACTAACCTTGCATCAGTGATAGTCTTTAAGATAAGGAAATTAGAAATTGCATTGAGCAAATTTTCAGGAGTTACTCTTGACGTTATTTGAAGGCCTCCAAACTTTACATCCTGACATTTATTTTTGTTTAGGATGATCCCATTTTCTGCTCCGTGATAAGTACTCGGATGTATGATAGAAGGTGCCTTCTACATTGTGATCAAAGAATGGCATATCATCAACGACCTTCACTTTGTGGGGAATATTTCTTATTTTGTTATATCTGCATGTGTGCTCATCCCTGGGGACGTCCTGAGATGTATGAAACAGCTCCACTCCATGATGAAGTTTGTAAGTGGCTGAGATTCATCATCTATGGAAATCAAGTGGTAACCATCCACAGCGTCCAGGACAGTCTTCTCGTGTGTGTGTGTGTGTGTGTGGGGCGTTCTGCTAATTAAAATGGCGAGCTGGTGTGGTGTCTCTCATTTGCATTGGGAATTTAGATGTTGTTAATTAACTGTTCTTATAGCCCCCTCCTTTTTTTTTTTTTTTTTTTTTTTTTTTTTTTTTGCAATAATCACTATAGTGTTACCCCAATTTGTAGGTGTACTAAAGGGTACTGAGGTAAGAATACCTCTTCTGACATCGTCCCAAAGGGCCTGTTGCACTTGTTCCTTGTAATGGTATTGGAATAGGTTTATGTCTGACCTTGGGGGTTGAACCTTCCTTGAGGTGGTTGTGCACTGAGGGACCAGACATAGCAGGAAATTTTCCACAACTGTTGAAAACTGATGTGACAAAATGGCCTAACAACAATCCTTTAATCTTATCTATACTTTCATTGGTTGCTGGAAAAGGAAGGCTTTTAGTATAATTAGGTAGTTGCAGGCTTTTGTTCAACTCGGGTTTGCATTTGTGGGCCAGAGGATTTAGTGTATGATGCTGCAGATTTGGGAGTAGAGTATCACATGCAAAACCCTCTGGCCCATGAATTTGGGCACCTCGGGTGGTGTAATGGTTAGCAAGGTAGACTAGCAAACCTACACGAGTGAGTTCGATTCTCATTGGGTGCCCAATTCATGCGGCCTTGTGCTACATCTAAGCAAAAAAGCTTAGTAAATTACCTCTGGCCCATGAATTTAAATTTGTGAAAAGGTCAAGGACTTCCACTGTAGCAACTGAATTATGGGAAATAGCATCCAAACCTTTGCGCCTCTTGCCCCAGCATTGCTTGCACAGATTCAAATCCTGTCTGCAAAGCCATATAGGTCTAGAGGTGATTCTAGACTTAATATTACTTTGACAACAAATAATTTAGTAGCCATCTTTTGTTTACTCATAAAGCCTCATTATCAGCATATTTATTGTTGTGTTCTGGTTAGTGAACACAAGTAGTAGTAGTAGTAGTAAGACAAACCACGATATGTGAGGAAATAGTTATATTTACAGGAAGAGTATTTACGAGAGAGAGACTGTTAGTTGTAAGAACATAGTATTAGTGATAGAGTAAGGATATACTTCAACAATAGGAACGGCTCTTCTGGTCTGACTCATAGACTGATCTGGACTGGAACCTCTTGGTATTAGAGCTACTGCCATATATGGTAGATGGCCTAGCTCATTATGCTGAAAACGTAGGTGATACCCAACATTTATAAAAGGGAGATAACTTGTACAGACTGATTTTAATTGCATGTCAACCCATTTAGGGTTATTTTATGACTAATGATGAGGAAATCATGTACATTTTATATTTACATATTTGTGTAGTTGTTTAAGATTTTTTTTCTACACAGTTATATGGTTTCAAGTATTCCTGTCTATTACAAATAATTTACGTACAGTAGTTATAATTTCAGTTATTCCTATTGAATACAAATAATTTTCAAACAGATCAAGTTGACCCATAGATGGGTCAGGGAGCCTAGGAGTAGTGTCAGTTAAGGGGTACTCCACTTTCTTGCGCTCTTGAATTTGAGCTTCCCCTCCAGATACAGTTTGATATCATACCCATGACAAAACTTTGTGGGGGAGTGTTTTATCTCTTGCTGCAGGAAATATAGTCAGTGTATTCTAAGCCCCACTGGACATAATGACGTAAAAATTCCTTAAAATGGGAAAAAGTGCTTTAAAATTAGTATAAATAACTCATAAAAGAAATAATTATTGCTAAAACTTAGAGAACGCTAAAAACAGATTTTTAGATCTTTTTTTTTAAAGAATTTTATTTCTGATTTTTTTATACAGTATAGTCATTTTTTTTTTTTTTTTTTTTTTTTTTTAATAGTGTTTTTATTGCATTTTAAATTTTAACTTCTATTCTCATGCATTTTATTTATTTTAAATATATTTTTAAGGAAAGTTATTTACTTCACATCCTTCTATTATGACGTAGGTGACATTGTTGAGTGACGTAATATTAGATGTAATGACGTTTGCTGAACTGAAACTTCTAGAAAGATGATATTAAGTCAGATTGATGTAAAATAGGGGTATCAGTGTAAAACCAAAATGGTGGGTATTATTTATAATGTACATATTATCTAACCAAAAATGATATTGCATATATATATATATATATATATATATATATATATATATATATATATATATATATATATATATATGGGGTGTGTACATATTCATGTTTTTGATTACAAAGTTGCAATGCTGTTGATTTTGTTTTTAAAAAAAAAAAAAACTAACCCTATCCGTTTAATGATAAACCCTACTTTTGCCCCTTTTTAGATACTGGAGCAGGTGCTGCTTAGTGGGATGACCCTCTGAAATTGGACTATTTTGAGCAAGTGTATAATAGCAGTCCTTTTTTATCGGTGGTGCTTGAATTAATTTTTGACTGCTGATTTTTTGTAGTGTACAATATAAAAACTGTAAACTAAAAAAGGTGCCGTACAAATTTTAGATTTACGTTTAAGGAGTGTGTTTTTTTTTTTGTTTTTTTTTTGTGTGTGTTTGTTTCCTCTGTGTGTATCTGTTTTTTGAGGGTTTTATTGGTTTTTCTGTGTGTTTTTTTTTGTTTTTCCTTTTCTGTTTTTTGTGTGTGTGTGTACCTGTTTTATTGCAATGTGTCTAAGCATTGGTTTAATTACTCCATTGACTGGATTTAGCAATCGGATATTAATTAAATGGTTATGGCCTGCCTTGTCAATTTTGTTTAAGCCTCTCTGATCTGTTTTTGTAATGAATCATAGCAATTGATAAACACACTAAAGAATTGGAAAAAAGAAGCTGAAGATGTCAGAATTAAGATTATATTTTTCATAACCAGTTTAGATTTGTAAATGTGTCAGTTCTCTACAAAATGCTCACCCTGTTGGCTGGGGCTGGAGACTACACTAATTCCCCCTCCCCCCCAATGAGTGTCCTGAATATGACACTAAACTGCATTCGATGGTGAGGTTTCCATCCTGGAGCTTTAGGGAAGGTAGAATACTCCTTCCTTGCCATTACTCCCAGGTCCACTCTGAGTGGTAGTACCTGTTAAGGTCCCATCTATGAATCAAATAGAACTATGCTATTATTAATATGGCTTATTAGTTATTTAAAATCATACAGCTGTGTGCAATTTGTTCATATTGATAGGAATCCTTAATAAATTGAATTACTAATATTAACAATACTTGAAAACATTTAACTGTGTGCAAACAAATGATTAATATCAAATAGAATTATTGGTGTTTGATAACAATACTTGAAATAATTTAACAGTGTGCAAGCAAATGAGCTATGGGTCATTTAAAAATAACGCTATTTATCATCTTTTCACTTATAAATTATAATATATGTATAAACAGAATTTGGCATTAAATAATCTACACGGGTCGATATGCCATAAAACAACATACCAATCAGTCTAAGAAATGCCGATTGGAAAAACTTTGTCAAAATGGCTGATGAAATATTGATAATATTACTGAGTCATAGTCTTTTTTGTGTACTTGAAATAAATTTTAGAGTAAAAAATCTGCACAAAAAAAAATTATACTTACATACACACACTCTGTGTATCATTTTTAACATTTGGTGCAAATAAAGCCTTCAATAAGATTATATAAAGTACATGACTGTCCTTTCCAAATTGTTTGTTTCTCTAGTTAGTTATTATCTAGTTATTTTTTTTAAATAACACACTTCACTATCTTTTACCTTTTTTTTTTTTATTCAGTGTAAATGATTTTTATATAGTCCTGGTTACAATTATTGATATCATGAATTTTCAGTTCATAAAGTAGAATATTAGGAAAAAAAAAAACCAAAATACCTGAATCAAGTGAAAGTTTTGTTCTATTGACAACCCATGGTTGATTAAGAACAGCAAATGATAAAGCAACAAGTTTATATAAATTTGATTATTTTCCATTTATTTCTGAAGACATAACAAAAAAGAAAAATGAAAAGGGGTGCCAGAATAATGGTTGCCAGAACTCTATTTAAGGGATGAGCCTAACAAAGGTTTTTTTCTCTCTTGTCTTGTATGTCTAGGATACTTTTTTTTATTAGTTTCATTCAAATGAGATTTTGAGACAACAGTTAAAATAGAATTCCACTATAATTTGAAGTAGAAGTTTTTATTCTTTCATGTAATGACATAGTACATTTTTGGCATCACAGATTATTGGCCACTCTCTTTTTATGTTATCTTTGGGACCTAATTAGTTCCCCCCCTCCCCAAGAAACAATTTACATGGTATCTTGCTGTGTTGTCTCCTATCTATTTATTGTATTTTCAGAATTCTTGGTCTGGACCCCCTCCAAAAAGAGAAAAAAATTCTGCCACAACATATGTTGAAGAGTTTGGTTGTTTTTCTTAGATTAAGTTTAAAGTAATTAATGTAAGTTTTAAAGGTTATCTCCATATAGGAAATTCCCCTTTTTCTAGATTAAAGCATGAGCTTTAGAGACTGCATTCCAGGGGCCTCAGCCCATTAAAGGGTCTCTAGAAATTACTGAACTGTTAATTAACTACATTCCCTAATATTGAAATATCAGTATGGCTTTACATTTGTTGGGTGGTGTATAGATAAATTAGCTCAGCTTCAGGGAACCTTCAAAGTTCTCCTTTCCTACGAAAGTCATCACCTTCTCACTCCTCTAAAAAGATAAGGACTGAAGTATCCCAAAAGAGGAATACAAATGAAGCTGAGCTATTTTTAGCTCTGCCTGAATTATTAAATAGTAACTGTTACTTGAAACCATATAAATGGTTGAAAAAGACTGGCAGTACATAATCCAATAAAGGTTGACATGCCATAGAACCAACCTAACAGAACTTTATATACCCCTAAATGTCCAAACAAGTTTCTATCTCTTCTGTTAGTAATGCTATGTGATAGATCAATCGGCCTTTGTATTTTCTCCATCTGTACAAGTTATAATTTTTACAGATGCGATGCATTTGACAACATCTTTTAGTACTGGACTAGGTTAGTGTAGAAGTTGAAAGCCTCATTTGTACAACGTTGGGGAAATCTTAGTCTTTGAAACTTCATCAGCTCTTTATTGCTTGTACAATCAGTTCTCTATTGTATGTTGTTTATATTTGTTAAGGGGTAAAATGAAAAATTAGATGACGGGAAATGAGATCGACATGAAGAAAGGAACATCAGTTGGCATTTGAATACTTGTTATTGCTTGATATGATACCATATATATTTGTGACATATATATACTGGATATATTTGTGACTTATCTATATATACTGGATATATTTGTGACTTACATATATATACCGGATATATTTGTGACTTATATATATATATACCGGATATATTTGTGACTTATATATATATATATATACCGGATATATTTGTGACTTATATATATATATACCGGATATATTTGTGACACATATATATATATATCGGATATAGTTGTGACTTATATATATATATATATATATATATATATATATATATATCGGATATAGTTGTGACTTATATATATGCACACCGGATATAGTTGTGACTTATATATATGCACACCGGATATAGTTGTGACTTATATATATATGCACACCGGATATAGTTGTGACTTATATATATGCACACCGGATATAGTTGTGACTTATATATATGCACACCGGATATAGTTGTGACTTATATATATATACACCGGATATAGTTGTGACTTATATATATATATACACACCGGATATATTTGACTTTTTAAGACCTAAATTTTAACAATACTCAAAATATGAACTGTATGTAAATGGTTGACCAAGGTTAGGCCTGGTTTGTATCATATGGTGTGACTCTAATATTTGGCTAAATTTTAGGTCTCAGAAAGTTGCATGATAAGTGTGTGTGTGTATATATATATATATATATATATATATATATATATATATATATATAGTAGATTATTTGGTCTATAATAAAATGTGATTGGGGATTTATTGAATGATCCAAGATTAAGAAAATCATATTTTATATGTCAATCTTTTGTATGAAGGGTGGAGGCAGTTCTTGTGTTTGGGATGAAGAAGCCTCTTTGAATTCGAAATTCTTGGTACCTGGAGAATTTTTCAGTATGTATTTGTTGTGGAGAGAGGGAGATGTCTTTCCAGTTACAGAAAGTTGTTCCTCTATGCAGCACCTATCTGTTTTCTAATACGAGTAAGGATTGTGCTTATTGTCTGACACCTGAGGTGTTTAGTCAAGGGAAAATGCTGATAGAGTTTGTCTGATTTTTGCATCTGCCTAACCTGGAAGCTTGCTTCCTGTTGGATCACTCACATTAAACCACCCTTGTGCCACACCTTACCACTGCAGGTGGTCAGTGATGTAGATATATGGACAACTGTTACTGCACAGTGCCAATGATGAGAAATTGGCTTGTTTGAATGACACTGAAAAGTTTTCCCACCCACTCTGGTAAAGGAAGTCATTAGGTGATTTTTGCTGAACTGTATGACATCGCCCTTCCTCTTGTTGCAAGTGTGGCACAGCAAATGATTGTGGAGCAGAAATGGGAAGTTCATTAATATCTTAGTGAAATGATCAAAAACATTATGAAGGAATGATCATAATCAAAATTTTTGGTTTCTCTATTTTTATAATATATTAAGGCATTTTTTAAAAAATGCTTTTACTTAATGAAATCTTAATTCATTTAATTTTTTTTTTAATCAAATATCAATTCAATGCTGATATCCTTTTGAAATATTTTCTTTTATAAATGTTTTAAACTTTAATAAAAGATGAAGGTCAAGAATTAAGGACTTACTTTCAAGTATAGTATCTGGGTGGCAGGAAATCACAACTTATACAGGATTCCTGTTCCTCTGCGGATAGCATCTAGACTTGTATTGGAAGCAGGAAATTCAGTTGCCATATGAAGTGTCTTGTCTCCATTGCTCAGAGTGCATTATTTATGAAGTAACTAAAATATTCACAAACAGAACTGATACAAAAAAAAAAATCTAAATATTTCAAAGTTAGTTGATATAGAATATTTTATAAAAGATGATGAAACACCAGTTTTCTTATTTTGAGTTGTATGTAATTTTATTGTAAAATTTAACTTCATCTGTATCTCTTAACTGCTGGAACTGAGGTTTCATTGTTTAAAAAAAAAAAAAATTTTTTTTTAATCAAATGTCAGTTTAATGTTTCCGTTTCCTCTTTCCAAAAAGAAAAATAAAATGTCCCGCCTTCCCACTCTTTTAAAAAAACAACACTTTGCACTACATTCAGTACAAAGTTGATACCTCTTTCTTATATTCAGTCGGCTGGGGCTGCAGAATACACTGACTGCATCTTTCCAGAGGAGTAAGACTCCTCTACCGAGTGTCCTTGATATGACACTAAACAATCTGATGGTGAGGCTCCAGTAATGCTGGAGCTTCAGGGGAATGCAGAGTATCTCTTCATTGCCTTCACTCCCAGGTCCACTTTTACTGGGAGTGGTAGCACCTGATAGGGTTCTATCTATGGGTCAAATACGACTAAACTGTATACTTATGCTAAACTGAATTGTTTGAAATAGAACAGTTTGGACATTTAAACAGCATACTGAACTGCTTAAAATAGAACAGTTTTGAACATTTAAACAGCATACTGAATTGCTTAAAACTTATCAAAATGACTTAATTCGGCATTAAATGACCAAAAAACGGTTGATATGCTTTAAAACACCAACTTATATTCAATGAATATCATACTAATATATTATTAGTTATTATCCAAAAGTTCACTTAAATAAAAGCATTAATCTTTTTTTTAATCTTGTGTTATATTACAAAGAGAACCAAGTTTTAATCATTAACTTATATACACTATTGTTGATAAATAAGTACACCTCTACTAATTTTTTTAATAAGTTATTTATTTTTAAACCAAAGATACCAGTATTTTATAATTGCTCCTCTACTCCCTTTATATACTTAGCACTATATTCAGTTCAGAGTGGATGTAGCTTATTTTTATTCAAAGAACATTGTACAAATCAAAGTTAAGTTGGTCGACTGTAGCTGAGGGCGACCCAAATGTTCCTTTTTTGATAGCTACTACACTAAGTCAGTCCTTTTCCTGGATTGCTCCACTTACCTTTGATCCATACATTATAATGCTGAGTGTTAAGTAAGGAGGCATCAAGTCCTATTTAAAAAAAAAAAAAAAAAATTTTTTTTATTATAGCCTTTAGTATGACTTGACCTGGGATTGACCTGGTCAACCAGCCCATTGGCAAACACTCTAACCATTGTGCCAATGGGCTGGTACAAATATACTGATAGTTATTGGCCTGGAAAATAAAATATTAAATTCCTTTTAAAAATCTACTTATATTACAAAGATAGAGAACTAAAAAAAATTCAATTAATTTAAATACAATATTGCCTATAAATATGTATTTATCCAACCCTTACCCCAAGGGTAAGATACAATATGGAGTCCATTTTTAAATGGAGTAATGCTATTCCCCCATGCTTGCTTCTTATAGAATCGCCTCACATTAAACCACTCTTGTGCCACACCTTACCACTGCAGGTGGTCTGGTGTGCAAATGTATGTACTAACTAATTCAGTTGTTCTTCACCTAGACTGGTTGTCATATAAAGGCTAGTAAGCCTAGTTTGCACTACTTTTTACTCATGGCTGGAGGTGTGAAGAAAAGATAGATTCATGCCTTTCTCAAGAGTATTAGTGTGAGGTGAAAATGCAGACAACTTCATCAAATATTTGAAATTGGGTTGCCTATTCAATTTCCTAAGAAAATTGTAAGTTATTACATACAAAGTGTACCTCCCAAATGAACACACCTTTACCAATTTTTTAAAAATAAAAAGTTAATTTTCTTCTAAACCAAAGATACCAAAGTTTTATAACATTTTTTAAAAACCTTTATATAATCAAAATGGATATTATTGGGTATTATCCATGACCAAACCCTAAATCACTGAAAATAGGTAGCAACAAATAAATACATCTCTTTGAAAGAATTTATTTTAAATCAATATTTGCTGTAACTTCCTTTTATTTTTATTATTATTAATGCTTGTATTCTTGATGACATTGACCACACTTGATTTTCATAGTTCCACCCATGACAGTATGCATGCAGTATTTCAAATTCTATCTTGTTAGTTGGTATCTTTTCTTTAGAAAAAAATTAAGCTCTTATTTTTTAAAAATTGGTACTACTACAATTAATAAATTACATAAACCTGGAGTTGGGAGGATCAGTATAAATAATCTTCACAATGAAAAGTATAAAAGTATAATTAACAATTCCTACAGAATTAAGGGCCCAATTACCCCTTTTTCACTGTCAGTCCATCCCTGACCTGAACATACTTTTTTTAAGAAAGTTATTTTGATAACTAATAAGTGCATGAATTCGGGGAAGAGCTGTTAGAGATTCTGAAGTGAGTGTGGCTTAAGCATCCAGAGAATAAAGGAAATGGTGCAATTTTAGAATAACTTCCCTTTATAACCTCAGCATGTCACCACATTTTACTTGGGACTTTTTTTTTCTTTTTTTTTAAAGACAAGTATGATTGAACCCTCTCCTCACACACCTTTTTAGCATTAGTTCAGAGTAGAACTGACATGGAGATTATAAAGTCAAGTTGTTGACATCTGGAGAGTGAGTGTAGCCTAAATATCTGGAGAATGGCTTTGACTCAAACTCCAGCTGGGACAGTTTTCATTCACTCTGTCCTAAGTAAATTCAAGTTCTGTATAAAGCATTTGACATCAACCTTTAGTGGCTCATTAATAAGGATTCTCAACTTTCCAGTTGAAGGTCATCTTCACTGTTCAAGGTCTTAACATTCTCATCTACTCAATTGATTAAAATCTCACATCATGGATTTACCAAAACAGAAATGAGTGAAAAAAATAAAATTAACATTTTCTTCATAAACGTCTAGTACCCTTTGTCATTCAAAAATACTTATTCCATCGAATTTTCCATTGGTCAAAGCACCTTTTGAAAATCCTCTTGTGATACTACACTGTCTTTCTTTTCAAGTCTTCCATATCCTTAGATCTCTTGGATTTTTTTTTTCTTTGTAGTTTTGGAAAAACAAAAAGTTTCAGAGGGCTAAATCTAGTGTGGATGCTAGGCTTGCAAAATTCTGTATTTTACCAAAAAACTGCTGTTAAAAAAAATGGCTTTATAATTGCATCACTTTATAAGTTCAGCTATGCACTTTATGGAAATTTAAAATCCAAAAATTTAAACCTTTACCATCCTGTTGGTTGGGCTTGAAATATGTGAACGGTATCCTCTGCAAAGAGTGGGGTAACCCCTTCCCCCAAAAAAGAGTTATCTTGGGTATGACACAAAACTGTATCTGGTGTTGAGGCTCCAGTTTTGAAATTTTGAGTAGGGAGCATCTGTTCATTGCTATTACTCTTTGGTCCATTCTGACCATATGGGTCAAATAGATCTGTTTGAAAATTATTCATATTTGATGGAAATGAAATTCCCTACGTTCTAGTGTTGCTTAGTTACAACCATGATATATATACAACTATACATATACATGCGGAAACATAGTCAACACAATAATGACAAATGAACACACTTCTTTAGAAAAATATACCTCTCACACTTTATTCGAAATGGTTGCAGAAGGGTTGCGAAAGGGTTATGTATGAGAGGTGAGTTGGAGACTGAACAAACTGCAACATATTGACCCCCAGTTCCTTTGACTTTAGCAGCACTTCTTTCTCGTTCTGCTAGGCTGCTCAATCTGTGGTCCTGAGGGCCCATAGCCCTCTGCTGGGTGCTGGTTCTCTCCACAGCATCTTATCTCCAACTTGACTGACTCCAACTAACGGAACTTCCTGTCGCACCAGGTTATATCATTGTTTGATGCCCACCTGCTTCCCATGAGCGTCACATCTACACCCAATTCAACCCGTCCACAGTCAAGGTTATACCCTGATATCTTCGACTGGATGCTCCTGTTCCTTGACTGACGGCTTGGTCGAAGGTCAATATGTTACACTAGGAATAAAAGACAGGTTTTAACATGCTGTTAAAATCAAACAACCACTCAATAAACTTTAAGTCTCGATACTTTTTGATCGTGTCTTATAACTTAATTATAAAGTTTACATGTAAAAATACAATCTTTGAATTGTCTGATCTTTTCTGTATCCACCCCCTCCTTTTTTTTCCCCCTTAGATTTAATTTCTATTATAAATAGTTAACAATTTAGTGTAACTTATACCTATAATTAAATATTTAGTTGTCTAATCATTAGGACAGTTGTCTTTTTCAACCAATTAAAATAATGATAGACCAAAGTGGAAATCAAATAAAGAAACAAGCTTCTTTTAACCAATGATTGTCATTTATAATTGCATATAAAGTTGATCTTTTGTCCACTGTTTGATATTTATCTTGTCTTTCACTGTCCTATATTCTTGTGGCTTTCTTTTCTTGTAGAGAAAAAAAAAGAAAAACTTGCAGCAAATTTGTATAGTAAATGAAAAACTCAATGCTGAAAGGGTGAAAGTAGTACTTGTCTGAAAAAATTGTCCCAAGTAGAATGTGATGATGTCCTGACATTATAATTCTAATGTTAAAATTGAAATAAAATGAAAGCTTCATCTGTATTTTGTTAGATGGGATTTTATTCTTTAATAATTTGACTTTTTCTTTGATTTGTCCTTTTTGTTTATAGCGTGACTGATTACTCTCTGATTTTTTATTCTGCTGGTAATTTCAATTTGGTTTCTTTGTTTAATATCATATCAACTTTCATGGGTTAGTTAATGTTAAAGCCATTCTTGTAGAAGAACAGTAGTGGTACTATTTAACCCATACCGAGAGGGATAAGGGGTTCATATCTTTCCCAAGGGTATTTGTCCAATGGGGAACATAATTAATAGCATCACTAGAGTTTAAACTAGCTTACTATGATGTTGCAGTTTAGCATATTAGTCTCTACACCTTAGGGACTTCCTGTCAGCTGGTGGATACTGGTATTCTATCTAAAAAAAAAAAAAAAAAAAAAAAATTTTAAATGTTTTTTTTAAAGTATTTTTGTAAATATTTTTCTGTGTTTTTTATTTATTTATTTTTTTTATTTTTTTTAAGCTTGATTTATTTATTTATTTATTATTTGTTATTTTATTTTTTAAAATTATTTTTTAAAATTATTTCTATTCATTTACTTTTTTTATTAGGTTGTTTTTTTTTTTCTTTAGGTTGTGTGTGTGTGTTTTTTTTTTTTTTTTTTTTTGTTTTTTTTGTGTAAAAAAAAAAAAAATGAATAAATAAATGTATTTTAATTCTAATATATATGACACCAGCTGCTACTAATTGAATAAATTCAACACTGATAGAAGCTTAGAGAGTACATGGCTGAAACATTGTAAATAAAAAGGACAGACAGGGAAAATAGTTCAATTACACGAAAAAAAAAAAATCTAAGAGTTAAGATGATTATATGCTGCTGAAAGTGTAAATAAAAACAATATAGATGTGGGTAGGGATAGTGTAATTCTTTTTGGAATTCATCATTGTAACAATTTCAATCCTTTGTTTTAAATTTTGGTAAAATAAATTAACTTTTTTTGTTTTATTTAGATTAAATAACATTCCTGTGTGTCTTAAGCACAGAAATCATCACATTCCACTTTAGACAAATACAAATTTAAATATTTACCATAGTTCATTAAATGAACTATGGTAAATATTTAAATTTGTATTTTTAAAATGAAAAAATGTTATCCCTTCTTTCACGGCTATCTTAATTTCTTGTTTGTTTGCTTGTTTTATTTTTCTTTCCTATGTGTTCCACCTTCTCATTTCTCTTTCTCTCTCTCTTTCTTTTTTTTTTTTTTCTGTCTCTTGTTTTCCTTTCTTTTTTTTTCTTTTTTTTTGCTATCCTTTCCACCTTCCTGTTTCTTTTTTTTTTTCTTTCCTTTATTTTATTTTAGTTTTTCTTTCCAACATTTTTGTTTTTTCCTTTATCTTATTTTAGCATCATCAATCAGTTAATTTTAGCAATTATTTTATTTGATCTTTTAAATTTTCAATTAAATTTTTTTAAATACAATTCACTTGGGTCATTGTTTCTATGTAAGAATGAGTTATCGGCTTGATTTTGAGCTTCTGCAAACTAATGATAAAACAACTGGTACACTTAACTTACCTTCTCTGAGGCTAAAGAGGATGTGAATTCAAGTGTTACCTGAGAGCTTACCTTTTATTTTCTTCGATAAGTGTGGCCGCTTGTAGAAAATGATGACCCAAGTGAGTTGTTATATATAAACAAAGACAGCTAAAAGATGAAAGAAAATGTTAGTCTAAATTAATAACTAAACAGCCTATTGGGTTCCCGTTTTAAAAGCAGTCCATGATTGTATTATTGCTTCTATTTAAGAAGTGAAGGATTTTAATTAGCATTTCATAACTATTATATCAAGAATTTGCATATTTAAAAAAAAAAATGTTTAGTGCAAATGCAGACCACCACCCCTGTCCGCAATTGTTAATTATTAATTGCACTGAAAATTTCTTTATTCTCTACATTAGAGCATTTTAACTGTATTGCTCTATACAAACATAATGAGAATTTGATATATAATTTACCTTTTTGAATATAGATAAATTGAAGTTTTCTCATTTTCTATTAATAGTGGTAGTATAAGTTGGCTGATCATAGTCAAGAGTGACCCGAAGGCTCCTTTTTCAATAGCTACTATATCAAGATGTAGGGGAGGGTGCTACTCCTTTCCCTGGATTGCTCCACTTACCTTTGATCTGTACCTTTATAATGCTGTGTTAAGCAAGGAGGCATCAAATACCACTTTTTGAGTCTTTGGTATGACTCAACTTGGGATTGAATCTCAGTCTCCCTGGACATTGGTAGACACTCTAACCATTATGCCTAGTCGCCCACCTACCTTAATTTTCAGGATTCAATGTGTGTCATGCTGTATGAGAGTGCAGACAGACTAAATGGAACCTATCAGATCCTATATTCATGTATATGGGCTTTTACTACATGGGTTAGTAAGCATATTGGCTTATGAAATTATTAGCACACCAGCTTTCCCAGTGATGACTGCCATAAACCTGTCTCAGCTAAGCTAAATTGTTTGAAATGGATCTGTTTTCGACATTGAAACTGTACTTACGCTAAACTGAATTGTTTAATATAGAACTGTTTTGATATTTAACGGTGTAAACAGAATCTATACTTATACTAAACTGAATTTGCTGAATTAGAACTGTTTGAATAAACTGAATGGCTTGAAATAGAAATGTTTTTGACATTTAAACTGTGTACTCATGCTAAACTGAATTGTTTGAAATAGAACTGTCCATTTGCATAAAAATGGATTTGGCATTAAATAACCTACAAAGGTTGATATGCCATATAAAGTCCAAACAACCAACCAAGCCAGTAACTTACTAAACTTTTTGCTTATATGTAGTAGAAGACCACAGGAATGTGGCACCCAGTGAGAATTGAACTCACTTGTGAAGGTTTGCTAGTCTAACTTGCTAACTCTTACACCACCCAAAGATCTATTTTCTCAAGTCTACCTATATTGAAGCAATAAAAGTTCTCTAGTTATTTGTCCCTGACTTTAGATGTCCTGGCTTGGACCATCAGGAATAATTACCTTAGCTCACTAATTCTTATAGCTTTGTTTTATTTTCATAGCTTAAAATATTAATTTTGATGGACTTTGCTGATAAAGTTCATGTAACATGGGTCGAGTGGGTGGGGATTGGGACTAGTTAAATGGAAATCAGCCCTAAAACCTATCTTAATAACATGACTCAAATTTCTGGCTGAAATGATAAAAATAATCTTTAGAAATCTTAAAGAATATCTTTTTATTTCAACTTAATGGCTTAAGTCTGAGGTAAATTTAATGTCATTGACCCCAACAGTTAATTACCCTTCTAAGTTCTCTGTGTGTGTTTGTGTATTTGTATACATATGTATGTGAGTTGGTATGCATATATGCATGTGTGTTTTTATATATATATATATATATATATATATATATATGATCTCTTCCTCTAACTCAGACATTAACACCAAAAACTCTAGTTGCTACTGAGACAGGTGCTTAACTTGGGTCAAAGGCAAGTGTTTTGGAAAATACAATAGATGACGAGAAAATATAATTTTTGTTTTGGTGGAATGGTAGTGGTCAAGTATCAGCTGTGCAAACTTGCTGGTGCAGTCGGTTGGGGCTGCAGAAGAGTAAGATTCCCCCAATGAGTGTCCTGGATATGACACTAAACAATCTGATGGTGAGTCTCCTGTAATGCTGGAGCTTTAGGGAATGCAGAGTACCACTTTATTGCTATCGCTCCCTGTCCACTCAGGCTCAGAGTGGTAGCAACTGATAGGGACCTAGCTTTGGGTCAAATAGAACTAAACTGTACTTATGCTAAATTGAATTGTTTGAAATAGAACTGTTTATATGTATAGTAGTGTACTTTGCATTAAATAACCTACAATGGTTGATATGCCATTAAACCAAACCAACTGTGCAAACTTAGATTTGATGAATTGTATTCATTAAAATTGTAGTTGGATCCTACAATTCTTGTATTTCTAAATTATACATATTGTAAATTGTGTTGAAAGTGTCAACCAGAGTAACATTGATGACCTTGTGTTGCTACTGAGATATATATATATATATATATATATATATATATATATAAAACCTGTGACAATATTTTTTAGACAGCTGTTTTTGGTGAAACAAAGGGTTATGCAAGTGCAGCACTCTCCATACTCCCCACACCTAGCTTATTTTCAACCTTTTTTTTTTTTTTTCTTTTTTTTCCCCTCAACTGAAATTTCATCTCAAGTGTAAGATTTGAGAATAGGAGGGAAGCATTAAAAGAAATATGATGCAGTTTCATACTAAACCAAAAGAGGTGCTTCAACTAATAGAAAACTCTCTGGAGTAAATGTATTGAATACCAAGGGGATAATTTTGAAGAAAATTCGTATTTTGTACACTGTTCATTTCTGTTTTGGATTACACAATTTTATCTTGATACTTTTTGTATACACTATCTATGTGTACTTTAGTAAATCATAAAATAAATCTACATGCATACAAATGTGTGTGTGTGTGTGTGAGAGATGTAGTGGTAATTGTTATTGTAAATGGACATAGCAATTTGAGTTCAAATCTTAGACTTGTCTATTTGCATTTTACATAGCACTAATGCCCAACTATTCTCCCTCCAGTCATGGGTAAACAGTTGGGGCAAACTGGGCTCTTTAACTTTGACATGGCAAATGGTCTAGAAGAAAGATTCTGAATTTAAAATCTCTTAATTCTGTTTGTATTGCATCCTGTTTGTGTGGAGGGGTTTATTTATGTGCTTCTCACCAGGCAGGATTTGACACTAGTTTATTTTATAGTAGGGGTTAGGAAGGGATGGTCGCACATGAGTCGAGACTCTTCCACTGCTGGACAATGCTGGTTATAGGATCTCTTAGTGCAATGTGAACTATGCTAGCCTTTGCTAAGTCTCCCAGTACATATGCCAGGTGATCTTGCTGGTCATAGATTTATTAGAGCCAGAGGTCCAGTGCAAGGTGAATCTAATGCTTGTCATTGATACTCCAGCTAGCACAAATGCCAGGTGGGTAAACCGAGGCTAGGTACCCAGGAGGGTTAACACCTGTGCCAGGTTAGGTATATATAAGAATTTTCTAATGAATTTCTTTATATTTTCTACTTTACGTGTAATGTCTGTGATTTTCTTCAGTTAGCTTGGGGGTGGTTGTGAATAATCAGATTTACGCAAGTCAAGGTTCAACTGTCTACCAGAAAATCCCATTCATGTTTATATTCAAACCTTTGATACAGATAGGTCTGCACATATCAACCCATTCTCATAGCAGAGAGGGAGGGAGTAGAGGAAGTTTTATTTAGTTTATGTGCAATTAAATCCATGATTTCACCAGCCCTGTGTTATTTTCTTGGTGCAACCATAATAATCGTAGTTTTAGGAGGAGGAGAGCACTTAAGAAATTTGAACCCAGTGCATATTCTTTCTGACCAAGTGTCCTTTTGAGGCTTAAGTCAAGAGTACAGGCCTTGTAACTACTCTCTTTTACGTCCACTCTTTCCCTACCCCCATTCTCAAACCACTAACCAGAGCCACAACACAAGCACCCATACACTGTAAACATTACCTAATTAGTTTTGGAACTTTATTTTATTTTGTTTTTTTTCTATTTGTTTGATGCCTCTGTGCGACTCATATTTTCAATACCGGGAATGGACCACTTCCGTTGACTTATTAAAAATCGAGGCTTCTTGTAAAATCCTTGAAATGAGGATTCAATAATGTTGTCTTTTTTTTAATCTTTGAACCTTTTGATATTTCAGGCTGGGGGCTATTTTAATGTACATCACATGCTGCCTTATGATTTAAGGGAGATTACATCAGATAGTATTAATAAGAGTGACTATTCACTGTCCCCCGCTTTTTTCTTTTTTTAAATGTCATGCATTAGCTTGAAATAGTGAAATGTAGTTTGAATGTAATGTGTTCCTTTTTATTTTTGTGGATTTTATGAACCCAGGTATAGGATATTTGAGGATCATGGGGCTAAGATTAAATAATAGCCCCGCCCCATATTTATTTTTTATTTATTTATTTTTTTTATTTATTTTTTTATTTTTTTTTTTTTTTAGAATCTGAAATTCAATAACAGTTAACTTAAGACAAGTTATATTTTTCCATCCTTTGGAACCACTTCTAATACAGCAAGAAGAGTAGTGTTAGGAGTATGTCACGTATGGGAGGTTTTCATGAGCTAATAGTTACTATTATAGGAAATGGTCTCAATGACTCGAGTTTGAATCCTGGACTAGATTGTTTACATTTCACATAGTGCTAATACCCTTGGGAAAGATATCAATCCAGCTATCTACCTCTAGCTATGAATATGAGTAGGGCAAACTGGGCTTTTTAACCCTATTATTTACTTATTCCCAGGTTGAGTCATACCAAAGACTAAAAAAAATGGTACTTGATGCCTCATTGCTTAACTCTCAGCATTAAAAGGTATAGATCAAGAGTAAGTGGAGCAATCTAGGGAAAAGAGTAGCACTCTCTCCCACACCTTGTAGTAGCTATTGAAAAGGGAGCTTTCAGGTTGCCCTCGACTACAGTCAGGCAACTTACTTGTAGCTAGTAGAATAGCTGGATTCATACTTACTATATGAAATGCAACCACTCTAGGAGTAGGAAAATTGAATTCAAACCAATTGTACACTGCTTAAAAATTGATCTTGTTTTTACATCCTCCTCATGGTAGAGAGGTTTGCTTTAGTACATAAAAGTATATCATGATGCCTTCAGTGATTTGATAATTTGGTAATAGTAATGATCAATCAATGCTGAAGATTATTAAATTGTTCTCTTATCACTAATAATGTCAAACCTTGTTCTTGAAAGCCAATAAGAACTGAAGTCTAATGCCAGACATCTGTCTCTCTGGCAGTGTATCTCCCATTGCTGTAAAAGATGAAGGGTTAATAGTACATCAATATGCCTGAAGTAAAAAGCACATGGTCAACCTCTGTATGTGACCCATCATACAACCTTGATTAGTGTGGGTATTCAACCTTGTATACTTGGTGGGTAAATAATTCTTTGTGAATGGAATAAGGGCTCTCAAAACATGCAATAATGTCATGCTATTGTACATCTCAATTTTTCATTTATTTTTATATAAAGCATTTGGATATACAATATTTGTCAGCAGTCAATCCATACTTGTATGCACTTACTGCTATTGTAAACTTTCTAATACTAACCTGTGAATTATTGTCTTTTCATACCTATAGCAGTTGAAACATTTCATACACCCAACTGCTTTCCTATTTCAATTATGTGGCAATACCTATTCTATTCTAGTTATAGGTCAATACCCATTCTATTTACGTATCAATACCTTTTCTCTTATTTATTCAGTTATAAATCAGAAATAACTTAAACTGATTTTGTTAAACTTTTTTTTTTATTTCATTGGTGTAGCGAGAGAAGAAACTTACCTCCTGGATCAAAGCGCGTAAGAATATGCCTTGCGTGTCATGTAGTAAAAAATATGTTCACTTCTTGAAGCAGAAGTTATAGTGGGCTGATCTCGAGTCTCGCGAAAAGAAATCTACTGCGCATGTAAATTTCTATTTGCCGGAACTTGTATAAAAGAACATGCCAGCAGCAGAAGAGGGTTGTTGTTGTTCTTCGTGGACTGCTTTTTGACTGACAGAGCAAACGAGTTGATCAGAGGTGTACTGAGGAAGAGCTGCTAGGCGCGTGTGTTATTTTTAGTCAACTGCGGCTACCTAATTGTCTGAGGATACAACAGTAGGGAAAACAAATCACGGAATCCATTTCCCTCCGTTGTACAATTGCTTACTAGTCCTGACTGTCTAGTAATTGATTTGGATTCAATGACCAATAACTACAATGGGCAAAATAAATTTCTACTATAAACCTGTAAATTTTTAGTTTATTTTACTATAAATACAAGACCTGTCTTTGAGTATAGAAAATTGTTTATTAGTAATGTAAATAAAACTTTCCTTATCACTGTTGGATAGTTGGGCATGATTTAATACACCTGTTAATACTGGTTAACCATTCCAGAAACTGAATTCTGTAGTTATTTACCTAGCATAGTTTAGTTATGGCCCAAGGCTAGAAGTATGGTGCACCCAATGAAAATCAAACTCCTTTATAATGATCTGCTAATCCAGCTTACAAACCATTACACCATCTGACTGTCCAGGAAAAAAAAAAAAAAAAAAACGGGAATCAGTAATAATTTACTTCAGCGCTATTTTTGCAATCCTCAGTCTGTCTCAATTCCTGAGTCATCAAGCCCAGTCTGCTGGGGCTGTAGAATACACCAACTGCATCTCTGCAGGGGGGTGAAAAAAAAACCCTCCTAACAAGTGTCCTGGATATGACATTAAACATTGACGAACACTCTATTCACTTAGTACAGCTTAAAGATGCTTATGTTTAAAAATTGAGATTTTGAATTTCAATTTTTTTTTTTTTTTTTTTTTTTTTTTTTCAAAAAATGAATTTTTAAGTTACAGTTAACTTGTAACTGTTGGTAATTTAATTATTGTGGTCGTTCATCTCTTTAGTCTTTTTGTCCGTCTGAGCCCTGATCCATCCTTGCAGCTCTCTTTAATCTAGGGTTTCTAAAACTTTTAACATGATGCATTCCTCTTGTAACCAGACTTAAATTTCCATTCTCCCCTGATAAATTGAGTATTAAGTTACAAAACATGTTTAAAGTCATGTCTTGGAGAATGTAGAGTGCTCCTTCATTGCCATTACTCCCAGGTCCACTCTGACTCAGATTGGTAGCACCTGATAGGGTCCTATCTATGGGTCAAATAAAACAAATCATGTGTGCAAACAAATGACTTATGTTAAATTGTGACTGTTTAACTGTATGCGAAAAAGAGCTCATACTTACTTAAGAATGTTATCAACAAAATGTGCTTACAAATCACACACACACACACACACACATATATATATATATATATATATATATATATATATATATATATAAAACAGGATTTAGCATTAAATGACCTACAATGGTTGATATGCCATAAAACCCAGCCAAACCAAACCTGAATCATTAGCAGCAGTGACACTTGACCAAATCTGCAAACCCACATATCTTGTGGCTGACATGCCATGATGGCAATGTAAGTTTCTTGGCGACTTTAGTCGGGGGTGACCTGAAGGCTTCCTTTGCAATAGCTACTACACCAAGGTGTAGGGGAGGGCATTACTCCATTCCCTGGATTGCTCCGCTACCCTTGATCCTTACCTTATGATGCTGAGTGTTAAGCAAGGTAACATCAAGTACCATTTTTTGAGTCTTCGGTATAACTCGACCTGGGATTGAACTCGTGTCTCCCCGACCATTGGCGAACACTCTATTCATTTCGTACAACTTAAGAATGCTTATATCAAAAAATTGCAATTTCGAGTTTCAAAATTTTTTTTCTTTTTTAAGTGTTTTTTGAAAAATGGATTTTTAAGTTACAGTTCACTTGTAACTGATGGTAATTAGATTATTGTGGTCCTTCATCTCTTTAGTCTTTTTGTCCGTCTGAGCCCTGACCCATCCTTGCAGCTCTCTTTAATCTAGGGTTTCTAAAACTTTTAACATGATGCATTCCTCTTGTAACCAGACTTAAATTGCCATTCTCCCCTAGTAAATTAATTGAGTATTAAGTTACAAAACATAACTAATTTACCAGTGTTTAATACAATTTACATGGGAAAAGAATCGGTAAACTATAAATGCATCTTATAATTCTAGAGTTATTTTTGAATAGGAAGGCATCTAATTTGACTTGGCCATAACACTGCAGAAACAACAAAAAACATTTGAGGAATTTTAGTGTAGCCATTTATGGTTTGTTTAGTTTGACACAAGGCCAGAAGTATGAAGCACCTAGTTTGAATCAAATACACTTGTAATGATCTGCTTACTTAACTCATTAATAATTACACCACTTGAAGTGCTGTTTTATTGTATGATGTTTGTTTTCTTGGTTTAATGGCATATCAACCTTTGTAGGTTATTTAATGCCAAAGCAATTCTCCTAGAAGAACAGTAATGGTACTTGTGGAGGTGCCCGTAGTGTAATGGCTATAATTGCAGGAAAGGGACACGGCGACACGAGTTCAAATCCTGGACGACACTGATTGCATTTAACATAGTACTCATACCCTTGGGAAAGGTATGAATCCAATTATACTCCCTCCAGCTATGGGTAAATAGTAGGGCAGACTAGGTTCTTCAGCCTTGGTGAGGCAACTAGTCTAGGAGAAGGAAAACTCTGAATTCAAACCTGTTAAACTCTGCTTAAAAATGACTTCGTGTCATATCCTGCCCGAGCGGAGGGGTTGGTAAATATGGTAATGGTACTATTTAACCCATAGCTGGGAGGATAAGGAGGTTCATACCTTTCCCAAGGGTATTTTCCCGAAAGTGAACGTAATAGAGCGACTGGAGCATGAACTCGTTTACTGCGATTCCGTAGTCCATTGCTTTAACCATCGAACCATAAGGACACCCCCTTTATTGTAGGAGTTGTTGATAAAAGAATCAGTAAACTATAAATGAAAATGCACTTTTTAATTCTTGAACTATTTTTCTGTAGGAAGGATGAGTTTGGAGGGCACTGAGTAAATCATGAATATTAGGTTGCTGGTTTGTGAGTTTAAGCCACACATCACCATGTTTTATGTTCAAAGTTTTTTTTTTTTTTTTTTTTTTTTTTTTTAATGCTTAGTAAATAATGCTCCTGGCTAAACTCAGGTTCCACCATATACAAACTTAGGAAAAAAAAAGGTAATAAAATGTGTTCAATAGTTGCACCAAGTTTGGGATATTTTGCTACAGATTTTTGATATCCGATAACTCTTCTAGATAATCTAACACATGTGGTTATATGGTTTCAAGTAACTATTAATAATCCTTAGTAAATAATTATAGCTTTAAGTAACTATTTTTATTACAAATAATTTGCACACTGTCATATTGTATCAAGTACTTCTATCATTTAATAGGAATACTTAATTACATAATTGTATATAAATCTTTGTCTTAGGAATACTTGATTCTACATTACTGTGTGTAAATCATTTGTATTAGATAGGAATACTTGATATAATTTTGTGCAAACAAATGATTATAGGAAAATAAAAAGTGCAGTTTTCATTACAATCGAACATTTACAAATAAATGAAATTTCAGCATTAGAATGTAATATGCTGTTAAGCAAATGATATTTAATTTATAATTTTTAATATAAACTTATATAATCTAATTATGTAACTTAATACTCCAATTAATTTATCTGGAGAGAATGGAAATTAAATCTGGTTATGATAGGAATGCATTACGTAAAAAGTTTAATAAACCCAAGATCAAAAAGAGCTGCAAGGGTGGATCAAGACACAGATGGACAAAAAGAGGACTAAAGAGATGTAGTAACATTTAATTATGATGCAGTTTTTTTTTTGTTTTTTGTTTTTTAAATTTTTTTTAATTTTTTATCAAAGGTAGTGAGCCAAATGCAATCATTTCCAATCCGCAATTGAATTATCTAACCTCTCAAGATTTGTTCCCAAGACCAGCAGTTCTTAAATTAACTCAACAAAGTAGGGCAGTTGTTTGTGGACCTAGAACACTGGATATTTCAACTGTAATAGGTACAAAAGAAACCTGTCTCAATGTGATTGGTGCTCAGCCAGTTTACAAACCAAGTGATGATCCCTGGACACATCTGATTTGATCAACCCCTCCCCCAAAAAAGTATATCCACCATGGAACAGAAAAAACAATTTCTTGTCCTGTTGATCCATTCCCACTAGCTGCAGTATTGAAGGAATTATTTCATTATAGTCTTAGCAAATTTAGTCCACTTATGTCTGCTTAAGTTAGTAGTCAATGAGCTATATACATACTTAGTACGTCACAGGTTTCCATTAAGAATGACATCACTACAGTAGTACAGCAAGACAAACATGCTAATTATTTCTCCATTGTGACATCTTTTAAATTAATCTTTTATACATTGGATAAAGTCAATATAATGATATGAGGCACTCGTAGTGTAATGGTTGTCATGAGAAGTGGACATGGCAACCCGAGTTCAAAGCCGGGAGAAAGGTGTTTGCATTTCACATAGCACTAAGTCTCTTGGGAAAGGTATGCATCCAACTATTCTCTTTCCAGTTATGGGTAAATAGTAGGGCAGGCTAAGCACTTTAACCTTGGTATGACAACTGGTCTAGGAGAAAGAAAACTTTGAATTCAAACCTGTTAATCTTTGCTTGGGATTGACTTTGTGTCACACCCTGTTCGCTTGGAGGGGTTGGTAGATACATAATAATCTGTTGCTTTATTTATTTTATTTATTTATTTATTTTCAAAGATCTTTAACTGCTAGAGTATACCAGCAAAGATTTGCTTTTGAGTGGCACATAAACTTCATTCTGCTTGAGGTACCTCTTGTTACTAAGTAGTCACCCATCTCCGAACCGAACTGGTTCATTACTGCTTAACTTTTAAAATCTGACGGAAACCTGTAATTTTTTAAAAATGATTTGCTCTTAAGTCAAGTGTATACCTGCTTGTTTTTTGGTGTTATCACAGAGGTTGTGGTGTCTGGAACTGATAGAGTTCAAGGTTATTTTCTTTATCTTCCCAACCTTCTTTTTCTGTCTGTCTCTTTCTTTCTCATTTACGTTGCTGGTGAAGTGTGAAATAAGCTTATTTCATTTTGAACATGTTACTTGTATCCCGCTGAAGAAATATTTGCAGTAGTGTGTATATAATATAATATATATATATATGCCATCTGGATAAGTTTGTCATTGGCTGTAAGTCACCATCTTAATGGTTAAAGGAGAATAAGACTTTAGAAATATAGTTGGAGGATGAATTGTAGCATGTTGAATAATTTAAAAAAAAATTTTTTTATGCTAATGTTCGAATGTTCCGTAACCATGAAAATAATAAAAAAACTATATATATATATATATATATATATATATAATCATGACTGAAACTTATTCTTATTTAAATGATGAATTGGTATTTACCACCAACCCTGTGTTGGAATGTCAATTTTATGTGGAAACCCCATAGGAGGCAAACCTCTCTTGGATATTGCCAAAAATAGCTCAGCTCCGTCGGCATTCCAATTTTAGGGATTCTTTTGATGAAGGGGAAGGTGGTGTGTAGGGGGTGAGGGAAGGCCACCAGTAGCTGAGCTCATTTCTGATGGATGTAAGTCTTACATTTCCATTAGAATTTAAAAAAATCTTTATAGTATTGGAGACATTTCATTAAAGAGATATTCTGGATAAGTACTCTGACTTTATATACATTGCCTGGGTATGTATTTGTCTCCCCCCCCCTCTGCCATGAGCAAGATACGACACAAGACCAGTTTTTAAGCTGAGTACAACTGGCCATTTGTCAAAGTTTTCTGCCATCGAAGGCCAAAGAGCTTGTCAATTTCAGTCGTAATTTGTGCTCGTAATCCAATGCTCTCTCAAACGTGTAGATTTCAGTCGTAGTAGTAATTCGTGCTCGTAATCGTACACTCTCGCTTGCTGTGAAGATTTCAGTTCTAACTCGTACTCCAACATTCTCCCTCTCCAAATCCAAAAGAGAAACCGACTCTGCTACGTCTACTCGACTAGTTTTTAAAACGCATGTTTGTTCTCTCATTCATATGAACTCAGTGATTAAGAGAGGCAGTTTTACGCATGCGCACCAGCTTCCTACAAATATCGACCTTCAGGTCATTGACCTTGTGTCAAGTCCTGTCTGCTGGGAGGCAGACAAATAAACCGGACTTCCCACAAATAGCGACTTGATAAGCAAGACAGCACATACGTCTGGCATTCGGTGTCACCATTACTCTATGGAAACAAGCAAGGGATTATTGCCTGTTGAAGATGCCTATGGGCTATAAGAATGAGAACTCCTCATTGTGGAATATGGGCATGTCATTTATAGGCATTCTTCAGATTGGACGAAGAAAAGCCTAATTTCTTGGCATATGATTGCTCACTGCTATGTCCACTAGTCAGACATTGACCTCAGACAGTTTACAAGCTGTTCTATTTTTTGACTGCGATGAAGAGTTTTATAATTTTTCTCTTATGAGATAATTTAGAATGATTCCAATATGCCTATTTATCACTTATCTCTTATCAAGAAACAGGCATATTAAAATTTAATTTCAAGAGGTGTTATATCAGCCTACTCTTTCCTCTTGTGTTGGTGGGCCCTAGAATACGCTGACTGTATCCCTTGAAAAGGACATAAGACTCTCCCCCTTAAAACAAGGCTGTCTTGGGTTTGACACTAAACTGGATCTCATGATGAGACCCTAGTTTTGGAGCTTCGGAAAGTGTGCAATACTCATTCTTTGACATTATTCCCTTGTCCATTCTGACCAGTGTGTTAGTTACCCATAAGAATCCTATCTATGAATCAAATTAATCTGTTTAAAAATTATTTACATTAGATAGGAATACTTTGTTATATAATCATAAGCAAAAAACATAAATGTTCAGTAATAATTCTATACCTTTTCCAGTTCAAAATGGGAGTAGTTCAGTTCAAAATGGAAAAATTATTATAAGTATAAATATAAAAAATATTTTATAATTATTTTAGCAATAAAATTGTTAACATTTTATACTTATAATAATTTTTCCATTTTGAACTGAACTAGGTATAGTTAGATGGAGATTGGATTAAAATCCATCATTCTCACGCTTTTATTTATTTATTTTTCGGGCCATTGGCCTAATGAGTAGTATTCATCAATCATTCAGGAGACCAGGGTTCAGTCCCAGGTTGAGTCATACTAAAGACTCAAAAAATGGCACTCAGCACAGTAAGGTGAGGATCAAGGGTAAAGTGGAGCAATCCTGACAATGTTGTAGCGACCTCCCCTACACCTCTGTGTGGTAGCTATTGAAAAGGGAGCCTTTGGGTCACCCTTGACTAAGATCGCCAACTTTATTCATTTGACAATAACAAACTTAGCTTGGTGTATAGTTTGCTGACTGGACAGTGATTGATGTCTCTGCAAAGGCAAAGTTATGACTGGAATTTTTAATTTTTGGCATTATTTTTTAACAATTCACAGCCTTTCGTTTTGACTTCATAAGAGTAGCATGTTGGCATTTGATTTTCTCTCTCTCCATGTTATACTTAACTTAGACAGGTGGAACAGCTACTGTGTATCTGTCTTGACGTGTGCAAATGTTCTTGTATTTCTTTTACCTCTAAATATTTACCCTCTTCATGACAAGGCAAGGGAGTGGAATTATTTCAGCTGGTGGAGTAGTAGGGGATCTAATGAGGAGGGTGGGTCAATGAAATGTTAATCTTAGTTTTTAAATCCACCTCTGAAAAATGTCCCCCCCCTTTTTTTTTTCTTTTTTTCTTCAAAGATACTTTGTTTTGCACATCTGAACTACCTGGATCCTATCTTGAGATGAGAAAACCCTCCACTAATTTGTGTTGTTTAGCATAGATAAAACCTTCCCTTACATGGGGCATTTGTCAGTTTTCAAAAAATTTACCTTTTATGATTTTGTATGAACCCCCTTATTCTCCCTCCAGCTATGGGTAAATAGTAGGACGGACTAGGTTCTTCAGCCTTGGGGAGGCAACTAGTCTAGGAGAAGGAAAACTCTGAATTCAAAACCTGTTAAACTCCGCTTAAAAATTGACCTTGTGTCATATCCTGCCCGAGCGGAGGGGTTGGGTAAATAGTACCTTTTATGATTTTGACAAGAAGTTGTCTGACATGAAAATACAATCTCAAGACGATCTCTCACTTTTCAACATTCATATACACGAGTTATCTTTTCCTGTTTTTTTATTTTTTTTATTTTGTTTTTTCCTATCATTCTTTGATAGTAAGAGTAGATGACTATTATAACCTGAGTTTTAATGACGTGAGCGCAATTTCAAAGTTGTCTTGTGTAACTAAAACCAAAGGAAATTTGCTCAATTGGCTAGGGCTGTAGAATACACTGCTTCTCTACAGAAAAGTAAGCCCCCCGCCTCCCCCAACAGGTGTTCTAGATATGACACTAAACAATCTGATGGTGAGGTTCCAGTTATGCTGTAGCTTTGGGAAAGTGGAGTACCCTTTAATTGTCATCACTCCCAGGTCCACTCTGGCTTGGAGTGGTAGCACCTGATAGGGTCCTATCAATGGATCAAATCGAACTAAAATGGTTTCAAGAGTTTACTATTTTTGCTTTTAAAGTGCATATTAATGCTAAACTGAATTGTTTAAAATAGAACTGTTTGACTAAACTTAATAACTTGAAATAGAAATGTTTTTGACAATTAAACTGTATACTCATGCTAAACTGAGTTGTTTGAAATAGAACTGATTATTTACAGAAAAATGGATTTGGCATTAAATAACCTACAAAGGTTGATATTCCATAAAACCTAAATAACCAACCAATGGAAATATAGATGGTATTCATGTGTGTTGGAAAGTCAAGGATTGTTTCAATATAGTATTAAATTGTAAATAAGACTCCTCTTCTAAAATCATTGTGGGGTCAATATTTTTAAAAGCTGACTAAAAGCAAAAAATATTTTATTTTTTCTTTCTCTTGAAGGACCCATGGTATGTGTATGTGTACATCAGAAATAAGATATACCACATATATTCATGTATAATAAAACTTTCTGAGACCCAAA
This sequence comes from Sepioteuthis lessoniana, assembly GCA_963585895.1. Classification (NCBI taxonomy): domain Eukaryota; kingdom Metazoa; phylum Mollusca; class Cephalopoda; order Myopsida; family Loliginidae; genus Sepioteuthis; species Sepioteuthis lessoniana. The sequence continues at coordinate 29,670,169 of OY757922.1, read as the reverse complement.
TTTTAGCTGCCCAGTCAACTGAGGCTATAGGATAAAAAAAATAAGATTACCCCCAAACTATTCCCTTACAAATCATATGTATGACCATTTAACTGTCAGACTAGTTGGCTGGGATTGTTGAATATGCTGACTGCCTCTCTGCAGAGGGGTAACCCCTCCCGCCAACCAGTGTCCTGATATGGTATTAAACCATCTGATGGTGTGGGTCCAGCCCTGAAGCTTTGGATAATGTGGAATAATCCTTCATTGCCATTACTTTCAGGTCTACTCTGACCTGAAGTAGTTGTTACAACCCTTTGGTATCAGGCCAAAATTGACGCTCCAAAAGTTACATGATACACAAGTATATATGGTACCTATGTCACCTATCATATGATCAGTTCAGAAAATGGATGCCACAAAAAAGGACAGATATCTCCACAATATAGATAGACAGGAGAGTGACTCGGATGTCTAAGGACTAATGAGATAATTGTATTTAACAGAGTTATAAATTGCTTTTAATATGGATGTTTTGCTACCTACCATTGAGATAGGTGGTATTTTTCTTCATTCTTGAGCAAATGTGATATTGAGTCAAGCTCAAAGTGAGTCCTCACTCATTTTGTTGGCAGAAACAAAGGTAGAAAGGGGAAAAAAAAAAGAGAAAAAATATCTTGTCACAATCTATGTCTTATGCCTCAAAGGCATCTGGGCAACCTGTGACCCTCTCCTTTTTATAGTATTGTAATCTTTTCATCACATTAAGTTTAAATTACTTTGCTTTTTCTAATTTTATTTATATACTATTGTCCATAAACGATCATTTATAAAAAGTTAATTTTCTTTTAAACCAAAAATGTCAGGATTTTCTTATTTCAAATATTTATTAGCAAACTTTGTGGATTTTCTTTTTGACATCTAGTGATTTCTGTCACCTTCATTTGTATTCGTTTCACTGTTGAAATATCCCATCTCGTGTGTATCTCTGTTACGATAACACTGATTCAATTAGTACAGCACTTCTAGAAACCTATTTATAGCACTAATCAAGATATTACCATACTATGGTTTTTAATATGGACAAAGATGTATGCATATTACTTTGTGAAAATAAGGTTTTCATACAAACTTCCTAGTTCTCATGGACCCACTTGGATTTTTTTTATGTTTACACCCTCATTCGTGTGAATACATAGTGTTTTTTGGTAGATATTATGATATGATTTAAAATGTACAAAAATAGGTGGGTAGTTAAAATGTGTAATCCTTATTTTATGTAAGTGGACATCTTAGTTGGAGGGGGGAGGGCTAACTCAACTAAAGTGTGCTTTGTCTACTGACCTCTATTCCTGTGACTGTAAAGTAGTTGCCATTGGCCATTGCAATCAAAAACCATTGACTGCTAGTCCAAGGCCTTATGGGTTGGAACAAGTAGAGGGGAGGGAGGAACAAAAAGGGAAAAAATCATTCATTTGACACCTGATAATAGGCATGGTCTTAACCAATGAGAACTGTCCAGTGACTTGCATGAAATAAGGGAAGAGGATGAGGTAGTTTGTGTTTTTAATTGGTGCGATTCTTAGAGAACATGTTTGTTCACAATTTTATCTACCATTTAGAGTGCAATCTCTTCCTTCTCTGTCACTATCTGCCTCCCAGATTATGAAGGGTAGGATGAATTTTTGGTAATTATTGAATCTGTGCTACAGGCAATTACATATTTTAATTTGTTCAAAAAATCTACACCACCCTAACTTCATCTTCTGTTAGGCAGATTTATTTAGTATATGAATGTGTGTTATTTATATATGAAGTTTCTTTTAATTTTCTCACTCTCTAGTGATGCTCTCATCTATTGGGCAGAAGTAATAGTGTTAGCCTTTCTTTCTACAGATTAGTCCAGGGTTGGTGCATCAGACTTGCAGATCCTTTAACTTTGTAGGAGCACAGTATGTCTTAGGAAACTCAGAAATTTATTTATTTATTCATTTTTTTTAAAAATTTTTTAATCTAAAAAGATTTTTTTTTTTTAGATTACAAGTAAAATCCAAATCTTTTTCATTTTGAAATAACCTATTCGTAAATGAATAAGTAACAAAAAATTTATTGAAATTAGTTGGATTTTTTTTTTTTTTTTTTTTTTTTTTTTTAAGAATTCATTAACAATTCTTTTAAATGTTATTTTACAGTGTAAACAACTATTTCTTCCCCTCTTACTCAATTGGAATTTTTTTTTTTTTTTTACTCATCTCCTCATTTGGAATCCTCCCCCAATTCTCAATCAGAATTTTTTTCCTTTCTCAAATGAAATCTTCCTCCTTGCCACACGTAAGCACACTTCTCTATTTGAATTCTTCTTCTCCACCCTCATTTCATTTAAAATTCTTTCTCTCCACTCAATCGGAATTATCTTTTACTTTTTATCTCTCCCAATTGGAATTTACTTTTTAGCATTGGTAATACTTACAATTTCATCTATGGGATATATAAACAGAAATTGAATGTACAATAAAAAGTTATTTATTGGTCATTGTTAGGAGAAAAAAAAAACAATATTAGATTATTTCTAAGTTAGTGTATAATTTCTTTATAACTTTGAAAATGTTGCTTTAAAAGTCTAAGCCATAATTGACATTGCTGGACTTGTATTTCTGTGTCCACTTCAAATGTTTGGCTCTTTAGTTTGCATACACAATGGAAATTATGAACAAAGGACGGCTCAGGAAATCATCTTACACTTACGGAAGTGATTAGTATCACCAACGATTGCTATTAGCTACATGCATGACTTTCGTTTCATTATAAGAAAGTATCAGATTAAGAAAAGAGAGGAAAAAAAAAGTGTCAAGCACTTTGTAAATTTGTTCTAACACTGAGTCTGTCTACTCCAAATGATTTTGTCAACAAGTGATAAAAAGCTTGATAATTTTGTTGTTAATCACCAACTCTGATATGATTCTAGATATCAGATTAAATGCTATTATAATCTGTTTTCTCTAACCCTTTTGTTCTTTTCATTAAATTCTTAAAAGCAATGATTTTGAATTCAGCCACAAATAATTTACTAGCCATAAATTTATCACATGATGAATTTACTGGTGATAAATTTACCATAACACACAACTGCATTATTTTTCAAGGGTTCTCTTCTATTTAGCTATTTTCCTCTTTTTTTTCTTTCTTTTTTTTTTTTACTGAAATCTTCTCAAACTTTATCTATTTATATACTCTTGTATCATCTGATACTATCCAGGACTATTTGACTTTTGCTACTGGAAATTGTAGTAGTTGACCTAGACTTAACTCTGGCTAACAAACCTGTATAACTGTTTTGTTTAGTTCTGTGCTTTTTAAAAACCTTCATTATATCAGATTTATTGCTCTTATAATATAGTTTAATAAGCTTCCCTAATCATAACCAGTTGCTAAACATTCTGAACTGTAACATTGTAGTGAGCGAGTTCAAACCCCAGTCTATTACATTCACTTTCAGACGAATACTCTTGGGGAAAAAGTATGAACTCCTCAGCTGTGGGTTAAATAGTATGACTACTGTTCTACAAAGATAGTTTTAATAACCCACAAAAGTTGATATGCTATTCAACAAAGAAACTATAGCTTTCTTGTATTAAATTCTTTAGAGCAATTATTAGATTCTGAATTTAGCCATTAATAATTTACCTGCAGTAAATTTACCATACAATGAATTTATCGGACATACTCTTGCACATACAACTATTACCCATCTGAGGGGGTGTCCTCGTGGTGCAATGGTTAAAGCAATGGACTGCAGAATCGTAGTAAGCGAGTTCGTATTCCAGTCGTGCTATTATGTTCACTTTCGGGCAATTACTCTTGGGAAAGGTATGAACCCCCTTATCCTCCCAGCTATGGGTTAAATAGTACCACTACTGTTCTTCTAGGAGAATAGCTTTGGCATTAAATAACCTACAAAGGTTGATATGCCGTTAAACAAAGAAACCAACCATATAACCCATCTGTGATTTTCTTTTCTGTTTAGCTACTGCCCTCTTCTGATTTGTTAATTAATATCAAAAACTTTTACTGTTTATTATAACCCTGTATAACATTTTCTTTTAGTACTGCACTTTTTAGAAGCCTGCCTATAGCACTAATCGAGATATTACTGTACAATGATTTTTAACAAATAGGAGGTACCTGTGGTTTAATGTTTATTGTCACTGAGAATGGACACAATAGTCAAAGTTCAAATCCTGGATGAAATTGTTTGCATTTCACATCACGTTAATACCCTTGGGAAAGGTATGAATCTAACTATTCTCAAATAGTAGGACAAACTGGGCTTTTTAATTTTGGTATGGCAACTGGTTTAGGAGAAGGAAAAGAACTCAGACCCATTAAACTCTGCTTAAAATTGACCTTGTGTCACATCTTGGTTTTGCTGAAGGAGGTATCAAGTACCGTTTTTAAGGTCTTGGGTATGACGCAAACTGGTATTGAACCCAGGTCTCCCAGACCATTGGCGAACACTCTGCTCACTAGCCAATGAGCCGGTTACTAGTGTGAATACATTATGTTTATTAGGTAGATGTTATGAAATGCTAAGATATTGCATTTCAGTTAACTGATGTCTTCATAAACATCTTTAAAGAAAGAAAGAAAATAAATCAAAGAATGCCAGACAAGGAACCAGTTGATTTAATATAGTCACACTTCTGTTAGCATATTAACACCTGACCAACTTTTCAGTAAACATGGATAAAATCTCAGATTACTATTCAATCATAACAGTGAAACAACAAAGGTGCTGTGAGTGTCTTTGTTCATATCAGATCATCAACGTTTGTATTTACAAACCCCTGCCACACAGGCGGATGTGACACAAAGTCAATTTTTAAACAGTTTAACAGTTTTGAATTCAGAGTTCCCTCTCCTAGACTGTTGGCCATACCAAGGCTAAAGAACCTACTCTACCCTACTATTTACCCTTAACTGGAAAGAGAACAATTGGATTCACACCTTTTCCAAGAATATTAATTCTATGTGAAATACAGTCTTGTCCAGGATTTGAACTTGTCACCGTGTCTATTTCCTACAATAATGACAATTACACCTCAGGCACTTCCAAATCATCAAAGTTAAGCACCAATGGACCTGCTTGATACTAAGAGGTCACCCCTCTTAGTAACAGCAGGTACTGTGAGTAGACAAAACAAAGCTTAGTAAATAACTTTAAGAGAAACAGGTACTCAAAGCAACCTAAAGATTTTTGTGAAGGACAACATATCAAGGGATTTTATATTGATATAATTATTTGGATTTTACCTAATGGTTGAGGTAAGATTATTTGCTTGGCCCCAAAGAGTCTTTTCCCAGGTAGTGCCTGCCCCCTTGTCTAAAAAGAGATAAGGATTGAGTTCATTGCTTGGTGCCTGAGGCACCTGAAGGGTTATGCCAATAGAAACAAGCACTTTTCTGAAACTCTCACTTAGATGGTTCTCTTCCTGTGTGGTACCCCTCAATAAAACAATTGCCCAGTCGGCTGGGGCTGTAGAATACACTGACTGCACGTCTGCAGAGAGATAAGACCCCCCTCCAGTGAGTGTCCTGGATATGACACTAAACAATCTGATGGTGAGGTTACAGTAATGCTGGTGCTTTGGGGAATATGGAGCACTCCATTCCCATTGCTCCCAGGTCCACTCTGACCCAGCGTGGTTGCTCCTGATAGGGCCCTATCTATGGGTTAAATAGAACTAATGGCATACTTATGCTAAACTGAACAGCTTGAAATAGAAATGTTTTTTACAATTAAACCATACTTACATTTAAACTGTGTACTTATGCTAAACTGAATTATTTGAAATAGAACTGTTTTTGACATTGAAACTGTATTTACACTAAACTGAACTGTTTAACATAGAACTGTTTTTGAAATTTAACTGTGTAAAAAAAAAAAAAAAAAAAAAAAAAAATCTGTACTTATACTAAACTGAATTAGCTGAATTAGAACTGCTTGACTAAACTGAATAGCTTGAAATAGAAATGTTTTTGACAATTAAACTGTGCTTATGTTAAACTGAACTGTTTGAAATAGAACTGATTATTTACATAAAAATGGTTTTGGCGTTAAGGATTGAAGTGCCATAAAACACAACCATTGATTACTTTATTTTCTTGTGGTTACTACTCCAGCCAATACGATATTGGCAATCGTTACCTTTTCTATTTCAAAGTAGCTGTCACTTTTAGTACACCAGATAACATTTTTCAGAATGGCATTTTCAATTGTTTTTATTTCTTGACCACCCTGTTGATGGTGCTTAGAATATGACTGTATCTCCTACAAAGGGGTAAGACACCCTCAAAAAAGACTGTCCTTGGTACGACACTAAACTACTTTTAGTATTGAGAAGTACCCTTTCATTGCTATTATTCTCAAGTCCACCCTGACCTGGAGTGGTAGTTTGTGTTAGTCTTATTTATGGTTTGGTTTCCTTGTTTAATGTCATATCAACTTTCATGGATTTGTTGATGCTGAAGCCATCCTTGTAGAAGAACAGTAGTGGTACTATATAATGCATAGCTGAGAGGATAAGGGAATTCATACCTTTCCCAAGGGTATTTGTCTAAAAGTGAACATAACATGATTGATATTTAAACACTAATGAGTAGTGTTCACCAATGGTCAGGTCGAGTCATACCAAAGACTCAAAAAATGGTATTCGATTCTGCCTTTCTTAATGCAGCATTATAAAGTAAGGATCAAGGGTAAAGTGGAGCAATCCAGGGAAAGGAGTAGCACCCTCCCCTGCACCTCGGTGTAGTAGAAAAGGGATCCTTTGGGTCACCTTCGACTAAGCTTGCCAACTTTATTATGATGTTACAGTCCATCACATTAGCCATTATGCCATGGAGTCTCCTCCTTCAGCTGGTGGATACTGGCATCCACGGCCAATAAATACCAATGCCTTTTTTTCCTAATCTTAAACTTTTCCATTACTTTTAAAGAATTTTTTTTTTTTTTTTTTTTTTTTTAGATTAAAAAAAATTTTTTAATTTTTATTTTTAAAGAAATTTTAGAAATTTTTATTTTTATTTATTTATTTATTTTTTTAAATATCTAACCTATACTTAGGAGGATAAGAGTTCATACTTTTCTCAAAGGTATCCCCAGCTATGTATCAAATAGATCTGTTTGCAAATTATTTGTATTAGATAGGAATACTTGATATTATATTACTGTACAAAAAAAAAACTCTTCCGAAATGTACAATGTTTGCAATTCTTTAACCTCTAGGCATAAAATAACCCCAAACTTGCTGCATGGCTCTAAAATCAATAATTTTCTATTTTTAGGACAAATATTTGTTTTGCAGCCATTTTAAAACTGAAAAAGTTTGTCTAAATTTTTAGGTTTCAGTTATGAGGGAAGGATATTGAATTGGTTAATGAATGAATGAGTGACAGTTATGAATGTTGAGTCCCTTTTTGTCCTCATTCTATTATAAGTATGCTCTTCCAGTCTTAACTGCATTACATTACAAAGGTGTATGGAATGGGAGAAGAGAAAAAATGTTTTTATATTCTTTGCCTCATTCACCCCTTCTCCTACCTTTGTTTATCCTCCAGGGGTTATAATCCTCAGCCCTACCTAAATTTCTTTATTTTGACTCCAGACAAATGTGGAGTGGAAAGCAAAGTACAAAACATGCCATGCTGTGTTCTTTTTCATATCTAAGTGTGTAGACTCAGATACACTTTTCATGTTTTACGTGTATAGCCTTAAAGTCATGGAATAGTTGCTCTGATTTAATGGATGACTTTTATATACAAATATAAGACCTATTATCAGACAGAGGTAGTATAATTTGTGTCAATGGTGTTAGATATCTAAGAACAAAGGAAGATAGTATATAAAATCTGATTGACATGGTGTTTTTTTTGTCCTTGTTTATTTTTTCTGGTTTAATTTTTTGGCTGTTTATGTCTTTTAGTAGCCATCTCAGTTTATTTTTACCAAATTCATTCTGATGATTTCATCCTAAAAGGATAGCATCATCAGAATGAATTTAGTATTCGATATCATATGTCCAAGTCCTGATGATGGTTCATTAAAACTGAAACGTTACAGCATTGACTTTCTTTTACATTAAATTCTTCTCTTTGGATTACCTTGTTTTTCAATTTTTCTCTATATTTTCTGATTCATTTCCATTATTTACTTTCACGTGTATTTTTTTTATCAATTTAAAGAAATTGTTTTTAATTTTAGGTTTTAGACCTGCTATTCTCTGAAAGCATCAAACACTTTTAGTGTTTAGTTTAAAAGGAAAAAATAATATTGGGTTAAAAAATTTGCCTTTTGCTCAGCCTCTTGATCACACACTCACGCTTGACCATATCAAGGCTCAGCTGCTATTGTCTTTCTAGTAGCAGTTGTATAAATTTATATATATGTACACACTAAATGCCAGATTCAGATGTGGGCTGAAAATATTTCCAAAGAATTTCAAGACTGTTATAAACAGTTTACACTGGTGGGCATGTTAGATTGGCAGTTTGTTTTTATTTTCTTCAGGATAGATTTTGTGGCACCATAATTTCAGAGCAGGAAGTGACTTAGATATTCTTGTAATCTCAGTTTATATCTGAGTCATGTCAAAATTTCATGGCTTCTTCTGTCTATAGAGAGTTTGTCTTGAAATATTAAATGGTACCTATCAATAACCCCTCTCTCAACCTGAACAAGTCACTGACCTTTGCAGTTTAAACAACTTGATTAGAGAAAGATTATTTTTCTTTTTTTCATTTGAGTATCCTAAACAAGATTTAATAGAGGCCAGTATATAGTTTCAGATTTCTGCACTGTAAGCTTTCAAAAAAATATAACTCCTAATTTTTGAATTTAAAAACTGTTATCTAGCAACATGAGTGATTGGTACTTCCAATAAAATTCACACGGAAAGCCATTTTGAGATTTCTTTTTTACTCTCATAATTTCTTGTTTGTTCTTTTCTATAAATTAGTTATTAGAATATGTAAAGTAAAGTTGGTGACCTCAGTTGAGGGTGACCTGAAGGCTCCCTTTTTGATAGCTACTACACCAAGGTGTAGGGGAGGGCACTACTCTTTTCCCTGGATTGCTCTACTTTACCCTTGATCCCTGCTTTATATTGCTGAATGTTAAACAAGGAGGCATCAAGTACCTTTTTTTGAGTCTTTGGTATGACTCGACCTGGGATTGAACCACGGTTTCCCAGGCCATTGGCAAACACTCTAACCATCATGCCAATTTAAAAATGTGTTAAATATTTTATGAGTAGAGCAATATACTATATTTAACAGTTCTCTCTATTAATATATATATATATATATATATATATATATATATATGCAGCATTTCTTCGTTAATGCAAATTTCATTAAACATAAGACATTTTATACCTACATATTTTCTTCTGGATCCGTTCGAATTCCTGTATTACTTTTATCGTATTCAGGGGGAATTGATTTAGGTATTGTCCATAGTTGTATGTATCCCTAGTACTTTCTGCCCGACTTTGGGCCATCATCAGGGGAGAATCTATTACAAAAGTGATGTAACTTTCGTTTTAGCATATTACTACTGTGTAAGGGCGTCTTTGCCGTTGAAGATTATGGCATTTGCTTTTAAATGTAATTCTGTAAATAGTGCCAGTAGCTAAAGACATTTAAGTACACTAGCACTGGTTTGAAAATTAATTCTATTAAGTGCTGGTTGCAGGTTTCTAATATATAGTGCTTCGAGAATCTGAAGTTTTTATTTATTATTTTGATGTTCGAGTATTGTTGTGTTGTCGGTGAGATTCTCCCCTGATGATGGCCCAAAGTCGGGCAGAAAGTACTAGGGATACATACAACTATGGACAATACCTAAATCAATTCCCCCCCCCCCCCAAATACGATAAAAGTAATATGGGAATTCGAACGGATCCAGAAGAAAATATGTAGGCATAAAATGTCTATTATGTTTAATGAAATTTGCATATATATATATATATATATATATATATATATATATATATATATATATCTCTTTGTATCCTCCATGTCTCTCTCTGTATGCTTCATCTCTCTCTCTCTCTCTCTCTCTCATACATGCATATATATGTATATAAAATGACCAGCCCATTGGCATAGTGGGTATAGTAAGTAGAACAAGCCAAGGAAAGGAGTAGCACCCTTCCCTTTACCTTGATGTAGTAGCTATTGAAAAAGGAGTCTTCGAGTTGCCCTCAACTACTGTTGCTGACTATTACTTATGTATATCATCCATGTCTCTCTTTCTGTATTTTACATGTTTCTCTGTACTTACTATGTCTCTCTTTCTTTCTCTGTATTCTCCATGTTTTTTCTCAGTCTTTCCTATGTCTCTTTCTCTCTCCTCTGTGTGTGTCTTTCTGTCTCCCTCTTCTTTGTGTTTTTCTCTCTGTATTCTCCATCCTTCTCTCTCTATCTCTCTCTCCTATATTTATCTCTTTCTCTGTGTGTGTGTGTCTCTCTCTCTCTCTCTCTGTATTGTCTGTCTCTCTCTGTCTATCTATCTATCTATATATATATATATATATTCGATGTCCTGCTCTTTCTCCCTCTATGTATTCTCCTTTTATAAAAACACCATGGAATTTAGAATTTAATAGTTTTACTCTAATTGTTATTGCATGTTCTAGTTTTGTTCATTTTAACTTTGGTTTTTCATTTGAAAGGATTTGAATTTCAACTGTAAAATTTGGCTGTTAGAATTCCTTGAAAACTTTTGTCCTTTTTTCAAAAAACCTTTCATTTTTATTTTTACTTTTACTTTAGTATTCTTCCTTTCTCCTCTTTAATTCTAAGATTATTTTTTTTTTACTAAGGGAAAAGTGACCTTGAGTCTGGCTCTATACTTTAATGAGGCAACCATCTGGAATTGTTAAATTTGTTGGTTTTTTTTTTTTTTTTTTTTTCTAAAGGCGCATGCACAGACAGTTTGACACTTTTCAACAGATTGAAGCACATGCACAAAGACACCGAAATATTTTCTCCTGCTTTTTTTTTCTAAGTGGAAATTACTGTTCTTGTTGATTATTCTACTCTCTGTTAAGTAGGGTAACTAACAAAGAAAAACTACTTATTCAAGTGTACTCCAAAAAAAAAAAAAAAAGAAACTTTTCTATTGGCTTTTCAGCCACTGAGATTAAAATATATATATATATATATATATATTTCCCTCAAGCCTTTCACGAGGTCTATGAGACATGGAGAATAATGAACTTTATACTTGGAAGGGAGTTTTAATTGAGTTGTCCATCCAGAATTGTTACCTTAGCCAATATACTCAGCTCGGTCTGCCCTAATATTTTACTCAAAGCTGGGTATAGAAGAGATGTGTTCATGCCTTTCTCAGAACACTAGTGTGATATTATGTCTCTTGTATGTGTATAAATAGATAAGTGTATGTATATGTGTATGAGTGAATATGAGAATATCTTTATAAGTTAGAATCTGAATGGGTGGATGGTGTGTGTGTGAATGGCGAGGGTCACTTTTAGTTGTACTTTACCTGTAATCAGATATGATTAGCAAACTTAACTTAAAAAAAACAATTTGAATTTAAGAATATGCAAAGTGTAAGAATGAAGGTAACTTTACTATTTGGAAATTTTTCATCTGTTTTGTACATAAATTTTATATACTTTATTTTATTTTATTCTACTTATTTTATGTACCCTCAAGTACTCTAGAGGTCATTGTTATTTTTCTTTTTTCTTTTCTTTTCCTACTCTTTCATATGGAAAGTACCATCTGTTTATTTTTCTATTTGATAGTCAGAATTTAAATGGAAGACAAATTGTTTTTCTGCATACACCTATCAAGTATTTAAAAATTAAACTTAAAAAGTAACATCCTAAATTTGAAAAAAAAAAACAAATCACTTGACACAAAATTAAAAAATTTTTTTTAATCAGACATTTTTCTCTAAGCTAATTTTACTCTTGTCTAACTACCAGAGGAAGAAGCACCACCTCCAAACTTCTTGTTCCAAACTACCCTGCTCAGCCTCCAATTTAGTTTAGAATTTCTTTTTGTTATATAGGTTATAGAAGTTAAGCTAATTATTGGATTTTTATTGTGTTGGACAGTCTCACTGCTTGTCCTTTCTGAAGGACCACTCTGGTACAATTTCCTGAAAGCATGAAACCAATAAGATGTTTTAAAGAAAAACAAAGACTTTCTATTTATTCCTGCATGTTTTAGTGACAATAAATGGAACTTGCACACATATAACAATGTTTCAGTTATATATATATATATATATATATTATATATATATATATATATATATATATATAACAGAAAAAAAAATGGCATAGTAGATTTTTAAAGAATAATTTCATGATTAAACTTGTCCAGAACTTTTTAAGATAGGCTCATAAATTTATCTTAAATTCCAGATAATTTAGATTTTTATGAAATAAGACCTCTAAGATAATAAAACAGTAGTAAAGAGTCTCGGAAGTCTTTATTCACTCGCACTGACTGACCATCATGGGGATACAGAGGTCCAGAAAGTCGCCTTGAAGGGTCTTAAATCAATTAACAAAACTTGTCCTACCCAGAAAGA